>CM024594.1:14243909-14843909 GCA_014182565.1 Eucalyptus marginata | reverse complement strand
GATTTGCAAAAAGATGAGTACCTAATCTTGATAAGCGGTCGAAACAAGTTTGAAACAGCTTTGACCATGGACAAAAGCATACTGATGTAAACGTGCTATAGTTTCCACCGGATTTCGTTCACAGCATGGTCCTCCAAATCTCATCTGCTTCAGCATTTGTTGTTGTTCCTACAAACACATTGTGCTTCCCTTTCTTAAAAGCAATATGAAGTAAAAGTTTTCACATATTTTCTAGCCTAATAGTTTCCTCAACATAAATGGAAATTGCCAAATGTCTTTAACACAAACCGAGATAAACATGCAAGCACTTTCGAACTCCAATTAATGACTCTGCATCATGGATTAGACACTAACATGAAGGGATTGCTCCTTCTGCGCTTATTGGTCTGCCACTGCCAATATATATGTTGAATTCCCTCTTCTACAGAAGCCTTTCTTCCCTCCCTGTAGTTCCACAACTCTGGGACAACATACCTGTCGCTCGGACTGTACTCATTCATCTCCAGCAAGGCTGTTGCAACGGCTGCATAAACTTCATCCCCCATTTCATCCCTCAGGCCTTTCAGTTTTTCATCTTCATCGTCTATTACCTCCTGAAAAAGAATGCAACGTCAATAAAGAATATTTAGTCTCTCTCGAAAAAGGACGGCAGAACTGAAGCAAGAATCAAATTGAGAAGATGTAAAATCAACTGTCAGAATGGAACGAGTATATAAAATTCGAATGAAAAGCTTTGTGCTGCAAATCAAGGGGTGTAGCGACCAGTGACTTAAGACAATAGCTAACACGTGAGGATTCACACATGCATTGGTCTATGATAACTTGCTCTATATGCTGCATGTGGACGTACTAATTCTATTGCCATGTACTCATGACTACCTCCAGATGACAGAGAGAAGAAACTATACCTAAATTCACTGAATGCAATGTCATCATGGCAGTAATTAATGAAATTCATAGACCAAAATTAGAAATCCCAGCCCTCTAATCACCTAGGTGATGCGAGTGTATGTATCCCCACTTGCTACATTATTATCACGAGAAGATTGGAGACCTAGTATTGGATAAAAGGAATCGATGATTACAATCATAATGCTCTCAATTAACTTAAACAGCGACTAGTACCCTGAACCCATAGTCATGAATTTAAATTATGGATTTTAGAGATTAAAGCTCTTTAAATCATGTCGGAGGAGACCTAACAAATAGTAAGGGCCCGTTTGGTTCGGCTTTTGAGGAATGCATTTGCAGAAATGCAAATACCTTTGGGTGAAGGGGATTTTCCGAAATACAAATGTCGTTTGGTAAAATTTGCATCGAGAAACAACTTTGGCCAAAATACTGTTTGGTAAAATTTGCATTTGTAATTAACTTTTATTAAATTAAAAAAGCAAAAATATGTATATATTTTTTTTTGAAGTTCGGCCACCGGACTGCCAAATCCGGCGCCGAACCGCCTAAATAAAAATATGTTTAAAAATATAAACATAAAATATATTTAAAAATATAAAAAATAATATATTTATATAAAAATAATATGTTTATATATATATAAAATATATATTATATATAAGATATTTTTTATAAAATATATATTTATTAAACATAAAATATAAAAAAATAGATATGTTTATATTTTTTATATAAAAATAAACATAAAATATAAAAATATAAAATATATATTTTTATATAAAAATATATTTTATGTTTAATAAATAAATATATATTTATAAATATAAACATATTTATTTTTATATTTATTTTTATTCAAAGCGGTCGATCCGCTTCTCCACCTGGGAGAGATGAATAATATCGAAGTTGATTCCGAAGATGCCACTTTCCAGCGACTCAAGAGCTACACGGCTAAAAAGCGCCTTTTAAAGCCCACTTCGAGATGCATTGCATCTCGTCAAAGCCGCGCAATGAAAAAAACAAAATCAAACACTTTTGCATTTGGCCAAGGGACTTTAGAGCTCAAATGAGCATTACAAATGCTGAACCAAATAGGGCCTAAGTGTATTACATGTATCACAGCCATACCTGATACCTCTCAGCCTCGATCTTCTTGAAAGGTTGCCATGAGGGGTTGTTCAAACAAGTCTGCCACAAGGAACATGACATAGAAGCTCTTTCTTCGGTCGATTCTTCATTCTTTTGTTTCAATGCTTTTAGGAATGGCTCGATATCAAGCTCACCCATCTTCTTGATACCGATATGACCACTTGATATTTCGCTATATGCCTACATTATGAGTTGAGAACTTCATGCATAAAAGTTTTTGAAACTTGAAATGAAGGAAGTAAAGAAAATAGGAAGTTACATGGATCAACTCTTTCCGAGCTTCTAGTAGTTCATTACTGCTCCGGTTCGCCATGTTGATGAGCACGTGAGTCAACTCTTCCGTATTCTGAATTATTTCTTCCTTTTCTTTCAAATCCCCGAGCGCAGATCCTAGATGCCTCAGAAGTTCAGCCTCATCATGCTTCATGACATCGATTCTCCCCCTCAGCCGTTCGTTCTCCAGTTTCAGAGCCCGATTCTCCTCAACCAGACCTTCCAGATTGTGAGATTCATCGCCCTGTTTGTCCATTTCAGACCAAATCTTTTCTGTAGTCAAGACAAATTCAGTAGTCAGTAGCATACAGATAATTACCAATCAGAATTTTTGAAAGCACAATCGATAAAGTGTACAACGGTTTACATTGATCGTGCACCATTCTGTGTGATTTCAGCACAAGAAAATTCAGTTTGCAAATGCTATTGATGAGAAAAGTACATCCTAAATTACTGTAAGATAGAGACCTTTAGCAGAATGAAAGTGGAGGTTCAGCCACAGACATAAAGTAGCAAACGACTTGGTTTGCCATGAGTGACGAGTTTGCTGGATTTGCTCTCCAACCATGGCTCAGAAAGGAAGGACTTGGGATTAACATCACTGGAACAAAGATAGATCAACCGAGACTTCGATGATAAGTCTCTAAAGATCGAGCTTCAATATCTACTTGGACAAAGCATTAACATATAGAAACAAACCATCCAAAATCTAGGGGAAATTAACTGAATTGTCTAAAATTGAGTACCTTGTGCAACTAACAATCTCTTTGTAATGCCAATCGGTCGACTGCACAAAGCTATCAGTCCACTGCTAAACTTCAGATCTAGTTGATTTCAAAAAATCATTTCATACTTCTTAGTTCTTAGTCCTCACATGAAACAAGAAAATGCCCAATATGAGATATCTACTCATCAGGAAAATCTTCAAAAGGTGATAAACGCTTGTCTCACTGTTAAGCTTGGCTATGTCACGTGTTATATCACTAGCATTTAACCTGTGAGCCGAGCGGTGGCGATATCATTTAAGTGCATGATGCTTTACAAGCATGTTAAAGGTATGGCCCTATTCGAGTCCCGAATTCTGCTAGATACACAAAGTCCGGTCTACCAATATGGTTTACTAAGTGATGTGCCCCATTGCAAGTAAACAAAAGGGCCGCCTTTAAATCGTCTGATAACAGCCCGTCATATCACTTGGTAAATCAGTGTTCTTATATTCAGCATTTCTCTTATGTTCTAATGGGTTAACAAGTGGAAATATTTGACGTTTTTTAGAAGGGTTCAACTTCATCTTCCCCTCGAGGGAAGAAAGACATTTGGGTTATGGACAACCACTGGGTTTGGTTGAAAATTAAGAATCAGAGACCTATGGTCTAGTCATCTCAGTTAACTTTTCTTCAGTCAGAAAAAAAAGAACAAGAAGAACAAAAAGCAAGGAAAAACACATGATCGTGATCATCGGCACGAAACAGATGGTGCATGAAGAATGTCCACGAGCATCATTCCATGAAAACGAGGACTCTCTAGTACTGAGAAAGCAAAGATAGGCATTCTACCTTGTGTTGCGACTGGCGAGTTGAGTTCTCTCTCCTCGTTCCTTCTGAAGAAGAATGTTGGTTTTCGCGCAGTTCTTGCAGAGCACAATGTGAAACCCTAAAACGAAACGTCCGAAATAATTTCACCCTCGTGACCTTGGTCGACTCGAGCAACTCGACGGATCTCACCAAATCTCGACAGAACCTTGGCAGACAGCGCGACTTCCAGCTCCAACCGCCTACCCGATTGCTGCCGAAACTACCGCGCTAGCCACTACGAGCAAACTAAAATCTCCAATCCCAACAATCGATGAGCTCGCGCGGATGGAGAGGGCGTTGCCAGCCGTGGCGTCACCTCGTCGCCGTCGTCATCTCCGCCGCGCCGACCGACCTGCCCGCCTGCCTGCGGTGGATGAGCGGTGCGAAAGGTGGCTTCGATCTTCAGGCCTGGGAAACCAGCAGGGCGACTGACTAGTAGCGAGAGAGAGAGAGAGAGAGAGATTCCATGGACGTCGAGCCGTCCTTCTCTTCTGCCCCCACGTAGCTCTTGAGGCCTGCTAACGCTTTCCCCAGCGGGGGTCTTCAAGGAGGCGACGTGCCAGAGACAGGTCTGACCAGCACCTGCGACCGACGGGGGCTTTGGGGAAGGGGGAGGGGCATGGCGAGGCGGAGGCGGAGGCGGAGCCAGTCGGGCGTACCGGAGAAGGAGAAGGCAAAAAGCGCTTGGAAATGGAAAAGAAGATGGAGGTTTTTGAGCGGCAACAGTGTCAGTTAATGCTTCAATTAATGTTTCTACCTGCTGAGTTTCTTTTCAGTCGCAGCAGAGGAGAGAGAAAAAGAAATCCTCTAAGTTTTGGTTTCTCTATTTTCCACCTGGTCTAAGTCTTGGGACACGTGTCGATTTATTAGTGGAGCCACTTACACTTGCGCGCGCCACATAGGACGGTGACGTGGTGATTGGCAACCACCGAATATTTTCTCAGTTTGAATCTTTTTTCCGATCAAATCTAAAAATTTGTTTTAGAGATACATACTTGAAAATTTTAAAATTTATCACGAAAATATAATTGAATTATAAAACTAATAAAAAGCGTAATCTAATTTTAAAATTTATCAAATCGATACAATTGAATCGTTTTATTAATTTCATCCATTTAGATTAATGGAAAATGTTAATATTAACTATTTTTAATATGGTCATAACGGGATAAAATTTTAATTTTTTAAATCAAAATATTAATAAATAAAATAAAATAAAAGTATTTAAAAACACGAAAGAGGGGGAAAAAAGCCATACGGAAGTTGCCACCGCCACCCTGTCGACCATCGCCACCATCGCTAACACCCTTGTTGGCCCTTGCCAAGCCCCGATTGCTGGCGATAGGGCAAGACCAACTGTCCTTGCTCTAGCTCTTTCTTTTGTCTCTTTTTATTATTTTATTATTTAATTAAGATTTCGATTAAAAAATTAGATTTAATCCACAACGGCGTTAGTTTTGTGTTCCATGTTTTAACCTATGAAGCACGGACACGTTCCGTGTCATATCGAACACCCCGACACATGTTGGACACGCGGTCAACACGTGTTCGAAAATCCGACATGTGATCAACTTTTCCAACATGCTTGACGCGCAGCCTACAGGTGCAAAGGGAAGAAGGTGATGGAGGGTGGAGGCAAGGGTGAGGGATCGAAGGCGACGCTAAGAGCGAATGAGGGAGGGTAGAGGAAGAGCAAAGACCAAGACGATCGAGAAGGCTGCGACCACCGATTGCAACGCCGAGATGGAGAATCACAATGCCGCAAGGGAGGGCTGGACGCGAGGCTATGATGGCAAAGTGGGGAGGGGACGAAGGCAAGGCAGTGGCGAGCGATTATGATGAGGCGCCCGAAAGAGAGCAAAGATCAAGAGGTAGAGACCGAGCAAGGGAGAGGAGAAGGCGACTGCTAGGGTTGTTGGGCTGTTACTTTACTGAGGTTGCTTTTTTAGTTTTAAGAAGAAGAGTAAGGAGAGGAGGTGACCATTCCTGGGAAAGAAACGAAAGCCTTATGCAAGGTGATTTTCTTTTCTTTTCTTTTTTGGAGGGAGGGGAGGATGGAGCCTCGTGCAGTGTGATTTCAATTTTGGAAAGTGACAGGTGCAGGCGGTGGGTGGGATGGGGGAAGAAAGCAGAGGGTGAAATAAATGGGTGGGATCCATTTAGCCCAAAAAAATAATATCAAATGTTAAATAAATTTAATAATAAATGGTAAGGCTAAAAAATAAATAAATAAGTGGGTTAAAAACTTATTTAAAAAAATAAAAGCACTAAATATTAAATAATGATAAATTTTGATCACCATAGAAAAATATAAATTTATTTTGACTCTAATCTTTCGTTAGTTATTTATTTCATCGATAACTTTTATTAAAGTCAAAAATGTCTTTCCAATTTTTTATGAATAAATTTATTAATGTTATTAGTGTAGATTCATTATAGGCTCTTTTTTATTATTTGTTTATTTATGAATTTGAATAAATTAATTTAAATATAATAATTTATCATGTATTTATAAAAATATTCATTTAATATACAATGTGTCTCAACGTGTTGAAATTATCTTTTTCTGAGAAATGACGTGTTGGCGTATCGTGTTGTGTTGTGTCGTATCGTATATCCGTGTCCGTGCTACTTAGGTTTTAACCACGTCATTTCCACGTAAGAGAGTGAAATTATTAAAGAAAACAATGTCAGCATCTTCTATTAGTTAAAATGGACAAAATTAACGGAATGATTTGATTATACCAATTTGAGAAATTTTTTATTTAATTGTATTTTTTGTTAGTTTTATGATTCAATTGTACTTTTGTGATAAGTTTTAGAACTTCTAATATATATATGCATTTATTTTGAAAGTCAAAAAGTTTATAAAGTCTATCTATGTAAGGAAAAATTGTATTTAGTCTCACTTTTAACTGGACAAAAAATAAAAATCACACTTTCAAGAACTTGCCAAACATAGCCCCGTCCAATTTTTTTTTCAAAAATAAGTAGAATCATGATATGAAATCAAACTATTTTCATACTTCACTTCTATATTTCCTTAAACCGTTTCTCGGAACTTTTCTAGTATTCCTTTTCTTTTGGCCTTTATTATGTCGTGCCCTATCACATTATTCACAGTGTCCAAGTTTTGTTCGGTCATGTTTACTGCATTGATAAGAAGTTTTTAACAAATTATGTAACATTCATTAAAAAATGAAAAAAAAAAAATTATACTAACAATATCAAACGTTTGGTCAAATTGTGCAGTATGTGCAATCTCCTAGACCATGGGCAATGGCTGATCGGCCCTAGCTAAGAGCATGCAAGGGTTCGTGAGCTATTGTTCAGGTCTAGACAAAGGCTTGTGGGCCCTAATGTGAGATTTGTGGGACTACTATTATTTTAAAAGCTTAATAGATAAATGCGTGATTTAATATTTAATTATTCTGACACTCCCACTTACACATAGACTGGACTTTGGCCTAAGTTTAAAGGCGTGAAAATATATAATTGGAGAGATAAATAAGGGTTTGAAAATATTTAAACTTAGGACAAATTGCTTTGATAACATATGAGAACTTGTACTTTTTAGTGAAACTCACCAAGGAACTCTGGTTGTATGTCCTCGTTAAACTATAAAATATGCTTGCACAAACGTGATTTAACTACAAATTTATTATTTTACCTTAGGTTATTTCAAATTGATGTATTATGTCATGTTTCTTCAGTCATGGTAACAAAAGGTAATTTTGTATAGAAATTTTCATGTTAGAAAATATTTATATCTCCGGAATTTATCCTTAAATAAAATAATGAACAAAATTCCTCGGGGATCCCATTAATACTGGCACTATTTCACTCAAATCCTAAGCCTCACATCAAATCTTTTTACATGAAATAACACAAAACTAGCAAGTTGTCTTGTATATAACAATGGACTTATTATTCATTTACAACTTATTAAAAATAATTTATCTTATATATATATATATATATATATTTTTTTTTTTTTTTCATTTTACTCCAACTATTTTTATGTTTCAAAATGATCTCGATAATAAGCACGGATGAAATATTTGAAATTTGAGACAGTCATTGTGATTTGTTTAAATTTAGGCAACCTTCCCTGGGATGTGATTATCCTCGGAGTAAATTTTGTCGTCTTCGGCAAGTCTTATGCCACTTGAAACGGGCATCTCATGCTTGGTTCGCGAAATTCAGTGCCGCTGTCGAAAAAATTTGCTTATCTCTTTAGCTCTCATGGCACGACTTCATTTATATGAAAGTTTGGTTTTATGATGCTTCTGATATCTCAGTTCTTAAATGGCATTTGAGTAAGCATTTTGAAATGAAAAATTTAGGCAAGTCGATTTATTTTCTAAGGGCTTGAGGTGTATTCTGACTTGGATGGATGCTATCTTACTCGAGTCAAGTTTACTTCTGAGCTTCTTTCTTGTGCCCAACTGACGAGCATCTAGAAGAGGGCTTCGATGGCCTCTTGAAGTTATGGGCGTTCGATACAAACTTTACCACCATCTTATTTTGCAAAAATAAGAGTGCCATAAAGATTGCCCACGATATTGTCTTCGATGAACATCGGATGAAGTACATAAAAAATGATCATCATTTCATTCGACGACATATTGGATGCGACATTATCCTTTTATTCTATATCTTTTATGTCAATCAAACGGCTAATATTTTCACTAAATTTGATCATCAACGATATTTTTACGGTTTGATTTCCAAACTCCAAGTGGTTTGCTTTCAATCATATTGAGTTTTAGAGGTTAGATAATGTATTTGGTTCCATATGTCGTGTACTTGTTTTGATATTTTAATGATTCATTGAATCTCACAATATTCGAAATATTATGCAAATGCATCTTTTCCACGTTGCTCGTCTTCATTACCTTGGTGAAGTACAAAAGAACTCCGAAATAAATTATCAACTGTCACTTCCTAATGAAGAACAGTTAACGTCGGTGCAATTGGACGCAAACCATGTTATAATCATGGTTATAATTATGGTTAATGGATCAATGATAGCTAATAAATTAAGATTTTTTATGTTCACGTATCTCTTTTGAATTCATAAATTTCCTAGATTTATGTATTTTTTAGTTCATGTATTTATTGAGTTCACGAATCTCTTGAATTCATGTGTCTTTGGATTCGTGAATATCTTGAATTCACGTATCTCTTAATTCATGAATTTCGTAAATACATGCGTCTATTTAATTCATGTATCTCTTAGGTTCGTGTATCTTTTAGCCAAGTGAGAACCGTTTAATTCTTCTTTCGAGAAAGGGAAAAAAGAAAAGCAAATTGAACTCCAAGATCGTAATCCTCTGCAAAAATTCCAAATACAAATTTATACATGTGGTAAATAACCATGCCTCATGGTGATAGCAGATTTTTTTTCTCTCCACACGACGTGCGAATTCTTATATTGCTCCATCCGCTCCTATGATTCAAGTAAAGATTCCATCATGGTGGCAGGCATGGTTCCCATAGTTAATCTGATGGTGGAACACTTTTTCACGAACTTCCACGTTCCTGCTAAATAGTTACCCTAAATAAACTCGTTTATTGCTGAGTCAACACCCTTTATGTCTAGTCCTCGCCTAGCAACATACTTATAGTTTTAAATTATAATAAGTGTGGGTGCTTCTCACCATATTATTTATCTTATTCCGTCTCCCGCATTGCGTTATTTATGTTCCTTATGTTACTAGCAGATGTATAAACATTACCTACATAATTTGGCCGGCATACATTTATGACAACTCCAGTCAAATTTGGGCAGTGGAGATGACAATTTAACCTTTTCTATGGTAAAAGTTCTAAGCGGCAAAAAGTAGCTACCTTTATTTATATGTTGAAAAGGATAGATTGCTAAGGGTGCACAAGGCATAATGGAAGCGCATAAGAGGAGGCCCATCACACAGTTTGGGTCCAAAAGAAGCCCTATCTACTGCATTTCTACGAGCCTCGCATCTACCAATGGTGGAGTTGATTTTTAGGCATATATAAAAAATTAAATCATATTATATTCAACAGTATAAGTTTGCAGAGATTAGTGTGTTAGGAAGATGAATCCAAACTCTTGTTAGATACTAAAGATTTAATTACCAAAAGACAAGAAAGACTTTATTCAAGTAGGGAAAGTGCTAGGACTCAATGAAATAGTCATTGAGCCATGGTTCCCTTATGATGCTGGGTAAGTTGGGAGTAACTAAGAAGGAATTGAAATGAGTTGGTAACGAGGAGGCTCCGTTCTAGTGTTTTCGTCGATACGCAGACAAATAAGAAGGAATGAGTAAACTAAGTTATCAAAGCTTGCCGGCAAGTAATAGAACTAACGAACAGATATCCATATTAGGTCACGGTAGAAAAGACAAGGACCATCATAAAGTTGCAGCAAACAGATCAAAATAACCAAAGCAGGTCGAGCCATCAGTTCATAGTTTCAAGCCCAACAAACATGAGGACGATACCTCACCTAGATTTGCAAAAAGATGAGTACCTAATCTTGATAAGCGGTCGAAACAAGTTTGAAACAGCTTTGACCATGGACAAAAGCATACTGATGTAAACGTGCTATAGTTTCCACCGGATTTCGTTCACAGCATGGTCCTCCAAATCCCATCTGCTTCAGCATTTGTTGTTGTTCCTACAAACACATTGTGCTTCCCTTTCTTAAAAGCAATATGAAGTAAAAGTTTTCACATATTTTCTAGCCTAATAGTTTCCTCAACATAAATGGAAATTGCCAAATGTCTTTAACACAAACCGAGCCAAACATGCAAGCACTTTCGAACTCCAATTAATGACTCTGCATCATGAATTAGACACTAACATGAAGGGATTGCTCGTTCTGCGCTTATCGGTCTGCCACTGCCAATATATATGTTGAATTCCCTCTTCTACTGAAGCCTTTCTTCCCTCCCTGTAGTTCCACAACTCTGGGACGACATACCTGCCCCTCGGACTGTACTCACTCATCTCCAGCAAGGCTGTTGCAACGGCTGCATAAACTTCATCCCCCATTTCATCCCTCAGGCCTTTCAGTTTTTCGTCTTCATCGTCTATTACCTCCTGAAAAAGAACTCAACGTCAATAAAGAATATTTAGTCTCTCTCGAAAAAGAACGGCAGAACTGAAGCAAGAATCAAATTGAGAAGATGTAAAATCAACTGTCAGAATGGAACGAGTATATAAAATTCGAATGAAAAGCTTTGTGCTGAAAATCAAGGGGTGTAGGGACCAGTGGCTTAAGAACATAGCTAACACGTGAGGATTCACGCATGCATTGGTCTATGATAACTTGCTCTATATGCATGTTGACGCACCAATTCTATTGCCATGTACTCATGACTACCTCCAGATGACAGAGAGAAGAAACTATACCTAAATTCACTGAATGCAATGTCATCATGGCAGTAATTAATGAAATTCATAGACCAAATTTAGAAATCCCAGCCCTCTAATCACTTCAGTGATGCGAGTGTACGTATCCCCAGTTGCTACATTATTATCACGAGAAGATCAAAGACCTAGTATTGAATAAAAGGAACCAATAATTACAATCATAATGCTCTGAATTAACTTAAACAGCGACTAGTACCCTGAACCCATAGTCATGAATTTAAATTATGAATTTTAGAGATTAAAGCTCTTTAAATCACGTTGGAGGAGACCTAACAAATAGTAAGTGCTATTACATGTATCACAGCCATACCTGATACTTTCCCTGAGCCCAGATCATCTTGAAAGGTTGCCATGAGGGGTTGTTCAAACAAGTCTGCCACAAGGAACATGACATAGAAGCTCTTTCTTCGGTTGATTTTTCATTCTTTCGTTTCAATGCTTTTAGGAATGGCGCGATATCAAGCTCACCCATCTTCTTGATACGGATATGACCACTTGATATTTCGCTAAATGCCTACATTATGAGTTGAGAAATTCATGCATAAAAGTTTTTGAAACTTGAAATGAAGGAAGGAAAGAAGGGAGGAAGTTACATGGATCAACTCTTTCCGAGCTTCTAGTAGTTCATTACTGCTCCGGTTTGCCATGTTGATGAGCACGTGAGTCAACTCTTCCGTATTCTGAATTATTTCTTCCTTTTCTTTCAAATCCCCGAACGCAGATCCTAGATGCCTCAGAAGTTCAGCCTCATCATGCTTCATGACGTCGATTCTCCCCCTCAGCCGTTCGTTCTCCAGTTTCAGCGCCCGATTCTCATCAACCAGACCTTCCAGATTGCTGTTAGAGAAATTGAAGGCCGAATCTTCATATTTATTATCCAACTTGAGGTCCTTGTGAGATTTATCTCCCTGTTTGTCCATTTCAGACCAAATCTTTTCTGTAGTCAAGACAAATTCAGTATTCAGTAGCATACAGATAATTACCAATCAGAATTTTTGACAGCACAATTGATAAAGTGTACACCGGTTTACATTGATCGTGCACCATTCTGTGTGATTTCAGCACAAGAAATTCAGTTTGCAAATGCTATTGATGAGAAATGTACATCCTAAATTACTGTAGGATAAAGACCTTTAGCAGAATGAAAGTGGAGGTTCAGCCACAGACATAAAGTAGCAAACGACTTGGTTCGCCATGAGTGGCGAGTTTGCTGGATTTGTTCTCCAACCATGGCTCAGAAAGGAAGGACTTGGGATTAACATCACTGGAACAAAGATAGATCAACCGAGACTTCGATGATAAGTCTCTAAAGATCGAGCTTCAATGTCTATTTGGACAAAGCATTAACATATAGAACAAAACGTCCAAAATCTAGGGCAAATTAACTGAATTGTCTAAAATTGAGTACCTTGTGCAACTAACAATCTCTTTGTAATGCCAATAGGTCGACTGCACAAAGCTATCAGTACACTGCTAAACTTCAGATTTAGTTGATTTTGAAAAATAATTTCATACTTCTTAGTTCTTAGTCCTAACATGAAACAAGAAAATGCCCAATATGAGATATCTACTCATCAGGAAAATCTTCTAAAGGTGATAAACGCTTGTCTCACTGTTAAGCTTGGTGATGTCACGCATTATATCACTAGCATTTAACCTGTGAGCCGAGCGGTGGCGATATCGTTTAAGTGCACGATGCTTTACAAGCATGTTAAAGGTATGGCCCTATTCGAGTCCCGAATTCTGCTAGATACACAAAGTCCGGTCTACCAATATGGTTTACTAAGTGATATGACCGATTGCAAGTAAACAAAGGGGTCACCTTTAAATCGGCTGATAACCGTTATATCACTTGGTAAACCAATTTTTGTATATTCGGCATTTCTATTATGTTCTTATGGGTTAACAAGTGGAAATATTTGACACTTTTTAGAGGGGTTCAACTTCATCTTCCTCTCGAGGGAAGAAAGACATTTGGGTTATAGACAACCACTGGGTTTGGTTGAAAAATAAGTATCAGAGACTTATGGTCTAGTCATCTCAGTTAACTTTTCTTCAGTCAAAGAAAAAAAAAAAAGAACAAAAAGCAAGGAAAAACACATGATCGTGATCATCGGCACGAAACAGATGGTGCATGAAGAATGTCCACGAGTATCATTCCATGAAAACGAGGGACTCTCTAGTACTGAGAAAGCAAAGATAGGCATTCTACCTTGTGTTGCGACTGGCGAGTTGAGTTCTCTCTCCTCGTTCCTTCTGAAGAAGAATGTTGGTTTTCGCGCAGTTCTTGCAGAGCACAATGTGAAACCCTAAGACGAAACGTCCGAAATATTTACACCCGAAGAGTCTCGTGTTGGAGGAGAAGTTTTTGCTAGTTTTGATCAGGATAACGACAAAAGCAAGAACCAGTTTGAATCCTTTTTCCGATCAAATCTAAAAATTTGTTTTAGAGATACATCCTTGAAAATTTTAAAATTTATCACGAAAATATAATTGAATTATAAAACTTATAAAAAGTGTAATCAAATCTTAAAACCAAATTGATATAATCGAATCATTTTATTAATTCTGTCCATTTAGATTAATGGAAAATGTTAATATAACTATTTTTAATATGTTCTCTCCTTATGTGGTGATAATGGGATAACATTCTAATTTTTTAAAACAAAATATTAATTAAATAAAATAAAGAATAAAAAAATAAAAAAAGCATTTAAAAACACGAAAGAGGGAACAAAAAAGCCAAAGGGAAGTTGCCACCGCCACCCCAGTCGGGCACCGCCACCATTGCTAACCGCAAGCGAGGCTTGGCAACCCTTGTTGGCCCTTGCCAAGCCCCCATTGCTAGGCGATAGGGCAAGACCGACCGCCCTTGCTCTAGCTCTTTCTTTTGTCTTTTTTAAATATTTTTATTTTTTTTATTTAATTAAGATTTTGATTAAAAATTAGATTTAATCCACAACAACGTTAGTTTTTTGTTCCATGTTTTAACTTTTAACCACGTCATTACCACGTAAGAGAGTGAAATTATTAAAGAAAACTATGTCAGCATCTTCTATTAGTTAAAATGGACAAAATTAACGGAATGATTCGATTATACCAATTTGAGAATTTTTTTTATTTAATTGTATTTTTTGTTAGTTTTAGGATTCAATTGTACTTTTGTGATAAGTTTTAGGACTTCTAATACACATATACATTTATTTTAAAAGTGAAAAAAGTTTATAAAGTCTATCTATGCAAGGAAAAATTGTATTTAATCTCACTTTTAACCGGACAAAAAAAAAAATCACACTTTCAAGAACTTGCCAAACATAGCCCCGTCCAATTTTTTTTCAAAAATAAGTAGAATCATGATATGAAATCAAACTATTTTCATACTTTACATATATATTTCCTTAAACCGTTTCTTGGAACTTTTCTAGTATTCCCTTTCTTTTGGCCTTTATTATGTCGTGCCCTATCACATTATTCAGTCTCCAAGTTTTGTTTGGTCATGCTTACCGCATTGATGAGAAGTTTTTAACAAATTATGTAACATTCATTAAAAAAAAAAAAAAAAAAAAAAATTATACTAACAATATCAAACATTTGGTCAAATTGTGCAGTATGTGCAATCTCCTAGACCATGGGCAATGGCTGATCGGCCCTAGCTAAGAGCATGCAAGGGTTTGTGAGCTGTTGTTCAGACCTAGACAAAGGCTTGTGGGCCTTAATGTGAGATTTGTGGGACCACTATTATTCTAAAAGCTTGGTAGATGAATGCGTGATTTAGTATTTAATTATTTTGACACTCCCACTTACACATAGACTGGACTTTGGCCTAAGTTTAAAGGCGTGAAAATATATAATTGGAAAGATAAATAAGGGTTTGAAAATATTTAAACTTGGGACTTACTGCTTTGATAACATATGAGAACTTGTACTTTTCAGTGAAACTCACCAAGGAACTCGTTGTATGTCCTTGTTAAACTATCAAATATACTTGCACAAACGTGATTTAACTACAAATTTATTATTTTACCTTAGGTTTGTTGACACAAAAATTTTGGCGATTTAGTTTATTTATTTATTGCATAGAAAATTATGGGTTAATTTTATCCCTAAAAAAAAAAAATATTATTGCATAGCATATAGATTTAGGTGTATTTATTTTTAATTTGCATTTTTGCATTTATTTATCGGACGAGTGGCGGATGGGTTCAAATTAGTTGGACTGAGCCCACGAGGCGAGCAAGTTGGCCCAAGCCCATGTTTTTTTTAATGATCGAAAATTATCTTGTGGGAAAATAGAAATTTTAAAATTTTTCCGAGATATGAACTTTTTTTTTGGATAGGGCAGATGTGTGAAAGAATATTGCGATTTATCTTTGCAAGATTTGGATTTAGAGAAAAATTATATCAAAATCTTGAATCCTTATCAATATGGGATAAAGTTGGTGAAGAAATTTTGCGGATGTGGATTCGAATAAGAAATTAAAATCCTAATTCTTCACCTATAAAAAGGGGGTATGCGTAGGTTTTTGGGGCTCTCTTGGTTTAAAAAAAAAAGGTCTACGAAGGTTTTTTTTTTTTTTTTTTTGGTGAAGGGTAATTATATATTGAGCTAAAACCAAAACCAAGTAAGAACAGGCACCACAAAACTTGCACTCAAGAAGACACATAGGTCTACTCGAGTGAAAGGGCGCCGTCCACAAAACACCGCAAAGCGGTCAAGAGAACAAAGCAACAAGGGCCTATACGGGACGCCCAAGAGACAAGCCACGCAGGCGAAGAAGAAACAACAAGAAGGAACAAGGAAGGCCACGCAGGGCCGGGACAAGAACAAGAAGGAAAGACAGACCGACCAAGACCGAACAGAAGCGAACGGACCGACGAGTCAAGGAAGAAAGTCGATCCAAGAACGGCACCATCCGAAACTGGCCGGGGGTGGGCTAGAAGGTAGGGGTGAAGGATTGAAGATAGAAGGGTCAAGCCCCCAGCCCGTTGTAATCTCGTTCGTCGGGCTATCAACAACGTTCCTAAAGGTTAAGGCTTTATCCTTCACAGCTATAATAAGATGCTTCTTAATAAAGCAACCACAACCGGAAGATCTCTAAAGAGGATGTCATTCCTATATTTCCAAATGAGATAGCAAAGTGCGCCAAAGGAGAAACGACCAATGGAATGAAGGAAGTCTTTACCGAGAGGAATCTCATAGCCCAATGAAGATTATTAGCCCAAGTTCCATTCCTCCAAGGGAGGTTGCACTTGGCGGCCCAAAAATACACCACACTAGCGGTGATGCAACAAGCGAAGAAGAGGTGGTCAATGGAGTCCGGAACTAGCTTGCAAAAGGCGCAAACTTCGGTACCAATTCTACCATGCGACATGAGAAAGGCTTGGGTAGGCGGGCGGTTCTTGACAATCGGCCCGAGATTAAATTGGTGTCTCGGGGTGATGGCGTTACTCCAAATAAAGGAGGCCCAAGGGACTCTTACCTTCTTTCTTCTAAGGGAATGCCAAGCCGAGGCGACCGAGAAGACCCTGTAAGGAGGGTGTCACCCAAGTCAACCTATCCGGAGCCTCGAGAGGGTCGGAAGGGGAATATTCCAGAATCTAGCACCGATCCGAAAGCTAGACCATGGGAGAGAAAAGATCCGCAACGACCGCATGCCAAGGCAGAGTCCCGAGTCGAGATAATATGCTCGGAACAAAGAAGATTCAAAGGACCACTCGATTCCAATGGTCGAACCACGTGATGTCGCCTTTCCATTCCCAATTCTCCATTGGAACTTGAGACGGAACTCGGATCTCGAGATGAAGGATCCTTTTCCAAGCCCAAGAGCAATAGGTTGGCGCCTTAGCCACCCAGTTCTTCCTATTAAGAAAAGTAGTATGTACCCATTTGCACCATAAAGACTCCTTATCCGTGAAGAGGATCCGGATGTGCTTCAGCATGGCCGCTTTATTGCACTCACTCGCCTACGAATCCCAAGGCCTCCTTCTCCCCTAGGGAGACACAGACATCGTCCCATGACACCTTAGCACCACCTCTTCCAAGGGTGGGCCCTTTCCAAAGAAATTGTCTAAGTATCGCTCAATTCGGTCTAGAACCGCTACCGGAATAATGAACACGCTAGCCCGAGTAAGCTTGGATTGCATGGAGTACCGACCTTATAAGCTGAACTCTCCGGCGAAGGAGAGGAATCGATGAGTCCAAGATTGCACCCTAGCTGTTATGCGCTCAACTAAGGATACACGGTCCGCCTTGCCAAGTCTTGAGGAGATGATGGGAGTTCCAAGATAGCGAACCGGCAATTTCCCTTCCACAAATCCGAAGGTATCCTTGATCCGGTTCCTTAAGTCATCCGATCCCCTGCAATAAATATTTCACTTTTGTTGTTGTTCGGTATAAGTCCACTCCATTCGAGAAGGTATCCAGCCCATCCTTCAAGAGGAGGATGGAAGCCATATCCGCACGGCAAAAAGAGAAATACGTCATCCGCGAAGAAGAGATGTGATAATCGAGAGGTCTTGCACCTCCAATATAAGTTAAAGCGAGGATGCTCCGCTCGAGAAGTGAGGATCCCTGAGAATACCTCCATAACCAGGGTGAAAAGATAAGGTGACATGGGGTCCCCTTGTCGAAGACCGCGGCTACTAGGGAAGAAACCATGGAGATCCCCATTCAAGGAGACCGAGAACATCGGGAGTACGAACGCAAGCCATGATTAGTCGAATAAAATGGTCTGGGAATCGAAAGGCATGGAGTACCATTTCAAGGAAGTCCCGGCCGACCGTGTCATATGCCTTCTTAAAATCAACCTTCACCGCACATTTGGGTAGGTACGGCCTGAAGGTGGAAGTCGGGCAAATAACTCCCGAGCCAGGAGAATATTATCCCTAATCCGTCGACCTTGACGAAAGCATTCGAGATGGGCTTATAATATCCGAAGCACTTCGGCCACTCGATTGGCTAAAAGCTTGGTGATACATTTGTAAATTGTATTGCAACAAGCAATGGGCCTATAATCATTTACCAAGTAGCATTAGGAACCTTTGGGATCAACACCAGGATGGTGGAATTAATCTCCCTTAACGGTCTCCCCTGTCAGAAGGAAGTCCTTAACTGCTTCAACCGTTAAAGGGCCAACAAGATCCCGTTGCTTTTGAAAAAAATCGGCACCGAACCCATCCGGCCCGAGCCTTCCCACGAGCAAGAGAGAATATAGTGTCCTTAATCTCGTCGCCGTAAAGGGACGGGCTAGAGAGATAAGCCGATCCTCCGAGAGCGGACACCGGATGGCTTGCTGCAGGTCATCCATAGTCGGCCCGATGGGATGAGGTCGAGAAGTAAACGGGTTCTTAAAGTGACCAACAAACATGTCTTGTACGACGTTTGGCTCGGATACAAGGTTGCCATTTTCGTCCCGAACCGAGATAATTCTATTCCTTAGTTGCCTAGCTTTTACCGAGTGATGGAAATACCTAGTGTTTTTGTCTCCATTCTCGAGCCAACGGATTACGGACTTTTGTCCGAAAAGGCCTCCTCCCGATTTCTCAACTCGATAAAGGTCTGCGATGGTTTAACTCCAACTCCGCCAAGCGGACATTGGACGGATCATGCCGAAGGTCTACTTGAGGCTGAAAGAGCATTCTGGACCGAGCCACCCGTCGGACAGATTAGAGAAGGAGTCTCTATTCAAAGCATCTTAAGACGACCCTTGAGCGCTTTCAACTTAGTAACCAATCGAACATGGGTACACCCTCGCCGGGTTCTCCCACACCTCCCGAAGGATATCCGGAAGGAAGGGTGTTCCATCCGAAGTCAAAAAACTTGAAGGGCTTTGTACGACGAACCGGTTTGTATCACCTTAACCACCATCGGAGAATGGTTTCGAAATACCTGGCGGTAGAAAGGAAGCTTCCGAATAAGAGAAGTGCAAGCTCCATAGTGCATTAACTAGAACTCGATCAATTTTCCTAGTTTTTCGATTAGCACCGAAGACGTCGACCAAGTAAACCGAAGTCCCACATATCGTAAGTCCTCCAGCTCCGCCCGACGAATGCAAATATTAAACTCATCAAACGAGGGCGGCCAAGCGGTCGTACCTCCGAACCTATCCGACGGGTCTCTTAAGGCATTGAAATCACCCGCTACCATCCAAGGTAGATCATAGATACAAGAACTCATTCTGACCAAATCGCTCCACAACGGTCTCCGAGAGACATAAGAGTTCGAGCATAGACAGGCGAGATGCAGCGGGGAAGACCCCGTAGAAACCGATCGACTCTCCCGTGTATGACCGATCACCGGAGGATATCACCTCAAAGCAAACCGAGAGAAGGGTCCCAACCGACCCAAATCCTACCACCAGGAGAAGAATCATAATTGGCTATCCACGTCCACCCCGACAAAAGAACCGACGATAAGGAGCCAAACGGGTAATCCAGGGACCTTCGTCTCCAATAAACCCACCAAGGAGAGGCCACTAGAAGTAGCCCACTTACGAACCTCGGCTCTTCTTAAAGGATCCATAATACCTCTAACGTTCCAATAACCGAAAAACATAGAAACTAATTTCAAAGAAACAACTGTACAAAAGCGGGGGAAAGGCAGCAAGCCTACCTGCTTTTTTAGGCTTGCGACGAGAAGTTCCGGCCGCTCCACCCGTCTCTACCCGCTCCGGATCGGGGCAATAGCAAGCGAGTCTCTCTTGGATAGTCTCAAGCGTAGTCGAGGCATCGGGCATAACATGAAAGGGCGAATCAGGGGGGGAATTGTCATCCTCCACCATGGAACCGAAGGAGGCCGCCCGGCCCCTTCTTTTCCCCGATCGCCGAGAGAGTGGATGGGAGGTGGGCGGGAGTCCGCCATTTGAGAGGACTACTTTGGGGG
The DNA here is from genome assembly GCA_014182565.1 of Eucalyptus marginata. Lineage (NCBI taxonomy): Eukaryota > Viridiplantae > Streptophyta > Magnoliopsida > Myrtales > Myrtaceae > Eucalyptus > Eucalyptus marginata. The sequence goes on along the minus strand of CM024594.1, from coordinate 14,823,701 downwards.
CACTAGAGCCCTAGTCCCCTTTTCGAGCGGTGGCGGGAAGAGGAGGAATCACGGCGGGAGGCTTTTCCACAGGCCCCCTCCGGCCCTAAGGCGGGGGAGGAGAGGGAGGATTCTCCCTCGAAGGTTTCCTTGGTATTCTTCTTTCGGCCCTTTGTTTTTCGGAGGCGATCTTGAGTAGAAGGCTCGGCCCGAGGAGCAGGACCCACCCGATCGACCCGAGGATCGCCGATCTCCATAGGGGCGGAGGGCTCGAGTACGGGGAAGGTGACACCCGAGGAGCGGCGACCTCTACGGGGGGACTCCGGGAACCGAGAGGGTCGGGAGAGGCGCGTGAGGCGAGGCGAGCTTGGGCGGAACAAGCACTTTGCGGTATGAAGCGGCGTAGGGGTATCTACCGTCATACATCCTTGCTGAACGACTCCTCCGTTCACCGGGGTTGACCGGCACTACGCCTGTTTCCGCCCGAATCACATCCACGGGGGAAGAGCATTCGGGCCGGGAGGAGTCCTTGACGGGCGCCCGGGCATGGGCCGGGCTGCTGTCTTGGACGTCCAAGATCCTTCGTTCACGAGGAGGAGCCCGACAATTATGGCCAAAGGCATTGCAATCGGACACTCCGTCGGAATCCATTCATACTCAATGCTAATATAACGAGCGACACCTTTCAAGACGACCTTGGCCTTCTTGACTCTTGGTTGGTTGGCCGTGATCTCTACACAAATTCTCGCGAAGGAGAGTAGCTTCATTTCGTCCGTCCTTTGGTCAACAAACAGTGGTTTCCCGGCGACGCTTGCAATTGCGCTCATAGACGGCACCGTCCAACATTCAAGGGGCAAATTCCTCAACCGGATCCACACCGGGATAGAGGATTGTTCTTCTCTCTTAAGGTCCATGAGAGGCTTCCATTGACGAAGGATAATCGGCATCCTACCAATTGTCACCGGCCCCTCTTCAAGAATTTTCCTCCTAAACCCGGTCCTGGATTTGTAGGAAGAGAAAGCCTTGATCCACGGCAAATATCTCTCCAATTTTGGATCCCCAAGCTTTTCTTAAGGACTTCTCCAAAGACACCAAATGGGATCTTCCATCTTCCAATCGGGTAGCCAACCAGACAATCAAGCCATTTCGGATCCATGCGTCAATTGCTTCATCAGGAAGGTTCACCACAGCCTCCCCATCCTCAAACAAGGGCGGAAAGAAAGCTAAGTCCGATCCTTTCACTGCCAATCGGGCTACATTTACCCAAGAACGCGCCGGGGCGTCATGGTGGCCCGCAGGAGGAGGAGCCGGCCGCCTAGAGGCGACCGCATACGGCCGCCCCCTCGAACGGCGCGGCCTAGAAGAAGAGAGCACCGGTCCTTTCGGCCAAGGTCCTCGAGTCGGATGGACCGGATGAGGAGGGTCCTCCCGCACCAGCCTGCATCGACGGCCCTACATCACCAGGCGAGGGGTTTTGGCGGGACGGAGAGTTGCCAGCTAAAGGCCGGCTGGAAGGAGCAAACTCTGCAGCCATTCTACAAACACATGGCGTGCATTTCACCCATAACCCAGAAACTGACCATCAAGGAAAGGGACCAGGCAGCTCTAGAATACAGCAGAAACACCACACCAAGAAGAACCCACACAAAAACTCCGCACCAAAGACAAAAAAAAAGGGGCACGTAACGACAAAGAGGACCAAATTTTGGATGGGGCGACCGACCCGGGTGAAGAAGGGAGACAAGAGGAGATTCGGGTATGCACGGCCTGCAGAAGGGAAGCGAGCACCGTAACTCCCGGCTCCGACCAGAGACAATCGCAGAATCTAATTGGCAATTCGTCGAACACCAAGAGTGCGCTCCCCACAGAGGCTAATACAAACAGAAATCCTTCGGTGGATTTGAATCCCAGGACCACTAGGAAGCTTCCTTAACAAGCACAACCCAGTCCAACCATCGCAGATGAAGGAATCTTCAAGAAGGCAGAAACTTAAATCCAGAAAACGACCTACTGGTTCCCGAACTGCATCTTACGGGTTAACTTCAAGAGCAGGCCATCTTCTTTTAATCCGAGCGGTGATGATTGAGAGAGTAGCAACGAAGCTAGGCTCCAAAATCAATCCATTCTAACGGTCGGATCATCGATATGGCTCTATGAAGATTCGCAACCCAGATCTGGAAATCTGCAGAACCGAGCTCTAAGGCACGGGATATCTCATGATGTAAGCCTCGTCTTCGCAATCCCTCCGGTGGGAATGAAGATAGGACAGTTAGTCACCTTCCCTCCAAGAATCAGACCGATCCAACGGTTAGATCATCGGGGATGAGCTTCACACCAGACCGATGAACAGTTGCACGCGAACCCTCGCGACATTACAATTCCTCGCATTTCATAGGATTTGTCTACGAAGGTTTGTTTTCTTCTTTTGGCCGAAAAAGAAGAAAAGTGGAAGAGAGAGAGAGGGCTGTCCGTGGGGCTTCTTTTTGGGGTAAAAAAAAGAGAAAATTAGGTAGTCTTTTTATTTATTTATTTTTTGTTTGTTTTTATTTTCTTTTATAGCTTGTTTTTTTTAGTGAAATTGTTCCTTTAAGTATGTGATTGAGATTCCAATATGAAAGAGCTCCTCAGATTAGGGATTGACAGTTCGATATTCGCGCCCGAAATCCGACTCGCGATCTCTTGCAAAAATCAACAATCCAATCTCACGCCTGAGATTCGATTCGCGATTTAATTTTATTGGTCAACCCGATCTCATGCGCGAGATATGGTTCGCCAATTTTTAGATATCAACATTATCTTGCTTGATTTGATGTCATGGTGTTTGAGTCAGTTTTATTTTCGTAAAAGGAAAAAGAAATCCAAAAAAATTTGAATTAGGATTAGGTTTGTTTTAGAATATCTCTAATCTTAGGGTTATCTTGCATATTTAGAATTGCAATCTTATTTCGAATTTTTAAATAAAAAATCCAAAAAAATGTATTCATTTAGGATGTTAGTTTTTTTAATTAATTTAAATTGCACATTTAATTATTTGGCAATTTTAAATTTCGAATTTTATAAAAAAAAACACAAAAAAAAAGTCATCATGCATATGTCATGTAGAATTAAGGCATTTTTTGTATGTCATTGCATATTAGGTAAAATTGCACTTATTTTAATTCTAGATAATATTTTTCTTAATTTATTATAGGTTTAGGTATTTCCTTAGATAGATTGCATTTTATGATTATTTGGGTTAAGATAATATTTTAGTTTAAATTAGAATTTGGTTTAACCTAATTCCTAATACAAATTGAATAGAATCTTAATCTAGTTAGATAATTTTCACATTTTTTCTAATTTCGAATTTCATGAAAAATACAAAAAATGTCTTAGAATAAATTAGTTTTATTTTCTAGGATAAATTGCATTTTTTTAAGAAAAAAAGAAAAAGAAAAAAATGTGATGTGCATGTCATATAGGATTAGACTCATTAAATGCATGTCATTTAGCGATTGTTGCTAGTCCATTTGCTAGTCCATTTAATTAGAAATTGCATGTCATTAGAATTAGGTCATTTAGTTATATTGCATTGCATGTTGCATGATTCTCATTAATTAAATGAAAACAAAAAAAAAGAAATTGCTTGTTAATTAGAAATCATATCGGACTGTCGATATGAATTCTGATTCAACATTGTAGATGCTTCCGTTGCTATGAGGTAAGTCTTGCAATTTATTCATTGCTTTTCTTGGGTGTTAAATTAATGGTTTGCGCACCCGCATGATAACCTCACATGTTAGGGAAGTGAATTAAAATTAATTCAAGCTGCTTGCCAAACATTTTTCAAAATAAAAAGAGAAAGGTACCGAAAGGGCGTTAGAGAAATCTAGCGTAATCAAGTCCCCGAACTCATAAATCTCTGGTTAGTAGAAGTAAAATAATTCTCCAATCATTTTACTTAGGTATTTAATCGACCTATCGAAAATAGATTAGTGGCGACTCCTAATTGAAAATCAATTGCATGCTAGATAATTTGAACCCAAGTTGCGAATTGGTATAGGCTTGGGAGAGCCCGAGTTAAGTTTAGGCTTAATAATCCATTAGCCTAATTTTAGGTGGTTCGCCGAAAATTTGGTTGTGACAAGGTTATTTCAAATTGATGTATTATGTCATGTTTCTTTAGTCATAGTAACAAAAGGTAATTTTGTATAGAATTTTTCATGTTAGAAAATATTTATATCTCCGGAATTTATCCTTAAATTTCCTCGGGGATCCCATTAATACTGGCACTATTTCACTCAAATCCTAAGCCTCACATCAAATCTTTTTACATGAAATAACACAAAACTAGCAAGCTGTCCAGTATATAACAATGGACTTATTATTCATTTACAACTTATTAAAAATAATTTATCCTATATATATATATATATATATATATATATATATATATATATATATATATATTTCATTTTACTCCAACTATTTTTATGTTTCAAAATGATCTCGATAATAAGCACGGATGAAATATTTGAAATTTGAGACAGTCATTGTGATTTGTTTAAATTTAGGCAACCTTCCCTGGGATGTGATTATCCTCGAAGTAAATTTTGTCGTCTTCGGCAAGTCTTATGCGACTTGAAACGGGCACCTCGTGCTTGGTTCACGAAATTTAGTGCCGCCGTCGAAAAATTTGCTTATCTCTCTAGCCCTCATGGCATGACTTCATTTATATGAAAGTTTGGTTTTACGATGCTTCTAATATCTCAGTTCTTAAATGGCATTTGAGTAAGCATTTTGAAATGAAAAATTTAGGCAAGTCGATTTATTTCTAAGGGCTTGAGGTGTATTCTGACTTGGATGGATGCTATCTTACTCGAGCCAATTTTGCTTCTGCTTCTTTCTTGTGCCCAACTGACAAGCATCTAGAAGAGGGCTTCGATGGCCTCTTGAAGTTATGGGCGTTCGATACAAACTTTACCACCATCTCGTTTTGCAAAAATAAGAGTGCCATAAAGATCACCCACATTATTGTCTTCGATGAACAGATGGAGTACATAAAAAATGACCGCCATTTCATATGATGACATATCGGGTGTGACACTATCTTTTTACTCCATATCTTTTATTTTGATCACACTGCTAATGTTTTCACTAAATCTGATCATCCACGATATTTTTACGGTTTGATTTGCAAACTCCAAGTGATTTTCTTTCTATCATATTGAGTTTTAGGGGATGTTAGATAATGTATTTGGTTTGATATGTTGTGTACTTGTTTTGATACTTTCCATGATTCATCGAATCTCACACTATTCAAAATATTGTGTAGATGCATCTTTTCCATGTTTTTAGTCTTCACTACCTTGGTGAAGTACAAAAGAACTTTGAGATAAATTATCAACTCCATCACTTCCTAATGAAGAACAGTCAACATCGGTGCAAATTGGACACAAACTATGGAATCAAATGTCTAGATGAAGTTGCTCCCACACCATGGTGTCTAGGGGAGCCAACCTGGAACCTTTCAACCTACAGCATAAGCTTCTCATTATATTAATGCTATTTGTAACTTCGACCATTATCCCTCGAAGATTATCTAATGCTCTGAGTATTTATTTTTGATATATCTTATTGCAATAGTTACTCCCCTTATGGTTACAAAGAATAGAAAGAAAAGAACAATTCCGATGGTTCAATTTGGAATTTTATGGGACACTCTTAATGATCTTGTTCGAATCTCAAATTGTCAATTCCTACTAATTTCACTTTTGATTAATTTTTTAAAAATTTCTTGTATGTTGTTGTAGGTTCGTAGTTCGCCTGTGCATACCTTGCGATCAATTTTTTTTTTTTTTATAATGAAAATCAAGCTTACGATAAATGTATTTATCCCAAGTCACTCCACTAATTTGATATTAAACTTGAAGAAACAAAATTATCAACTCAGAGTAAATATAAAAAAAAAAAAATCAAGTCCAGTGTAAACATTCTCTCTTTAGGAAAGGGAAAAAGAAAAGTAAATTAAACTTGAAGATTTTTTTCCTTTGTACATATTTAATATATATTTATATATGCATATTCAATTAAGGATGTTTTGTGTTTATTGCAGATTTTTTCATTTTCTTTTTATGATGCCTATTTGTCTTGACACAATGAGTCCCTATGGGTGCACATTTCTACTCCACATGCTCCTGTGCTTCAGATAAGACTCCAACCACAGAGATCCACATGGTAGCATGCGTGGTCCCTATAGCTACTCTGATGGCGGAATACATTTTCACAAAGAATGTTGGACCATCAACTTATACGCTTTTGATAAATAATGACGGTAAATAAACTCATCTGTCACCGACGAAACCCTCCTTTTTATGGGGGAAAAAATACCTTTACTGTGATTAAATTTCCAGTCCTCCAGTAATTATATACTCATAGATTAAATACATAAATTTGCATACGCCTCAATATATCACTTATACAGGTCCATCTTCCACATTTTGCAATCTATGTTCCTTATGTAATTGATAAATGTGTCTAATCTGTACATAATTTGGCCAGTGGAGAAGGCAATTTATCCTTCCTAATGGTAAAAGGTGTATGCTGAAGATGCACAAGGCGTAATGGAAATGCAGAAGAGGAGGCCTATCGCATGGTTTAGGTCCAAAAGAAGCCCTGTATAGTCCATTTTTAGGAGCCTTTCATCTGCCAATGGTGGGGTTGTTTTTTCTTAGGCATTGCTTGTTTATGGCTTCTTCCTTGGTCTGGTAGATAAGGTTATGTAGGCGTACAACTTTGACTTGGTTGTATTTGATCACGAATGGCCAAAGAATCGATTAGTAGTAGTATGCCTAATATTGCCAGAAGACCTTCTCCCTCAAAGCCCCTTCTCTATCTCTTGAAGCTTGCATTCGATGCCATATTCCTTATGTCACTTTCTTTTCCTATTGTCCAGTGCGTGTTGGAATTTCGAACTCGCATGTCAGAGAGTGTCTGGAGAATTGACCAACATCTGTTGACTGAGTGTTGAACAATGTCGGAAAGTTTCGGATATGTTTCAAAGTGTTCAGCACGACAGGAAAGCTCTTGAAAAGTATCGGTACTTCCTAGCCCATCATTATGTAATGGTTGGCTAACCCTTCATAGTGGTGGCGGGTGACTGAATGAGGCCTCCTCACATCCCAAGCCACCACAATGCAACCGCCTCGCTTGCTTGCGGAGAGGGCTACTCAGCACCCGTTGAGGGTTGCCAATCCTCTCCGACAGCTTGAGGCTGGCTCAAGCATGCCCTGGTGCCTCTCTCAACTTTGTTTTTTTCACCCCCTTCAATTTTGGTAATTTTTTATTACTCTAATTGTTTTAACTTATTGGTTTTCTTAAAAAAAATATTCCTTTATTTTTTTTCTTTTATTGACATGGCCCCACGTACACGAAAAGAAATTAAAAAATGCCACGCCGTATTAAGGAGTACTACTGCAGCTAATTTAGCCATGAGTTCACCAAAAGGACTAAATTGTAATTAAACAAAAAAAAACTTTTAGAACTTGATTACACCCATTGAAACTTTTTAGACCCAATTGTACATTGGATCCATTAGTATAATTTGCCCAATTATTTTATAACACAAAAAATTTCTATATGAATACATTTTGTTACTTTTCTACTTGTCAATGCAGCAAAAAAAGCGTAACATAATCCATTAATTTCAAAAATCCTAAGATAAAATGACAAATTTATAGTACAATCATGTTGTGCATGCATAAATTTATCGATAAATTAGAACATACAAATGTTATATTATATTTGGGATCCACATTGAGTCTCACTAAAAAGATACTAGTTCTCGTGTTCGAACACTGTAACTAATTTTGTCCACCATATTGGATCGGTTTTTACTTTTACGTCAATCTAAATTTTGCAGCTCACATGCTTTTAACTATTTTTTATTTTTTATTTTTTTAATTCAAAACATTTGAAACGTTAAGAACATACTAAGGTCGACCAATAATTCATACTAGATTTTATGCGCTTTGCTCAGTTATTATTTTGCTTATTTCTATGTGAACTTTCTAACTTTACATAAATTTTACAGGATAAGTATATTAAAAATCCTGTAACTTTTTACCAACGTCCAATTGAGTCCTAAAACTTTCAAAATGTACAAGTAAAATCCTAAAATTTGTCAAATTAATGCAATCAATTTTCTTTGTTAATTCTGTCCAATTTAACTAACTCAAAATATTGACATGACTTTTTTTTTAAAACTTTATTAAGAGACGTGGTGTTAATGTGGTGGCCACCAAGAACCACATCAGATTTTTTTTTTTGAAAATTTAAAATAAAAAATAAAAAAAGATTAACTAACTGTCCTTGCCTAGCCCTCACCTAGCCATGGTGAGGCCTAACCTAGCTGGGGGTCGATGAGGCTCCCCCAAGTCCAGCGGCCTCGTCAGCTCTCGTCTTTGGTCAGTCACTTGCCATCGTCGAGACCCGGCGATCGGCTTGAGGAGGAAGAAGAAGAGAGGAAAAAAGAAAAGAAAAAAAAGAAAAATCTCAAAAATCATTAAAATTTTTAAAAACATTATATACATCACAAAAAAATTTGAGGGGGTCTTACGAAATGCATTCCTATTCTTTTTCTATTCTGGGAATAAAAATTTTGTGTAGTTATCAAATGTGTTAGTTTGCTTAGAAATTGTTCTTAATAATATATATAAAAAAATCATTTTTGAAAGGAAATTGTTTCCGAGAACAAAAATATTATTCGTCGTGACCCAACCTCCCCTTAGGGTCCCTCGATGGGGATGGAAAAGAGATCGGGTTTAGGGTACTTGATCATGAGAGTTTTCTCATGGTTCACATTTCAAAAGACGTCATCACCTTGTCTTTCGAGATGAACCTTTGTGGATTCCCTCGTTCATAGTCGTGAGCTCTTCCAAGCTTGTAACTCGCGTGACAGTGGAAGGTATTGTGATTTATACCCATATGGACGACACACCTCGAAGAAGGAGGTCGGGTATGGATATTGAATTTCAAGGCATCTTTACCATAATAGCTCTCCCAATAGTACTCACTTTCCATGGATGGTATCACTTCATCTATTAGGAACTTTTCACAGTGGGTATGCTAAACTATGGTGAGTTTCATTGAAATCCATACCCATCGCGACGGGTTTATTCATTATCTAGGTATTTAGAGAAACCTAAAAAGACAGGAGTTGCCGCTAGTCTCAGTTTTGGGGGTTGGCTAGAAAACCCAATCAAGAGTTGCAAGTAGTCCTTCGATTTTTATGCAACTAAAGATTTTAGATTCGGGGACTTAGGTTATACTAATATTTTTATTAGCGCCATTTTTGGTACCTCACAATTTGTCTGTTTCCTAAGGTGTCTATGCATTTCATTTTTATTTTTTAAGTTGATAATACTAACTAAGTGATAATGAATAAATAGTTGTTTTCATGCAATTCTATTTCTAAGAAAGAGAAAAGAAAGAACACAATTGAAATCTAAAGACAAGGCCGGAAGTAAACAATCAAGAGAACAATTTAGGGAAAGCAGTAAATTTAACATGCAACCTTAAATGATGAACAAAAATAAAATGGAAGAAATAAAACCTGCACCTTATCGGATATTTATACAACATGAAACAACCTGAAACATATAGTGGGGATAAATGATACAAAAAAGTATGGTTGGATAGGACATCGACCTTCCATCGTCTTCAAGTCTTGAAGGACCTCCATCTCTGGGGACCTAATCTAGAACTAAAACTAGGTACATACAATAGGAAAGAAACAATCATTCATGACAAAAATAGTCAAAAGCGCAAGACAAGAAAAAACAATCAAGCAATTGAAATCATATGCAAAAGTGAACAAGTTGGGCCTCGAGGTCGGCCTTTGTAATTCATGCATTGATCCCTCTAGACACCTATCCCAATTCATTTTTATGGCTTACAACCATTGACCATCATTTGTGTTCTCACATAGCAATCAACGCTTATAAACCTCTAAGACATGTTCTAAGTGAATCCCAAGGTCATCCCATGGGATCATGCATCGCACTTATGCATACATCTAAGATCCACATGCAAAGCAGGAAATAAACATGCATATAGGCCCTTGAGCCTTGGTTCTCAAACAAACAAACAATTTTAGTGAGCCAACATTGAATTACTTATTCATTCTATATACGCCAAACATAGCCATAGGCATTTAAGGAAAGTAAACAAGTCAAGAGTTATAAAAAGTGTGTGCATGAGCATCACTTGAACTAAAATCAGGTTCCGATAAAGAAAAACAGAAAAATTCAGACGAGTTTATGATGTTCAAAGGGTCTGAAAAGCAAGTCAAAGTCCTTTTTATTTTCTGAAAATTTTTATATGTAAAGTTCAAAAGGTGAATAAATCTAGAATGTTCACTTTTGGAAGTCAAAACTTGACCAATATCCTCAACCAATACTGTTACGCATCAGGTCAAGCTATTAATCTGAATAAATCTGGCATATTTTTCAAAAAAGATTGTCCAGATAGCCTTCGGAGAAATATGGCCTCAATGCTAAGAGTTCCCGAAATTGCAAAAACAGGGAAATATTTAGAAATTCCTTCGGACTGGGGGGCCTCGAAAAAGGACATGTTTGCCTGGATCCTAGCTCGAGTGAGTAAGAAGTTGTAAAGTTGGAAAGAAAAGCTACTTTCGCGCGCTGGTAAGGAAATACTTCTAAAATCTGTTGTGCAGGCTATACCTCACTATTCTTCAAAATCCCCTTATCCATTGTTAGAGCTATAGAGAGGAAAATTGTTAACTTCTGGTGGAGGACCAACAACAACTCCAATGGTCTACACTGGCGAAAATGGGAAGTTCTTAAACTTTGCAAGGCGGAAGGCGGTCTTGGCTTTAAGGACCTTATTGCCTTTTAATACTGCAATGTTGAGTAAACAGGCTTGGCGGATCTCTCAACAACCAGACACACTATGGAGCCAAATTATGAAAGGCCTTTATTTCCCAAATTGTGACTTATGGAAAGCAGGTAGGGGATCACGCCCATCGTGGGGATGGCGAAGCTTACTAGCAAGAAGAAATGCGATCGCTCCTCATGTTAAGTGGGTGGTGGATAATGGACAGCAAATTTCAATTCGCAACGATAAATGGCTCGCACTAGGACCAATTGGAGGCTGTCCGAGATCGAATGAACCCACTAAGGTAGCGAACCTGATAGATATGGAAGCTGCAAAGTGGAAGGAAGACTTATTGCGCTCCATGTTTAACAACACCCTAGTGGCAGAAATTAAAGCTGTTCCTATTGGTCTGCCAAGCATAGCAGACAGATTGGTGTGGGAAAATCACACATCAAGTAATTATACCGTCAAGAGTGGATACATTCACACTAGAAAACACCAAAAGAATCATAACGACTCCCAGCCCACAACATCTCGCCAGATCAACCAACATCTATGGAAGCATATTTGGCAAGCCAACATACAACCTAAAATCAAGTTCTTCTTATGGAATGCCTGCCACAATGCTCTGCCTACTTTAGAGAATCTCTATAGAAGAAAGATTGTACCTGCTCCACTGTGTCCACTTTGTAACCTCGAATCGGAGACTGTTGAACATACCCTGCTACTCTGCCCCTGGACATCTCACATTTGGAATGAACCTAGCCTACAAGTCCAAATAAACCGAATGGGTCTTTCACGTTTTGATGACTGATTGTGCAAGTATTTAGCTCAAACAGGGAACTCACGCAGTTTTGAGCTGGTTGCGAATGTCGTATGGTGTATTTGGAAAGATCGAAACCACTCCATCTTCAGGAAAAGCCCCCTCAACCCTCATAAAACCATGTTCAATGCTAAAACGCTCCAAGTCAGCTTCACAACTTGGAATGCGAAGTCACAAAAGAGCAAGCACAATCAAGACTTATCTCACAAGTGGCAACCACTGCCCCTAGGAGTCCTCAAAATCAATATTGACGCTTCATTTGACATTGCCTGCCTAGCTGACAATCCTACTGACTTTAGCCACCATAACCTGAGGTATCTTAATGACGCATCCTCAGTTTTTGAACTGGGTTTAGCTGCAACCTGCCAAGCTGCCATGCCTCAGCCAAGAGCTCCCCCAAGAAGTAACGCCTCAGCCGACAGGGCAGACAGAGACTCCACCACAACCCTTAACCAAGAGGAACGATGCTCTGTCCACATGACTAGGGAATATAGAGCTGCAATGCCCCAAGCAGACAAGATCAGTACTGATCAACCCCAAACCGAGCAGGACACAGCCCGACATTCCCAATGCTTACCAGATTACCTCAGAGAGGGGTGCAGACAAATGATCAGTGCGACAAACAGCCACGAAACCTAGATGCTGCCAGGTAGAGTTCGAGCTCTTGATCGTGGCAAACTCCCCATGGAAAGCAGTCCAACGGCTGCCCCTGCCCTGTATACCAGAATGAAGACCATAAATGGTGTTTCTAACTAGATGATAAGCACCATCAGAGAAGAAGAATCTGAGTTACCCCGCCATGGTCCTGATCTACAAAACAGCTTGAAGGAAGCAAGCCCCTTCCGCGACCTCCCTCCCCTGCACAATGACGAAGTTTGCAACCTGGGTCACACCCTCCCCCTGTACAGAAAAACCATTGTTGAAAGCTCGGTTGCATCTACAAACCGCAACTCTGCATTCAGATCAAGCGACTTCGCCGCCCCAATTTTGCAGCACAACAATAGACGCAACCCACAATCTCCCCCTCACACGACTGGCAACTCAGCAGAGAGGAATGAGGATAGATTTAACCTGGAAAGTAGTGCTATGGATCATGGCCTTGAAGCATATCCAAGCCTACAGCTTTTTTATCGACAGCCGCAACGCCTCTCACGCGCTCGATCTCCCCTGAACAACGCCGCTCTAAACAACCAGATCCACCGCAGCCCCTACATCGATCCAACTGAGAGACTCAACTCCTGCGACATGCAAGATGGTGGTATCAACACTGACTGCTCTCATTCTACTTCAACCCCTGACGCCGTCTTCAGATCTACGGATGAAGCCTCACCATGTAAGTAGCTGGATAGCAGCTACCCAAACGACACCCCCAACAGTAGATCGGCCAGAAGGATTAGCGCTAGAAATCACCCAACCAACAGCAACGCCGAAGGAGAAATCACTGCTTCTCCCAGATATGTTTTCCTTGTTCGATGGGATGCAAGTAGCACAGATCCGGATTAGGGCCTCGATCCAACAGGGCGGCAGGATGGCCGAGCCTCTAGTCCATCGCAGAGTCATTGCCCTTCTCCTCGAGCTGCTATAGCATGCATCTGCAGAGATTGGTTTGGTAGAATATGAGATGGGTTTGCCAAACATGTCGAGGTGAGTTCAGCGGAACAAGCGGAGGCCATAGCTTTGGTAGAAACTCTAAACTTTATTTCCTCTAACATATCTCCACGCAGCGTAGAAAATAAATTCCTCATTCAGTCTGACCGCTTTACGCTGGTGGAAAGCATTCTCTCCTCTGCTCTATCAAGTTAGGCTGTGCAACCTCTAGTGGATCGAGCCAAACTGAAAATGGCGAGTCTTTCGGGTATTAGCTTAGCCCATTGTAATTGTGCTATCAATAAGATAGCTGATTGGCTAGCCAAAACTCATCGGTGGGGCTGTCTACCCCGGAACTAGATTACCAATCCCCCAACTGCTCTTTTGGATTTGCTTTGTACTGACACTCATGATGTACGTGTTCTGAACTTCTGTTAGTAATGAAAGCAGCTTACCTGTCCCAAAAAAAAAAAAAAGTTCAAAAGGTGAAGAACAAAGTCGATGAAGACATTTAAAGCAAATTCAACATGCAAGTTAACCTAAAAAAATTCTAGAAGAAAAACACAGCAGAAAGTTGTAACAACACATCACCGAACAGGGCAAAAAAAATCAGCACAATTGACAATGGACTCATTGCTAATTTGTCTTAAGACAATTACACAATATTCGTGACATCATGGGGAACAAACTTCATGAAGAAGGTTTTCTAAAACGAGCTATATAGGCATTTATAAAAATTCAATAAAGTTCAACATCGCATCAGAAATTCAGCAAATCATTAGGGTATCATGACATGTCAACAGAGATTCGACCTAGTAAACAAAATCTAAAAAATGCAAAATTTTACCACAACACATACAAAAAATTGACAAACAAAGTTCACTAAGGGTCCGACCTAAGAATCACTAATGAGAAAATCGCAAAAAAAATAATAAAAGATAGATTTAACAGGGGTAAAATTGGGGTTTCGAATTTTGCCTAAGTCAGATTTCTAACCTAACTTGAAGAAAATGGAAAATAGGTCAAATGATATGCAAATCACACAAAATTAGCGGCATTGGAAAGATTAAGATGAGTATTAAGACTTCCTAATAGGGTTCAAGTCCAATCAAGGTCTAATTGATGGTCACAAATTGATATTTGTGAAATCGCGCATGTCAGCCACAAACAAAACAAAATATGATGCATGTTTAATGGTTCGTAAGACCACCTAGACAATGCACAAAAATGTGAAACTTGCACATGCCATATGGTTGAATGCGAAAAAGGTTTGGGTAAAACATTTAACCCTAAATTAGAATGCAAAGAAGTCACACAAGTCATTAACATTGCAAAGTGACTCAGAACTAGGAATGTCATGCTTGACAAATTTCAATTGCAATTAGCCAAATTGATGCATGATGTTCACATCAAATGAGATTCAAACATGACATGCCATGCATTGATGCGAAACTTGTAACACGTGTTTCAAATGTCAAAAAGACAATGAGGCATGATTTGGCCCTTAAAAGGCCCAAACAAATGGCCCTTAAGCCCTTAACTCAACATGACCATCACAGAAGATGATTAATTTTTGATGACCTAATGACGTGCAAAAATCTTAAGAAAAATCTTCTATGTAGAATGTGGCTTGAAAAGCATTTCTCATGAGGAGTCTAAACCTAATTTGGCCATACGAGCCCACACAAAAATGACAAAACATAGTCATGTGATGAAATGCGTCAATTATAGCAGAACCTAGACACATTCGTGAATGCGATTAACATGGAAAATGATACTCAATTCACGCAAATCATACATTGTTAGAACATTCATAATACATATTACAAATCTCATAAATGATGCCAAGTCAAATGGACTCATCTAAAGACCTTAATTTCAAGCAAACTCAGGTCGAACCTAGTGTAGGGCAAACTGACCTAACGACGGTTTTTGATTATTTTACCTAACCAAAACAACTCCAAAAAATCTAGAAAAAAAGATATGTTTTAAACAAGACAATTTCAATCTTGTGAAGAAAGTTTTCCAAAATTCAAATGCAAAAATCAGTACAAAAATAACAAAACAGAAAATCGCAGTAAGTCAGAATAACAAATCAACCTAAAAAACTACTGCAGAATCGATAGACTTTGTAGGTGTATTTTAATGACTAAATGATGTCCACTCAGGACATGTGAACTATCAAATTGAAGCTTGAGAAGTCTATTTTCTATGTCTAAAAGGGCTCAAGACCAAAAAACCTCATCTATCACCTCATTTAAGCCAAAATAGAAAGTCACATATTAGGTATACGAAATTGCAGATCAAGACAAATCAAGTTCAATCAACTTCAAGTTCATCATCAATAATCATCAACTCATTGCAAATCATCTCATATCATCATGAATCTTAGATGAAAGCTTAATATGAAAACCTAAGATTGAATCCTAGCCCCGAACGGTTAATTTGATCTCACTTCATTGGATTTAAGATTAGAGAGTTTACCTTTGCCATTTTCTTCAAACATGATTGGACGAAACACGAGTCACCGGATCGAACCTCGAACTTTGAGGATGCTTATCAGACCTCATGAACTCACTAACGAGCTAGATCAATGGTCGGACCGCTGGTTTGGTGGGATCAAAGATGAAGAACGGTCCAAATTGGATTGGTTTTTGGACATCGGTTGAAGATTGGCCTATTTATAAGGCCTCTAGTGACTATCCAGTAGGATCCCAGCCACCAAAAAGTCAAAGACACCTTGATCGAAGGATCAGCGGTGGTCGGTTCATGCTTGAACCACTGAGGATCGCCAATCGTGGAGAGCGAACCAATTGGAGCCAAGACCAATTCGAACACTAGTCTCAAATCCTCGTTGGAAACGAATTCAGACAAGGCTTGCTGGTGATCAAACAGCACGCATCAGTGTCAAGAACATTGAGCCAGAACTGAGGGACGCTGTGGATAGTGAGGCATTGCCACAATTTCAGGTGTGTGATGGGCGAACCAAGGTCCAAGAAGGGAATGTACATAGTATGAGGGCCGTTTTTGGGAGCAGCTCGGTAGAGGAGTTAGGCTATCCCAGCCTTTTGATTAACTATATATATGGAAATGGAAATAAGTAGCCCAGGACTAGGATGGGCATGTAATCAAAACAGCTTTTGATATGTGAATGTGTATAAATATGTTGCTTTTATTTGCTTGGCTTGCATACGTCTTGCCCGGCTTCCATGTTTGTTTGTATGGGGATTGTTTATGATCGCTTCCGCATGTGCTTAACTAAAGATAAAAGACTTTCGGAACGTTCAACGTTGCCTAGGGCGTTGATGCTAACCTGCTGGGTCATGCCCTCACGCCAGAGGTGGGCAAGGGTGTGACACAGATAGGCACAAACAAGGTCCATCAAGCAGTTGGTGTTAGACGAGGTTGAAGCCGAAACAGGTTCTCCACCAACCTTCCCCAGCCCCATGTTTAGCAATCAAGGGGTTCAAAACCCCCACCCAATCGTTCATGGGTTAATGTTGCGAAGTTTGCCACTAAATGGTATGACCTTACCTTTGTGCCCCCGACTATTATTGACAACAAACCTGTTGTGAACTTATCTGATGAAATTTTAGAAGCGACCGACCCGAAATGGCATGAATGCATTGTCGGTTACTATGTGGGGAAGAGGTTTCCTTTCAATCTCATCGAAGTGGCCTTAAAACATGCTGGGGACCTCAACTTGCTGAAGTATTGGCAAATGAAGAAGGATTCTACTTCTTTCATGTTCTTGACCGTGAATTCCATAGGAAAATCCTTGATGAGGGGCCGTTAACAGTAGCCAGGGTCCCTCTTATCCTGCAGTAATGGCATCCTCTTCTGGAGCTGAAGAAGGATTACCAATCCTCTGTCCCAGTTTGGGTCAAACTAAAGAACATTCCCTACGCTTTTTGGTCTACTCCGAGGATTAATGATGTGGAAAGCGCGATTGGAAAACCACTGTATGTTGATTTTCAGACGAAGCAAATGAAGATGATTTCTTTCGCTAGAGTGTGTGTGGAGATAACTGCTAAGCAATCTCGATGTGACTCAATGGATGTCATCTTAAATGAGGAAACTTGCACTGTTGCTATAGAATATGAGTGGAGGCCGGTTTCCTGCCCAAGCTGTGGCACTTTTGGCCACAAATGTGCGGCTCAAGCAAATTCGTCTAACCCCGTCGAGGCCCCTCAGCATGCACCAGCCCGTGCTGTCCCTACTAGGCCCTATACATGCCCCTGCACCAGAAACGACCCCGATTCCAGGTGCCCCGGAGGAAGGATGGAAACAAATCCAGCCAAAAAAGAAGAAGCAATCTTTGATGCCAAGGGAAGCAGATCCAATTCAATTGTGAAGCTAAGTGAAGCAACTCCAAATCAAGCTATGAAGCCAAATGACACCACTCCGGTGATTGCAAATGCAACCTCTTGCATCCCGGACGGCCCAGAAGGAACAAAAAATGCTGCCAAAGCACAGTGATGTCTTGGTACCTTCCTCTTCTGCCTTTAAAGCTCGTCGCGTGGGAACTACCACCCCAATCCCATCATCTAGCTCGGAGGAAGAATTGGAGGATGTTGCAAGCAATGTGGGTAGCTCGAATGAGGATGACCACATCTCGGATAGCTCTTCTGCTTCACAGGATGTAACTCCACAGGATGTTAATCTTGTTGTTCTAAAGCCTACTTCCCAGCAGGACAAGACCCCGTAGGCTCCCTACCCAGATCCAACTCCTTCTGCTTAACCTAAACTGGTGGCCAATCGACGGCGTGTGGGCAAGCGGCGGTAACCACCCTACTATCCATCTTTGTATATATAAAAATATGCATATAGGAGTATGGAACATTAGGAGTCTTGTGGATCTCATTAGACAAGCTGAAGTTAGAAACCTTGTTAGCACTAATAGTCTTTATTGTGTTGGTTTACTGGAAACCAAAATCCCAGCGCCCCATCTTCCCATCCATTGTAGTGGGACTTTTGATGGGTTAGAACTGGTGTTCTAATTATGAATACTCCCCTAGAGGGAGAATTTGGATAGGGTGGAATCCATCCTTTATGAATTTTGCTATGTCTTCTTCCAATGCTCAAGCAATCCACGACAAGCTTAAGTTTCGGTTCTGAATTTTGCCTCTCTGTTATCTATGCAGAGCACACCTTCATATCTCGTTGGCCATTATTGGCAGAACTTATTCATACTAGTGCTAGCCTGCTGGATTTTCCTTGGTTAGTGGCGGGGGATTTCAATGCTATTCAGGACTCTTCTGACCGTATAGGTAGTTCGGATACATGGCTCCCTTCTTATGATGAGTTTGGGCAATGCATAGCCCAGGTAGAACTAGAAGACCTAAGATATGTAGGTTATCGCTTCACTTGATCTTCTTCATCGGGTGCTGACCGGAAGCTGAGGAAGATTAATAGGGTGTTTGTAAATACGAAATGGTGCCATGACTTCTCATTCTCGGAAGCCTCATTCCTTGCTCTGGGCATCTCCGATCATACTCCCATGGTCGTCAGAGTTATGGTCCATTCTATCTATAGAAAACCCTTCAAGTTCTTTAACCTTTGGATGAAGCACCCGGCCTTTCACACTATTGTTGCTTAGGTGTGGGAAAACCTGGGGGCAAGAACACCCATGTTCAAGCTGTGTTGTAAACTAAGAACCCTTAAAGGCCACCTCAAGCAACTCAACAGGGATTCTTTCTCCGATATTTCTACTAGAACAACACATGCAAGGAATGCCCTTCGGATCACCCATGATGCCCTCCAATAGGACCCGAACAACTTTTTGCCTGCGGAACTAGAAAGGAATCATCTTCGGACCTTCTCTGATCTTTAACTACAGGAGGAATCCTTTTACAGACAGAAATCTAGGGTCCGATGGATTAAGGAATATGATCAAAACACCAAGTTCTTTTACCATTCTGTCAACAAAAGACATTTGAGGAACATAATTATTTTGGTTTCGGACACTTCTGGTAATCTAGTGACCGATCCTGGTATGATGCAGCAATTATTCGTATCCCACTTTTAGGACCTCCTAGCGCTTATAGATCTTCCTTCTCGGCAGCCTTGCAGGAGATTCAGGCGATACTACAGCACTCCCGAATGCGGAATAGGTACGAACCCTCTCTCGTCCTGTGACTAAGTTGGAAATTCATGATACCCTATTCTCTCTAGCTGTTGGCAAGGCTCCCGGATTGGATGGGTTTAATGTTGAGTTTTTTAAACGCAACTGGGATGTCGTAGGACCGTCGGTCATAATAGCGGTCAAAGATTTTTTTATCTTTGGGAAATTGTTGCATAAGATAAACAACACAATTATAGCCTTAGTGCCTAAAATCCCCAACACATCTGTAGTTTCTGATTATAGACCCATTGCTTGCTGCAATACAATTTACAAGTGCATCACCAAGATTCTAGCTAATAGATTGGTGGCCGTCCTTCAAACCATCATTGGTACACCTCAAAATGCTTTTGTTAAAGGTCGTCGAATTAGCAACATCTTGCTGGCCCAAGAACTTTTCAATGGCTTCCACCATGACTCATATTCGCCAAAATATGCTATCAAAGTAGATTTTCAGAAAGCTTATGATACTATTTATTGGGATTTCTTGGAACTAACTCTCCATGCTTTTGGCTTTCCCAATCAATTGGTCGGGCTTATTGTGACATGTGTTCATACCCTTAAGTTCTCCATATCCATTAATGGGGAGCTTCACGGATTCTTCTTCAGTGGCCGTGGATTACGCCAAGGGGACCCCATGTTTCCTTACCTCTTCACCTTGGCTATGAAGGTATTCTCGGGGATCCTACACATTCGATCCAGACAACTGGAATTCAAGTACTTCTGGAGGTGCAAATCAACTTGCTTATCACATTGATTCTTCGCAGACGATGTTTTCCTATTTAGTGAAGCAAATATGGCCTCTGTATCTCTCCTCAAGGACGGCCTAGAAACACTATCTTCCTGGAGTGGATTAAGACCCAATATGAACAAGAGTGAAGTTTTCCTTGCAGGTGGAACGGATATATCTCGAACCCAAATTCTTCATGCCCTTGGATTCCAGGAAGTTAACCTGCCGTTTGTTACCTGGGAGTCCCCATCATCACTTTGCGAATTGGTAGGTCAGACTGTAACTCCCTTGTCAACCTTATAACAACAAGAGTGCAATCATGGGCACAATGTTTCCTCTCGTTTGCGGGCCGCCTACGATTTATTAGGTCAGTCCTCCATTCAATACAAGTCTATTGGACTAGTATTTTCATGTTACCTAGAGTCGTGCTGGATCGAATTGCACAAATACTTAGACAATTTCTCTAAAAAGGTCCAGGCTTTGGGAGTGCTGGTGCGAAAGTAGCGTGGGAAGATGTTTACCTCCCAAAAAAGAAGGAGGACTTGTTATACGTAAACTTCGCGATTGCAATATGACGGCTATGCTTAAACATATATGGATCCTTTTCACTGACAAAAAATCCCTATGGTGTAAGTAGATTCATTCTACTTACTTAAAAAAGAAGAATTTCTAGGTAGTCACTAAGCCAACTTTCTACTCTTGGGCTTGGAGGAAGCTACTTGATCTTAGGAGGGATTTCCAATAGTCCTTTAAATGGCGTGTGGGCAATGGCCTCTTGGTGTCTCTATGGTTTGACCTTTGGCACCCTCGAGGACCCTTGAATATGTTCTTCATGGACACCTACATCTATCGCTCGGGTCTATCCAGGTAGGCTATGGTTGTGGATTTATTCTCCACACCAGGCCAAGCTACCAAGGCCATTCTAGAATCGTGGACGCATCCCCTCCCAATACTCTCACAGAACCCTGATCGGTTAATTTGGTTGGAGCACTCCTCAGGTTCTTTCTCGATTGCATCAGCTTGGGAAGCCATTCGACCGAAGAGAAGCTTGGTCCCATGGTTCTCGTTTGTCTGGAACAGAACACTCACCCACGGTACCAATTCCACCTTTGGCTTATCACTAGAAACCAGCTACCTACCCAGGTTCTATTACTTTCTTATGGTAGGATTGCGAATGTTTCTTGTGCTTTCTGCAATTCAAGATCGGACTCAATTGATCATCTTTTTTTTAGATGCCATATTACTGCTGGCCTTGTTATGTTTTGGGCTGCAAGATGCAACCTTCCATGGCAAAACAGGTCGTGGATGGACAACTTACATTGGGCCATCAAATTTCTTTCAGGCAATAACTTCTTTCAATGTATTGCTCGGTTCTCTTTTAGAGCCCTATGTCACTTAATTTGGAAGACGAGGAACAACATCCTATTCCGGAGCCAAGCCCTGTTCGTGCTTGCATTGAAAAAAACATCTCGTCAAAGTCGTCAAGGACAAGGCCCTGACCTTCAGCCATGTTGTGGACACGCTAAGGAATAGGAGGATTCCACAAAGTTGGGGACTTGATCCCTTTATTTTCTCTTCTAAGGTGTTTGAATTTTCCCTGTAAATTCTGCTTTGAGGGTTGCCGCTATTGGTTTCCCCCTTTTTCCTTTTAATCTCGACACCCTTCCACTCTTAATGACATGTTTGTCACCATGAGTGCAAGTTTTGTTGGTGCCAAAACTGCCCTACTGTAAAGCCCTTTTTGGTTAAAAGTCAATACAAATCTTACTTTACCAAAAAATAAATAAAATTATGACTAGTAGAATTCTAACAGAACGTAGTAAAACAAACATGGAATGGGTCATTGACATGCAATGAATCATCAAGATAAAAATGGTAGAATAACCAAATTCTAACTATTTAGAATGAGGCAGAAAGAAAGAGAACGAATATATAATGGGTCATCAAAGTAAATATGATAGAATAACCAGTTTCTAACTACCCAAAATGAGATAAAAAGAAGCAGAATGAACATGAAATGGGTCATCAAGATAAATATGGTTAAATAATCAATTTCTAACTACCTAGAATAAAACAGAAAGAAGTAAAACAAACATGCAATGGGTTATCAAGATAAATATAAGAGAATAACTAAATTTTAACTGCTCAAAATGAAGCGGAAAGAAGCAAAACCAATATACAATGGGTCATTGGGATAATTAGAGCAGAACGAGTAGATTCTAAATATGGCAAAATAACTAGTTTCTAATTATCCAGAATGAGGTAGAAAGAAGTGGAATGAACATGCAATGGGTCATCAAGATAATTATGGTTAAATAACTAAATTTTAACTACTTAGAATGAAATAGAAAGAAGCAAAACAAACATGTAATGGGTCATCAAGACAAATATGACAGAATAACTAAATTCTAACTACTCAAAATGAAACAAAACCAATATACAATGGGTCATCGGGATAATTAGAAGCAGAACGGATACATAATGAGTCATTAAAACAAATATGGTAGAATGATCATATTTTGGTTACTTAGAACCATATAGAACGAACCAAAACGAATCAAAGCGAAGCAAAATGAACTTGTAAAAAATTATTAAAATCACTTAACAACCACCATACCCACATCAAGACTTTATCTCTCACCCAACCAACCAAGATAGAAGCAATCAAGTAGATTTAAGCTAACTTAATATTAAAAACTTCACAACCACAAACCACGAACTATCGATTGCCTTCATCACCTTAGCAACTCTTGAATATGAAGTTTTGCTTTTCAAATTCTTGGATTGAAAGGTGGAAATAACACATGCAAGTTTCTACTTGAATTTTTGGAGGAATGAAAAGGAGTTCTACGGTAAAGCTAGAATAAGATTTTTTTTTTTCAAAATTAATTGAGATAATTTGAAGTCTTTCCTTACTAGGTGTAAATTTGCATGCTAATTTTTAGCTTGATGCGGCACAAATCCAAAGCAAGGCACTTGCACATGGCCAAGGGAAATGGAAGAAAAAGATAAGTCATTTTGAAATAATCATCATTTCATTTAGGTGTAAGAGAAATTAACCACAAAATCATATTTTGTAAGAATACATCGCCAAGCAAAGCTTTGTATAAGGACATGTGGGACTCCTAATTTTAATTAATAAATTTTGCAAGGGGAAATGTAGCAAGCGGAGTGTAATCTTTTTCTTCTAGCATTATTAACACAAATTATTTATTATTACTATCAATTAACTAAAACTTACATTATTAGTATCAACCATCACTATTAAGATTATAATAAATTAATTAATACCACCATGACATTAGCGTATGCATAATTCAATTCACACGTCAGACTTAGGATGATTTATGTTTGTGGAAAAGTTATCCACCGTGTTTTCCGAAACTTACAATTCAATTAAAAATTTCACATATTCATCTGAATATTAATGCAAATAATATTTAGTTTAAAATTTAAGTATTATTTTCAGATACGAGAATTTCTGAATATTATATAATTATAAATACGAAAATTTCAGATGTCACATCAACTGTGCAAAGTTGGATCATAGAAATAGTAGGAAAGATAGAAGAAGTGACTTCTTCCTTTTCATTGCTAAATTTAATGACAATCGTGCCATCTTTTTTCTTGGTGAACTATGACTGTTGATTGGATCAGCCTATAGTTTTGGTTGATATTTTCATAGTTAGTTACCCAAGTATCTAGGAGTAACTTAACTACCTAATCTCAAGAGATCTATCTGGGTCCAATAAACCATCTAGATATAATAGAATCTAAAGTTTGAGGTGCTCCAGTAATCTATAGTTGAACTTTAAGAGCTAAGAAAAGTCGTGGATCCGAGAGAACGATATTGAAGTTAGGAAATAGCATAATGAACATTGTTCCTACATTGATAGTAATTTGGGTAGTACCAATACAAGCATGCTGGTAATCCAAAAATTAGATGTCTAAAAGAGCTATTTGAGCAACCATGGGTAATCCCTTCCTTCCATGAAAGGATAAAGTAAGTCTAATGGCACCAAAGTGAAGGTATGTATAACTTTGTTGTATCCATTGTCATGGAAAGTCAAAAAGAATTTGAAGGGTGACAAAGTATTCTTGTTGAGTAGCGGGAATAGGATGTTGGTCAAATTTGGAAGATTGGACATACTCCTTAACCTCTCGAGAAGTTTGTTTCATAAACTGCTTAATAGAATGGATAGGTGAGAAAGAGGAAGGTTGAGCAAAGGCAAAATATGGATTTATAAGTGGAAGGTAAGTCTCTAAAATTTTACTATCTTCGTTGAGATGAGAAACCTTTTAAAGATAGTCAATCTTAGATACATTAGAAGTACGGAGTTCTAATGGAAGACTGAGGGAAACGAGGGCATTACAGTAGTCGGTGAGGAAATTTAAAAGGATTCTGTCATGATATGAAAATTCTCCTTTTTTGCACGGGGTAGTGAAGTGGTTCATGAAGATTAAATTGCACTCATGTTAAGCAGGTAGAGTAGTCAAGCTAGAGAGGCTCCCCATAAAAATATAAGAAGCAAGAAGCAAGAAGCGGTGTTTGATCGAATTGACAAAATCAATCATACTTTCACTGAGGTGGATTGGCTTTCATAAAGCACCTTTGGGCAGCAACCACTTCCATTCGTAATCCCTAATCCTTATTTATTTCTTAATGATTATGTGAAATGATTCAAGAGCCAATAAATTGTGAAAATAGCAAAACCAATAAATAAATAGGGTATTGCTAAAATTGCTCCGATATCAATTAAAATATTAATGTATCATATGCTTTTAATTGTATCTATTATAACATGGTTACACATACACAAACATATATATATATATATATATATATATATATATATGTATATTATATTAAAAAGTATTTGATAATTACATGCTTTGTATGGAGATGAGAGACTGCCACATCTTATGGGATTTAATCTAATACTCATAGAGCAATAGACACACCATTAATATAAAAAAGAAAACCTATGACATACTTTCTAGTTAAAATTATCTTGCGAATATCAAGACTAAAACGAGTTTATTAAATGATTTGGAGGATTTCTTAATGGAGTCTCTATTAACTTACATAACCACTTATTATTTGCCAAAAAAACCCTTATTCCCACGGATCCAACGGGCGAGCGGGAGCCGGGTCTTGGGCGGTCCGACCGGGAAGCCTAAACCAGAAGTTCGATCCCCACGGCCATGGAGATCATCTTCGAAATCGGAACGGCGAAACCTACGAGCTGCACAGTTGCTCCTGCAAGTTCAACTCCGATCACCGATTCACCTTCCCGATCTCTCCCCCTCGCCGGAGAATTCACTACCGGAGGGGAGCCACCGGAGCTCCGACCGCCCGAGAACCTACGAAAAGGCCGGAAGACCCCTCCGCGGGGAGCATGTTCACGCAGTTCGGAGCCACGGCGGAGACGCTGAGCAAGGCGTCGACGATGATGTTCCGGATCGGCACCGACGCCCACCTCTACGACGACCCCGAGGACGTCAGCATCGCCCCGCTGCTCGACAGCAGGTTCGACTCCGAGAAGTGCGAGGCCCTGAAGCGCCTGCTCGCGCTCATCGCCCAGGGCTACGACGTCTCCAACTTCTTCCCCCAGGTCGTCAAGAACGTCGCGTCCCAGTCCCTCGAAGTGAAGAAGCTTGTCTACTTGTACCTGCTGCATTACGCCGAAAAGTATGTGATCGGATCGACTGGTGTGCTCATTTGAAATGGATCCTCAATTCCGATTGTTTTTGAGCTTTGAAGAGGTGTGCGTGATTGTTTTCTATCTCTCATGTAGGCTTTTGGGTAGGATTCTGTTAAGGCATTGTTCATGTCTCGCTAAGTTTCTGCTAATCCTGTTAAAGAAGTGGGATGATGTCATGTTTACATGCTCTCACTAGATATCCGTCCCATACTTGAATTCTATATCACCTTGATGTGGACGATTGGATTTAGATTTCGGCGCTTGGCTGATTGATTGTGTTTATGCTTTCTTGATGCATGTAGGCGTCCGAATGAAGCATTGCTTTCGATCAATTGTTTCCAAAGGGATTTGGGGGACACCAATCCGTTGGTGAGGGCCTGGGCACTCCGCACGATGGCTGGAATTCGCCTTCATGTAGTTGCACCCATCGTCCTTCTAGCCGTAAACAAGTGTGCTCGAGATCCATCTGTTTATGTCAGAAAATGTGCTGCTAATGCTCTTCCCAAGTTGTTCGACTTGCGCATCGAGGAAAATATATCTGCAATTGAAGAGGTGTTTGTTTTCACTTTTCGGTTTTCTGCAATTACTATTTGCCATTGCTTTTTGTCTGGGCAAAATGCTTGGTAAGGTGTATATGATGTTTTGTTAGAGCAGGAGAAAGAACTCGACAGGTTTATGTACCTCGACTCTTATTGCCTGTGCCAAAAAATTTCTGAAAAGTAATTAATGGGGTTGAGGATATGGTTCATCAAAATTGATTTCTCCTTTTGCTTATTCATTTTATTTACCGTTGTTTTTGGGTTGGGGGGAGGGGGTGTTTCTATTCATTTTAATCAGCTCATTGCTAAATTAAATGCAAGCATGCACTTGGTATCTGGTTTACCAAGACTGTATCCAGTCATTTGGTGAAAGTAGGTTTCTATGCTTTCAGTTGCCATGTAGGAAGCTTATCTCTGTTTGTTGTCCATGTTATGCACTCTGATTAAGTTCCACCGCTTTGTCCTTTTAACATGTGATTGACATTTTGTATCATTGAAGAAATCATAGAACTACTCTCATTAAAGAAAGAACAATAAGGGTAAACTTTACCATCTGGTTGGGAACCCCTTTTACTTGTTGTTCCTTTCGTGCATAATTAATTATTCCAACTTGTGTTGCTACATTATGAACAATCTCCTAAATTACGAAGAAACAGTGGATCAATATTTAAAGGTCCTTTTTGGGTTACACATGGAGTATAAAGCGGTCAAAGGAAGATATTGTAATGAAGTAGGATTTAGAAATCAGACTCAAATCCTACCAACCATTCATTCTGCCATAGGGTAGAGGTCGATGGTGAGGTCAGTGTGGAAATTAAGTGTCATGTTGTTAGACAGGAAGTGCATCTGGAGTTTTGTGTCCATTTAGTAAAACTTAGGTAATCTTGAAGCGATTTGGTTTGTGATGAGTGAGATGAAATGAGCAAAACTCATTTTGGGGTGATTTTGGCATGGTAAACAATGATATGAAGACACTCTTGTGTTTTTTTATTGGCATGATGACACTTTAGTTAAAACTGAAATGTACTGCAAATATGTATGGTTCTTCCAGGTGACATAGTAGTAGGTTGGATGCACTGGTGTAGAATCCATACAATCAACCCTGCATAGTCCAAAATTGCTCAGTTGCCCTTGTTTGCTATTTTAACTAGAGACTTTGTTATACTCATAATCTGCATTGAATATTTGGACATTTGTTTTCGTGTTAACAGTTTGCTGCACAACTGGTTTTCAAATTTCTTCAGCTGTATTCCTTTCTTTTTCCTTAACGATTCAAATATTAACCTATGAAATGCAGGTTGTTGGAAAACTGTTGAATGATAATTCCCCTGGAGTAGTTGGGGCTGCTGCTGCTGCTTTTGCTTCTGTCTGTCCAAATAACTTCCCTTTAATAGGGAAGAGCTACAAAAGATTATGTGAGATTCTGCCTGATGTGGAAGAGTGGGGTCAGATATTGTTAATCAGCATTCTTTTACGCTATGTAGTTGCACGACATGGTCTAGTAAGAGAATCGATCATGTCTTTTCTGATTAAAAAAGAGAGTTCACATCGGGATGAGGAAGATGAGTTTACCAGAATTATAGAAGGAGAAGAAAATACTGACCTGAAAGATGTTTATGAGGTTGAATTGGCCAATACAATATGCAGATCGTACATTGAAGGACCGGATGAATATTTATCACGTGCAAGTTACATTAATATGGATTCACTGAAGTTAACTTCTGCAAGCTATACATCTGGGAAAATTAATGATGACATTAAGATCTTACTTCAATGTACATCACCACTGCTATGGAGTTATAACAGTGCAGTGGTAGTTGCTGCTGCTAGTGTACACTGGATTATGGCGCCAACGGAGGATGTCAGAAGGATAGTTAAGCCACTTTTGTTTGTCCTGCGATCCTCTAATGCCTCAAGATACGTGGTAAGCCATTTTCTCGAGCTCTCACATTGATGTATCTATGGAGGGCAGGAGGGTGGATGTGTCTGCATATGTACATTTATGCTAACTTGGTCGACATCTATATTTATTTGGTGATATATCCGGTTATGCCTTTGATATGGTATTGAGGTAATTTGTTTCACTACCACTATTGACCTGACATCCAGTTTATTTTTCTGTTTCAACCTATATTATGAAGTAAAATGAGAATTACTCGACCATTCCCCAACTCCCTAGCTTAATACATACATGGTCTTTGAGGAGATTGTCTGACACTGCATTCTCTTTTTTTTTTTTTATGCCCAACCCTTCCCCTACCTAGCCGCAAGGTTGTTCTTGTGTTATCGTTCTTGAACATAAGTGAATGAGACTTAAGTCGTGGGTGTGACAGACATATGCAAGGTGAACATATTGCTTTCCGGTTCAATAGGAACGAAATTAAATGGTTATCGTGCCACATGAATGAGGATTAAGAACATAGTAAAGTAAATATAATAAGGTAGGTGCTACATATAGACAAGATAATCTGCAGAAGACACCTGTTCTTATGTTGCTGACTTTTCAAGTTTGTGAATGTATCCTGGGTGGGCAGGCAAGTTAGTGGATTGCTCCAGCTAAACCTAGTATTTGCTATTATATGTGTCAATTTGGCACAATCCAGTTTCGAAATGTATCTGTCATTCCACTTGCATTTATTAAAATCATAGTGGATGTTGATGTTGGTAACTTTGATTTGTGTTTCTAGGTGCTTTGCAACATTCAAGTTTTTGCAAAAGCAATGCCCTCTCTTTTTGCGACTAACTTTGAAGACTTCTACATAGTTTCTTCTGATACATACCAAATAAAAGCTTTGAAGCTTGATATCCTAGCTTCCATTGCGACTGAATCATCGATTCCATTGGTTCTGAAAGAGTTTCAGGTACTTTTTTTTTTCTTGCCCCATGCCGTCTTCTTCTTACTTGTTAGTGACCGGCCTCTTTTGGAGGAAGAATTCATTGCATAATATTAAGATTTTGTGGTGGTATAGTTTAGTTAGTACTTAATTTGAAGTTATTATTCTTTTCTTGGATATGTAGATATCTTTATTTGCTCCAAACTCAAAATGTGGGAGAACTGCTACCTACTATAAGTCCAAGCAACACCTCTACTCTACCTACCTGTAATGCAGCAAAATAATGTCCCTGTAACCCCCACCACACCTCTTCCAGAAGACGGAAAGAACCATTGAAACAACCTGGGACAAAATCATTAGCCACTCATACAATGAAATTCCTCCAGAAAGCTTCCAAAAAAAAAAAAAAAAAAAAAAAGAGGACAAGAAAAGCCATGTCGTGGATCATTCAAACCTTTCAGCAGTACAACTTCAATTCTAGACAAAATCAATTGGCAATGAATTTAAATTTTTGTGGACTGGGTTGAATGAAAGAATAGAATGATCCTAGTATTTGGCTTCATAATTCTCTGTCCTTTCATAAATTTCTTTTTAAAAAATACAGATAATATGCAGTTGACTTTGTAATTGTGGTCATGCTTGTGATTGAATCTGTTGTGAATCACATATGCTTTTTTGCCAAGATTATCTTCCATTGCAATATATAGATATATGGTTGGGTAGGTTTAAGGTTTTCTATTTTCTGTTGGCTTTGGAACTTTAGGGCTTAACTGCACTAGTTGATTGATTCTTGGATTTTGGAATGAGTAGGATGGAAACTATTGTTTAAATGGAAGTTCAGATTAGCAGAAGGGGTATTATTGCAGTCTTGGTATGCTTAGATGTAGCTTTATTCTTATTAATTAATGTAGATAGGGATACTTATAAATAGCTGGAGTAATCTAATGTGGGAATGTGATTGTCAGAGGTATGTTCCCAAATTTTCCTCCTACTGACAGGATAAATGCTTTCAAAGTGATTCTCATTTTTAGTACTTCATTGTTAGGATTATATTAGGGATCCAGACAGGAGATTTGCTGCAGCTACTGTGGGTGCGATTGGTTTATGTGCACGACGGCTTCCAAAAATGGCAGATGGATGCTTAGACGGTTTGTTGTCTTTGACTAGGCATGGTAAGTTACTATCACTTACCTTTTATCTGCTGTTAAGAAGTCCTTTTCATTAAGTGGGCAAAGATTGGTGTTGCAGAATTTTTCTCTGGTGAGCTTGGTTCTCTAGATGAGGAAGCAGGAGTTTTGACTCAAATAATAATGTCCATTTGGTCCATCATAAACAGAGATCCAATAAGACATGAGAAGGTTGTATTTTCTTCCCTATACCTGTAAAGTTAGTCACTCCATAGCAATCGATCTGAATATTTTGTGATGTGTACAGAGACGAGCTTTAGAGGATTGGTAGGATTCTTCTGAACATTAGGAGAGAATATGGTTTGCATCTTGGTGAAAAAAGTGAAAGGGGCAATAGGTACTTTCAGTAGAGAATTGAAAAGATTGAGATGATTATTAGTACTGCTTTCCAGATTATTTTTTTGAATTTTAGATGTTGAAAATCTTATGGTGCCTGGAATTTGCTGACCAACCCCCTCCCCCTGGCACAGCCACTATCAGGAAGAATATGGAGTAAACGAACCATTAGGCTTGACTAATCCCTGTTTATAGTTCACTTGAGATAACTGAAACGGGCATTAGTTCTTTCTTTAAAACTGGACCGATTAGAGAGGAATGATAAATCCATATCTTTGCCTTTTTGTCAATACATCAGAGTTCTCTGTGCTGCTTGAATTCAAATAAACCTGGTCTTTCAATGCAAAAAATTAGTTGTACAGAGTAAAACTCTTATGTAATTTCAGATTAAAATTCAGAAACTTTTCCAAGTAGTCAAGAATGCTCAAAGAAAGTTACTCAGTGGTGCTAATCAGAGAGACAGGAAAGAAAATGTTGGAATAATCGATGTGGAAGCATAACTTTTTTTGTTTTTATGGGTATTAGCAATAATTCGGCCTAACAGGACTCTCGTACATAACTCTAGTGACAATTCACTGGTTAAAGTTGGGATAGGTGATATCTGACATTTTCTTGATGTAAATTGGAAGCTCTTCCTCATTACAGTAGGCTCATTTTCATTTGATTTCACTAACATTGCCCGAGATGCTCTTCAAGTTTTGATGAACTTATACTGTGTCCATATGGGAAATTAGCAGATAAATTCTCCATTCTGAACTAGTGGACTTTGCTCTGATTACTGCATTATCGTACCTACCTACTCCACTAGCAAAATGAATATACCACTAACCAGCAGTCACAGTAATGTGGATGGAATATTAAAGCAGTGTCGGCGGCAATCATGTTAAGTCATTGGATTGGGTTTTGCCTCAATGTTTGGTACAGGACTCTTTCTATGCTACTATTGGGGAAAACAAGAAGCTGAAGTAAAAGATCACGGCAAGAAGATTGTTATCATACTGATCTAGGAGATCTTTGACCGAGATTCTTGATTCTTCCTGAGTATGCCCATGGAATATTGAGCCGCATGTGCCTGTCTAGCTGAACTAAGTTTTCTTCGGCCTTCTCCACGCTGGTTCAAGCTTTGTTGTATCTTTGCCTAGTGTGCTTACTAAAAAATCATAAACAAGCCCAATATAAAAAAGAGAATATTTTGCAAAAGTCTTATTACAAGCTACAAGATAGGGAGGTTGTTGGGGCTAGAATGGATTTTCCTTGGAAAGTGAGGGTTCCACTAGAGCTTCTTTTTTTTGCTTGCGAAGCAACTGGGGAAAATATAATGACTCTACATAACCTACAACAATTAATGGGTGTTTCTTCTGTAAAAAGGAGGCAGAGGCCGTGCAGTATCTCCTCCTTCATTGTTCTTGGAGAATGGTGTGGACAGTTTCCTATGCCTGTACCGGGTTATCTTGGGTTACTGGAGGTTCCATTGAGCAAGAACTTTGGGCTTGGCATGCATTTTGTTCACAGTGCAACAACAAAAGAATTACATTAATTCCTCTCTCTCTGTTTTTCGGTTGATTTGGAAGGAGCGGAACAAGAGAGCTTTTGATGGAGAGGAATCTTCGTTTTCTATTTTCATTGATAATCGGCTTAAAGTAATACAGTTTTGGCATAATTATTACTTGCATATGGATGTAAACGCCTTGGTTGATATAGTCGATGATTTGTCTTGTGTTTGAGCTCTCTTTTGCTTTTGAGAGCTGTTTTGTATATGGTTTCAGTTTTTCTGAGCTCTCTTTGTATATAAGGTTGCACCCCCTTGGTGCCCTGTAGTTGAACTTTCTACCTATTGAAAAGAAATAAAGAGACCCTGTTTTGCCTCATGGGCTGAACAGGTTTTCATAAATTATAACCACTCAAACCCATTGCTTATCTATGCTCTTTGGCTTTTTTCCCGACCTCTTCACTTGCCTATGAGTTGCGTTGTTGATTGTGGCAATCTGCCAATTCTTGTTTATTCTCCTCCAGTGTTAGTTATATTAACTATGTAGCTCCTCATTTCTTTTTTCATGAGGAGTTTTCATCATATTAATGTGTTGTTATTGATTGTGTATCATATAGCTCCACTTCTGAAAAATTTCCATGAACATATTGAGTTTGGTCTAAGGCATTTATGACATACCAGGTAGTAGAGTTGGTAGTACTGCATGAATGACACTTGATGGATGACTTCATTTAGCTTCACTTCTTTCTTCGATTTTCAGTACATGTTAATTGCTGACGTATTGACACTTGATGGATGACTTCTATTTCATTACAGGTTGTAGTCCAATTGATTCGTAGTTTAGATTCGATCAAGGTGCCGGCAGCTCGGGCGATAATTATTTGGATGGTAGGAGAATACAGATCCGTAGGAGAGAAAATTCCAAAGATGTTAACCCCTGTGCTTGGGTATCTGGCTTATTGCTTTAAGTCAGAAGCGCTAGAAGCAAAGCTTCAGATTCTTAACACTAATTTTAAGGTAATGTGAACAGTTATACCCTACTTTATTTTAACTTTTGTGTGAACGGTGTTGCTAAAACCCACATTACTTCTTCTTATAGTTAGTTTTCAATATATTTATTCTTTCACATAGATAGTAAACTCTATAATAATCAACAAACTATAATGGTATAAAAGACAAGTTCACAATAATTGAAATGAAAATCAGTCAAAATCCAGTTGAAGTTGAACTGATTTTGGTATATGTATGCCACTTGCTCATATTGCACATTCCTAACTACTGTTACATCTAGCCAAGCAATCACGTTAGAGAAACAGGGCACATTAAAGTTTAGTGAAGACCAACTCCTTTTCAACTGTGCTAATTGTTGGTAGGCAAGTTTCTGAAGATATCCATCGATGTAATCATCAAAGATTGTTATAGAACCAAACAGGTGATTGAAATTATAGATGGATGGAAGATAACTTTCTATGATGTTGATGAAGTAAATATGTTCTATCTAGAAAAGTTGTCTAACTTCTTCAATTACCGTTGTTAAAACAACTAAGCCATTCATGAATTGTAAATGGAACTGCATTGGCTAACCAGTATTGTCTTCCCCTTACCAGTACTGTAATTAGTTATTTAGAAAAAAGTTGCAGAATTTATCAAATTATTTGGTGTGTAGCATTACTTTGAAATGCTCCCATAATCCTCATGGCAACAATGGATTTCATTCTCTTTTTTTACATTAGATTAGATTAGTAATTAGATATTTCTGAGCAGTACAGAATTTGGCACCAGTTATGCATGAGAGTAATACGAGGTGCAGAAAAGAATTCATGCCGAGGTTTAACAACCTAGGGGTTAAAAATGGCGAGTTTGGAGGCTTAAAAATGAGATGCTGTGGAGATACTTAAATTTGAAGATTGTGATTTATCATGGAGTAAATTTAGCAGAAAATCAAAAGAATGAAAGAGCAAACTGGAGTCATTCCACAAAGAATTTGAAGAACTTGACAGTCAGAGGATATGTATGAATGCTTTGACTGATTTTCTTTTCATGTGACCAAAATTACACTAGTAGGTCAGAGTTCCCAAATCACGTAAGAAGTATTTGATTAAGTTCAGCTGGAATTGTCGTTATGTGCTTGGGATACCTTTTACACTTGTTTTATTCTAACTATTTTTGTTGGCTCATGTTATTGCTATTTGTCGGTTTGGTTCTGATTGCTGTGTTCTCAATTATTGTTGTCAATCTCAAGTCCACTGTTCAAAGTCACCCTTATGCTCTTACTAGATTCACATTGTATTGATGCTTGGAACTTTGTATCTTGAACTAAGTTCTCCACGAGATGATGTTGTTGAACAGGCTTCATTTAAGGTGTTGATGTACTGATACGTGGGGAATCTAGTTCTGTTGTTGCCTCTAAATTATATGTTCATTTCTTATAGGTGGCTTTTAATTGCTGGTTGTGGAGATTTATTTTGATCATATTGAGCATGTTGGTGTT
Organism: Eucalyptus marginata; assembly: GCA_014182565.1. NCBI lineage: Eukaryota > Viridiplantae > Streptophyta > Magnoliopsida > Myrtales > Myrtaceae > Eucalyptus > Eucalyptus marginata. The sequence continues at coordinate 14,789,005 of CM024594.1, read as the reverse complement.
GATTCGTTATGCCCAACCTACTTCACATAACTGTCACAGTTAATTTTTAGGAAGTGATGTAAGAAATTTGAAGTACATGGACATGTCCTAGGTAATTACCGATATCTGCACTTATTGGAGTTTTGAGATGGAATATCTATTCCGTGATGTTTAAGTGCCAATGCCAACTTTTATATGTTTATCTGCTGAGTCCACTTATGGCACATGTGGACATGCACATGAATAAAAAGTCAGGAGATATACTCGACTCCTGGGCATAATTACTGTTAAGCAGCCCCTGCTTACATTGGGTCATATTGGCCTGACTAAATAGTTCTGAGGTTAATTATTGACACTGGGAGATCCTTTGCTGTTTTTGACACATAATAGAAAGGAGTGCCACTACAGTATGGCATTGAAGGCTTTCTCTCACTGCTTAGTTTGTGTATGTCCGATGCATATCGATGAAACTTTTTTACTTTAATAACATCATCTCGGGGAGGACAAGTCTTGGCATAAAAGTGAACTTACCAGCCTTTTACTGGATTGTGAGTTCGAGTCATGTTGACAGCCTCTTTGTGAAAAACCAAGGGAAAGGCTGCATATGATATATGATGCTCCCACGGTGAGGTGCCTCATGCACTGGGGCGCCCTCTAATGAAGTCAGCCGTAGAAATTTCTGGAAATAATTTGAGCTGTTAGGTTTGTTCATTCTGTCAACTTTAGACAAATATCACACTTCATTGAATGGTTAAATAGAGGGTTTAGTGATATAACTATATATTATGGCTTTATTTTGACATCTGATTTTTTCACGAGAATCGTATTTGTAGTGTAGTTCATTAATGAAATATAATATAATTCTATTTGTCATTCTGGCCACCTCATGCTGTCTCAGCATCTAAGATAGTAACTATTTCCTTTGGGCTATAATATATTGAACTTTGTCTCTCTTCAGTCGTAAGTTTGAATGTCTTGATGAGAGCATAGTCATTTATATGAAGCAAAATAACAAAGGCTGAGAAATTTTAAATTTCTTGGTTTGCATGACCTGTTTTACTTGGTATATCAAGGTAGACAAACCAATTGAAGGGACAAGTTGCAAATTGAAAATTGTAACCTGAAAATCCTTGTCCTTGTATCTTTAAAAAATGGGTATCTTCGGAGACCAGGAGCAATGCTTACTATATTTATTAACATATCACCTGTTGATTTCTGTGATTGCTTCAGTATATGTACTTCCTTTGACCTGTTTTACCATGCCTATGCATTGGTATATTTACTAAATACTATATACCTATTAAGTATGCTGAAGAACAATCATGTACCTTCTCTGCAGGTCTTGTTTGATGCTAGAGGGAAAGATCATTTGATATTTAGAAAGACTCTTGCCTTTGTGCTAGATTTGGCTGAATGTGATGCTAATTATGATATTCGGGACCGAGCTCGCTTTCTCAAAAAGCTTTTGGAATGCAATATAGGTTCTTGCCTTTCAGACACACAAGCAGATTGTTTGCCACAAAATAAAAACCTGCATTGTGTACTTGCAGAGCACATATTTGGGGGCAAACTAAAGTCAATCTCACCTGAGCCACTAAGCAACCGATTTTATCTCCCTGGGTCGCTTTCGCAGATTGTTTTCCATGCTGCTCCTGGGTATGAGCCTCTTCCAAAGCCTTGCAGTTTGCTTCAGGATGACCTGGATCTGATATCAAATGCTAAAGGAAAAAATATGCCTGGAGATGGGGTTGCACAAAGTGGTACTACTGGGATGGATGAATTTGATGCTTCTGATGGATCTTCAGATGAAGGCAGCGCTTCAAATTACAGCTCTCAGGTTTCTATGACCGGCTCCGGCAGTGATGTTTATAATTCTGAAAGTGGTTCTGTTAGTGAAGAAAATAATAATGCTGGTCCTCTGATTCAGATTATTGATATTGGAAATGAGAATGTAGCTCCACAGACTGGGAATGACTATATGGGCGATTTAGTATCAAAGTCTGCTCTTGAATCATGGTTAGGTGAGCAACCTGGATCTTCAAACACGAGTATATCACATTCAAATCGAGTCCACAGATCTTCAGCAAGAATTAGTTTTGGGAACATTGGACAGCGAGTCAAACCTAAAATCTATGTACTCTTGGACCCAGCAAATGGAAATGGGTTGAAAGTTGAATATTCATTTTCATCAGAAGCTTCAAGCATATCACCTCTCCTTGTATGCATCGAAGTTTCCTTCAAGAATTGTTCTGCAGAGTCCATGACAGAAGTAAATTTAGTGGAAGAGGAATCCAGTAATGGACATGATTCTGCTGATCAAATAGTGTCTGCTCCTGAAAGGTCAATTAGTTTTCTGCTTGTCCATATCTCTTGACTGTACCATCATTCACGTACTGTTGACCTGTCATGCTTGGTGCAAATGCTGCTCTCTCTCTCTCTCTCACACACTGTGCGCACGTACCTTAGGCAGTATTCTTTTTTCCATGGACTAATGCTCCATGGTTGGAAAAAATTTTCTTGTATGCTTCCACTTAATTTTGAGAGATATCCTGAAACACTCTGATTTGTGCACCCATCTCAACAGAACAGTGTTGGAGTTTGTTCACCCATCTTAAAAGTGTTCACCCATTTGAAAGTTGATCTATTATTGGCTTAGAAAAAGCTTGTTTACAGACACCATTCAAATAAAGAAAAAAGCAAAAGATTACATTTCTCCCCAATGTTCTAGGCAACGTGTTGAACTTTCTGTCCAGGAACCCTGAAATTCTATTGCATTAAATTCTTTTTTCAATCTTTAGCTATGCTTTCAAGCACTAATATCTACTTTGGGTTTGCAGTTTCTCAATGTCCAACAGCGACGTGCCAACTTTAGTTCCTATGGAAGAGATCAATTCTCTGGAACCTGGTGACACGTTAAAAAGGATTATGCAAGTTCGCTTCCATCACCATTTATTGCCTCTTAAACTTGCATTGCTGTACAATGGCAAGAAGGTTCCTGTTAAGTTGCGGCCCGATATAGGGTACTTTGTCAAACCACTTCCGCTGGATTTAGAGGCCTTCATAGACAAGGAATCCCATCTCAGAGGGATGTTTGAATACATGAGAGGGTCAGTATTTTTGTCTGAAGTTTATAACAAGAAGCAATTTATTAACTTTATCTTATTTGCTGTCATTTTCACCTCCCTCATCCTTGTAAGTTGGGCAACTAACAAATATCAGATACACCTTTCGTCATTGCTTGCAACAGGTGCACTTTTAACGACCACATTGAAGAGATAAATAAGGACAAGGATGGTGACGGAGTGAAAGATAAATTCCTTCTAATTTGTGAGAGCCTAGTGCTGAAGATGCTCAGCAATGCAAATCTATCCTTGGTATCTGTGGACATGCCAGTTGATACCAAGCTCGATGATGCGACGGATTTGCGCCTGCGATTTGGCTGTGAGATCCTGAGCAAGTCTATTCCTTGTTTAATAACTGTAACTGTAGAAGGTAAGTGTTCTGAGCCACTAAATTTAACAGTTAAAGTCAATTGTGAAGAAACAGTATTTGGGTTGAATCTTCTGAACAGGGTGGTAAGTTTTTTGAGTGAATCCCCCCACCATCACCCCTAATTGGATCTTGAGGGATGGATCATACAGTTGTTCGTCAGTGACTCAGGTTGGCATAAAGGAAATTACAATGTCATTCTGATCTTCAATTGATGTCATGTTTACTGCACTAAATGGAGGGCCTTCGTTCTCTCTTTTTGTTAATTTTTGCTTGTCTTGTGTTTTGGGGTCGTAGATGGTGTAGGCTGGAGCTTGCTTTTTTCCTTTTTTTCCCTCCATTCTTTTTGTACAGAAAAAATGCTTCCATTTTACTTTTTGTTTTCGTTTTTGGGTTGGAGTACAAGATGTTAACTTTGAACCCAGGTGTGACATAGCAAATCAAAAGGAGGTCCACATGGCACATGTTTGTAAGAAAACGTTTGTTCTGTGCTATCTGAAATTCAGTTTTAATGTTTAAAGACATTAATTACATCGATGGCTGATCGGAAGTAATATGGGCAAGCTGGGTGATCGCTCTCATTTCGGAGGCAAAGGGCTCAATCGGAAAGGTGCGTCATCGAAAGGTGAAGCAGAAAAGAAAATAAGTTGGTAGAATCTGCGATTCGGCTGCACATGCTTTTGCTAAATGTGGACTAAAAGAATCACGTCTTTTCTTACTTGGTTCCTGAGATACTAATCAACGGCGTTAGTATTGATAGTTTGGCCAGGATGCACTTCTAACTGAACTTTTAGCGGTGGATTCCGGTGGTTCAGTGTAGAAGAAGAACATAATGAAAAGTTGACTCCCGAAGTGTCGTCGTCAATTTGGCGTCTCAATTCATCAACGCTCTGAACTGACTGGCGTCTCAATTCATCAACGCTTTGAACTGACTGGTACAAAATTAAAGCAAAGTTTGGCTCATTCGTTAGCCTCAAAACAGGCAAAATCCCATTGTATTCAATGACACGGCCGTGGTTGTTACTCACTGACCACTGGAGTTATGACAGGACAGGGCAAGTACAAAACTAAAAGTAGAACGCCGTCTGTGGGAATCGAACCCACGACCACATGGTTAAAAGCCATGCGCTCTACCAGCTGAGCTAAGACGGCTTGTCTTGAGAACTTTTGACTTATTATTTTATTTAACATAAAACTTAATGAGAGGTATTTTTTGCCCATCCATATGGTTTAGTCGTGAGTGGGAGTCGGTAAATGAATCGAAAAGGGAATGTCATGCATTTTCAGGTGAAACGTGCAGCTGTTTCGATAAAAGAATTTGATCTTGATAGCACTTTTGAATTTGAGCGAATGAAACCTTATTATGATGTATTCCATAAGGTCTCATTTTTCTTGAATTGCAGGACGGATTTGTCCTTTGAGCATTTTGGTTCTGGTCATTATGTTTGATGTCCTTTCCAATTCCATTAAGTTTCAGCTTTAGTCTATCTCCCTAGCTGTCTGTTTGGCATAGCTTTGACCTCGCCCATGCATTCACCTCGATTTGCAATTTTTACTCCATAAGTCATTGGCGAGGCAGGATGAAAGCGCGACGCAGGAAAAATGCTGCTGCAATCGATCCCAGTGGTGTGATTCGCCGTGTAAGTCATTCCGGAGGAATTATCTCAGGTGTTTCTCCTGGAATTTGCTCCGTGAAGAACAAGGTGAAGAAAGACACCCTGGAAATTCCGGGCAAAACTTAAAAAAGAGATGCTCCATTTCAAGTCATGAAAAGCTACAGCTGATGATCCGCACGTTCATAAACAAAACAACAAAAGAAAAGGAAAAGATCACACAAGGACATAAACTTAAGCAAGCCGATCGATTTTGTGTATGAGGTCCCCATACTAGTTTAAACATCCAATGTAAAATTGCAGTACTTTGCTTGGTCTTATGATGAGAAATTAAAATATTATTAAAACGAAGAGAAAGAAAAGGAAGAAGAAAAGAAATTTTTTTTTAAAAATACTAAAATATTATTAAAAATTATTCACACCAGCGTCGGCCATGCGATCGTGCGATGTAAGATAGTTGGCGTCCATTGGTTAGATTGATTTAATTGACAAAACTTCAATATATTTAAGATTCAATTGATAAAATTAAAAAATTTGAAGCTGATTTGGTAAAAATGTAATAAGTTTAGGAATTTTTGGATAATTTTTTTCGGGGTCTACACTTATGTGTTGCTGGTCCATCATAATGTATGCCACGTGGCAATCACTAGATGGTTGGCACATGTACATTGAACATGATACAATACAACAAAAATTCCTTCAATTTCTTTGTTTTCCATCCAATTGGATGCACGGAATCTTTAAATAATGTGGGTAATTTAAAAAGAAGCCACGCGAGCTTGAGCGTACCTAATTTTGTATTAGGGCCTCCTTTGAATTTTGTGTCATGTAACAATCTAACGAGTCATAAAGTATAAGCCCTTCTCTATCTTTCTCCATCCAAACAAAGTAGCTCATCTATTGCAAGTGTCTCCTCCACTGCTCTTCGCAATCACCCCCAATTTGGATCTTGCAGGATTTTCTTAAAAAATAATTTTATGTAAAAGGACACTAACAATCAAAACTCTACTCAAGCTTCGTGGGAAACTAGTCAAGCAGGCACAGTTGAGCCAAATGCTCATCCTGCTCTAGGGAGCACTTTGAATATGGGAGGTATCGCAAAGAAAGCAGAAAGCTTGCAAAAGAAAGAAACTAGCCATGACTAGTGAGCCTAACCCTAACATATACTCATTTTCTAACCAGAGTCTATTATCGACTAGAGTATTTGATGGGATTCTAGTGAAGTATGTTTTGAGGAGATGTGATGTAAGTTCTTTCTCATATAGTCATTTGCCAAATTTCTTTAATGTTTTATTCTTGTTAAATTTTTATGGTTCTTTACTCAACAATTGACGCTCAGAGTTCCACAAATAATTCTCCATAGTGTTATAAAAGGGTCAAAGATTCTTTGCTGCAGCAACAAATGCAAGAACTCTCAAGTAAGCAAGTGGTTGTACCTCGATTTATTTCCCTTTTTGTTCAGTTCTGGAGTTGAAGAGGACGGTATGAATTGGAGATTTGTACGGTAACTTGTCTTATATGTTAAACCATGCAGTGCATTAGTCCTTGCAAGTTTGAGCGCCATGCAACAGGGAAGACCAAGAGACCGTATTGTAGCATCTACTTAGAGAATGGCAAAACCATCAACCAAATTTGTCGGGAGCTAAGGGCCATTCCCAATGATATGTTTTTTCATCGGCTTCCTTAAATAACAAGTTCCGCTTTTACTTGGTTAAGTTTTAATAGTTGGAAAGGTCATTCTAATATTGACTCCTCTCCAGCGGCACCTCCCCCAATCTAAGATGTCGCACGTTAATGGCCAAAATTAGAACCTGCTTTATCTCTCGACATGTAGAGCTCCCCTCTACCCTATGGTAGTTCCTTCTTCACCAAACCCTTATTCCCACAGTTGAATCCTTGTTTCCGTCAATTCCATTCTGAATTGCTCGAAGTTTTCTCCCATCTTTAGATATGGCTTTCATCCACCTAACCCACCCAATTCCATCTTTGTAGTTTCTGCCCCAAATCTCCTGCTCTTGACCCTGTTTTCATGCTCGACAAGCCCACCCCCAGTTGTTGATCCTGGTTTTCCCAATTGCCCTCAATGGCTGACCCATTCATTTTTGCTAATTTCCCTCAGTCGTCTTTAACTCACAGTCTCGACAAGGCCTTTCAATTGCTTCACAAAGTTATTTTCTTTGAATTGGCTTTTGAGTCGTTTTTTCTTAGCCTGTGTATTGCATGCGACACACACCCACTTCCTAATTCTGCTACCTTCCTACCCACGACATGCTTGCTGATGGACTCCACGAGCTAGGAAGGGGATGCCCACCTCGCTGCTCTCTGCACCCGCTTGGGTAGACTCTGGTCTGAATAGGATGTCGACATTTGAGATAAAGCTGCCCCTGCAGAAAAGTTAAAAGAATGTAAATTAATCTTGGTGGGTAAAATTCTCTCTAACCCCTCTATTAATTTCCAAGCATTTCAGAATACACTGAAAAAAGCATGGCGAAACGACCACGTCGAAATTTCTCAACGGGAAGAGGGGTTATATGTGTTTAAATTTACCTTGGAAGGAGAAAAACATAGGGTGTTAGACAATAGTCCTTGGCTATTCTCGAGCCATCTTGTAATTGTGAAGCCTTGGGTACCCAACACCCCATTACATTGTTATGACTTTACCACTTGTGCCTTTTGGGTGCAAGTTTTTAGCCTCCCCTTGGAGAGATGTACAGAGGAAATGATAAGTAAAGCTGTGAGGAATATTGGTAAGGTGCAGGAAGTAAAGATTGAAAGTAGAGAAGGCATGACGCTACGGGCAGGTAGGGCTCGTGTGAAAATCAACTTGCAAGAACCACTTAAACCTGGGCAGCTAATCAGATTAGAAGGGAAGAACATATGGCTTGATTTTTTATATGAACGCTTATCCCACTATTGCTACTCATGTGGCATTCTTGGCCATTATGCAATGTACTGTAAAGATATTCCCTTTGATGAGGCAAAACTTGAAGGGAAAGACAAATTATACTATGGTCAATGGTTAAGAGCTGAAGTTCAAGAACACAGCCCGTTCTGGCGAGTCTTTTATGAGGCAAAACCTACACAAGATGGAGTAGAAGAGACCATACTTGAAACTCCTCAGCATTCAACTCTTTTACTCCCTATTACTCCTCAAAGCACAAAATAGCAACAAGCCAACATGGAAGTCAGCATAGTACCACCTATTGATCATCCTATAAATCCAATACTCATGAGGGCACCTCTCACTGACTTTCCCCAAGCAGATATGGCGCATAAGTTGAAGGCCCTTGTACCGGACCAACATGACATGATCAAAGATCCAGAGGCAGGTTCCTCCAAAACAAAGAAAATAAAGAGTACCAGAATGCATACTAAAGCTAGTCCACTCAAGAAAGCTAAAAGGTATGTTCCTTATGGATCACAGTCTTTAATAACTGAAGATCTTGATGAATCTTATCTTATGGATAACCCAATATATGAGGTTGACAGGGTAGGTAGTTGGGCTCTGGTGGCTTGCCCCAAAAAGCCACCAAGTGACAAATGAAGCTAATTAGCTGGCACTGTCAGGGACTGGGCAATCCCCTGACAGTTCAAGCGCTAAGGGCCCTAGTGACCTGTGAACAGCCCGACGTAGTATTTTTGATGAAAACAAAAAACTAGGACATTTTGATCTAGAAAATTCAGCGGAGGTTGAAATTCCCAAAATCTTCTGTGATGAGCCCAATGGGTTTGGCTGGGGGGATGGTGGTCTTTTGGAATGATCAGATCTCCTTATGTATAGAGAGACATACTACACATTTTATTGACATGATATGCACTATTGCATCAAGTGGACACCCAATGAGACTTACTTGTCTTCATGCACCAACGGTCTATCAACAATGACAGCAATTTTAGGCTGATCTGCGACACCTTAGTTACTCTAATAACCTTCCATGGATGTGCATTGGAGATTTTAATGAGATAACATATCATTGGGAGAAAGTGGGTAAGAGACTAGCTGAGCCCTACAGGTTGCAATCTTTTCGGGATTTTATAAATGATTGTCCGTTCATGGACATTGAGAGTAAGGGTTGTGTTTTTACATGGGTGAACAACAAAGACGAGGACGATGTGGTAAAAGAACGACTGGATAGGGTACTGTGTACAATGGAATGGAGATTGTCTTACTCGGAAGCCGAAGTCTTTGCCTTACCTGCTTTGGGTTCTAACCATAGCCCGCTGTTACTAAATACTGAGCTCAACCCACCGAGAAGGCGGAAACCTTTCACTTTCGAAGCCTTTTGGCTTCAAAATTAGGATTGCCACAAGGTTATTGCAGATGCTTGGGCCTCTTTACTGCTACTGGACTCCTCCCTCGCTCGCAAGCTTCAAATCACTTCCTCGACGCTCATCGGGTGGAGTAAATCCACATTTTCCAACGATCATCATCAGCTTCATATATTACAGTAGCAAATTCAGCAATATATCAATCAACCAAGACACAACTATGACAAAGCATGGGTAAATCGTCTCAAGGATGAAGTCCAACAATTATGGCAACAAGAGGAACAATATTGGGCAATGAGATCACGCAGAAACTGGCTGAGGTGGGGGGACAAGAATACGAAGTTTTTCCATGCGACTACTATACAACGACAACAAAACAACCGCATCAGTATGCTTCAGGATGAGAACCAAAGGTGGATCAGAGATTCCAATCAACTGAAGAATATCACGATGGATTTCTTTCGTAGCCTCTATAGATCAGTGGGTCAACGTGATTATGTCCCTATTTTGACACAATGTCCCTAGGTGGTTATAGCAGAAATGAATACAGCTTTAATAGCAGAGGTCTCTTGGGAGGTAGTTAAGCACGCTACCTTTCAATTAGGGGCTACCAAAGCCCCGGGACCATATGGCTTTAATGGATTTTTTTACTAGACTTATTGGGACATTCTATAGGAAGATATCTTTACCTCTGTGCAAGATTTTTTCATATCAAGTGTGATGCCCCCGGCTTTCAATAGAACACTTATCACTCTGATCCCCAAGACACCGCATGCTGAAAGGTTAGATCAATATCGTCCCATTAGTCTATGCAATTTCATCTATAAAATAATATCTAAAGTACTAGCGAATCGCCTGAAACCTTGGTTACCTGAGTTGATTTCAACAGAACAGAGTGCCTTTGTGACTGGTAGACAAATACAATATAACATTTTGGTGGTCCAAGAGGTCCTACATCAAATAAAAATCAAGGCAAGGAAGAAAAACTTTCAGGCCATACTAAAGCTAGATATGAAGAAAGTATATGATCAGGTTGAGTGAGACTTTCTGGAAGCTTACCTGCGACAACTGGGATTTCATAGTACATGGGTGCAGTGGGTGATGCAATGCATAACTACGGTATTCCTCAGCGTCAAATTAAATGGTGAGCCATTACCCTATTTCCATCCAACACGAGGGCTTCGACAAGGCGACCCTCCCTCTCCATATATGTTCATCCTTGTGGCAAAAGTCTTATCTATCCTCATCAAACAAGCAGTCAACATGAGAAATCTAAAGGGGATAAAATTTAACAGGTGGTATCCTACCCTATCTCATCTATTTTTTGCAGACGATGCAATATTTTTCTTAGATGGCCAACTCCTTGAATGCCAAAATTTAGCGAACGTATTACAACAATATTGTTTAGCTAAGGGCCAAGCTGTGAATAGAAACAAATCTGGCCTCTTCCTCAGTAGAGCATGCCCTAATAGTTTAAAGCAAAACCTGGTTAAAGAATTGAGAGTACCTGTGCTTGAAAAAACTGGCAAATACTTAGGAATACCGTTTGATTTGGGGGTTTCCAAAAAAGATATGTTTGCTTGGATTCTAGGGCGGGTTAGTGCAAAGCTGGCGGGGTGAAAAGAAAATCTCATATCGAAAGGCGGGAATGAAATATTGTTAAAATATGTGGTACAGGCCCTCCCACAGTACGCCATATCGATCTTTGAGCTTCCAATCTCTATCTGCAAGTCCATTGAGCAGAAGATAGCAAAGTTTTGGCGGAAAACTAATTGTTCTAGGTCAGGAATACATTGCAAAAGTTGGGACCTACTTAAAGAGAGGAAGGAAAATGGGGGCTTGGCTTTCGAGATTTACTTACATTCAACAAAGCACTTCTGGGTAAACAGGCATGGCATCTACTCCAACATCCATCATCATTGTCACGATCAAATTTTCGGGTGCACCACCTAAAATTAGGCTAATGGATTGCTAAGTCTAACTTAGTTCGGGCTCTCCCAAGCCCATACCAATTCATGACTTAAATTCAAGTTTTTAACATGCAAGTAGATTTTATCTAGGAGTCGCCACTAATCTATTTTCGGTAAGTCGATTAGACACCTAAGTAAAATAATGGGAGAATCATTTTACTTCTACAAACCAAAGATTGTGAGTTCGGGGACTTAATTACGCTAGATTTCTCTAATGCCATTTCGGTACCTTTCTATTTTATTTTGAAAAAATGATTGACAAGCAGCTTGAATTGATTTTAATTTATCTCCCTAACATGTGAGATAATCATGCGGGTGCGCAAACCATCAATTTAACACCCAAGAAAGCGATGAATAAATTACGGGACTTATCTTGTAGCAACGAAAGCATCTGCAATGTTCGATCAGAATTCACATCATCAACCCTAGATATGATTTCTAATTAACACGCAATTTATTTTTTATTTTTCACTTTTTAAATGAAAATCACATAATATGCAATGCAATGTTAATTAAATGACCTAATTCTAATTACATGCAATTTCTAATTAAACAAACCTAGCAAAAATAAAGAGATAATAATAAAAAATAAAGAAAAACCAAAACTTGCCTAATAAAGTAAAGCAAAAATACCTAATAAAATTTTTCTTCTTAAAAAAAAAAAAAAAGAAGAAGAAAAAAAAATCTGGGCCACCGGTTTTGGGGAAATTGCCGGCGAAGGGGGTCAACGGCAAGGATCTCTGGCGAGGGTTCAGCAGGCATCGGCGGTGAACGAGCGGTGAGCGGGTCGGCGTCGCGGGTCTGGGTCTCCTAGTGTCGGGCGAAGGAGGACGTCAGGGCGGCGTGAGCTTCGGGCGCCAAGGCTTGCTGACGGAGATGCGGCACCAGTGCGACGGTGTAGCTCGTAGGGGCGGGCGACGCGGTGGCTAGTTGAGGCGACATCGGCGAGATGGCCGGTGAGGACGAAGCGGCGAGACCGGCGGGCAGAGTAGGGGCTTCGACGCGCGTTCGCGAAGCGGATCCGGCGATGCGGGCCGATCTAAAGAAATGACGTTGGGGAGCAACTCGGTGCGACGAATCGGGGTTGATGCGGCAAATCGGCGACAGCGGGGGTAGCAAAAACGTCGATCATTGCCGGATCTAGGAGTTGTAGGCGACGAGACCGATTTGTTGGGTCGACAGCGCCGGGGCTTGCAAACGGAGATGTGGCGGCGAAACGTCGGGCGCGGCACGCTTCGAGCGTCGAGGCTCGCGGACGGAGATGCGGCACCGGTGCGGTGCCGGCGGGGTCGAGGGACCCTCGGGGAAGATGAACAATCCCCCAATTAGGGTTTCGCCCCCTTTTTACTTTTCTCTCTCTCACATCACTCACTTTGTTCACTTTTTACTTTTTTTGTGTTATTTTTTTACCCAACAAAAAAGAACCCCCTTTTCCTTTGCACGCGAGGTATTTTATAGGTCCAAAAAATGTATCTTCGCGATATTTTTTTTCTTTTCTATTTGTGCACGATCCCCTTAAATATATCGTTGAAATATACACACCTCGCGCAATATTCTCTTTTTGCATTTTTTTTCAAATATTTCATCCGAAAATTTCCTTTTCGCCTAAAATGCATCCCCCAGTGTATATTAAAATCTGAACAGAATATGTGAAAAATCTTCTCCTCACCAGTGGTCTAAAAATAAAATAAAACAAAACAAAAATAACATAAACGTTCCTAAACTATATGCCATGTGATTTTTATTTTTTTATTTTAGTAAAAATTAACCCAAAAATTGTGCAAAAATTTAGGTGTCAACAATCATTTTAGAGTCGAGTTTTCAAAGGACTATATTTTCATTCTAATGACTTCTGGAATGCAACTAAAGGACCTAGACCATCCTGGGGTTGGCAAAGTCTACTCTTAGGCCGAGATTCCATTTTAGCTCAGCTTAAGTGGTCTGTTGGTAATGGGCAGAGCATACAAATTCGAAAGGACAAATGTTTACCCAGAGGAACTATTGGTGAACTCACAAATAGAGGAGAGCCAGAGATGGTGGCTAGCTTTATAAACCCAGAACGGCATACTTGGAACTGTTAACATGAGCTGTCAATTAGGGCCTCAATAGGAGAGTTTTTCTATTTAGGTCTTTGTATATATGTATCTTCTGATTTGTAGGAGATCTCCTGATTTGTAGGAGATTCTAGGGCGGCTTACATCGGTGTATATATGTGTGGTTGTATTCTTGTAAAAAGAGAAGAACACGGTAGAAAAAGAAATAGTTTACTGTTCATCATGGTATCAAAGCAAATGATCTAGGGACTCTGTGTTCTTATCACGATCCGAATTCCTTGCTGCGGCGTAGCTGCACAGTGGTTTCGTGCGGATTGCCACGCTGACTGCACCCTTTATCAGGATTCATGGCGAATGACAATCCACCCATTGAGATAGTTCCTCTGGCTCCAGCGGAAGGCACTACTAAGTCTCCGGGCTTTATAGTCCCGCATCAAACCTCAGGAGGGACTTCCACTACTGATGCACTCCTTGAAACCTTGACGTCCAAGTTGACATGAATCTTAACTCACCATCAGGCCTCACCTTCTCATGCTGAAAACTCCGCCCCACCAATTGCAATCAAGTTGGATGGCCATAATTATGGCCTTTGGTCCCAAGTTGTTGAGATGTATATCTCCGAGAATGACAAATTGGGATATATAAATAGGGATCTCCTCCCCCCACTTTCGACCGACCCTAATTTTCGAAAGTGGAAGACTGACGACAGTACAATTAAAGGATGGTTCATCAATTCCATGGACCTGGCGTTGATTGGAAATTGTATCAGTTTCCAAACAACAAAGGCAATATGGGATTCGGTGGCTACTACGTTCTTTGATGGCACCGATGTCTCCCAAGTGTATGGTCTAAAGCGACGTTTGTCCCGACTGAAGCAAGCAGGTAGCCCGATTGAAAAGTATTATAATGATCTTCAGGGTTTATGGCGAGAGGTTGATTTTCGACGGCCTAATCTCATGACTTGTCCTCGTGATATCGAGCGCTACAACGCTCTTGTGCAAGAAGACCGTGTATATCTTTTCCTTGACGGGCTCGATGACCGCCTTGACAAAGTCAGAGCTGATGTTCTACAGATGCATCCCTTCCCGATGGTGGAGCAAGCCTATGCCAGGGTGAGGCGGGAGGATGTACGCCAAGCTGTTATGTTATCTTCAATTGAACCATCTAGCACGATGGCAGCCCTGGTGTCGCGTGGTGGAAAGGTTATCTCACACTTTCTCGAGGTCAACAATGAGTCCAAAGCTCTCCAGATGGTCCCTCCTAATACTGCATCTAGTGGAGGGAGGACCAACAAAGGTTCAAAGGCTAAACCACAACACCTAGGAGGTTGCACTCATTGTAGTAATACAAACATACAAAAGATACCTGTTTTAAATTGCACGGTTATCCGGATTGGTGGAAGGAGTTGCAAAAAAGAAAAAGACAGAAAATGCTATAGAACGGGGGCAGGCATCATTGGCTACCGGGACCTCACCCCTTTCTTTGGTACCGCAGGTAGACACCACCAATACTTCTGATGCGGCTCCTAAAGGTAACACTGGGTGTGCACTTGTTAGTAATTCTCAGTGTGGCGGGGAGGGGTGGATTGTTGATTATGGGGCAACATATCACATGACACCTAATCGTAACGATATTATATACTACACCACTTCAAGGAGACAAAGTATCTATAATGCGAATGGCACTAGTTATCCTGTCACTAGGACTACAATGTTGATCTTACACCTTATTTATCATTGTCTCACACTTTATTAGTGCCCTCTCTGTCTAACTGTTTACTCTCTATTGGCCAACTCACTTATGCTTTGAAGTGTTGTGTTCTTATGTATCCGTCTTTTTGCTTATTTCAGGATATCCTCACGAAGGAGATTATTGGTCGTGGTACTAAAAGGGGGGGTTGTACTATGTTGATGACTTTCATGCAGGCTGAGCACATCACACAAGTAGTGGGTCTACTAATAAAGAGAAAGAGATTTGGTTATGGCATCGTTGTTTAGGACACTTGTCTTTTGGGTATTTAAAATATTTATTTCCAGACTTATTTCATAATTTGTCAGATACTGAATTCCAATGTGAGACATGTATTTTGGCAAAAAGTCATCGTGTCTCTTTTCCTTTGAGTTTTAATAAAAGCACCAGGCCATTTTCTTTGGTTCATTCGGACATGTGGGGCGCTTCACCGCTTACTACTCTATCTGGGATTCGTTGGTTTGTAACATTTGTGGATGATTATACCCGGATGTCCTGGGTTTATTTAATGAAGCATAAAGATGAAGTGGCAGCAATATTCCACATGTTTCATCGGATGATTGCAACACAGTTTGGGACTCAAATTCGAGTCCTTCGTAGCGACAATGGTGGGGAATATATTAACCAGCATCTTGTAACTTACTTTCAGGACCACAGGCTTATACACAAAATGTCTTGCACTAGGACACCCCAACAGAATGGTATTGCTGAGAGGAAGAACCGCCATATCCTCGAGACGGCACGGGCACTCCTCATAGGTGGTCAGGTTCCATCTTGTTTTTGGGATACCGTCGTGGTTACAGCGGTACATTTGATGAATAGAATGCCCTCTCGTGTGTTGAACTTTCAGACCCCACTTCAAGTACTTGCATCCTATGTTCATCTTCCTTCCATCATGACACTACCTCCCAAAGTGTTTGGGTGTGTGGCATACGTCCATCTCCACAAGAACCAACGGACAAAACTCGATTTGTGTGCGGTAAAGTGTGTTTTCATTGGTTATGGCACTCATCAAAAAGGATACCGCTGTTACAATCCGGCTACCAAGAAAACCCACATCACAATGGACGTCACCTTCATCGAGTCCGAATTATTTTTTCCCACACCCAATTGTACCTTTCAGGGGGAGACTTCTAGTGAAAAGGACAAATTGGTGGGAAGGTGGTGTGATGGCAGGGGTTGCGGCTGATTTTGCTTTAAAAAAAATGATGACCATATAGTGCCAACACCTGGTGACACAAGGACTGGTAACACACAAGCTAAGGTGCAAGTTGACAAGTGGGTTCACATGATGCGGCAGGCAGCGATGGCCAGCAATGGTGTGGTCACGGATCATGGTGGGACACCGGAAAATGAGTAGCAGTATACTAAGGAATCTGATCATCAGGTTGATTTGGTGCAAAAGACACATGAACAATCTCAAGAACAGCTCCCTCCACTTCAAAATACCCCATCTTTAGTACCTAACAATTCTCCTAAGGTAAGTTCTCCTACCACACATAATTTGTTTGTCGATACTGATGTAGCTGTTTGTTATAAATTGCCTGACAGACATAATCATGGCAAGGCTCCTAATAGGTACTCACCAAATGTGGAAGAACAAAGGTCGAAGTATCCGATCACCAATTATGTTTTGACAAAGTAGTTGTCGAGACCTTTAAAAACATTTGTCTCGAATGTCTTTGCAAGTAGAGTTCCGAGTGGAGTATAGGAGGCATTAAGGGATCCCAAGTGGGTTCAAGCAATGCAAGAAGAGATGGAGGCTTTACAGAAAAATAAGACTTGGAGACTTGTCGAGTTACCGAAGGGAAAGAAGACAGTAGGATGTAAATGGGTCTTCACCATCAAATATAAAGCAGATGGTTTTGTTGAGAGGTACAAGGCACGTTTGGTAGCAAAGGGATATACCCAGACCTATGGCGTGGACTACCAAGAAACATTCTCTCCAGTTGCAAAACTGAATACTGTGCAGGTATTATTATCACTTGCAGCAAATTTGGACTGGCCCTTACATCAATTTGATGTAAAGAATGTGTTCTTACACAGAGATTTGGAAGAAGAGATCTACATGGAAATCCCACCAGGATATGCGTGTGCTGATAAATCAGAAGTGGTATGTAAACTCAAGCGGTCGTTGTACGGATTAAAGCAATCACCACGGGGATTGGTTTGGTCGCTTTAGCTCTGCAATGAAAAGGTAAAGGTATGGGTACACTCAAAGTAATTCGGACCATACGTTGTTCCTGAAATGGCAGCATGACAAAGTGACAACATTGATTGTATATGTTGATGACATGATCATCACAAGGGATGACCTTGAGGAGATCACAGAACTTCAAAGGAAACTGGCAAATGAGTTCAAGATGAAGAACTTGGGGGCCCTAAAATATTTTTTGGGTATTGAAGTGGCCAGATCAAAGGAGGGTACATTCTTATCTCAACGAAAGTATGTGTTGGACTTGTTAGCTGAGGTGGGGATGTTGAATTGCAAACCTGCTGATACCCCTATAGTACAAAATCATAAACTTGGAGTTTTCCCTAATCAGGTATCGACCAACAAGGACCAATATCAAAGGTTGGTAGGGAGATTAATTTATCTATCGCACACTCGGCCTGACATTGCATGTGCTGTAGGAGTTGTAAGTCAATTTATGCACGCTCCTAGTGAAGATCATATGAATGTTGTAGTTCGGATTTTACGCTACTTGAAGTCAACACCAGGGAAATGACTATTCTTTGCGAAGAATAATCACCATGAGGTGGAAGGATTTACGGATAATGATTGGGCTGGCAATACCTCGGATAGGAGATCGACGTCAGGCTACTTCACATTGGAGGAGCAAGAAACAGAAAGTAGTAGTTTTGTCAAGTGCTAAAGCCGAGTTTCGAGAGATGGCTAAAGGACTATCTAAGCTTTTGTGGCTAAAGAAGTTGTTGACAAAACTTGGTTTTCCACCTAAGTCAGGAATGCAACTGTTTTGTGATAACAAGGTCGCGATTCAGATTTCCCACAACCCGGTTCAACATGACCGCACTAAACATGTTGAAGTTGATAGGCATTTTATCAAGCAAAATTTGGATGACAGGGTGGTGAGTTTCCCATTGTTGGCAGACATACTTACAAAAGCTGTATCGAGTCGAGTATTCCATAGCTCACTTGTCAAGTTGGGTATCAAAGATATTTTCTCACCAGCTTGAAGGGGAGTGTTAACATGAGCTGTCAATTAGGGCCTCAATAGGAGAGTTTTTCTATTTAAGGTCTTTGTATATATGTATATTCTGATTTGTAGGAGATCTCCTAATTTGTAGTGATTTTTAGGAGATTCTAGAGCGGCTTACGTCGGTGTATATATGTGTGGTTATATTCTTGTAAAAAGAGAAGAACACAGAAGAAAAATAAATAGTTTACTGTTCATTAGGAACGTTCCTCTACTCCGAAGCAGTTTTGATGACCAGACTGTTGAGGATATTGTCGCCATACAGCTAGGCTCTGCTTCCACTACAAATCAACTTATATGGACAGGCACGCCGACAAAAGAATACACTATGAAAAGTGGCTACAATTTACTCAGACAAACAGCTCACAACCATGCTCCCACCTCTGCATCCACATCCTACCAAACACCATCCCAGTTATGGCGACAGGTTTGGAAAGCGAAGACCACCTCCAAACTTCGCATCTTCCTATGGTCACTTTGCCACAATGCGCTCTCTACAAGGGATAACCTATACCGACGACACATCATTCTCGACCCGATATGTCAGCTATGCCCATCTCAACTTCCTGAAACCACCGAACATCTATTTCTACTCTACCCATGGACACAAGGCATTTGGTCCCATCCCAAGGCCCAATTGCTGATTGGGCCGCCAAGGCCCATGGCTGTGGCACACTGGCTCCAAACTGGGCCGTTTGACCTCCTCAAATCATTTTGGATATGTTTTGTATTGAAACCCTGAATATGGGTTGTAATATTTTCCCTACTTAAATGAAATGCTACGTATTTTCAGACCAAAAAAAGATGTCGCACTCTAAGTCTTTGCAATAAGTTGCTATCATCGCAAGATAGGTCGGTTCGGATGCATTTGGGAAATCATTTCATTTTGCGATTGTCCAAAATATTGGTCAACTTTGCTTCACTTTGGTGAAATAAAAATCTTCTGGTCCAAACTTTGTTCTCCTCTGCCGATGCAGTTGCATGTCAATCATGAGTGTAGAAAAGCAAAAGAAATTTTGTTTAGACGAAGTACTGCATGGATGTGAAAGCTTTGTTTCGTCACAGTGTTACATTAGTATATGTGAATGTTTGTGTTGAACGCGTTAGATTCAATTCGAAGTCCAAACTAAATAGAGAATTGCATGACTAACCTCGTCTGCTCCAAAAAGGACAAAGATGTTCGTCTGTGCAAGTTTCTTATATATATATATAAAGTTCTGTAAAGTTATTCTCCAGAGAAGCTCTATCTCATCTTCAAGGGAAAGCAATCATAGCACTCCAAATTCAATTGACTAAAAAATTACTTACATAACCTTACGAAAATTATTGATTTCATGCCTTGGTGCAACTTCCTCCGGTCATTATAACCATTTTTACCACTTCTCATAATTAACACAGATTATGAACGCATCTGATAAAAATTAAATATAACTAACGTGCACATATGACATTTACTGTAGGGTCGAATTTTGTTCTATTTATATACCCAAAAGGGACGTAAGCATATTATGCTTACCCCTTATATTTTTCTTAGCCATGTTTGACGGGCAATCAAGTTTGGGCATATCGAAGAAGCCAATATTAGCCTACAATAATTATTTTTGAAATTTTGTGCCAATACTATGAATTACAGAAACAACTATGAACATGTCCATTATGCTTCTCCGACGACTAGATGGCTTTCGTTGAATTGGCTATATAGAACGCAGCCGACTGATCTCATATACAACCTGAAAAAATCCTATAAAATCTTCTTTGAAATAAATTTATTACTGAAACTCATTGTAGAGATTTTTAATATTAAAAGAAAAGGAATTTGTAGGATATTGATCCCACCCGTCAATTAATTAAATCACGATATAGGTTTATAATATAAATAATCTGTAACAAATTTTATTTAAAAAGAATGATATGCGCACGAAACAAAATAAAAAGAAACATGTTGACCCATCATATCATAAATTACGTCATATACGATACTAATCTTTGATCTAATTATTTTCACTTGTATTGCGAAATTGCTGTCAATTAATAATGGCTATGAAATATCCGCTACTTGTAAGCCGATAATGCCAGCTCAACATCCCACAAGGCATAGCTCACGTACGGGCCCGTTTGGTTTAGCTTTGGGGAAATGCTCTTGAGAGAATGCAAATACCTTTGAGGTAAAGGTATTTTCCAAAATGCTAGACTGTTTGGTAAACTATAACTGAAAAGTGTTTTAGGAAAATGCAAGACTGTTTGGTAAATATATATTTGAAAAGCCCTTTAATGTGACCAAATTAAGTATTTTAGTTTTAGTATTTTTAAAATTGCAAAAAAGAAACAATGACTATATAAATTTTTACATTTTCATATTGAGAGTAATGTAAAAGATATATATTAGTAAATTTATTTAAAAATTATATTAAAAGAATTTAATTATAGATTAGATGCAAAGCTCAAAAAATTAAGTTTTTAGTTTTAGTATTTTTAAAATTGCAAAAAATAAACAATGACTATATAACATTTTACATTTTCATATTGAGAGTAATGTAAAAGATATATATTAGTAAATTTATTTAAAAATTGTATTAAAAGAATTTAATTATAGATTAGATGCAAAGCTCAAAAAATTAAGTTTTTAGTTTTAGTATTTTTAAAAGTACAAAAAATAAACAATGACTATATAACATTTTACATTTTCATGTTAAGAGTAATGTAAAATATATATATTAGTAAATTTATTTAAAAATTATATTAAAAGAATTTGATTATACATTAAATGCAAAGCTCAAAAAATTAAGTTTTTAGTTTTAATATTTTTAAAAGTACAAAAAATAAACAATGACTATATAACATTTTACATTTTCATGTTGAGAGTAATGTAAAAGATATATATTAGTAAATTTATTTAAAAATTATATGAAAATAATTTGATTATAGATTAGATGCAAAGTTTAACTTTTGGCCTAGGGTTCTTTTAGGTTTGTTTTCAACTTTGAATATTTTTTTTAATTATTGTAGTATTAATCATCTTTGTTAATTAATGATTATTCTAGTGTATTGATAAAAAGTTGAGCTATTGATTGTCAAAAGATAAAAATGACAAAAAAAAAAATGTGAACCCAACATTTGCAAAGGGTTTTTATTATTGTAAAAAAAATAAAAATAAAATCCAATAAAACTCCGTCGTCAATCAACGGCGATTGGGGTGTGGGGAAGATGATCGATTTAAAAAAAAAAAAAAAGTCAACGGATGAATAGTAGAGGTGGACTTGCATTTCCGAAATGTTGAAAGCCCAAAGTAAGTCCCCCCAAAGCAAGTGGGGACCTGCTTTGGGCTTTCAACATTTCAAATGCCATCATTTAGCCAAGGACACCTCCAAATGCTAAACCAAACACTTAAATTTTTTCCCAATGGGCTTTCAGCCCTAAAAGCCTCTTGGGAATGCTGAACCAAATGGGGCGTAGTGCATAGTCGGTATGCAATTTGGCTCCTCGAATGGAGAGGGTGGCCCACATAATTAGTCACACAAAACCGAGCTAGGATCTAAAATAGATATAGCAATAGATGTTACCGCAATAACTCTAGCCACTCGTAATTTAAGGGTCCCAAAGGTCAAATTTTTTAAACTTTGTTTCACATACATTTTCCTTATCAAAGAGAAATTTTTTTTAATCTTTTGGCGGTTGACACGGTGTACTTCGAGCTCAAGGGGATAAGACGATGATGTCGCCTTCGCTTGCAAGTCTTCCGGGCAAGAAAATTTGTAGTGGCCTTTAAACCAGTGGTGCATTTAGTATTAAATTCTTTATTTTTGGCGCTAAGAGTTATCCTTGTTTGTCCAAGGATGTATGCTATTGATCTTTCTTTTACCCCTTCTTGCTTGACTATTTTGTTGTGGCTACGTTAAACCTAATCAAAATTTTGAAGTAACGGTCTTAAAATACGTAGTTAGTCTAGCTATGCAGTCGTCTTGTTATTTGATATATATCTACTGAAATGGAACATTTTAATTGTTTTGTGACATTTATGCGTACCACGACGTCGTTGCATTGTGTGAGACGCGCCTCGTCTATGAGCAATTCTATTGGTAGATAGTAATTAGTATTGTCAGTCGATTGCGAACTTGGTTTAATTCGTCGAGATCATCTCATCACATGACTTGATGGAAGGAAACGATAATTCAAACCGAGTCGGAAACATGACAAAGATCATTTACAATCCTGGACAATCGGTTTCCCACATTTTGGATTTGAAGAGACGCTTACGAAACTAAATCTTAATATTCTTTTTTCGAGGCCCTATGAAACATTCTTTAGCTCCTTAATCTTCAGTTAAATGTCCTAGAAGACGAGTCTATGTCTTGAATACACTAATGAACAAGTACATTCTCCATTTCAAGTCCTCAAAAGCCACAGCTGATGATCCGCACGTTCTTGAACAAGACAACAAAAGAAGAGGGAAAAGATCACACATGGACATAGCCGTCGACTAATACTCGCTTTGCTTCCATCCTCCGTACTCCTCATTAATCTCCGGCTCCTCCTACAAATCCCAACACATAAAAATAGTGTCAAACTTGTATAGCCACGGATTATTTCAATCGAGATAACTTTAGCAAGCCGATTGATTTTGCGTATGGTTCCCCATGCTAGTTAAACATCCAATGTAAAAATGCAGTGCTTCGACCATTGGTCATATGAAGGGAAATGTAAGTTCTATCGAGATTGGAAAGAAAAAGTTCGATGAATCCGCGA
Organism: Eucalyptus marginata; assembly: GCA_014182565.1. Lineage (NCBI taxonomy): Eukaryota > Viridiplantae > Streptophyta > Magnoliopsida > Myrtales > Myrtaceae > Eucalyptus > Eucalyptus marginata. Next base: position 14,765,921 of record CM024594.1, on the reverse strand, counting down.
GAGAGGATGGGACCAGTGAATACCCTTAAACTGAATGTTAGGCCAACTTGGATCTCTCCGCAATAGGACTGGTCCATCCGAACCACCCGGTATTTGCTCGGATGCAGCTCGGCGGTCCCGTTCTCCACTCCTAACGCCAGAAAGTCCTCCAGAAAGATGCTAACCATTCAAAAAGAAAGAACTGAGAAGTCATCTACTTTCACTACTTGATCAAAATCGACGTTGCATAGTAAAGATTAATCAGGCACTAATTAGAAACTGTGGTTTCATTCTTTCTGTGGCAAATATCGAAAAACTCACCTCGCACTTCCGATGTAGTCGTCGGTGGAGAAGGTGTCTTTGTCCATGATCTTGAGGTTGAGCTTGAACTGGTGATGGTCGCCTTCTCCTGGATACTCCACCCGGAACGTGAACTTCTCCCCCCATGATGGATTACTTCCCTGCCCTGCTTCATCATTGTATCACTCGGTACTTTCAATCCCAAATTTAACTCGTTTCTCTACACATTTGTCTTCTCCACAAAGTTATAAACGTTAAATATAGGTCAAATTTGTGAATAAGTAAAAGCAGCGGGCAAATAGCATAGCCTTCCAATTCATTAATCTAGTTGGTTTTAATTTCTTATGCCTAAAAGTTAATCGCTAATCAAAAAAATTATCAGTTAGTCTAGTTGGTCCAATTTCTCTTTCTTTTTTTTACTTTTGTCAAGACCCTTTACTATATTGCGGGCCGCGACAGTGAGTAGAATCATTCAATTACACTATTCTTCAGCATAACAAAGGACAAATGAAAAAAAAAAAAAAAATTGAAGACCCGCATTTTAGAAAATTCACGTAGTCAACATAGGACTACGTCTTCCGTTTCACACCACAACCCAATTAAAGATGCCCCACCATTTTCCATGTACTGGTTAGCTGTGTGCTCCAATCAGAATTGGTCAACATCACAATTCTAATGTGTTAATTCCAATCAACTTCGAGGCAATTGACAACACCGATGCCCAATTGGATCTTTGAATTGTCGTTTAGTTGATATCCGGTAGTGAAATCCTGAATTTGCATGTATTATTTTGCATCTAATTGATAAATATTTACAATTGAATTCCCTAATAACATATTTTCAGAGGATATTTCTCATAATTAATCAAAAAAGGGCCCAAATGCCAGCAACTGATTAAATCACTTGTTAATTAAACCGCTAATGTTTCTTTTTCCATCAAATCTATCAATGACATTTCAATTCTCTCTCTCTCTCAAAGTAGATTTGTTTCTTATTTTTGAAATAATTGTGTAGAAGTTCGATAATTTGACACAATCACCATCTAATTTTAATTCACTCTCGACATGGTCGAAGACTCGGTTGTCTTACTTAGTTTTTTGCCTAAGTTCCACAACGTGACACCCCTCAAATTACGTGTTAGCATGATTTCCTATGACTATATCAAAATTCAATGCGTGGGAAAGTGAAACGATTCAAATTACTAATAGTCACTTCAATACTTAGGGACAAAAGAAGAAAAGGTACTCGATACCAATTTCTATGTGAACAAAAAGAGGCAGATTCTTTTGGCTTTTACCTCTGGCGATGCTGCTTTTGCATTCCTGTGTCTTGTACTGAATCAAAACGTACGGATCCATCTTACCTATTAAACCATCTCAAAGAGACAAAGGGAAAATAAATAAAATAGAAAATTAAGGAATTCTATTGTATTCTCAATTAGTGAAAAGTAAAAATGTCCACGCTTTTCTTCCATAAAATATTAATGGAAATTTATTGTCAGTGTCATGAGTAGAAATTATCATCTTTATCATCATGAACTAAATTTCATAAACACATATAAAAAGGGGAAAATAACATCAGAGACCCTAAAGTTTCGGGTAGGAATATTCAATGTAGACCCACCCGAATTGCTCCAAAATATATGTTACAGTCATTTTATAAATTGCAATTCAGTCCTCAATTACACGATTTTTTTCTCCCTTCAAAACCTCTTGTCCATAACTGACGAAATTTACTTCAATGTCTGACGAAAGTCTTCCTTTTGGGATGGAATTTAAGAAGTAAATATAATCCGACATAATGTTATTACCTAAATAAAAATTGTCGAATGGAGAAACAATCAAAAGTTTTAAAGTATCATTGTCTGTGTTTTAAAGTTCTTGTACTAATTGAAATTTCACTCAAAACTTTGGCAATTTTTTCTTTCAACGTCCAATGAGATGGCCCACAAATGAAGTCAACCATTGCCATCTCTCCAAAAATCATGTAGATAATAACAATAGTAATCAAAGTGAGAATAATTCTTCAGGAGTTTGAATATAAAAAAAAAGCCAAAGAAGGGCAGATAATGCAAATAAACAAGCTTCCAATCTTTCAAGAGATCACATGAACTCGCGCAAAATCTTGAAAATCTGGCTTTTTTTAGTTTTCCGAATTTTCCATTTACTGTCCAAATTTTGGAGAGACAGAAGTTGCAACCAGATGAAAACTGACTAACAAAGTGAGAAAAAAAAAAACTCTTTTTTTTTTTTTTTTTTTTTGTTGCTGGGGAGATAAAAATGATGACAAACTCTATAACAACTACTGGATCAATTTCAGATACTGTCTTCAATGTGTGTGCGGGTGAGGGCGTGTGTGTTCAGAGAGAGTCATCAAGAAGATATCTGCATGCGACTTCTGCTGTGGTGGATGATTTTGATGATCCGGGAGGAGGAGGAGAAGAAGAAGAAGTTACCAAAGAAATCAGTGTTTCCAAGGCCTTTTGCGTTCACCAGCGACACCTCCAAAACCCCAACTGCCATCCTCTCTCTCTCAGCCGAGAATTCAAAGGGTATTCTGTGATGGAATCTGAGAAACAAATCTCTCTCTCTGTGCTGAGAATTCAAGGGGGATCGTATGAAACGTTCTGAGACACGACTTTCCGAGGTTTAAGGTGGTTTGTGACCCATAAGGTGGTTTTATCTGGGCAGGTTGATGACGGCAACCTGACCAGGAAAAAAAATTATCTTTATCTAATAATAACACGCAATAAACAAAGATTGGCAGTACATATCCAACTAGTGTGGGCCATCTCATACCTTGCGGGATTCGATATCCTCTCCCATTAAATTGACATGATGTGGGGTGTTGTTTGCTTTGACCAGATAAAATTACGGCCACGTTCAGTCTTCTTAGGCCACGTTCCAAAAAAATTGTTTATTATTTACGTTCTTTACAAGTTGGGTTCTTGAGCTTTACCGATGGAGATTAATCTTTACATATGTGAAAACATCGCTTATGGAAATAGAAAAAAATTCCCATTATAACGTGGGCACAAATTTATGAAGTTTGAGATTACTGGCGATTGATAAAAACTCGAGTATAATTTATGTGTGATCATATATCATTGTTAAATTTATAGCTAAGGACAACCTTTCTGTCATGTCATAAATCACTTTCACCACGCCACATAATTAAAGCGTATACGTATACGAAACATAGCAACTTTTTATAATAGTCGAGGAGTATTCTGCGCTTCAGAGGAATTCATTACTGCCTGCATGGATGTCAGTCTCACTTTAACTGCGTTGCCCCCTTTTTCAGTCTTGACTTGTTTAGTCATCTCACTGAGTGAATTCAGAGGTAAATTGAATGGAAGACTTCTTTATTTTCCTTCGGTCAAAGAACTCCTTCATTGAAATAACCAAGACAAAGAAGAAGACCTGAACAGTCAGGCTTCGTTCAATAAAAGATCCATAAGGTGTCGAAGGGAGGAGGAAAGCCAATTACTAGAAAAACCTTTTTTTCTGTAGATTTTAGCAAACCTAATCTGCTACCAAATTGGCCTTTCTAGAGCGATGGACTAACCGTATATCAGAAAAGAGCGATAGCAGAAAACTGCATTCCTGCATAAGCACGCGACCTTCCCAATACCGCCCACACTAGACTTCAAGAGGAATGGAATCCATTGTCCCCTGCCCTCCAGAAAAAAAAAACGCATTCTAATCCCAGCCAATTGAGGTCGAGGACATTGACTTGAACAAAACTCAATCGATTGTGAGGAAAGATCATCGCTATAAGCTTCAACATTGAAGTCCTCTTCCCGTAGTCCTTTCACTTGAAAAACCCAAAACAAAACAAAGGGGTCCGTGTAAATACAACCGACAGGGAAACCAGATCCTCAATGTGGTTGACGATACGGCCGAGCAAACAACACAAAATTTCTTCCTCCCCTTTAGATATCATTCCGTCGTTGATAGAAGAGTAACCATGAAAATGAAAAGAGTAAAATTCAGAGGACTCCGTGATCAATGATCACATCCAAACGGAGTACTTCACGGGAGCATTTTGCAGTTTCTACTAGATTTTTCACATTCCGCAGATTAACGTTAATCAAAAGGATGAATGCTATCCAGATAGATCCAAAACCCCACAGCAAACAAAAGTAGAGTCCCCACATGCAGCGCTCGACATACTGGGAAACTACACTGAGAGTTAAGGAGCGTCCGCTATTAATTCAAGCAAATAACATTCTCTTTAATTCGGAAACACAAAAAAAGATGGAACTGTTTAGATAAGGTACAACACATCTGCTGCTGCAACTTCTGCTGGAACATCTGTGATACGTCCATGTTGAAATTGTGTTAACAAGTGCTATAAACCCCAGTAGTACAAAATGACAACTGCATTTATCAATGTAAAAAGAGCATTCACCTCACGTTTCCTCATCTGCTGGGCGATGGTTCTGGAGACCTTGATCTCGACCCAGAAGGTGATCTTGATGCGTCAGCAGCTGGAGATGAACTCCTCCGATCATGTGCTTCCCCTGACTCGTACCTGGATTTTCTGCAAATTGACAGTGTCATACTACAAGCATTGCATAGATCACATATCAACTATGGCAACCAAAACGAAACAAAAATTATTGACCCTCGGCATCAATTATAAAATCAAACAAAAACAAGTCCATTAGAAGGTATACAGTCAAGATGTTTAAAATTGTTACACAGCAGTCACAGATTCAAAATTCAACAAATGAAAAGAGAGATGACACGAAATTAACCAGCCATTAGGAGCTTAATTGTTTTATAAGGCTAGAGGCATCCCCATCATTGTCGTCAAAGTCATGACCATAATATAGAACATTATTTTGTCACAAACAAAAAAATTTAAATGCAACGTGAAATTCTTTTGAAGCCTATGATGGTTATGAATCAGGATGAATCAATTTTTGGTGAAAGGAGACTAGGGTCAATTGCCCAATTGTTTCCTATGTTTTAGTCACTTCTGTCCCTTTTCTGCAGACTTCTCTTTCTTTGAGCTGTCATTCTTGATTTTCCAATGAAGATCAATTTCCTTGCAAAACTCTCAAACAACTTCACACAATTTCAACAGTTCCATGACCTACAAACTTTTGATCAATGACATGGGTGTTTGGTATTTTTTGCCTCACAAAACTCTCACGATTGCAAAAATCAACTCTTGATTCAGAAATCATGCATTCATGTCCACATGCTATCTGCCAATGATGAATAAACCAGTGACAACCACCCCATAGAAGAAAGTATATGCACTCACTGACCATCCCCACACAATCCTTGAGGCTAATCCAAGGAGGTATGTGACAAATGAACAGCGGGACTATTTGAACAGCTATGACTCTGTATGTCCCCTATTTTAAGAAACTCATCGCTTAATGAAATATGACCCTCCTAGGGATGCTGATGATTCACAACAAATGAAACAACAAAAGAAAATGAGTCATGGAAAATCACATATGCCAACACTAGTCCTAGTTACTGCTTGTTTCCTATTGATCCTCCTTTCAGATTGCATAGGTTAAGAAGACATTCATCCTAACAGGAGAGTCTCAGTCCAAAGGATGATGTAACCCAGGGGAAAAAAATGAATACATTCCCTACCCATTTTCATTTCCCTTATGGTATCCATTGTCATAATCGGGAGAGAATGACCTGCCATTCCTTCCTTCGCGCTCTTGTGAAGGGGCTCGAGGCGATCTGGAGCGGTCATCAGCATGCCTTCTACTAGGTGATACAGAAGGAACCCCACGCTTTCTTGGCACAGGAGAGTATGACCTGCTAACATTATGCTTTCAATGGAGTATGTAGTAATATTTATTGCCAGAAAAACTGTTGGTTTTCTATTCTCGCTTTTCCATATGTACACATAATCTAGCTCACCAAATTGCATACCCCACTAAAAATCATGTTAGTCGCCCGTACCTGGAGCGATGCCGACTCCTAGAAGCTGATGGGCGACGAGGAGATCGTGAGCGTGAACGAGAACGTCCTGCAATTTAAAACCAAGCCTCACTTCTTATAAACATCGTTTTGCATATTCTACAGATAAAAGTTCAAAATAGTCCTGCTCTACCATTTTGAAGATATGAAAGATTAGTGTCTTGGTCTAAGAATATGAGATTTTGAGTAGACCAATGCTGAAGAGATGAAAGTATCCCTTCCACACTATTTTACAATTTTCAATCATTTTTCCAAACTGAAATTTCTATAATCAAAATAAATAAGAAAGAGATAAATTAAAATTGCCATAGTGATGGAGAACCATTATGCATAAGCTAGAAAGCCTAAGAGACTCGCCAGTAATTAAAAACCCAAGAACACAATCTGGAATTCTGGACTCCAGTGACTCAATAAAAACAAACACGGACAAGCATTCCGTCTCCCCCATGTCAGCAACATAGACTCTCACAAAAGGAAACCCGTATACAAACTTTATTCCTGTTCTTTTTGGGACAAAGCCTTCGCCTCTTGAAGCAACAAAAATATTATCCCTAATAACTGGATCAGAGGTAACAATCCACGGTAGCACTCGATAAGTAAGATACAGCTCAAATTTGAGACTTGAAATGAGAAAGACCAGTAGTTATTCATATATGTGAAATGAAAAGATTGCAACCGACTCCCAAGTTAACAAATGACACCTGCCACCAAAGTTTATGAGCAAGCAAATAATTCTCACAAACAGTTTTAAAGAGTTCCTAGATCAACCCTTAAAAACTAAAGCATGGCATGACAATAAAGGTCAATACCGCTAGGACAACATATTTCTCATGATCTCTCATACAATATGATTCCCACTCATAAACATGGCAATATCTTCAGACTACACAAATCTAGGCTTGTTAGGCAAATTTTAATTGGAAGATTCATCTCACCATGATTAGATCTTCCTCCATAGCCTGAAGGTTCCCTGCACAATATTAAGAAAACCTTGAGACAAGCGGCCTAGCAGTGATCAAAGCTCCCTCTCACTGATAAGAACACTACCTTCTAGTTCTTCGACGCATGTCCTCTGGCCTCTTCCTACTCTCTGCAGCGACAACAACAGATATTTTCCGCCCCGCAAAATTTTGTCCATCCATATGGTATTGAGCATCAGCAGCATCATAAGGGTCCACAAACTCCACAAAAGCAAATCCTCGAGGTTGCCTATTAAAAAGGACAAAAAAAAAAAAAACCAAAGAAGCAGTAAGATTTGGACAAGATATGTTTAGAACGTTCGACCTAGCACACAGATTATTCAAGCACCTACTAAAACGAGTGTACTAATTGTTACCTCAATGCTGTCATCTGAGTGCATGTGTCTTTTGAATCTAATAAATATCCATTTCGAACTACCAACAGATAAATGGATACACTTGCATAAAGCAGCTCGCACACCCAAGCTTATTGGCTGCGCTTTTGTTATGAATGATGTATGAAATGACACTTCAAAAGAGCAAAATGACTTCAAAAATCTCCATAGTTGTAAAACTAAGATGCGCTTGAATCAATGCTGCCCATACTTAAATTGTCTCCGTGAGTCTTCAATTGGTCAACAATGATCTTCTTCTGCCAAACTTCTATCGATAGTGTAATTATATGTTTCTCTTCGTTAGGAACATTCCTCATATGACAAAGAAATCAAAACTTCCCACACTTAAATTCTCTCTTCTTGCAGTCTTCAATGGGTCAAGAGTATTCTTCTGCTTCCAAACTCTACTGGTAGTATAATTCTATTTCTCTTCACTAGGAACATTCTTCGTTTGAAATCATCTTCTAACTTCAAGAACGAATTTGAAAGGCAATGACAGATCCTCCGTTAAATGTAGGCTTTCACCCTGTTTTAACTTCAAACTAACAAACCCTGATAAACCAGTCAAAGTGGGAACTATGAGAGAAACAGAAAAGCCATGAGAATATTGCTATGTGCCAACACGTAGCATGGCTCGCCCCCCCAAAAAAAGAAAAAGGGGTCATCTTAGAGCTCTATATTGTCTTGATTAGACAGAGATCTATATATTTAAGCGCGATAGATTGCGCAAATGTACCATTCAAATGCAGATTCTGAACCATCGCACTACATCTATAAGTCTACATTTTAAAGTGTGAAGAGAAGACTATTAATAATCTTTCAAATGCCAAAAAGGATATGGTAGCTGGGTAGTAGCATGTTTGGCACATAAAAGTTCATTAAGAAATCCATATCCCACATTGGCATTATCACTCTTATATGTTTGAGATACGCAATCTGATTGAACCAGATACTGCTTCACTTAAATTTTTTTACTTGTGATGAGCCAAATCATTGGATCTAACAGGATACAGACGCAGTTACAGACCATAAACTTCCCCATTATGTACCTAAGAGTTCCATTCTGCTATTGTTTTTGTTCTTGTTCTGTCTAAGTGTTCCATGTCCAACCCGTTAACAGCAAGCACAAGCAGTATAAATTAAAGATACAAATAACAGAAGCTTGCAATCAGAAAAATAAGTATTTCAACCGGGACAACTACCTACCCTGTATAGTAGTCCCTTGGCAGATAAATATCCCTAACAAGTCCAAATCTCTCGAAGGGAATCCTGAGTTCTTCCGCCCTGCAAGCAATCACCAGTAAAAGGGGGCAAGAAAAAACCCTTTACAAAGAAAACTAAAAAACCCGTGGCTCGCACATTTCCCCAGAGCTCAGGTAAAACAGCATAAGAAAGAAATTCCATGACTAGACAGAGACCTGCAGTCCAGAGGAATGTTGCGAACCAAGAGGCTCCCATGCGACCGCTCCCGCTCTTTGTGCCTCCCATAGCCGCCAGGCCCACCGCCACCACCACCACCATATCCCCTCCGAGGAGGAGGACTCCTCTCTCGGCCCCCGTATCCTCGTCTCGGCGGACTATAGTACGGCGGACTGTACCTCCTCATCGTGCAGCCTAAAACAATCCCAAGCAAAGAAAGAAAACAAAACCCCAAAACGCAAATCAATCCAACAATCCCGAGGGTTCAAATCCGCGTTTTGCCGCTCCACCGAAAGCACAAAAACCCAGCAGAGACGCAGCTGAATGGTCATCAATGTAGGTGCAAACGCGACGAAAAACCCAGGAAATCAGGTACGTGCTTCGCACTTCAGCACATCGAGCAGGCAAAAACCACGCAGGTTCCATTTCCGATATCGATAAAAAAAAAAAAACCAATAATAAGCCCAAAAACCCCAAAAAAAAAAAAAAAAAAAGAAAGAGAGAGAGAATCCGACAAGAATCGCAGCAAAGAACTCAAGGCACGTCGGGGAGGCGAATAGAAGGAGAAGCTACATGCATTCCAGCAACAATCACCGTCATCGTCATCGTAATCGCCAAAACCACAGGCGATCTCAAACGCCTCCAAACAGCTGCGAATCTGGAGAGACTACTGGACCGACGAAAAGAAGGGAAGGAAGGAGAAACCCGACCTCTTGCTTCGACCTCCCGAAGCTTCCTCCTCCTCCTCCTCCGGCAGCCCCCGCGAGATTGCTTCGGTTCGATCTGTTCAAAACAGTCTCGACGACGAACTGGGAAAAGTGCAGGGTTCGCTTGTTCCCCCCATTCGAGTCGTTTATAGAAGCCCTAGAAATGGGGTCAACGAGTCAACGGGGGGCGTCGACTTGACTTGTGACTGGGCCTCTTTTAGATGGAGTATTTGGGCCCATGTTATTTTTTTATGAAATTAAAACCTTTTTTTTTTTGGAGGGTCGCAAAATTAATTCATTTGTGATTAATACCACCGAAAATTTCAAAGTAATGCATTCATGCCACATTTACCCCCACGCTAATACTTGTGTGACAAGAAATACTAAAATTGATATACCCGTATTACATTTATGCAAATTAATTTTTGTGTCACAAAAATCGAAAACTGTTACATCAACAGTGAATTTATTTTCCATTAACTTCTATACAGTGTCTCTTCAAATTGCAGACATGGAAGCATACATGACAAACAATTCGGATGATTGGCCCGAATTTTACGTTGAAATTTAATATAAACGGATCTTTTAAATTACATTGTTTTGAGGAAGATGGGTTTGGAGAAATTGAATCAAGATTGGGAAATCTAAATCTATAAATTTTTCACTAAAATTTGGATAAATTTCTCTTGGACATATTGGTTTAGGATTTTTTGAGATCCGAAAATTACTTTAGGGTAAATGTGATACAAATTTATCGATCTGGAATTTTTTGTGACATGAGAATTAATTTAAAGTAAATGCAGTATAACTATACCAATTTGAGAGTTTTGTGATGTCAACTCTATTATTGGAACATGAAGGCATCAATATTCAAACTAGCATTTCTTTTTTAATATAGGTTGCATCATCGATAGATATTGCCGGAACTTCTTTATAGGAATAGCCAACGTGTGATAGAAGACGACATCACTAACAGTAAGGCATGTCGTCATCTAAGTAGCACCAACACTGACACGCGACACGACACGACACACCAACGCGTTTTCTTTTAAAAAATAGAGAATTATAACACGTTGGAACACGTTATATATTATATATATATTTTACATATAAATAATATATTATTATTTTTATGATTATTTCAACCAAATTAATCGATTCAAATTCACAAATAAATAAATAATAATAAAATCCTATAATAAATTTATACTAAAAATATTAATTCACAATTTATTAATATCCTTCATTGTTTCAATTTGACAAATTCAACTCAATTTCAATAAATTCATAAAACTTGGAAAGAAAAAAAAAAAGTAATTCACATTCTAGACTTATGTGTCGGACGTGTTGAAAAAAAAAAAAACTCGAGGGTAAATTGTGTTCACGAAAAGTGAAAATCAAAAAGATAAGAGAAGAAAATATTAGGTTTTTCTTCTTCATAATTTTTTTATTTTTATTATTGATTTTTATTTTTTCACATATATATTTTAACCCTTCATTTATTGAAAAATTTTAAAATTGACCAAAATCGTGTGTGGAAAACTTGCATGTCGGAATTTCGACTCGAGTGTCGAAAAGTGTCAAAAAAATTGATCAGATGTCGGATTTTTTACACGTGTTGATCGAGTGTTGGAAAGTGTTCAAGAGTGTCAAAAAGTGTCGGACACGTGTCGAAGTGTCAAACACGTGTCGAAATGTCCGACACGACACGAAGGCTCTCGGAAGAATGTCGGTGCTTCCTAAGCCATCACCGCGGCTAGCATGTAGAGACATTAAATTTATGAAAAAGGAAATATCCGATTTAAAGGCACTGTGCAATGAGGAAAGCGGGACGCATCATATGGCATAATGTAAAGTATGCTGGTGAATCAAAAGGGGAATGAGGGAATAACCGTAAACTCACGCAACTCAGTCGAGAATTTGATCCTATGTGAATTAGGCCAAGCAATCAAGCAGACTTTTTACCAAAAAGAATTTCATAAAAAAGGAAAGCAAAATCCCCCTGGTTTGGCATATTCCACGAAGAAATCTTCTTGGAATAAAATTAAATAAATTAACGTTGTCAAATCAGAAAGGAAATCATCTTATTTGGTTGCCTTTTATTTTAAATAAGGGAAAAACAGTCAGCGTTTTGTGAACTAAAGTGCGCATGGTAACGCATCTTGGCTGGGGAAAAGTTTTTTTTCAGAATTAGTTCTTTTTTATTTCTATTCCGAGAAACAATTTCTAAATAAAATAACATGTTTGATAACTACACAAAATTTCTACTCTTAAAATAGAAAAAAAATATAAATGCGTTTGGTAACGCAACAATTCTTTTTTGTATTTATTCGTTTTTTATTCTTGCTCACGGATCGCCGGCGGCCGGCAACCGGCGACCGGTGGCAGCGGCAACGACCGCAGCGGCGGCCGGTAGCAGGCGATTGGAGGTGGCCGCAGCAAGAGAAAGGAATAAAAGAAAAATAAAAAAAGAAAATTAGCTTATTTCTAAAAATTGTTCCCGGGAACAGAAACAATTTTTTTTTTTATTTCTCGTTTTTATTCCAAAACCATTGATAGGCTAACTTTCTATTCGGAAAACAGAAAAACAACTTAACGTTACCAAACGGGTTTCCGTTCTTTTTTTGTTTCGGGAAACAAAAGAACGGAAATTCCAAAAAATAGAAACGTTACCATGCGCAGCCTTAAATTGTTGCAATATTTCGATCAAAAAATAAATAAATTGTTGCAATATTGAATAGGATGGCATCACTGTTCACCTAATACTTCTCTCCCTTAGACACCACCCCCATGCCCAAAACCCATTTTTCGCTTTGCTCAACCATTTCTCGGAATTCCGAAAACAACCCCCACTATTGAGTGCCATTCCGAATTGCCTTCGAATCATGCATGTGTTCTGCTGCCCTGTTCTATACCTGACTGACCTTTGGCTGTTCTAAGATTTTTATAAAATCATGTTTAGAATTTTAGAATACTTTTTCATAAAAATTGTTCCTCGCATGTTGATTGATGTGCTGTAATAATCTTAGGATGAGGTGATCAGCAATTCTGCTTCTGTTAGACAGTCATTGAGTACCCTATCTTTGTGATTGTTGATTTGGTTGATCGACATATATGTGTTCTGTGATTTTTAGAAAATCATGCAGGCTGAATTAGACCCCAATGTCGTCTATAGAATTTTTTTGTCACATGATGCACTTTGTTGTCACAAATTTTCAGAAAATAAAAATGTGTTTTGGCATTTTTGCCAGCCCTTCAAAAGTTACGGTACATTCTGTAATTTTGATTTTTCTTAACTGACTTTGTTTGGACTAAAGCTTTACGAGTTCATGTGATGTCCATATTGTAAAACTTTCTTCAACGAAGTCATTTGGTATTCCTCAAACATTGTTTTGATGTCAATTTTATCGGATTGGATGATCATTTGATGGTTCATGAAGTCCGATCAGTGTGCCGACCTTATCCGCACCCGGACTTTGGATTTATTTCCCAAGAACATTGAACTCATTCAAATCCTATAAAATTTTCATCTCTTATATCAATTTATCTTTGATACCCATTTTATTAAGATTTGACATTTGTTAGATAATTCATGAAGTCTGATTAACGTACTGACCTTATCCGTACTCGAACTTTGGGTTCATGTCCCAAGAAAATCAAACGTATTCAAGTCCTTATAAAATTGGTTTCCATGCTTCCCAAACGATTGAAATTTGCGAATTTCCTTCCTTTAGGACTCGTTTGTAAATATGTGAAGTTGAAGTCTCCCTTTGTAATTTCATTCATTTTGAGTCCTTATTTGCAAATTGTTTCTAAATCATTTTTGACATCACATGAATCATATTTCAATTGCCTTGCTCGTCATGGCTATGCATTAAGTGATCATATTCATTGGTGCCCTTGATTGAATAAGCCCATTGTTAGCTCACTAAATTAGTTGATTGATTGAGGATCAAGGCCTTATAACCTAAGTGCATGCCATCTTATGTACCTTGCATGTGACTTCTAGATATATGGTGACTTATAGATGAATGGCCTAGGTGCGATGCATGACCAAGTGGGTTACTTTGGGATGTCACTTAGAACCCGACTTAGGGACTTCATAGCATTGGTCACCTCTTGTGAACACAAGCGATGGTTAATGGCTATGAGTCACTTAAAATGAATTAGTGTAAGTGTCTTAGGGAGGCCATCGCATGTACAATCAAAGGCCAACCCCGAGGCCATGGTTGATACATTGAGTACACTTGTTTGATGCTTTGTGTTGTTTTACTTTAGTCCTAGTCTAGAATTAAAATAGGTTCAAAGGACATCCCCTTTGAGGTGGCGGTCCCGAAGATTTGACAATAGCAAATGGTCAATATCCAATTCAATCTTTTTGAATTGTAATAGTTACTTCCCAACATATGTCTCGGATTCCTTTCATGTTGTATAAATGCCCGACGAGTTGTGGGCCTTTTCTTTGTTGTCCTTTTTTAGACTTGTTTCCTTATATCATCTTTAAAACTATCTTTAGTGTTTACTTCCCGTACTATCTTTTAAATTGATTGATTGTTTCTTTTTTTATTCTAGTTAGATTAGAATAAAACGGAACGAACCAACCACACATGATCACTTCTTTGTTTTGGATACACAAAAAGGTAAAAAGAAATGTATGAACATGCTAGATAACAAAGCACACTTGTTAGGTACTAAAAGAGCGTTGATAGAAATATTAACCTAACCCAAATCCCCAAACCTTAAATCTTTGATTGAGTAGAAATCGAGAGATTACTCCCAACCCTTGATTGGGCATTCGGCAAACCCCAAAAAATGAAACTAGTGGTGACTCATAATACCCAAATTTTAGGTTATTTTAAAATGACTTTAAAACAAATCCTGCTGTCAGGGGAGGTGCAAGTTTGGGCGAGCTCAAGACCAGGATCAAGCAAACTCATGTGGTCGATCCTAAATGTTGAGGTGATGACATCTTTTGGAGTAATGTACCATGAGGGAGTTCTCATGGCCAAATACCTCTAAATCCTACCTTTACGCCACATCTTAAAAACCAATGGGGGCGCCAGAGTCAAATCATGACAACAAGGAAAAATGGGAAGAGAACAGTATGAGTTGGGTTTCGTAAGGTACCCTTGTCTATTATGTTGAACCGTGCATTACATTAATCCTTGCAAGTTTGATCACCATGTTAGAGGGAAGACCAAGAAGCCATATACTCACGTCAAAGTCCAAGAATGACAAGACCATCTACAAAGTTTATTAAGAGCTTAGGGCCACTCCGGAGCATATGCTTTTTCACCAGCTTCCAAAAATTGCACGTTGCGCCATTAATTGGCTGAGTTTTAACATTTGGAAAGGTCATTCTAATCCCGAATCCTCTCCGGCGGCACCTCTCCCAATTAAAATGTTCCACTTTAAATCTTCACAGTAAGTTGCATATTATTGCAAGATTGATTGATTCGAACGCATTTAGCAAGTAATTTCGTTTTGCGACTGTCCAAAATATTGGTCAACTTTGCTTCACTTTGGCGGAATGAAACATCCTCGGGTCCAAACTTCGAGCTCCTTCCCTAATTCAGTTTGCATGTCAATCATGAGCGCAGAGAAGCAAAAGAATTTTTTTGAAGGCGACAGGTAGGATTGTCATCTCTGGAGCTGAATAGATGCCATTCGTGCAAAAGGAATGTGCGTGATCTCTACATCATATCAAAGTCTTACCTGGCGTAATGTTTAAGCCACGGTTGGTTGGAACCTTCAGACAATTAAGTAAATAATATTTCTACCTTGAAAGTCAAAGTGAGACCCAGAAAATCTCCAAGAACACTAAAGACCAAAACAAAAACATTGCGATTCCTTACACCCTCGTGTAGTATACAACATCCACATTGGCATTTCCTCCTAAACTAAGCACGAAGAAAACATGGCATTAAAACTACAAGGGATTTATCCCTTGAAATTGATCCCCATACAGAATACATATACAATCTCATAAATCTATCAGAGCAGCTAATCACTCAAGTTCTTCATCAGGCTATTTGGTTCAATGCTCTGAAGAACTTCTGCAGCAACAATGACTTATCTCTGCTTGTGGATTTTATGCAGTACCATCACCTCATCTTGCTAGTAATTGTCCCATCTTTCCTCCCCCCAAGTGGCTTCAGGTGGTCGAGTGTCCACTACCATTTGGAAGGATATACGACAGAGACAGAGCAATGGACAGTTGCATAGTGCACTCTTCATCACTTCCATATTGTCTCTTGCACTCAGAAACCAATGGTCAAGCATGTGGAATTCGAATTCCTAAGACCATGTAACCAAAGATTATTGCCGTCTAACAAGCCATGGCAATTTCTGGCTGGGATTGCATCTCATCAGTTTCGGCAAGCAGAGGACTCTTCTGAAATTTGTTCCTCAATTGACCACAAGCTGCACTTGCATCCAGGCCCCTTGTTTGACGTACACTAACTGCTATTTTGCGGGACTCGAGAACACTTGCAAATGCCAAAACCTTTATATATCACATAATTCAGTCACAAATTAAGTTATTTATAGGACAAGTCGATGAGGCACTCTTCCCACTACAATGGACAGATAATAATTCAATATCATCAACTTACCGCTTTTTTGGATGGACGACTATAATCAGAGCCATCAATCGGATTAAAAGGAATCAGGTTTACATGATTACCACGCCCCCACTCATGCAGCAACTCAGCAAGTTCTGTAGCATGCTCCTCTGCATCATTAACTCCGGCTACAGACATACATGAGGATGGGTTCCATGCATGTTTAGGCTCAAAACTTCAAGCAAGATAAAGGAAAACTAGGCATAATGCATGACAATAGTAGAGCAAAAGTACCTAAAAGGGCATACTCAAACGACACCCTTCTGCTGGTTTCTTGGAAGTAGTCCTGGCAATCCTTCATTATTGCATTCAATGGATAGGATTTGGCACTTGGCACTATCAATTCTCTAAGTTTCTGGTTTGGAGCATGCAAGCTGTAAAATAATTGAGTCAAACTAAGTTAAGACAGACAAAAGAAACTGAAGCAGCGTCAATAACAAGATAAGCATTGGAAAATAACGTTATATTGCAACTGCTTAACACTATTAAAGCGTAATGCAATAGAAACATGTTGACAAGTGTAAGAGGACCATCATATCCTCATATGCTACAGAAAAGAAAACAAAGAACCGATTACCAGGAAAATTTCCATGCTATCTATTTCAGTCCAACTATTAAGTGCTACAAAGAAAAAGAATTGTGACGGTAAAGCGAGCAGCAGATTCTTCAGCTACTTGCCAGTTGATACCTGACTGCCAATGTAGACTGAATTTTGTGAGAAGCCAGTTTCTTTATTGTGTTTGGAACTCCCACCGTTGAAATTGTAATCATCCTTTGCCCAATTTGCACATCCTTAACAAAAGAAAGCAAATTAATAAGAAAATTAAAGCCTCCATCATGTTACATAATTTAGAGAGAGAGAGAACATCAGGCAATGAACTTCATTTATCTCTCTTCTTTGATGGCCTAAAGAAAAAAGATCCCTCTTCTTTTCCCTACTGTTCAAGTATCTGACTCAATAACTTGATTCTTTTCAATTTGAAGAGTTTCAAAAAGGACTCCAAAGGAATCTAGAGTAAGAAAACTTGCTGCTTTCAAGATTTGAAAATATCATCAAAATTATCAGCAACAAAGCTATACAAAATTAAGCAGCAGAGCAACAGATCTGGATGGTCCATGGTTCATGAGCTGACCTTATTCAAACATCTGTGTGCTTCAAGAACAGATTTAAGATTTAACATCGGCTCACCCATTCCCATAAACACCACATTTTTCACCCTATGCTTGAAAGTCTCCTCAATAGCTAGCACCTGCATATATCCTTAATAAGAACCTCAAATGGACACATAGCATAATACATGTTCATTCACCAGATAAAATAATGTTGGGCTCTAACGCTCCCATGCTCAAACAAATACATCCTCCCACCAGGACATGATATAAGATAAGACAAACCTGTTCAATAATTTCATGTGCCTGAAGATTTCTTGAAAAGCCCCCTTTTCCAGTTGCACAGAATGAGCATTTTAGCGGGCAACCAACCTGAATGGTTGAAGCAAAAATGACCCCAAAAAGAAATGACAAGAAGCAAATCCCATGATGCATTTTCTCCCAGCAGTACAAGAGAGTATGTTCACTAGTTGATCAGCATTTTCACTTAGTACCTGAGATGAGACACATGCAGTAAGTCGAACTGAGCCTTTTTCATCTTCCACGGGTATGCCTACAGTTTCAATCAGTCTGTTGTCCTCCAGTTTTATCAGCAGCTGCAGATTAGTGGATTGCAGATGAGCTAAGGCCAAGATACTAAGAAAGAGTCATAAACAATCATGAAGCACAAGATTAATCCCTACTGAATCAACACAAAAACCACGCATACATGTGATGAGAAAAATTGTTTAATATTTTAATATTATCATCTTTAACATAAGCCTAAGTTGTAAATGTTAGATGACTCCAGGAAAATGAAAAACATAAACTACACAAGTGAGGGCAGCTTCATAGAAGAAAACCAGAAAGGAAAAAATGTGCATTCCCACGAAATTGACACTTTCCAAGCTCTGTTACAAAATTTTCACAACAGGCGACACCACTAAATTAACTCGAACAATACAACGACCAAACTACTCAAGAAATGCAACCTCCATAAATCCACCAAATAAAAATATAAGGAAAAAGAAAACATGTCAGTGGAAACTATAAGCTTTAATCATCCTCTTTGCACCCATTTCCTGAGACATTTTGTGGCATAAACACGCCGTAGTTAGACAATACACTAAGACCCCGTTGCATATCTTTTGTGCGTTTACCTTGACAGTGCCATCAGCTGCAGTGACAGTGCGATAAATCGGCGACCGACCGACCCTCCATCCAGCTTCTTGCAATTCATTCCTGAACACCAGAGGCACTGTCCGCAGATTACCCAAACAAAGACAGCATAAGCCCACAATTCTACACGCTTGAAAGGTAAGATGCCTCACGAACAATGACAACAACGACACTCACGATAACTGAAATCCTCAATCTCCCTGGCCTTCCTCTTGTATATAAGCTGATGGAGCTGCTTCCCCCTATAGCCTTGCTAACCGCACGCAGTTCGCCACCATTACAAACAAATACACATTTAGCCAAAAGGAAAAGAAAAACAATCGAACAACTCAAACGCTAATTAGCAGTAGCAGAATCTGCCTTCATCACCTACGGACAACTCACAAACGTATAAACAAAACCAGAAAAGCCGGAAAATGAGAACTTTTTGGTTCTCGTCCGGCGCCGTCGTGTAGCGTCCGTGGATACCTGACCCAAGTCGACGGCGAGTTGCTGGAGCTGCTGCTCAGACATGCCGAGGAGCACGCGCGGGTCCCGCGCCGTCGAGGGCGGCGCGGCGCTCGGGGCGGAAGACGAGGCGGCGGCGGCGACGGCGAGGGAGCGTGCGGAGGCGGCGCGCGCGAGAGGGACGGAGCAGGTTTGCTGGAGCATCGTCGCCATGGAAGAAGCAGCAATCCTCATCTCCGGAAACTGAAAAACGGAGATGGAAAAGAGCCGATGCGAAAAACGCCTTAAAACCTCAGATAAAAAAAAAATGGCTTGAAAAGCAAAAACCTCTAGGTTGAGAAGGAAAAGACTATCCCAACCCTGCATTATAGCAAAAGGAGAAATTTTGTCCACTTGTTTATTTTTCGATGGAAAAATATCGCAAATGACCCATGAACTTTCATCTAACGTTCAATTTCATTCCTGAATTTTTGATTTGCTCAATTTGGTCCATGAACTATTAACAAATGTTCCATCTAATCCTTCCGTTTGTTCAAACCGTTAAGTGATAATGTGAAGCATTAATTGATAACATGGAACTAAATTGGATTATTAGAATTATGAGTCAATATATATCTTTAAAAAGGAAAAAAAAATTAGGAGTCAGTTAGATATGAGAGCACTGATCACAAAAGTAAAGAGAAGAAGTGATTCTGTATCTTTTTTTTTTACAGTGGCCACAATTTGACCTGTTTTAAAGGTAATTTCCATGTCCTTTTATATTTTATATTTAAGAGACTAAAAGCCATGTAAGCCAATTCCGTTAACTTTAACTAACGGAAGGACGAAATTGGTCAATTTTCAAGTAATCAGAGACTAGATCGGACATTTATCGATAATTTAATAACCAAATTGAACAAATTAAAAGTCTAGGGACGAAATTGCACATTAAATGGAAGTTTAGGGACTGTTTGTGACATTATCCATTTTTCGATTAACAAAGCAATAAATATACAAAACAACTTTCCTTGTTTATTTATTTAATATATATCATGAAGGCATTCATTTCATCAATCAGAAAAAATCATAAATAGATACACATATGATAAATTTACCCTAAACCACTTTTTTAACCACCAAAAATTTCAAACTGGTACACCTATGACAATTTTGCTTATATTAGTTTTTATTGAATTTTACCATCAAATTTTTGAATTTGATGGCATGTGGTAATTGACAGATGTATTAATTTGGGGTTTTACCCTTCATTTATCACAACTATATCAATTTATGGTTTTTCATTGTATTAATCCAATTTAACAAAAACTAACATAATGTAAATTTATCACAAATATACTAATTTGGGATTCTTGGTAGTAGAAAAATTGATTTTGAATATTTTTTTTATAGGTGCACCAATTCAAATATTTTTGTGGTATTAACCATTTAATCATTCATTCAAAGCAAATCCTTTATCATTTATCATTTGGTCTAATCTAATGTTGGACTTTTATTTTAAATGGGAAGTAAATGAACGATTGTAATCAAAAAAGATATCTCTTACGAGGAAACTTTAGAGTGCAAATTATAGTATTTTAAAACTAGATGGTACGAATTATGTTTTTAAAATTAGAGGATGCTAAGCATAGTAATAGAGGAGTATTTGCTATCTACTTAATTTACTGTAAAAAAATCAATTCACATAAATAATAGAGTTATCGTATATTTTACCAAATGATATCCATATTCAAGACAAAAAAATATCATATACATATTCCATCCCAATTTATTGTTGTACTATGTAATATAGGAAAAGATTGACTTTCTTTATAAAATTTTGACCACACTGCCTTAATTAGAAATAATTTTTCATGAGATACATTATATTGATTCTGAAAAGATAATCAATTTATTTAATTAAAAGTGCATATCTAAATAGAAAGAAGTTGTACGGCACAGGCACAAAATACGAGGCAATTTTAACTTTACATCCACCTTAAATACCTTTTTTCTAAGTTTAAATTTTGCGATGGACCTACTCTAACATTTGTATAAACCAAGACACCTAAAACTTTCATAGTATACTAATATTAATGCATAGATTCAGTCGTCGTATTAAGGTATTTCACCTTAATCGATTTCGATGCAAATCCGCTCAATGCTCCACCCGCTGATTGTGGTGGAGAGGACTTGCTAATTTGGGGGCAACAATAGCAATTATTCCTTCATTGTTAAAGAAGCTTATGAATTAATCGCACCGACACAACAAATGTCGACTAATCGACAGTGAAGTTTAGTGTGAATAGGGGATAGGCCACAAAGAATCAAAAGCTTCTTGTGGTTGGTCTGTCGTTAGTGTCTACTCACTAACGATGAAAAATTTCAAAATAAACTCGGTAGATTCTCGATGTGTGGTGCCGCGCCCACACTCTCCAGAGACAATTTTGCATGTACTTAAGAGATTACAAGTATGCAAAGGCAATTTGACAAAAGATTCTAACTGCAATTTACCCAAGATCTATAGCCATGGTTGATGACAAACCTATCTGATTCATCTACAAGAGTTCGAGTTAATTGGTCACTTATTTTTGTTTCTGCTTGTTGGCCTTTCTGAAGTTGGAGGAATAAATGATTTTTTGAGAAGGATTTTTTTCTTACCCAAGGTTTGATCATTTGTTTCTGCCATGGTTGATGACAAACCTTATGCTTGATTCTAGATTTTGTTGAGGGCATTATATTGCCTCAACTGATAGAACATAAATTGTCTCCTCAAAGGGAGAAAAGAAAAAAGCTTGTTTGGGTTGGTCGAGTCCAACTCAATAAGGATGGGGCCTCTAAAGGCAATCCGAGTCCCACTTCTATAGATGGTCTTTCTATGAATAATAAATCAAGCAGAACCGGCTCAGTCTTAAAATCGATTTCTTTGGGCATCCCTAAACTTATGTTGGAGATGGATTCTCAAGTCGCTATTTCATTCCTCTAGAAATCAACTTCCGGTCTCAACTTTTGAGACGCTCATTTTTAATTTTCAAAATCTTTTGATATATTTCCAACATGTCAAAATTCTATATAATTTTTTAAAAGAAAACTCATGTCCTGACTGCTTAGCAAATTGGGTCATTCACTCTTACAATGCAAAATGACACCTTAATTTCAAATAGGCCTGAGAGATTTGATTTCTTTATTGATAGGAGATAACATATAGGATTCACTCCTTTCAATACCAAAAAAAAAAAATAATAATAATAATAATAAGAATAATTAGATTCGTACATGTTGTTTTCTATAATTTCTTGAAATTTCGATAGTATTTTAAATTATTTGCTTATTCCGGTTTAAATGAAAAGTGCCATCTATAATTCTCAAATTTTAGAACATTATATCAATTTTATTAAAATTACAGAAAATATATCCATGAATTTATTGTAATGTTGTGAAAAATTCACATGGAAGTTTAAATGTAGGACTTCCAAGATCTAGATTTAGTTAAAAAGTAGAAGTCTTTCCACAAGCGACAGTCATATGCTGAAAGCTATAACCAAGAAGTGTTTTTTTTTTCGGTCGGATATGACTATCAAAGTTATCGGGTCTTTCTTTTGCAGCCTTACCCTGTACAAAGTGATCAGAGCATACGCTGTGGACTCTCAAGTGTGGCCGAAGTACAAGGTCTTCGTATACAGATAAGAGAATACACCCCCAATGGGGAATTTATGGAATATGTTACGATAGATGAGGACTGATACATCACAAAATGACAACAAACAAAGGCCTAGTATGTTCGTCAGCCATGGAAAAATAGCCACCCGAGTGTAGCTGCTCCGGCTTGAATCTGTGCTTTCCATCTATCCCTCATGATGCTGTTATAATCGTCGATGCCAAAACCAAAAGCTAAAACAGCAGCTGTACAGCAACGAACAGAATGCGATATATGCAAGTGAGTCCATACCATCAATTGAGTCGTAGCAGCACCGGACGGTGCACTGGATGAGAAAATGAGTTCGCCGAGTTTGCTCATGTATGAACGGGAGAAAGAGATGGCCGAGTATATATGGTGGGTTTCACATCCCTAATGTCGTTGGTGCTTCTTCGGCGGTACTTGGGACTGGCATTTGTGTTTCTGTTGGCGTTCTGTTGGGCTTCGGCTATTGCTCTCGCTTCGGAGTCCTGGAGTTGCTGCAGAGCTCTCACCACCTCCTTCATGCTGGGCCTGGACTTGGCCTCCAGTGAGAGGCATTTGACTGCAATTGTAGCTGCTTTCAGCGCTCCGCTCAACGAGTACTGGCCCCGAATACGAGCATCCATGACATGGAAAATCTTGCGCTTGCTCGAGAGATAAGGTTTGGCCCATTCTATAAGATTCTGCTCTCCAGATGGTCTGTTTTTGTCCACTACCCGTCGACCAGACAACATTTCAAGAAGGACTACCCCAAAACTGTACACGTCGCTTTTTGCAGTCAAATGCCCTTTGATAAAGCATAAAGGATCAAATATTAAAGGGGCTGGGTCAGCTTGAATGAGAACTCCAATCAATTAATGAGCAACCACTAGAAACAAGAGAGATAAAAGGAGCTTGATCGTGCAGCACCATATATATGTCTAGATTAATTGTGACAGAGAGCTATAGGTGAGAAATCGGGTCAAGATACCATGTTGTCTGTAATTCCACATGGGCGCACATGGAAAGAGTGTTTCTATTTTGTATGTGAACAAGGGTATCTTATCAGTACACAGAGGTCCCAGTTTATATAAATTAGTAATCCTATCTGATGCTAAGGTACAGGAAACCAAACCCAGCATAAACAGGTTCTTGAGACTATGTTGAATTAGAGACTTGGACAGGGGCAGAAACTTTTGGTGTTATATATCACATGTGCACTAATGCTAATAATGACATTCTGGGATTTCACAGTCTACATATCAGACACAAAGTTCGCAAAATAGGAGAAAGGAGCTACCTGTGGCCATGTACTCAGGAGCAGCATATCCGTAAGTACCCATGATTCTTGTAGAGACGTAGCTCCTACCACCTGTCGGACCATCCTTGGCCAATCCAAAGTCTGAGAGTTTGGCGTCAAAGTTCTGCCATTCAATGAAGTAGGACCAGAAAAACATTAACAACTATCCAGTGTGCAAAACAACAAAAACAGACAACTCCATATCAATGGCATACTGCATCGAGCAAGATGTTGGAAGTTTTGAAGTCTCGGTAGATAACTTTCACTTTGTCATCATGGAGGAATGCAAGTCCCTTAGCAGCACCAAGAGCAACCTTGATACGCAGTTTCCAAGCAAGTGGATGATGATAGGAACTCCCTGTTCATCAATACTAAAAGTTCCAAATTATAAATCTCACAAAATTGTTTTAAAGCCCGAACAATTAAAATGTTGGCTTAAAGAAAAGATGAACATATGGAAGTACATCAACAAACTCACTCCTAAACAAGTGATGCTCCAAGCTTCCCCGAGGCATGAATTCATATACAAGAAGGCGATGCTCATCCTCAAAGCAGAAACCGATCAACTTCACAAGATTAGGATGATACAGCTGGCCCAAGTAGTTGATTTCCGCCTACAGTTTGTAATTCACCAGCAGATAAATTAACTTCATCGTCTCATTTAAATTAACAGTAGACAAATTAACTTCATCGTCTAATTAATTGAAAGCAGAATTTCTTTTGGAATGAAGGAAGGTAGAGAAATCGGTTCCAAGACACTCGTGCAGTGTTTGGCACTTGAGCAATACAGACATACTTCTGCCTTTTCAATAGAAACATTTTCTAGTGTGCTATTTAATATTTACAAAATTGACTAGCAAACTTCCAAGTACTAGGACTTCTAGAAGAGATCTTTGTCCAATCACCAAGGAGGTCCAATTTGGCCAAGCAAGGAAATCGAAACTCATTACTAATAAAAGTTTTCCAGGACATCATCTCCACTGACCAGTGTGTCATCTCACCGACTATCAAATGGCAAGTACTATTGTATTCTGTAATACGTGAACTAGGAATCACCACAAATAAGTGCAATGCTCTTCACTAGCTGTGAAAATGCGTAATATGATTTTGACAGACAGTACCCTACACTTGGTCAAAGGGTTCAGAACCATGCATTCCAGATATATTACTTCAATTCAAAATGGACTTATACATTATTTTTTCCCTTTTTATTGCCCTTTTTTTTATGGATTGTGGAGGTAGGCATCCTTTTGGCCTGGGCCTGCCCCTTTATCTTTAATCACTCGGCAGTCAGCAAAGCTGATTTACCTCCAGCGAGAGTAGGTAATAATTAAGTTAAGAGGCGTTCCATTGATTCCCAGATGCTCTGAATTAACTTCTATTACCTAGAAAGGTTAAGATTTCACAAGAAAAAAGAACTGTATCCATTTCTCAAGCATATATATAAATAAATTAAATGTTAACAATGAAACTTACCAACCACTCCTTGTGACCTTGAAGTCCCTCTTGGTTCAGTCGCTTTACCGCGATCACCAAGCCAGTTCCAGGCCTAGCGGCTGTAAAAGTCTGCTCATCAATCCACCCTTTGAAAACACAACCAAACCCTCCTTCACCCAACACACTGTCCGGACGGAAATTCCTGGTCGCCGTCTTGAGATCATTAAAGGGGAAGCTCTTTAGATTGGACGACTGCAATATCTCGCCCTCTGTTCGAGGGGTTTGAGGTACGGAAAGAGAGGAGGCCCTGCTGCTCGCATCGCTCGAATCATTTCCATCTCCACGATTAAAAAAATTCACCCCTGCACATGTCGATTTTGACTTAATCGATCAAACAAAACAATGCACCGTTCTACCACGCAAGTGGGCACCATGCGTCTTTCTTTGGAACTCCAGCTACACTAAAATTTAAGCAACAAAAAGAGCCCATACCAGAAAAAGGACGTGAATATTCAAGAAATCTGAGAGATGTCAGTAACTGCCAACCATGTGCTATGAATTTCGCTTTGCCATTTGTAGCAATAAACCTCTAACTTCAACTATCAAAGGATACTGTTTTTAGATTTTACCCTTCTAAGTTCTACTTCGTCACCCTCCAAATCAGTATAAAATACAATGTATCAACAACACAAGGGAAGTGAAAGGAAGGAGCTAAAAAAAAAATCACGTCCTATCAAGAATTGCAAAAATTGATTCTTCAAAGGCCAAAACAACACCTGATCTTGATATAAACTCAGCTGAAATCATGCATCAGAAGCCTCAAAAGGGATGCATACCTTTGTGGAGAGGACTCTCAGCTATGATCTGAGAACTCAAGCAAGAACCCATCACCAGAAATCAAGAAAACACGGACCCAAAATTCAATCTCCCCTATTCTCTCACCCAACAGAGCAAAAGGGTGGGCGCGTGAACACAAGGAGATAACAAGAACAGCACGAAGCTCCCCAATCTCGGAAACAGCTATAAAGGGGAGAGAGAAAAAAAGGCCAAGGGAGGGGTGAAAAAACAGAGGAAGAGAGAGAGAGAGAGAGAGCTCTGGCCGAAGCAAGCAAAGCCCGTGAAAGGAAACAAAGAAAGACAGGGGACGCCTATCGTCCACGGTGTGAAACCTTCGTGGGGGGCGGGTTTTGCGAATTCAGCAGGAGCTGTCACCCAGGAACGCAACCCCCCAATTGAATGCTTTGACCCAGTTGGGAAAGCAATCCAACCAGCCTGCCAGCAGTCGAGAAAGTCGAAATCGGCTTTTGCTGCTTTGTCACTTTGTTCTTGGGAACTAGTGCGTCCGCCCACGAACACCAACCACAAAAGAAACAGACCCAAAAGAGCAAGCAAAGAACTCTCACTTGGGAACGCGAGAGACTGAACAGGTTGACTTCGGATCATTTAAGAAACAGAGCGAGAGAGGAGCTGAGAAAACGGCATTAAATGAGGGCGGGTGTCGTGTCATCCGTTGGATTTTAATATGGTTTGGGGCCTCCTGTCTTAATTCTAACCCCACCTCATGCGATGGCGATACCGCAGGCGTTGCATGGCTGCCAAGATTCCCCTCTCCCTTTGGATCGAATATGGAAACATGCGATGATTTGTGAACGAATTAGGGACTCGATGAACGGCTCGGTCGCTATCATTTGCCAAGATTATGAAATTAGGAATGCCATCGTATTGGTTCGTGTTGCTTTCCCAAGCGTATCCGAGCTTGTGAAAATATGGTCCCGCCAGATATTAACAGCTTGCATATGACAACTCTAGGGATTAAAAAAAGAAATCATTATTTGTGTGAACATCAATTCCGTCAATTTAATCTTAAATATTTGAAATTTTGCCAATGTAATCTTTGCATTCAATTTTATCCGGAGAGATGTAAGACATCCTATCCCGAAGTAAATAATTTCAATTTGCATTTTTCTAATATATTCTTAACCTTCTTATTATTTTTTAATTTTTGTCCTTATTTATTTTATTTTCTTTTCTTTTTTCCTTCTTTTTCCGCTCAAGCAAGGGCCAACAAGGCTCAATCTCAGGCGAGGTCAACCCTCGCTAGAGGCCAACAAAAAGAGAAGGAAAAAAGAAGAGAACTATAGAATTCAAAAGAAATTAAAAAGTGCAAAAAAAAAAAGTTTCACATAAGCATCGACTGTGCCCTGTAGGTTGGTCGGTGTTCACGTCCACATCAACAATTGCCGGCTAAAATTGGTTAGCAATATTACATTAACAAATCATCAAAAAAATTATAATTAAATTGATAAAATGGAAAAGTTTAAAGTTAAATTTGATATCGATACAATATGCGTAGAAATGTTTTCATTATAATTTCCGAGCATCTTCATATCTTGTGATAGCTATATAACTCTATGACGACAAACTCTACCTCACCTTCCCAAACCCTATGCCCGCCCCAGGGATGGTGGATACGGAAGTGCCGTTGAAGCTTCCATAATTCATAGGACACGTGAATTTCGGACCCTTGATGTCTGCACGAGTCGAGATAGGTCGGGTTGACTCTTATACTGAGCTTTTAATATCGAGAACTCAGGTGAAGAATTGGTGAGGAAAAAATTGAGCTGATGAATTTTGAGAGAGAGAGAGAGATTTGGATTAGGTACTCTAGAGAGTGATGTGATCGACACGTAGATATCATGGTGGAGACAATAGATGGGACTATAATAAGAAATCTGAAATTGTGTCGCGTTTAACTTTTTTTTTATTGAATAAAAGATGTATTCATTTCTCAAAATAATACATCAAAACTCAGAAGTACATAAACTTCATGAATAGAACAAATCAAAGCAGAATACTGCAATACAAATCTAAATTCAGAACACCACAATATCGCGTTTAACTTAAGTGAGGTTCGTAATTACCTTTGAGTTCTTATTTAGTTTAATACTTTATGGCAAATATTGTGGAAATTAGGGTCCAAGTTTTGTGAGTGTCTTAACTGTGACCCCCTCTAAGTCTAACCCTCCATTTAAGTTTACAAAAGCTCAAAGTTGAATGGATTCTCAATTGGACACATTCACCTTCTCTTATTGTAATATCTGCTCCCTAATAACCTTTTTGAAAGATCACACGATTTTGCATCTAGGGGATAATCATGTTTAATAAAAAGGATTACCATATTAAACACAATAATTTGGCTCATAATTTGTGTAGTTTCCATTATTTTTGTTGCCTAGAAAAAGACTTAGTCACTTAGGGCGCGCATGATAAAATTTCTACTTCTCTATTTCTCTGTTTTTCTGTTTCCCGGAACAGGTTTGGAACATAAATCCGTTTTGTAACGCAATTTGATTTTTCTATTTCTAGAACAGATTTCTATTCCAGAAATAGATTTGAAGAAGAAATCAAAAGTTAAAATTTTTAACTTCTCAACTTTTGAAATAGAAATTGAGAAATCAATTTCGGTTCAAGAAATTTTGTCATGCGCACTCTTAAGTACCCAATTGAATCTTCTTCTTTTTTAATCATGTTGAAACAAGGCAATAAAAGCACACTTTCTCTCCTAACCCAATTAATTTTCATCGAAGTGAATATTCATGTCCAAGCAAAATTAAGTGAGTGCAATTCCACCAGTTATTTGACAATAATCGAACAAAGAGTCTAAAGTTTGTCAAAATTAAGGTAGAAGCAGCAGTCGGTGGATTCATTGAAATATAATTAAGGAGGCAATGCCCTCTTTTCTATGCAACCAGTGCTAACTTACCAAATCTAGCTAATTGAACACGACCCACTTTTTTGGGCCAAAAAAAGAAGAAAAACTCCATTTACTTTCAATTTTTTTCTTTAATTTTTTCCTCTATTTTCCTTCTGCGACACACACTTTCGTTTTTTGGTAATTAAAATATTTTCCCCAGCCCTTTTTAATCCCAAGCTAGCCTTAGGCTCACGCCCTCCAACCGCCTCCAAAGTTGACACTATTCAATTGAAGCACAACTTGTTTGGCACGAACAACAACAATCCACAGTTTCAACCTTGTACAGCTTATGCCCTAATGAAAACCCCCACCTGCCATTCAAGATGAAAATTCAGTCAATTTTCTTTAAGGGTTAATACCACTTAAATATTTCAGATCGATATGATCACGTCACATTCACCTTGAATCCTAAGCTGGTAAATCACAAAAAATTTACCAATATTTTAGGGCAAAATTGAGGTAAATATAGAACGGGTACATGGGTACACGGGTTTGAGATTTTTGATAATATCAATCCTTTTTTTCAAAGAAAATTGGGTATATTTTGCCGAGAGAGAGAGAGAGGAGTCAAATACAATGGCAAGTTCGGCAGAGTGGCAAATGGGAATGGAGGAAGACTTTGAAAAAATAGATTCGACAGAGAAATGCGGGACGATAGGGAGTAGTCCGTCCCTCGTGACATGGCGCGATCTTTTTTCCGATTCGATCCGGATTGCAGGGCGTCGAGTTTGACTTCTCCAGAAGGAAGCCGCCTGAGCTATCCAACCATCCATCGTCGCTGCCTTTTTTCCAGGATCTTATCTCGGCTCGAGGTGATGCGACGTTCGTAACCTGCACAAGAGATCATTAATATTTCACGTTTTCCCCCTCTCCCTCTTTTCGTTCGGCAATATTTCGCAGCGTCGATGCTCGTGATTGTCATTTCCTTCCTGTGTAATCGGGAAGCCGTCCAAATTGGGTGACGCGATGAGTATGAAAGCATGGCTCGTGCGAAGAAAGAAAGTAGTTCAATTTCTCCGGCGATCGGTCCGGAAGGCCCGTTGACTACCGAGCTCGTGAACAAATCTTATCAAAGTACGGTACCCGACGGGAAGTTAACATCCGGAACTATGGTGATGAGAACGCATTAAGCTATGATGGTTTTGAATTATTCATGTCGACTTCTATATCAACGTGGGTTGACTCGAGAAGGCTCACGGGTCATCAAGCCCGTGATTGATCGGTTATGTCATTTCATATCGAGGAAGAGTTACTTTTATGGAATATCAATAAAAACATACTGGATTACATCGGCTTGAAGTCGATTTGATCAAATTCTATTTTGTTTAGGTAAATTTATGTAGTGTATAAATCCTCTATCAAGGTTATAAATTGTCGTGTCTACATTGAATTCCAGGTTATCTTGCTTGCACTTTATTTTATTTGAAAAAAAGGGTGGGAAGGTGCGACCGGCACACAACTACTCCATATGGAATTTTTCGATTTGAGCATAACTATTCCCTCCAACCCGTTGGTGTACAAGGTCATCACAACAGCCCAAACCAACACGTTCGAAGCTAATAAGTCTTTCCACACGAGTTAATAAATGCACAAATTGGCCAAAGATTCGGTCACGAGATGCGGCTCAAACTCTTGGTCACGGAAGATAATGTTGATTTTCACCACTAGGCTACCATGATCGATGGATCTTGCACGCAATTCATGTCCTCAAATACTATTGAAGGCGAACTATCTATTAAAAAGTCACGAAGACCTAAGCCAATTGATCAAACATTCATTTTCTTTTTCAGCATCCTAGGACAAAAATGATTGGTTCAGTCTCTCCTCGGTTGGATGCTCCTGCCCTCCTAACAAGTACCCACTTGAACGTCGAAAACGACAAGGGCAGAAATTTAAAATCCGGACGGGAGATATCATAGGAGAAAGGCCATGTGGATTGATTCTCCGGGCGCTCGAGACTAGGACGTCTCCTTCCGAGAAAATATTGAGGGGTTCACATTGGGAGACTGCGGATTCAATGTACGTGTCTGCGTTTGGCAGGCTTTGACTCTGATTCCACTTTATTTATACGGCGATGTTGTTGGGACAACCTGGTTTAGAAGTTTCTACTCGCCTAAAAAGTACAAGAGATCACATGGCCTCTATCCACCGAATCTTTTGTCTAGCGAGATAGATCTTGGGCGTTGAGGTTTGGTTTGGTTCCATGATACCACGCCAACGCATCACATTAGATAATGCATGAAATATTTTCTCATCCTCTGGCTCGAGCAATGAAAAGAGGTGTCCTCGGGCGTCCGTAAATAGTGACTTAGATGGGTTCAAAATTACCGTGCATTAGGAAGAAACTGTGGCCAGGAGATCGATCCCGACGAGACTCGGCACACAGAGATTGGCTTTGGAATGGCGCATAACGCATCCCATGCAGATGAAACTTATAAGCAGCGAACACAAATTTGTCGCGAATTTAGTGATTTCCTGAGGTTTCGAAAATCCTTTGGCAAACCTCCAGCAAACGAACCTGTAGGAATAGTTAAGTCATGGAGCCTGATATAAAAAAGCACAGGAAGATCCCGAACAAGGTCAGCCTATAAACAAGGAAGCAGTCTGCAGCTGAAACCAATGAAGTGCGGGAAATTTTATTGACAGAGGAAAAATTCCACGATTCTGCAGTTTCCATCAAGTCCCCGTGGTCTCAGGGCATTCCATTCGTGATTTAATTATATACTAAGAAAAATCACGAGTCGATGAAGGTTCACCGTGCATATAAGTATGCATTCAAGTTGGTCAAGCAAAATTTAGCATCCAAAGGCATTACAGAAACGTGTCGAGTCGTGATTATTACTTATAGTAACGATATCCGTCATGGCACTAACCAAAATCTATGGAAGCTTATGACCTCAAAGACTGTTTTCACATGTCTAGAGGAATTCACTGCCACACCAGAAGAAAACTTCAGAGCTTAGGCACTCTTCTTCACCTCTGCAGACTTGATGATATCAATGAATTCCGGCTGAAAATAAAGATTGAAAGCATAATTAACAAATATGGAATGGGAAACTAGATGAGCAGTATGCAAAGGCAACGAAAATACCTTGAGCGAAGCACCACCAACCAAAAATCCATCGACATCTGGCTGACCTGCCAACACCTTGCAGTTCCCACCATTAACAGAACCTACCAAGAACACCCAGTTATGGAAGCGATTTACAATGAGAAAAATTTGAAGAGTCAAGAAAGTGCACTCTGCTTCACAAGCTTTCATAAAATGCAGAGAGACCTCTGATCAACTGGTGAAATTTAACTTTGAGGATAACTATATTAAATGGACAATGTTGGCAGTATCTACATTGTGACTGCAAAGCCACACTTTGAAGGTCCGCCATATTAAAAGGGTTTAGAGCAATAAGAAAGCAAAGATGTATATAAAAAGCTTTCACATGACGCAAAACAGGGAATTCACAAGGCCCCCCCCTTCAAGAAAGTGGAAAAAGCAAAAGATAACAGTAGCCAAAAGAGGAAAAAATTCTTCGTGCTGATAAAGGCAGTAGTGTATTCCATGAATTCATCAAGTGTGATGTATGTAATATATGACAGGTGGAGTGTTGGAATATTTCTATTGATCAGTCATGTCATATAGGCCCAAGTCATACATCCAACTGCTTCCATTTGAATTATCCGGAGGATGCCTTATATATATTAATATTGTATCAAATCAAAAAGATGGACAATCAAACCCATTGCTCATGCCTCTCTATCATTTGCTTTAATATGATAACTAGTCACCGAGAATACAACAATGACAGGGGAATGCCTCACTTCTAAGAGAGGCAAATGAAAAAATTGGATGGGGTGACAAAATTAATTTGAGTTGGACACACGTAAACTGTTGAAGAAAAAGCGGACACATAGAATACATGGTAAATGAGGTAGTGCAGTCTATCCTCTTTTGCCATTAAGTTGACAGTGCATATGATTTTGCACTTGCCATGTGCTGATCACTGGATTTAAGATTGGAGTTTGTTATTAGTTTTCTTTTGGCCATAAGTCGTGGTCTAATTGCATACTGTACGAGAAAGAATTTCCTGTGCATGTGTTTATGTTATGCTTATATATTGGACTTCAAATGCAGCCCCGAAGAGGAGGGTGTTGGAGTAGTTTCCAGGCTTGCGTAGGCTGGCTTCTAACTAGACATGTTCATGGGCCAACCAGCCTGCTAACATATGGGCAGGCTTGGACAATATTTTGGTTCATCAAACTAAGGCAGGGGGCTGAGCAAGTTTCTCCCCACTATGACCTGTGGCCTAGCTCAACACTTTGGCTATTTAACTCGTCTTACTAGTGACTTATAGCCCAGCTCAACACAAAGGCCTCATAAATGGGCTTTGGCATGGTTTTTAGGCCTAATATGACAGCAGCCAAACTGACAATTTGAGCCTAGAGATCTCATGCCATGAACAGGTCCAATTTAACTCACCTTTATGCCAAACAAAGTGTTGAATTTGTCACAAGGAATAAAATAAAAAAAAAAAAAAAAAATCATATAGTAACCTTTTTGTCCCTCTTTATTTTCACTATGTTTGGAAGAAGAGATACTCATTTCAAAAACAGTGTGTAGGAAACTCTACCACTTAGTCAGGCCAACTATTCAATCAGATAGTATTCAGCTTAAGCCAGACATCAGTCAAACATTAAGCTTCACAATCCACATATCAACCAAGATGTTAGTTTAACTGGCTGTCGTAGCCTTATTTGCTTACATCCTAAGTGAATTTGGCACTTCTATGACTCACATTATATCAAATCCTATAATGTCTCTTCTTGAATTGAGTTGAAACACAAAAATTGCGTCACTGCATGTGCTGCAAAATTCTTCCTCACAAAGGCCTTAAGAGTGATGGATTCTCTTCCTTTAAATGTGAGACATCTCCATAGACTATACAAGGATACAGATCATGTCAAATGATGCATATTCAACCATGGCACAACAAACATACCTCCATAGATAATACGGGTTGTTGCTGCAACTTCAGGACTAGTGTTTGCGTGGAGCCATTTCCTTAGTTCACAATGAACCTACAGTGAGTAAGCACTTAATTAGATTGCACTGCCAATCTGTAATAAGAAATATCAATATTAAAATTCAAAGCCAATGAAAATAAAAAGTCACAGTCACTCGTGATGCAGAATTTTCACTGGCTGTTCAAGGAAGGTTTTTAGCAAGTAATTTCTACCATCCCTGCCTACTCCCTACATGAGCATAACACTTAAAGGAAAAAGTAAGTAGGTGATATGAAACAAAAATCAGTTTCTGGAAGACACCAAAACTTATAGGAAGGCATTTATTGATGGGTGAACAAAAAGCCAAAAGAAAGAAGGCAAAGGACCACAAAAGCCAAAAAGTCTTGCTAAGTCTTCAACAAACTTTCACTTCACAAATGACATTATTTAAAGTCCAGCCATTATCACTATCATAATGCTTAAAATCCATTTCCTCATGGTTGATAGATTTCTTGAGAGAAGTTACGAGCAAATCCTTAATGCTAGACTATTGACTTCACAGCCTTGTCAACTCAACACATGGTTGTAAGGTGAATTGGAAGGGCCAAGTATGGTGGAGAGAAGGTTAGGATAGGTTGGAGATTAAATAAATGTGCTCCCAAGCACTTCAGTTTCAACAGAGCATATTGCAGAGCCAGGAGCTTTGGCCATGTATGTTTTGGAAAATATGGTGATATAATATCACAAAAGTTGGAATAGAGAGGACTCTGGAAAGGAAGTTCCTATCTATAACTTTTTTGTTCCCATGAGTTTGATCCATCAGCTAGATTCAAATAAATCAGGTTAAGGAACCTCAACAACTGCGCTCCTCCCTCCCCTCCCTAATCGCACCCCCAGCAGAAAAGAAAAGAAAAATGATCTATATGGAAACCACTTGCAGATGAAAAATCAACAAAGTAAGGAATCTAGGGATATTCAAGGCAAACTTGTCAGTGGATTTCTCTTCAATGACAACTGAGTGCCTTCTGTCAGGAGATAGATACTTGATAAGACAAGGGAAGTTTTACTTAAAACTTTTCATTCAACAGTCAGTTCTGTCTTATCAAAGATATTGAATGCAATTAACTTCTGGAACCTACCTACTGCAGCACTTAATAGAGTCATCAAATTAACATTGACACTTAATTCGGTTGATTATCTTAGTTTAGAACTAATACTATCAACAGGACAAATAGTAAACAGCACGAAGCCTCAAACCAGAAACTGCAATATTCACCAAGATAAAAGAATCTGCTGTTTGTGCATAAGAGGATCACGTTTGCACATATAGGCCTATTGCCATTAGAAACCGGGAAGTGATCTAAATAGGTCAACACAGATAAGGTTCGACTTACCTCCTGAGCCTGAGCTGGAGTTGCAACCTTTCCAGTTCCAATAGCCCACACAGGTTCATAAGCAATTACAACATCAGCCCAATTTGAAACACGCTCTGCAAGAAAATTGGAAACTACAGCTCAATATCTGTGCAACTTATGATGACTCTAATGGGCTAAATGACAAATCACAAAAATGTCCAAGGTGAGGTTGCACAAAAGGAACTGTCTGACCATGTCAGGAACAAACTTATATATTCAATCTGATAATGATTGGCCTCTAAAAAGTTTAAAAAAGAGAAAGGAGGCACCACATATAAACATTCTCTGTAGCATGAGAGAAAGTATGTGCAATTAGGCAGCAGCTCAATGGGAAGGAAAAACTCCTCCTTCTCCTTCAATGGGAAAGAGGAAAGTGGATAACATAGAAACTTTGACAAAATTTTGACCACATATCTTAAGCTACAAATGCAAGTGCAGATGCTTGCTACAGGAACCTATACTAGCAAAGAAAACCCCAAGCTCTTCATTGCCAGAATGTTGAAGTAAAGCAGTAATCCATCAAAAAGACCATGTGCAATGAGTGGATGTAAAAGGAGACATATTTCCCCAGGGAAGTAGCATCAGCAAACAGGAGCACGAAAAATAGTCCAGAAAAATCAAGGTAAAATACCAGCTATTGCTTTAGTTTGGGCAGCAACTACTTCCAAAGTAGCTCCAGCTTCTCGCTGCTCCAGGGTCTCCCCCACACAAGCTATAACCTTCAAGCCTCGAGACAGTGCATATGCCGTCTTTTCTCCCACAAACTGTAATAATATGATCAGCCAAAGTAAATCAACTTCATCATTTTAACTCATAGAACAATTCCACCATTAAACAAAGCAAGAAATAATGCACCAAATTCTTACCTCGTTGGACTCACCCAAAAGTTGTCTTCTTTCAGAGTGGCCAAGAATGACCCAAGGAATGCTCAAATTGACAAGCATTTCCGCACTATAAAACAGTATTGAATACATCGAATTCAGTTTATTTCATAGAAATCTCTCGACTTGAACATAAAACAAAACAGTGAAAAAATGAGATAACAGTGAAATTATAGATATATATGACAAACTTACACTTATTTGACAGTGTTTAAACAAAAGACAACTCAGTGAAAACTTAAAACACTTATTCAAATGATCTTACCTAACCTCACCCGTGAAAGCACCTCCCTTTTTCACCCAGCAGTTCTGTGCAGCAACATGGAAGTCGGGCCTCAACGTACTTTTCACCAGTGGAAGAAAGATGAAAGGAGGGCTCACAACAACCTCTATAGGATAAGAAAAGGAAAGATTTATGTATCAATTTATTCTAAAATAACATTAAATTGACCCTATCATGTGCTAACACTAACATAGTGAGTTTCATTTCAGAAAAGGAGACAGGAAAAAGCATAATGACTAATTACCCTTTATAAAAAAAACTCAATCACCTTGCAATAACTAATGTCCTGAGTACTTTAAAAAAAAAAATGAGATACTAAATTTATTAGAAGAAAACATTGGGCCACAGCATACATGACATGAATTTCTAAAGATGAATGTATTTGCATGTCAGGCCATGCATTGACACTTGCAACTTTATTAGATTAGATTAATGGCCAGTGAAAATTTTTGTTTCCACAAGCAGCATTGGTCAAATGGACAGTTACATCAGAACTCAGGGTAGATTCCACTAACTTGATTGACACAGTTTGTTGGTTGAAATTTTGTTACCACCAGCTGTACCTCTCCTGATAATTATTTGTATAATAAAAAAATCCAATAGATGGTAAAAATGTAAAACCATCTGCAGATTCTTAAGTGTGCGACTGGGATGACTTTTGCTTTATAATTTTTGCTTATGGATTTTTTAGTGGTGCTTGAACTCGTGCTTTTGTTTAACCTTGAATACCTTACTCTTTACATCCATACAAATATTAACATCTACACTCAATTAAAATTTTTCCATGATCTTCAATATTTAGAGTGTTTTTTTTTTAACCCGATTTTGGGGAAAAGAAAATTTTTGAAAAGAAAGCAACAAAATACTTTCAAAAAGCATCCCCAAATGTACCCCACATCATCCACAACTGTAACACCCCAAAATATTGGACTTACTCTATAAACTACAAAAGATGACTAGTAGTACTAAACAAATCGTCAAGTTCACCTGAAATTTTCCACCTAAGTTCACAACCTCTCGGTGACTTGGAACAATCAAATAAGATTAATTTTACAGGCCTGTGGAGGGAAAAGAGAAGAGGGAGGAGGAGAGGAGTCTCCATCATAACTTTCGCCCATAAATTGACTCTCTGTCTATCGAGAGAAATCCTTAAAAGGTAGTAAACAGACCTCTATCTTACATACGAGATATTCCAAATTAAAACATGAAAGATTGCCGTGGATATATCAAGCATTATGTACGGGACCCAAGTCTAAGAGATGGCAGAGCTGAGGCTTCTTGGACAGGCATCTTTTACGCAGCAAGCAACTTGGGAGGGCAAATGCATCTTGAATTGGAAACCAGGGCGATGCTAGCTTATTCAAGATAAAACGAAGCATAATGGACAGAAATGTACTGTCGCTTCACTCACCCACGACGTCTTGTGGTGGCACTTGCGCCTCATTAAGGGTGGCGACAATTTTCTTGACCTCCTCCGTTGTTCCATTCTGCATCATTTTTATGTACAAACACAATAGACTCAGGAAGTGTACCCAGAAAAAAATTCAAAACAGACAGTCTCAAAAGCAAGCTAAGCATCACCATGCTCATCAGCACATTCAGCATCGCAAGCAGAACGGCTCAAACGGCATATGAAGAGAAAGCAGTGCACGCATACGAGCAATATCATTTCCCCAGGCATGAACAAAGTTCCGTCAGCCATTAAACCTTCCCAAACTAATTCATGGAAGAATTTCCGCTCGGCGAACGAGGGGATCAAACGCCATGACCACCACCAGCTACCTAATCATCTCACTCCACCGACAATCGGAGATAAAAGCCAAAAAAAAAAGATCAATCGGTGCGACAAAACCGATGCGCCGTCCGCGATCGAGGAAACGCTAGCCCGATCCAAAAGACAGATCGATTCGATCGCATCGTTTTTCCAAACGAAACAAGCTTCAAAACAGACAACCCGATTCCCACCTTCCCCCGGAGCAACCAAAGCAGAGATCAAATCAAGCCGAAATCAGACGATCCAAATGCACATCGAGAGTCTGCAAACGATGAGACCCGCAAAAGGCGCGAGCAAAGAAGCACCGGAGAAGCAGAAACAGTAGACTCACGCATTTCCAGTTGCCGCCGACGAAGAACGTCCTCGCCATATCTCCGATTCGCGCACGAAGTGAGCTCAAACAACACGCCGAGAGAGACGGAGAGAGAAAAATAGTGAGTTTCAAGCTTGGATCTTTCGGTTCTTCTCGGGAGCGGATGCAGAGTGGAAAGTATATACTGGAAATTTCCCGAGCCTCCGGACACTGATTGAGGTCTCCGATCTGTGGTCGATTGGGAAATGACGTCGGCGCCCTCCCCAACGGGAATATTCCTCGGAATATACATGGATATTTTAAGGAAAATTACTATAATAGTCCTCATGTAATATGATTAATGAACTTTTTAAATTTATTCAATATAATTTTTGGAACTTTAATATATTTTCAATTTATTTTTTAAATTAAAAATTATTCACGATTTTAAATTAATTGAATGACTAAAATTTTAAAAATTATATTAAATAGATCAAAGTCCAAGCATCATGTTACATAAAGTCCATATGTCATTTTCTTATTTATGTCATTATCCTATTCCCATAGGACGGCAGGGGTGCAGATGGAATATGAGATTTTGCTCGTGTGGATGCAGGCGCAGGGGGGGTTGCGGTGGGGGTCCACCGAAGGGATAATGCGGATAAAAGCGGGTGGAGCGAGTGGGCTGAGCTTGACGCACGTAGTGGCAACCTCTCACGGGCCGCTCGTGCGACCCTCTCTAAATTATCCGAGTCCTAGGATTTACCTGGACTACGAGAATCACTAAAAACCTATTTTTCGATGGTGACTATCCATCTTGGGCCATTGAATTTTGCTTTTTTTTTTTTTTTTTTTTTATATTTTGTGTAGGAGTGGTTTTGGAAAGAGACATGAGTGAGGCGATAAGGTGTTTTGGCTTTACTAATGTAGAAAATCTCATTCATGTATATTCCATAGAGGACAAATAGAGTTATGGTTACGCTAAATTATATTGTCAAAATAAAACTGTAAGAAATTAATTTTCAAATGCGTGCAAAGCGTTGCATTTCAATTAGATGAAATGATGAATTCGATTTTGTTTTTATAATCTAGGGGCAGGAATCGAACCCACAATTTCGTAAGCCGAAAATATGGGAACACTCTTGCCACTAGGTCAATGAAAGGGTGTTTTTTTTTTCCTTTTTGGGGTATGAAAAAAGTGCTAAAGCCGAAAGGGTGGGTGAATTTTATTAAATAAATAATACATCAGTCACTTCTTGCGATATTATTTAATGTTTTTACACTTTCACCCATGACCATCGATTCCAATTCTTGAGTCAAGACAACTCGTCCAACTTCTCGAGCCATCTAAAGGACACACTTCACTACATCGGTCTAATGCATTTAGGATTTTACCCTTGAGTGTTATCAACAATTTTATAACTCAAAATTACAAGAAGAAGAGAACTCCTCTAAAATGTCAATTGTTTCGATTCTTTCTTTTTTTTCATTCTTCTTGTGATGAGCCTTATTTTCTCACTTATATAGAAAAAAATCCATAACCTTAATGTCATGAACTAGAGACCAACCAAAAAAAAAATGTCATGAACTAGGGGTTTTTAAAAGTGCAATTGATTGGGGAAGGAGTCAAGGTGAGCCTTGTAACTTCTAAGAGTCTAGGGTTTTATTAGTAGTCTAGAATGTTCCCATAGGTATTATCTATAACGTACACTTGTATTCCAGAGGGTTCTTGAATTGATAGGCTAGCTGGTAAGTATGAAGCATGGATCTCCACCGTGAGGTCAACAAGAGACTTATGATTATTATTAGAAGGTTTCAACTATATATAAAGAATCCATTCCCTTTGCATTGTCCCTCTATTCCAACATAATAAGAAATAAAAAAAAAAATTATCTCCAAAAGCATTTTCAATCTAAAGTTTCCCTAATTGGGGTTGACCAAATGCGGGGTGAGCAATAAATTAAGGAGAAGGTTGCGCTAAAGTTATTCTAGTAAGGGGTGAATGAATAAAAAAAAGTTTCCACTGCCACACAATCACAATTTCATATAATATTTATATTTTTCTGTTTTCCTGTTCTTTTATTCATTGGAGCAGGAAAAAATAAAAATCTTTTTGTATGCGTCAGTTAATTTTTCTATTTCCCGAAATAGATTAGTGGTCAATAAATAAATTAAGAACAAAAATAAGAAATTAAAAAAAAAATTACTTTTTCGGTTCCCGAGAACAAAAAGAAAAACAAGTCATTTCTTTTTCATCCAACCCAAGCCTTTGCTCATTTTGCTTAGTTTGCCCTAAACACTTCCTCTCACTAGAAATTTTTGGGAGAATCTCTCTCCTCCATTTCTCGCTCAAGCAGGCCTCATGCGATCTCTCTGCCTCTCTCTTCTTGCCCGCCTTCACGTGATAGGCGCCTGATTTCGAGCGCTACACTGCATTTCCTATGTAAAACCGGCTCCGTGAACTCGACGGCGCTTTATTTTTAATTTTTTATGTAGCAAGTAGAAAACTACTATCTGACAAATAGTGGCGACTTGCGTGCCATCCATATGGCAATTCTTATTACTAAAACAAAAATAGAAATTTAATTAATTTTAAACCAAAAGTAGATAATTTAAAATTTCAGGGAAAAGATCCAAAGCCTACTTAAAATTGAAGCAAAAGCACGTGATAACAATAACTAACTTCTTCTTCTTCTTTTTCATTTAATTTGGCTTTTGTGTTGTAATTTTCAACACGACATAAAAATACATAATTGAGCCCTACCTAAAATTGATATCGTCCGTTTGAACATACATATACTTTTGTCAAAATCAGTCCAATGATCTTATATTAATCCAGTGTCTTTTAACTGACTTATGTATTAAGTGACTTATGTACTTCTTAAGTTAAATTATTGGTTTAAAGCATCTGTGTCTCCAGCTTCTTGTAAAAAGATTATAAATAAAATAACTAGACAATATTACAATATAAGTAATGCATTCAGGCAGAGCGTAGAATATTCAATATATATGGTTTTCTCTTTAGATGGTTATAAAAAGATTACTAATGAAACAACTTTTGGGAAAGTTATCTAAAAATTATAAATTTATTTCACTTTTGCCAATTCGGTTTTAAACTTTTCAATTTTGTCAATTGAATCCTAAATAATTTCATCTTTGCCAATTGGGTTTATTTTGCCAACTTTGGTCGGAATTCGCTAACAAGAATGCTAGCCATGTCACATAGGACGATCAAATCTAATGTGGACAATTTTTAATTATATTTCAACAATTTTTTGAAATTTTTATGGTTTTTTAGTTTTTTTTCCTTTTCTTTGCTTTTTCTTTTGGGTTTTTGGAATTAGGGCCCGCGAGGGCCACGACGCTCTTGTTGGCTAAAGCAAGGGTGCATAAGCCCTCACCCAGAATCGGAAAGGACCCCGTGGCACCCTTGCCAGATCTGGCCAAGCAAGGGCTTGGTGGCCTTGTCGCCCTTAACTCCAAAATCCCCCCCAAAAAAAAAAGAAGAAAAAAATCATAAAAATTCAAAAAAATAACAAAATGTCCATGTCAACGCTAGCTGTGTCACATAGGACAGACAACGTCCATGTCAAATTTTGGCCAAAACTGGCCGAATTTATTCAATCGGCATAATGTAAAAATGTTTATAACTCAATTGACAAAATTATGAGGTTTAAGATTAGAAGGGCAAAACTATAATAAATATAGGACTTTTTGGTCAATTTTTCCAATGACTTTTCAAGTATCGAAAAATTTCGATCTAAACAATTATATATGGTTTTATCTTTTCGAGCTAGGAGCACGAGTTTAACACTAGTCAGCTAGAAATCACAAACCTAGCAACAAGACTCTCCCTTTACTTTAGATCTTTTAAATTTTGAATCTCTTCCATTTTCAATTTTTTTTTTTTTTCAAACTCCTAACAATATTATCTACTCCTCCCGCATATCTCTCAGTATCACCATAACGCAACTGCTTCTTCTCACATTAATGTCTTCTTCAGTTTTTACTCAACGATGCATCAGAAGATGACCCAAGAACCAGCATCTAGAGCTAACTCATCACCCTCGACTTGTTCTCCGATCAAAGCTTTCTTCGCAATACCGAATCCTCGGGTCGTTCGCCTCCTCGTCATCAGCAGCGCAGCAACATTTTCCCTCGGGATCGCGATGACGGTCGAATGGTCTTTACACGCGAAGCACCATCACGGGTACGAGTGGTTGGTCTATTTTGCTGCACTTGTCGTTGCCCTCCCGATCCTGGCTTGGACGGTCCTCATTCTCTCCGCCGCTTTCTTGTGCCGTGGGGCTTCTAGTCTAGACCAATTGAGAGCGACCGGCTCGCCCGATTCAATCTTATCAAGGCCACAGCGAAAGGCTGGGGATGAGGAGGCAAGGCACAGAGAGATCTGCTCGTCTGATCACGGGCAAGGGTTGGTGCAAGATGAAGTTAGTGACGTGCAGAATGAGGGTTTTGGTGATCATGTTCGTGCTTATGGTTTGACAGCCACCGTGAAAGGTTCTCGGGTTCCCTATAATTCCTCGAGAACTACGGCGGCGGATGGTAAGATTGCTTTCGAAAGAGCATTTTCTTTGCCGTCGATGGGCAATGCTCGCGAATGCAATGACATCGAGCGAAGGTTGAGCTCTTGTTTGTGATGGGATGTTCTTGTTTGCTCGCTGAGGTGATTTAAGTTGGCGTTATCTTCTCTTTTTTGCCATTTATTTGCGCTGCTGTTGTTGTCGTGTTTGATTTGGCATGATGGAAGATTTTAATCCTTTTGGTGTTTAATCTGATTTACTGCATTGTATTATATTACACAGTCGTACATGTATGTGTATTATTATGAAAATTAAACTCGTGATTTGTAATTTCATAGACAATATGGGAATATAAACAAGAGAGATTCTTACCAGCATAGACATGAAAAAAAAAATGTAAGCCTGAAAAATGCAAAATATCCTAGCATGTGGCAAGACACGGTGTTGAGTACTTCTTGCTTTTTAAAATTTTTGGAAATTTTGCTTTTATTTAATGCGAAACATTTAAAAAAATTCAAATTGACATTTTAACTTTATATTTAATTTTCAAAACTTAGAATAATTATCTTCTATTGAATTTTCTTAAAAAAAAAAAGCAAATCGATCAGCCTGATAATAAATAGAGCAACTAGAACTTTATGGTAGTTCAATATTGATTTCCTTTTTTTACTTTCTCTTGAAGCTTCTTTATGGTTTCCTCTAAACCTTTGTAGAGTATCTAAAAAAAAAAAGTGCTAGAAGACTTCTTCAAGCAATGTCAAAAACAATAAAATAAGTAAACGAGAATATAAA
This sequence comes from Eucalyptus marginata, assembly GCA_014182565.1. Taxonomy (NCBI): domain Eukaryota; kingdom Viridiplantae; phylum Streptophyta; class Magnoliopsida; order Myrtales; family Myrtaceae; genus Eucalyptus; species Eucalyptus marginata. The sequence continues at coordinate 14,721,763 of CM024594.1, read as the reverse complement.
AGTATGGGCGAAAATTAAAACTTAAGTGACAGATGAGGCGAATAGAGCAACTTTGCTTGCTGTAGCGCTCACTACGTACGTAAGAAGAAGAATGACAAACATAAGCAAAACAAGTTTGAACTATTGTCAGGGAATTGAAGCGAATTACGTGTTCATTTATGACTCGAGTTTGAGATTCGCTGGACTCTTGAAGATTTATAAAAGAAGAAATATAAAATAAAATAGATACGAATTTCCTCTTCGGAAATTATGCGGAATCCGAAACTCTTGAAGCTCCTGGACGTGATTTCCTCTTCATGCGAAGATTGATTTATTGATGGTGGGCCCAAGTCAGGGCACACGGATAGAAACAATTGAAGGTCTTCTTTTTCCTTTTAGGAAGATGCCGCCCAGAAACCCTGCACGTGAAGAATCAAGAGGAAAGTGGGGCCCAAGGTCAAACCTTGGGCACACACACATAAAAGGGACGTTTGTTTTCTTTTGGCTTCTTGGCCGCTGCACGTACAAGCCGAGAGAAGGACGAAGCCGCACGTCCACGAAGCCGCAAGTCCTCCGCGCGAAGTTTTGAAGAGATACGCAAAGCAGTACGTCCTGATTTTGGTGTACGTAGGGTATTGTTTTGAGCTTGAACGCGTGGTAACTTTTGTGCCGTGAGTTGGGTTTTGGGTTAAATTGGGGTTTGGGAAACACCGAGTAAGTGTTTGAGTGACTTGAGTGTGTAATCTCCTCAGATCGCTGATCATAGTGAAATTATTTGCCGCTTCCAAGGTGGACGTAAGTCTTTACGATCGAACCACGTAAATGCGGTGTCCGATTTATTTTTCTTTTTCTCGTCTATATTATTGTTCGATCGCTCGCCCTATCGCAACATTACGCATGAAGAGAAACAAAACATTTTTCAAAAGAAACTGAATGATTATTTAATTGAGTGGATTTAGTAAGTCAGAGGACTTGATTGTACAAAATAAAACTTAAAAGACCAAGTCGGACTTATTCAAAAAGTTAGAAATCTTGAGTGAATGAAGTGAAAATTAGTGAACCAAATTGCACAGGCGCTGGAACTCAAAGGAGGATATCTTTACTTAACCCCTTTTTTTGCTTGGTGGGATGGTAACTTGATGAAGAATAGAATAATTAGTAGTTTTAACTCTTGATGAAAGGATAATTTTCAAATTAACCGAGTGTGAGATAAAAGTCACATCCGACTTAATTATATATATTTTCTTCTAAAGACACGTATTTATGTGGTTCCTCGCGATTCTTCAGGTCCCTGCTAAGCTAATGAGAGCTAATTTTTTATTCCTATACACAATACAATTTGAGGATCCGCTTATTTGAAATTGAGGAAATTATTTTCCGATTTTCTATTGTTCGGTTGACATAAAATTAGTCGATTTACAGAAAATATTTTCCATATACCAAAAACAACAAGTTTAGATTAAAGAAAAACAACATCTCATTTTTAGTAAGAACAAAATCACTTTTCTCAAAATACCAAACAAACGAAAATTAATCGTTTTTCTTAAAATAAAAATATATTTTTATTGTGAAATTTTCAGTGAAGTAAATGTACCATTACGCTATGATTTATTAGTCTCAAGTGGTCATTACAAAAATGAGCAAAATCATAATGAAAACTCTTAATTAGAATAATAATAAATAAATAAATTAGAGAGAGTGAAGGGGGCATGGTCCCCTTCCGGAAATGAAATCTTCTCCCTTTATTTCGTGCTAATATATGACTATAAGTCTGGATCCCGATGGTAGCTCAATGGTGCTAGATAAGAAAATTTATAGGTAAGAAAGCCCACTTTTGATCCTTCAACAGTTCAACTTTCCCATCTTTCAACCAATCTTCTAAATTTTTTATTGTTCTAATCAATTCCTTGAACTTTATAACTTTTTAAATCAAGTTAATTCAACCTTACGTTTGATTAATAGAAGCTGATACATCTGTTTAAGCGATATAACGCGAAAAATCTTCCTACCATTGTGACTCTAATGGAATACATATAGGACATAAAAAAATAATTAAAAAAAAAACCTCAAATACGAATATAATGACAAATATTTTACCGAAAGTTGACTCTTCGTTTTATGCAAAGGATGGTGATTTCAAAAAGGAAAGTATTTGGAGTGTCTATTCATTTGTTTTACGAAAAATTAATATTTTAAAAACTTAAAAAAAAAATAACCCTTATAAAAATGAATAAATGAAATATTTTTTCGTCCTTTACAATAATATTTAGACATAAATTGTTGTTAATAGTAATTTTTTCGTTGACTAATAATGATTTCAAGCAATGAGAATGATAATTTTTAGGGAAATATTTTTCAAATAATTTATTTTCTGTAAGAGAAACGGAGCCTAAACGTAAAAATGAAATGCAAGGCTTGTAAAAAAGTGAACCATGAACGCTGGAAATTAAAGGGGTAGAAATTAATGTATTTATTAAGCATACTGGGAAGTCGTGTTTTGATAGATAATTGTACAATTACAATGGAAATGGTAGCCCATTATCCACGATTACAACAAGCGCCTACAAATTCAATCCCTTCGAGATTCCTAGCATTTTAATCATCCATCGACGATCATTATTCACAAGAAAGTACAAGTTCCAAACCACTAAAATGATCAACCGTGACATAAGTATATTTAGTTCGGTTTTCCAACGAGCTTTTAGCCTCCAAAGCTCTTTGAAAAAACATTAGAGAATTTGGCAAGTATTTGAATATAGCTTTTGACTAAATGCCGACACTAGGAATACTGAAAGCTCAATACTACTTCGGCTCAAAAATTTCGAAATAACATTTGCGAAATGCTAAAACTATAAACAAAATTACCTCACGAATTCCTTAGTTTTCCGATTTTGCCCCTCCTTATAACTACTCATCTTTTTTGCACAAGGGTGGCCGGTAAGGACAAATCTAGCTAGTGAAGGGCTGGCAAGGGCCGTGCGACCCGGGCGACTTGAGCAACCACCATTTAGGTCCCATGATCTTAGGTGAACCTCGCCTGAGGTCGCGCAACATCAGGTGACCTTTGCTTGGGTCTCATGCGACCCAGGCGGCACTCGCTTGTGCTGCATGCTACTTAGGTCTTGCTGAGGGTCGCTCGATCAAGCGACCCTTGCCTTGGTCGCACAACTCTCGTTGGAGGTCGTTTGTGGTCAAGCAACGGCCGCTAGAGCTAGATCTGGCTCTTCAGCTTAAGTTCATATATAAAATATAGCCAAAGCCCACTTCAAAAGAATTTTGGCGCCTCTATTCAACGTCTTGATCCACGCGTGTTATTCTATTTTATCTCAAACATATAGTCAAATTTTAAGATTTGTTAGTCTCGCGTGCTCTGTTGATGAGTCACGATACACTGCACATTTGTTGACAATTTCTCAACATCAATATCCTGTAGCCGTCGACGATTGTAGCGCACGGTGGTTGGTGTGCACGCCATACACCTGACTAGAAATTTTTTTTCTCCACCAACCAATCTAACTCCCTCATTTTTTATCGCAAAGGGTTGACATTTTCCTTCTTTTTTTTTTTTTTTGTGTAAACAACTTGACTAGAAAAAAAAATCATATTAATTTATGTATTAATATCTCGAAAAATCCCAAACTAATATACATGTAACAAATTTATTTTGAAATAATTTTTTTATCATAAAAAATCATAAACTAGTACACTTATAATAAATTACTCTCTATCAACTTTTGTCAAATTTTTACCACTAAATTTGCTTACATGGATGACAAATGGTGACATGTGTGGCAAATCCATAAGGTTGATATCACCAAAAATTCCAAATTGATTGTTTGAGATTTTTTGTGATGTTTACTTTATGAATTTCTATGTGGATTTGTCATGTCACCATATGTCATCTAGGTTAGCAAATTTAACATTTAAATTTGACGGAAACTAACGGAAGGTAAATTTGTCACAAATGTACCAGTTTAGACTTTTATTGTCAAAAATTAATTTGAGATTTTTAAGAGTATCAATCCTAAGTTTAGAAGGGAAGAGGGAAATACTCACAATTTTTTTTTTTTTTTTTGAAATTTATTAATTTTTTTTTCCGTACTCATCATTTAAGAAGACCGATACTCTTTAAGAGTCTTCGTGTCGTATCGGACATTTCGACACGTGTCCGACACTCTCCGACATTCTCAAACACTCTTCGACACTCGGTCAACACGTGTCGAAAAATCTAACACTTTGTCAACTTTCTCGACACTCTCTAACACTCGAGTTGAAATTTCAACATGCGAGTTTTTTATTCCAATACGCGAAATCAACTTTAAAATTTTTCAATAAATAAGGGGTCAAAATGTATATATATGAACCAAAATTTTCACGAAGGGAGAAGTTAAATAAGGCGGCACGAGATTCTTCCGGGAGAGTAAATGTATAGTGGTTCTCTAGGTTACCAAAAAAAAAAAAATGTATATATATGAAAAATTATAAAAATAATAAATGAGGAAAGAATAAAAACTTAATTTTCTTTTCTCTTTTGACTCTCACTTTCCATAATACGAAATTCACACCCCAAGTTTTTTTTCTCTTTCTTTCTAATATGTCGACAGGTGAATCTAGGATGTGAATTGCTTGTTTTCCTTCTCCAAATTTTATAGATTATTGGAATGAAGTTGAATTGTTAAATTGAAATAAAGAATGATATTAATAAATGATAGATTAATATTTTTAGTTTAAATTCACTTTAGATTATTTATTTATTTATGAATTTAAATCAAATTAATTTGATTGAAATAATGATAAAAATGATAATTTATTATGTATATATAAAAATATACATTTAATATACAACGTGTCCCGACGTGTCGAAATTTTTCATTTTTTGAGAAACGACGTGTCGCATTGTGTTGCGTGTCGCATGTCGCGTGTCAGTGCTACTTAGCGCATCACCCACTTTCCTCTCGTTCCCCTTCTTCCCGAACAAAGTGAAAGCCGAGGACTAAATTTAAAAGAAAATAAAAGAAATTTTTTCATAAGATTGCTTTGCAATCGCGCGTGGAGTCATTTTTTTCTCATTTTTATGTAATACTGAAAATTCAATACTACTTCGGCCCAAAAATTCCGAAATAATATTTATGGAATGCTAAAACTATAATTATAATATGCTTTCCTTTCAAAACTACCTCACAAATTCTTTAGTTTTCCGATTTTGCCCCTCCTTGTAACTATTCATTTTCTTTGCACGAAGGCAGGCAAGGACAAATCTAGCTAGTGAAGGCTGGCAAGGGCCGTGCGACCAGGCAACTTGAGCTAGCATTGCCTAGGTCCCGTGACCTCAAGTGATCCTCGCCCAAGGTCGCGCAACATCAAGCAGCCTTCGCTTGGGTCTCATGCGACCCAAGCGGCAGTCACCTGCGTCACATGCTACCTAAGTCTTATTGAGGGTTGCTCAATCAGGCAACCCTTGCCTGGGTCGCACAACTCTCATCGGAGGTCACTCGTAGTCAAGTGATGGCCGCTAGAGTTGGATCTGGCTCTTCATCAAAGGGCTCGAGTTTATATATAAAAGGGTTAATACTTTGAAAAACCCAAAACTAATGCACCCGTGACAATCCCGACTGACTATAAAAAACCCTAAACTAGTACATTTATGACAAATTTACCCCCAAACTAATTCATTCGACCACAAAAACCCAAAACTGGTAAATTTGTGACAAATATACATTCCGTTAAATTGAATTAATACCATAAAAAAATCACAAAAATTGTAAACTGTGACAAACATAGCGTAAAATCTCAAATTGGTATATCAATCAACTGTCACGTGTAATTTAATTTAATAATTTTATAATAAAATTTAATGAAAACTAATAGAGGGTAAAATTGTTACAAATATACTAGTTTAGGGTAAATTTGTCAAAAGTATACCGGTTTGGGGTTTTTGATGGTAAAAAAAATAGTTTGAGGTAAATTTATTACATGTATACCGGTTTAGGATTTTTTAGGGTATTAACCCTATATAAAATATAGTCAAAGCCCCCTTGAAAAGTATTTTGGCGCCTCTATTCAACGTCTTGATCCACGCGTGTTATTCTATTTTGTCTCAAACATATAGTCAAATTTTCAGATTTGTTAGTCTCGCGTGCTCCGTTGATGAGTCACGATACACCCTGCACATACTCTTGACAATTTTTCAACATCAATATCCTATAGCCGTCGATGATTGTAGCGCATGGTGGTTGGTGTGCACGCCATACAATTGACTAGAAATTTTTTTTCTTCACCGACCAATCTCTCCTAATCGATGAAACTCCATCATTTTTTATCACAAAGGGTTGACATTTTTATTTTTTTTGTGTAAACAACTTGACTAGAAAAAAATCATATTAATTTTAGGTGTTTTTCTTTTTTATGCCGAGGATCCGACCTAGCTCACCGATTTATCTCACTTTTGGGAGCACAGCACCGACTATACCTCGGGGGAGACTGGCCCAACAACCCACCGTCGGGGCCCCCCGCTTAAATCAAGAAACTACCCTGAGAGTTGTGATGACTCAGGGAGTCGAACCCTTGACTTTGTGCCAAATCAGGGAGTATGCCAACCAGCGCAGTCATGCGTGGGTGGGTTTTAGGTGTTTTTTTTTTTTTTTTTAGGTGTTAGTATCTCGAAAAACCTCGAATTAATACACTTGTAACAATTTTATTTTAAAATAAATTTTTGACAATAAAAAATGTTAAATTAGTATATTTGTGATAAATTTATTCTCTATTAACTTTCGTCAAATTTTACAGCTAAATTTGATTACATGGATACCACAAAAATCCAAAATTTGTCATACATGTATTAGTTTAATTTTTTTTTTTTGATATTTACCATATGGATTTTCATGTGGACTTGCCACGTCACCATACCATGTCATCATATGTCATCTAGGTCAACAAATTTAACATTTAAATTTGACAGAAGTTAATGGAGGGTAAATTTATCATAAATATATAAATTTTGATTTTTTATTATCAAAAAAATTAATTTGAGATTTTTCAGAATATTAATCCTAAGTTTAGAAGGGAAATACTCACATTTTTTTTTTTTTTTTTTTTGAATTTTTTTCCGTACCCATCACTCACTTTCCTCGCATTCCCCTTCTTCCCAAACAAAGCAAACAACCGAGGACTAAATTTAAAAGAAAATAAAAGAAAAGAAATTTCATAAGATTGCTTCCCAATCGCGCGCGGAGTCATTTTTATTCATTTTCAGATTCCCAATTCGTTTTCCCGCCACCGCGGCCTATCACCTTCCCGCCAATCGCGACGGCCGACGGCGCAGACCCTCGTCGGCTACAGCGGCGCTCCCTCTCTCTTCACTTCGGCTCGCCGCTCTTCTCCGTCTTCTCTGCCACCGCCGTCGCTCGCTTCGCACCGCGAGAAGCCCCAGATCCGCCCTCCCATGGCGGTCCAGTCCGAGCCCGACTACTCCCTCTTCACCGCCCAAGAGGTGAGGGATCACGCTCCAGCACATACGCCTCCTTGCGTGTGTTGTTCTGTCGCTTTTTTAGGTCATTGACGCCGGATTCTTTGCGCCTGCCTCTCTCAGATCGAGTTCGTCGCGGAGGATGAGTTGATCGAGATCGTGCCCAACATGCGGATGGATCCGCTCAATCTGATCTGCGTGAGTCCCCGCATCCGACGCTCCTTTCTCTGGGCATCGGATGCTTCTGCGCGCGAGTAATTTTCGTTTCCCGTTTTTGATTTGGAGAGTCTTACTGAGTCGCGTTCGCTGACAGGGCGATTTCGGTCCGTTTCTCCCGCAAATAGCGGCTCAAGTGCCTCTGTGGCTAGCCGTGGCTCTGAAGAAGAGAGGCAAGTGCACGATTCGGCCTCCTGAATGGATGTCTGTGGGTAGGTTTCCCCGTTTTCCCTCGGCTTCTTTGGGTGCATATCTGGGTGGTTGGAAGTCTGCATATATGTTAAGGTAGCTTGTAGGCCTGTGAAAATCTTGTTTTGAGGAACAGCTCTTGTTTTGGACATTGGAGTAGGATCTGATCGAATGTGCTGATTATTTTCTCAGCTCGGGCATTGTTTTAGCCGAGAAGGTTTTGTTTAATTGCTCGAGTTTTTCGTCTGGTGCATGTGGCAAATCTTGGACAAGTATATGCACTTTTTGTAGTTTATCTTTTAGTCTATTTGGACTCTCATACATTCGAGAGGGGCATCTTTGGAATATAGTAGATTATGAGAATTGATTAATTGTGGACACCTAATAAGATAACAAATTGATGTCGCCTTTCGAATGGTGAAAGCTAGTCCTATGTCCATTAACATAGTGGACAATGGTGTTTTAGTAGAGGACCTCGTTATCTTTGCAAAGAACTTTCAACTGCAAATGGGTCAGTGCATCTCCTTTGAAAGTTCTTTGCTAGTTTTGTACACGTTGGATATCAAGTAGTGCTTCCACAAACAGATGAAGATACTAATCAAAGTCGAGTTCATCTTGAACAGAGTTTTCTCAGCATTGTGATTGCTATATTGCGCATCATTCTGCTTTCGTTTTTTATTTTTGTTCCTAATCTATAGTTGTACTTGAAAAGTTATACAGACATTAGAGGATGTCAAGATCATTTCCCATTAATAATGATGAAATTGTTGTGTGTATGGCTTACAAAAACTGTCCAGTAAGTTCAATTTGGTTTTGGGGTTTGAATGCTCAAGAGCTAGTTTTAGTTGATATGATGTTGTTATTATAGGGGTATTATCGATTCGTCAGGAAGATGATGATGTACTAGGTCCAAGTAAACCATTCCTTTACTCATCAATGTTCCAGATTACTGGAACCTCTCTCTTTCTTGACAATGCCACAGTGTTGGGTTATCTCAGAAAAACAAAGGAGGTAAACATATACGAGAAACCTTGGGATTTGGAATGCCACCAGAGGTGAAGCTTGTTAATGTGAATTCTGTGTTAGCAGAGAAACCAAAATACTGTGTATTCTAAATTATCAACGGTCTGAAACTCTACTTCCATTTTATGGTACACTAGAGGTCTGGAACCTTTGAATTTGTGTTCTATGTTCATGCATGAATAATTGATTCACATTCACACGATGTATTTCTGAAATCTCAGTTCTATGCATACACTTTAAGAAAAAGTTGACATGCAATGTGGTCTTTTTAGATATACTTTAATCATATTCAGGTGGACATAATCCAAATAGAACCAAATCATATCATTTTATTTGATGAAACAATCAGAAGGGTTACTGCTATCATATTGCAATCCATGCTCCATGTAACTTTAGGAGTTATTCAACAGTAGACTGTTATAAACTTAAAATCTCCATGCTGTAAATGGATTGTTACTATTGGATGTACATGGATTTTTAGTTGAAAAGGATTGCTGAACTACTAGGTTGTGGACCAATCAAACTTTTTTTTTTTTGGATGTTAGCGGACGCATTTGGCATGACAGACCACTGAAATTTGTGAACTTTTGATTTTTTAACATCAAATGTAACCATATCTTTTTGACATGAATTCTCTCTTTTCTAGAAAAACTGACCCATGTCCTGGAAGCTGAACGAGATTCTGAAAGAGAATTTCAAACTTTACCATTCCATTATGTGGAAATTTCAAGACTACTTTTTGACCAGTAAGTATATGAATTTGGTTTTTGAATGTGTATATCAGTTGATGTGTAGTACCAATTCTTACTTCTCATGTGATCAACAGTGCACGGGATGACATTCCTGACATTTATATGGTGGGTTAGAAAGTATTTCATTTTGTTGTCTTCTTTCCCAACCTTTCGTAATTACATGTGAGGAATACTAGAGCAACCTTAAGTTATGTTGTCTGCCATAGGTGAGGTCTCTCACTGAGGATATAAGGGATGTGAGATTTCATAAAGTGCAAAGCAGCCTGGAGTCATTTGATGGTCGAACATCTGCAGTACAAGTATGCTTTTTATCCTAGTTCTATCCATTTGTTTGCTGGCAAAAAAATCTAACCATTTTCATTGCACAGAGAGGCATAATTTGTCTCAGTTTTTTGAGTTATTCTTATAGTGTAATAATGAAACTAAGTAGAAGATGTTGAACACATGATACCTGCTGATTACACCCATGGTGCTCTGGTCCTCTCCACGCATTCACCATTATTTTTATCATTGGGCTCATGACCCTTGGTCAAGATGCAACTAGCAGACTCAGCTTCTGGGAATGTATGATCATTCTAATTGGCCACGTTTTGTCTCTATGTGGAGTGGGCACTATTATCCAGATTCACTTCTAGCAGACTGTAAAAAAACTGTCATGCACAGTCAGGGTGATTAGGTAATTAACTGTAAGATAATTTGACTATTTTCTGGATACATGGAAAACGAGCTTTCTCGAGCTTATCAAAACTTCTATCGTCTTTCAAATCTAACCAAACCTTTTGTTGGGAGATCTATCATCAACCATCTGTTATGATGTTATAAAGTCAAACCAGCACAAATGATTTGTGTTGGCCTCAGTATATTTCTCATGCATCTCTGCAGCTGGACATATTCAGAACAGAACCATAAGCAGCATAGGATAGCTTTTACTCTGACAGTTACAATTAAGTTGATTAACAACTGGCAAGCTGGAGCAGTTCCTTTCATGAATTTCAACAATTAGCAAGTTATATAAGATTCCCATGGGGTGCTAGAATTTAATGTTTGCAGGGATTCTTGACGCTCAATGGACATTTCTCAACCTGAGGATTTGTAGTCTCAAAAGTTTTGTAATTTGACAGATAAAATCCTTATCGGCTATGGAGGTGAATATAGTTCGTCCCTTTGTTGCAAGAGCCCTACAGTCATTCCATAAGCTTGATAGTCTGCTGCCAGATACAGATTCAATGCCAAATAATCAACCACAACAAGCAGATAATGCCGCAAAAGGACGAGTACGTTCTTACTTAACTTTCACCCTCTATGATACACTTAGTGCTTTGCTAGGCTAGTAGGAAAGGTCGAGATATTAGAATTGACCTTGACAGATACATGACTGGTGTGGTAATTGATGTGAACTTTTTATGGGCCGAGAGTTAATGTTTTAAAGAATCCCTAATAGAGTTTGTTTATCCATGATGCAGCGTGTGCTGCGGGGAAGGTGAAGTTTGTCGCCAGTCATCCTCATCATGTTGTGTTGTGGAAATGTTGCTCAACCAAGCAAGCAGGTCAGGAACTTGTTTTCTCTTTAGAGGGTCTGGATTTTTGTTGTGGACTTTGCCTTTTGAGTGAGCTCGGATAAGTTATTTATTCTAACCTTGTCTTTAAAAACATTTCTACTTTAATTCACAGCATGTGAAATGGAAGACAAGGATATGTGCACTTATATAGTTGTAAATATCTAGCTTAATGACACATCCTCTATGCTTTTGAATACGTTGAAGAATATGTAGCAGATTGAGTATAATTTTCAGTATCTGTATTATATATTTTATGTTTTAAGATAGGTTTTAGGCCTTTATATAAGGTAGTTATGCATTTGGGTACTAATTAGATTCTCTCTATATCCTCTATAACTGGAGCCTCGATGTAATCTTTCATTGGGTGGCAGGACGCCTTCCTCTTTACGGCTTAACTTCTCTAATCCTGGGTGCTGTTCTCCAGCTCTACATAACCGCAGAGATAATAAGTCAGTAACTGGATGTCTGATAAAAGACAACTGCATTTCGCCTCAGCCAAATCACCCACATTTCAACTGGAAATAGTTAATTCCGAGGGATCTTTTAGATGATTAAATCAAACGTTGCTGGTGATGTCACCTTGGATCAGCTCCCTCATAAATAATGTTAGTTATCTGAGTGAAGTTATAACAGCCTTTTATGAGAGGTTAGTTATTAAGACCCTATATTTATAAATAATCAAGTATAACGAGAATTTCAATGTGTTATTCAATCAATAAAACAATTTAGTTTAATATCCACAAAAGATTTATGTAATGTCCTTAATTAAATTTCATAATCAACTCGATTGATTACTATGATTGCTAGCATAGTATTCATCATTTATATCATATAACATCATCTAACAATAACAACAACGCATAAATAATTTATCATAGTAGATGATATTTTATCACACAAATTCAGTACTTTGTGACTAATATTACGGCGTATTAATAAGGGGAAGGAATGGAATAGGCATCCCCTAGATCTAGCTAAGGATTGCCCATTACTTAAAAAGCTTGGAATGGGCACTTCCCTCTGGATGGTCACCAAACAATCCCATTCTTGCATATGCCAAACTATGATCTTCAATTCCTTCAGTGTTACTGTGGCCTCTGTTTTGGGCCACAGGCCCATTTTTCTGCTTCTCTTTCGTTCTTTTTTTTATATTTTCGAAATATTGGAATATGGTTAATTTTCTTTGCCATAGAGCCTACGGCTCACTCAGTGCTGCGCAGCCCATGACACGCCCTCTATCGAGCCGGCTCGGGCCGACGGGTGGCTCAGTTCATTTGTCATCATTGGTGACATGACTCTCTCCAGCAAGTATCTTAGAGCTTCAAAAGGCGTTTATCGGACAAATTATTCAATCAATCTTAAATCTATTGTATGAATGTCAATTATTCTAAACTTTTTGAATTTGTATCAATTTAGTGATAAATCTTTTGGCGAAATTCTAATGTTATCCTTCCGGTCGATTTTCGCTGGAAATTGCTAATGTGTGGGAAGGTTGATGATGATTGAATTGCCATATTAGTAATTTCTAGCAAAAATTAGCCAGAAAAGTTATTATGGAATCTTGTGAAAAGGTTTGGGATTAAATTGACAAAGTTGAAAGGTTTATGACTGTATCGGCATCTATATAATAAATTTATGATTGATTGGATAATTTTCTTAATAGATATATTGTTCGATTATTTCACAGAACCAATAGATTTTCCGTGCACATGGCGCTGCCGATATATCCTCCTCGAAGGTACTTGGTATTTTAAAATAGCCAAGATGCAATCAGGAAGCTAAAGAACAAAAGCAATAGCTGTCTGCGCCTGTGAATTGGCAATTGGGTGTTGGTCACTGGATTGGTATGACGGTACCTCCAATTGCCAAATGCTTGCCCATCCAGAAACCCACTCTCGAAAGAGACCGTCGGGAGGATATTCACAAGATGCAAGTGCACCATTCCCGGGAGAGACCCCAGATATGGGGATAGAATATGCTCCTGGCATCCCTTTTCCCTTCGTCCCAATCCATATCTGCTCATCCTCTGTAGATAAGATCATCTATTACCCACTTATGAAAAGGACGTATACCATCCGCGGTTTCGACACATACCACCGGGCAATCGTGGAAAAATAGAGGGGTGTAAATAGAACTTTGAAAACATATTTCTTAATGTAAAGTTTAGAACCATGAAAACTTTTCGAGAAAATTATCAAAATAGTTCTAAATTTCTTGCAATTATTTCAATTCACTCATAAACATTTTTTTTTATTAATTCAGTCTTAAATCTTTTTTATTTGTACCAATTAAGATCGGCTGGAATCGACATGGATGTTGACTGGTACTGGCTGTCTTGCCCACACTGATGTGTTATTTTTTTCAATTTTTTTATTTTTTTCTCTGACTGGATGGACTGACTTGGCATAAATGTAAAATGAAAAAATTATAATAGATTTTGGACCGTTTTTGGTAATTTTTCCAAACTTTTCCCCTCCCTTTTCCATCTGATCTGTGGAATTTGCTTTGTCATTTGGGAGTAGGGACAATTTGTAGGCAAAAAAGTCAAGGAAAGCCTTATCCGAAAAGCATTCACCGGGTCGTCGTCGTCAACCCCTCTTGGGACCTTCTGCAAGTTGCCCTTTACTTTTTACCTCGTGATTCACGAACAATAGTTGGCTAGGCCCACAGCAAAAGGAAGGAACAAAGAAGGAAAGGAAAAGAAAAGGAAAGAACCCACCACCACCACCAAGCATTTCAGATTTGACAATAGATTTCAGCTCAACCGATCCCTGCCAAAAGCCACACATCGTCATCGTTGCCATGGAGCTTCGTCTCCATTCATTTTGTCCCTACATGGGGTCGTGATTTATGATGTTGGGTAGGTTTCTCCACTGGATCTCGGCTGTCATCATCTCCCCCCACCTCTCCGGTGGTCGCTCGCCATATGTTTAGCTCCGAAACCACACACCCAACGTGTCCCTCTTGTTCCCTAATAATGCTGTCCTCGTCAGTCAGTCGAATCAACCTAGACATTCCCTAGAAACCGAGGAGCAAAAGTGGGCATTTTTATTTTAGATACCCATGTGTCCTTCGCTCCTTCTGACCCCTCTTTTCACATACCAATCTAGTTTGTTTTGTGTTAATCGACACTAACGTCATGGAATGAATGCTGCCGGTGATGTCCCGCCATCGAATGAGTTCTCAATTGTTTATTTCGATTAATTTCGTAATGATTTGATTCTATCTACACGAAGGTCGAGGTTTTTATATGTACCGACTCACATGGTTGATCCCGGGGCTTTTGTTTTGGGACATAATGTGTGGTCCATGATAAGGTATGTCCGACATGAGGCATGTGATTGTTCTTCTTGATGATTATGATCTTTGCATAATTCACTTTTATTGTTATTATTATAATTGCTATGCTGCGCTGCTGTGGGCTCCGTCTGTTCATGGTCTGTTTCAATATCGTACACTATTATTAGCCGTAAACATCCGAGCACCTTAACAGCCTTTCCTCCTTTTTTTTTCCTGAAAGGTTTTGTGATGATGCTGCCTTCTTATTTTGGTTTTGATTGCAATGTCAGGCTGAGGATTGAGTAAAACCTAACGCAATGCCATGGCGGTCCCATTGATGCGATTTAGAGTAAACCAAGTGAAGATTGATTGGTAATGGATCCGTTCGTGATGGTAGCACTAATCTTGTGATGTGACAAATTATATAATGTCCACTAATTGCGCGGAGAATTTTAGTGAACGATTCTTTGCACAATACTTACCTACTTCTCTCGGTCCATTTGAGGCTGAATTATTTTATTTGGCATTGACTATAGTGTCAAGACTTGAGACAATTAACAATTACAAGCTTAGGTATATGAACATGATTATGTGATGAAAATGCTTATAATTAGACCAAGTCGAAGCAATAATTAGACCAAGTCTAAGCAATTGCCCATGCATTGTCATTCTCCCCGTTTTTGCTCTCTTTCCTTTTGTTTCGTAAAAAAAATTGGGAAATGAAGAGACAATGTCTTGACTAGAAAATGGTGTAGTGAAAATAGATTCGAGGGAAAAATGTGGAAGGAGGCAACTAGACAAAAATTGCACAATAATCCAAGGTTAGAACTTGTGCTGACAATGATTAATTATGAATAGGGTATTAAACAGAGACATCATTATGGAAATTCAGAGAGATGATAAGTATGAGACTCTTTTTTAATTGCACAATAATCCAAGGTTAGTACTTGTGTGGATAATGATTAATTATGAAAAGGGTATTAAACAGAGACATCATCATGGAAATTCATAGACGATAAGTATGAGACTCTTTTTTTATTGCACAACAATCCAAGGTTAGTACTTGTGCACACAATGTTTAATTATGAAAATGGTATTAAATAGATACATCATTATGGAAATTCACAAACGATAAGTATGAGATTCTTAATTAATGTATAGTAGTCACGATGTGTCTGTTGAAATGAAATATGAACTTTAAATCTTTCTTGTGCAATTTTAAGTTGTCATTGTTTCCTTTCGCAATTAAACTTACGGTTGTCAAAGTCGCGATTTAGATCTTATGATTGATGGTCTTACGATCCAAAATTTAATAAATGATTTCAATCGTACAAAAATTGATCAGGGGTAAGATCATGGTAGCATTGCTTGTTTAGATCAGCAATAATGTAAAAAAGAAAAAAAATGTGATATTGTAAGATTTTACTTCCGCTTGTTAGATGACACAATTAGTTCACAAAAAATAAGTTTTGGGCCG
This sequence comes from Eucalyptus marginata, assembly GCA_014182565.1. Lineage (NCBI taxonomy): Eukaryota > Viridiplantae > Streptophyta > Magnoliopsida > Myrtales > Myrtaceae > Eucalyptus > Eucalyptus marginata. Next base: position 14,705,824 of record CM024594.1, on the reverse strand, counting down.
AAATTGGTAAAGCCTAGCCTATAATATGTCTAAACCACAACTCCAAATAGAACTTAGGAACAAATTATATTGATAGTAGTAATGATAATTTTTGGTTCAGAAAACCAACGTGACTCGGAAGGTCAATAGAACACAGTTTTTCAAATACATCAATCTTATATATTCCCATGAATCAGTAATTTGGGTAAAATTCTTTTGTATAAAACAAAGAAAAGAAATTTAATCTTCATAATTTCTTTCCATTGAAGGGCTAATGATTTATTCAAGATTTTCCTTTTAAGGAATTTCATTGATGACACGAGACAAGAATATTTTCTTCATGTGCTTATGGTGTTCCATTTTTCAACTTTTGAAGTGAAAATAGCATTATGGTGAAGGCATAATTTAAACTAGTGGCAGCGAAGTTTTTCCCATGGCCAACCTATTTGCAGTACCTCTCAAGTACTTGTCTCATTTACTCAGGACTTATAACAAGATGGACCCATATCGTTTCAGCATCTTTCGGATGGTTTGCAAAGTCTTTAAGATGTTAGCAGGATGGACCTATATCGTTTCAGCATCTTTCGGATGGCTTGTAAAGTCTTTAAGATGTCAACATCCGATCTTACGGGCTCGACAGCAATTTTAACGACCCTGATCAGAGCAGATGATAAGCTCACTCACGACCTAAAAAAATAGTGAGAATTAATTTCGATAACAAGTACATCGTCCATGAAATATCAGCTTGAAAAAAGAGAAAGGAAAAAGAAAAAGAAAAAGGAATCGTATGCTTCTACGGAAGAATCCCTTCACATGTTTGAACCGCCCATGGAAAAAAAAAGGTGTTTTCACGGTGCGTGAGTTTATTTCTCCGGTACCGACCAAAACAAAAAGTTTATTTCTCCGGTGATTTCCTTCTTTATGTGGGTCGGTTTTCTCTGGTGATTGGATGATTGGAATCGGAGGAGGGCGCGTCGCCACGTGGGATGTTAAGATAAAGATAACGGCGGGGCCCACACGCACCATCTTTCAAATCAAGGGCCAGCTGGACTCTCCAAAGTCTCAATTGGCCGACCGTCCAATCATTACTTCTTTTCCCAAACCCAAAAAAAAAAAAATTATTATTATTATTATAATCTTTCAGTGTAAATACATCTAAAAAAACCCAAAATTAAGTCCAAAAATAAATATGCATCTATCGTAGTGGACAAATTTAGCGTTTTGATGATAAAATTTTTTGAGTATTTATATTACTGTGGAGATAGTTTATTGTGATTTTTTCTGAAGCAGGGAAAAAAAAAAAGAGAAAAGGAAAAAAGGGGAACGAGGAACATGATGGGAAGGCCAGAGGAGAAATAATTACCTCATCTTTTTTTTCTGATTGGAAGGGATTTGTCGTGTATCACTTTATCGACGTGATGGGGAAGGCTGAAAGGATGGAGGAGGACAACCGGTGGTGTCGTCGAGAAAAGGAAAGAAGCGGAAAGGTGGTGCCGTGAAGTGGGCCCCACGCGACAAGCCCCCCGCGAGGCGCGTTCGAGAGGTCCAATCGTTTTTAAGACCGCGTCCCGCGTCGCCTTCCGGGGTAACATCTCCGGCCCCTCATTTCTAAAATCATTGCCCAGTCAATAATCAGTATGTGTGTGTTTTTTTTCAAAGGCTTCTTTGTAATAGTTTTTTGTAAGAAAATTTCAATGCTCTTATTTTCTTAAATAAATGCACGAAATGATTATATTTATTATAATTTTAAATTTACAATTTTTTTTTTTTTTTTCTTTCGAGGGCTCGGCCACTCTCGCCAGATTGAACGAGGGTCAGCCTCGCCTAAGGTCGACGAGAGATTGACAAACCTCGTCAGTCGCCAACCGCACCCTGGGTGAAGGTCATCTCATTAATGGCCGCAAGGGTGGCCTCCTCCTTGCTGACCACCAATGAAGAAGAAAGAAAAATGAGAAAATGGAAAAAATTCTAAAAAATTATGAATGACTATAATACCATTGATTGATTAGAAAGTCAAGTTTTTTTTTTAAATAGATATGATCACTTCATGCTCTCATCTAAAATAAGATTAATTTCAAATCTTTATTAGAGAAAACAATTGTATTTCAGGCATTTATTTATAATTTTTCCTAATTTTTTGTGGGGATAATGACTTGGATTGACATTAAACTTTAGCCAAATGTATGGTCATTGAAATTTTCATTTATTTAATGTAGTCCATGAACTTTACCCCATTGTGCAATACTATCCCTAAAATTTTAATTTGTTCAATATAATTACTACTCCTTGAATTATGTGAAATTATTTAATTTTGAACATTTTCAATGATTAAAAATCGAATATATATCAAAAGTCCATGGACCATATTTAAAAGTTCAAGTGCTATGTATTGAGCTAAAGTTCCTCACGGATTATATTGAATAAATAAAAAGTTTATGGATCATATTATACATTATACCAAGGTTTAAAAATCGATTTTGGTCATTAAAAGGACATATTAAATATTCTTCCACTTGGATTTCTGCTAGACTCTAAGGTTGAGAAAATGTGTTAGAAGGAGGAACGAACTTTCCTTCTTATAGCTGTGGGAGGTGGGCCCACACACTAGTGCCCCCGGGATTTACGTCGTTGACTGCCGGTTGTACGGCGATTCCCGAGTAATTAAAAAGAAAAAAAAAAACTTTCCTTCTCATAGGAGTTTGATTTGTCTCCTCACCATGTGGCACTGTTCATGGTACTGTTGCGCATTGCGGTACTCCAGCAGTAGTACTGTTTAACGTAGTACGCTACTAGCGCTCCATTTTCTTTTAAGGGAAAAAGATTGACCGAGGGGCGCATGGAAGGCTTTTCCATGCCCATGAACCGGTCACTTTTAGGAAAATTATCTTTCTTTGAACGCGACCGATCGACTCTGCACACGGCCGTAGCGCGTCCCTGAAGACTCCCCGACGTCTCCAACCCACCCACGCTATAAGGTGAAAGTCCAAAGGTCTAAAAGCCAAAGCTTTTTCGGTCAATATATCACAAGCTTCCTTCGGGCGCCTAATCATGAAAATTTCTCTTTTTAGCAATTTAGTCATGGCGTTGATTATACAATATAATGATACTGTGCCACCTTTATTTGACCTAAAACACTTTGAATTTTTTTTCTTTTCAAAAAACATTTTTTTTTTATTCGAAAAAAGTATAACATTGACGTACCATAGTTTTCTTGATTTTTCTAGAAATTTTGAGATTATTCCTTTTTCATTTTTAAATTTGTAGAGAAATAGTCATGCGTAGCATTAAAAATGACCTCAATTAAAGGGTACAAAAAAATAAATTCGAGGCAATTTTTTTTTTTTTTGGTGTCTTGTTAACAATACTTAATATGAAAAATGTTTTTCATATTCAATGTGCTGATTATACATTGCACAAGATGGATAATGCATTGAAAATGACCAACCATTTTTCACTAAGATTTTAAACAACAAAATCCGATTTCTATTTTAGGAAAAGTTATACTTTTGGTCCCTCTCACACATTTTCCAATCAATTCTTTGTATTTTTAATTTGTTTAATCAAATCCTTTGATTTTACAAAGTTTCTAATCAAGTCCTTCCGACATCATATTTGACCAAGCGCAACTAATGTGGCCATCAAAATGACACCAAAGTATGATGCTTGTTATGTTATAACGCGAGAAAGATTTTGTCCATGTTGTATAATCAGACGCTGTCTAATGACAACTCTACTAGTTGGATTTGACCATATTTAGTGTCAAAGGTAGAGGTAGAAACGCTTGAAATCTATATAAGAAACGCAAGGTAGAAATATTCTCCTTTTCCTTTTGAACGGGGAGAGAGGAAGACGTAGAGGTAAAGTACTAGAATGAGCTGTAGGTCAATTATTTCAGCGGCAAGTAAACAAAGCCAATTATAAATATTATCATTATTATTTTTATTATATATATTCATTTCAAATTCAATGATGGGGAAAATAAATGAGTGACGTCACATGGAGCGTCCGTGTAGAGCACGTCACCATCCCCATCTTCCATTCAAGTTGGCTCCCCTCTCTCTCTTCCTGACTTGGTCCCCAAGATTCCTTTTTCACCCTCCAATTACCCTTATGCCCCCCTGACCGCCCGTATCTACTATTCTGCCATCATTTGCAATAATGTAATCAGGTGATCCACTCTCATTAAATCCGATTATTGTCATGATTATGTTTCCACGCCTCATACCAAAATCGCAACGACCGAAAGCGCGTGAAAATTGACTCGCGATTGAATCTTTCTTTTTATATCAAGTGTGCGATTCTTCCGCGAAAAATAGGCGACATAAAAATGATTACTTATATTGTTAATAAAAATAAATAAATATTTTTTTATTACCCATGAAAATAATTTGGCATAGATTACTAATGATGAAGAAAATATTTTTCTCTTGATTAATTATTTAAATGATATAAATAATTATTTCTTAAAAATTATTTTTTAAATCACTCAATTTTTGCGATAATTTGATGATTTATACGTTTTTCTTTGTACGAATGTTTGATCCGTATTGGTTTTTGAGGTTATAAAAAGTAAAGAGGGAACAAAACCCTCTAAAATAAGAGTACTTTTTTTTTCATGTTACATGTATGGATTTATTGTTCTAAAATGCCACACATGTAATAATAGTCTGCAAAGGATGGCATATTGTGATGATGCAATTTTATTTGGTAAACCGTTATTTCCCGCATGCGCACATTCGATTTCTTCCTTCCACACAACGCAACACAACACAACACGCAAAATTTCAGTAATGACGACTCGGCAGCTCAATATGTACCAACAGTTTTCCAAGCATCCGACCCTTCTGTCGATCCAACGTCAAAGACACGTCGCCGCGTCCGTTCCCGGTTCGGTTAGAGGGCGAGGAAGGCCACCGAATTTCGCGCAGGCCGTGCGGGGTCGCTCGATCTTTTTCGTTTCCGGAACGGGCGTTTCTAGATTTTCCCCCCGAGGGGATCGGGGAGAATAATCTTCCGGCGCGTCTCGGCATATGCTCGCAAGCGAGAACCGGGGATGAGAAAAAAACCAACTCGCGAATCGCGTCGACCGACGAACCCGTCCGAGGATGCGGTCCGAATTCAAGAAGAACGCCGCGCGGGCCCCACCTAACCTCGTCCCCCGGGATGACCTCGAGGGGCAGAACCATCATTGCGCCCTCCCGCGGGGCCCACCGAAACTTTTATATGAGTCTGCGTCGTCGGTGGAATTTGAAAAGATAAAAGGAAGAAGAAGAAGAAGAAAGAAAGAGAACTCCATTCCTCCCTCCTCTCTCTCTCTCTCTCTCTCTCTCTCGCTCTGGATCGAACTCGAATTCGAATTCCCATCCGGAATCCTTTCGAGACGAAATCGAAGAACGGGGAATTTCGAGGATCGTCGCCGCCGCGTCTTCTGAATTCCTGTAATTGGAAAGCTGAGAAACGGGCGGAAGAAATTCGAGTTTCAGAAGAACCTGCAATCCAAAAATTCTTTTTTTTTTTGGTAGGCGTGGAGGCCTTCCGGTCGCTCTTTTGTTGATTCCGTCCATTACGTCGCTTTCCTAGGGTTTCTCCCCCGAGAATTCGCCTCTCGGCGTGGAATATTCCTTTCTGGGCTCGTCGTTTTGTTGGTCTGCGCCTCCGAATTTAGCTCCGCCGCGGCTGATTGGCGCGGGTTCGTTTTCGATCGATTGGCTTCTCTAGGGTTCCCGTGGGATCTGTTCGGGGCGTCGATACGAATTCCTCGGGGACGTGCTGACGGTGGCCGGAAGAAGGCGAGGAGGGAAGATATTTGTCGAGGCTAGTCGAATCGCCTCGGGGGCTCCCGCGGGGGGGTCATGGATTGCACGGTGTGCGCGCCGCCGATGACGGAGAATCTCCTGTCGAGAAAATCGGGGAGCGGGGAGGAGGTTTCAGCCACGAGAGCGAGCACGACCTGGCGGTGATGGTGAGCGAGTTCCTGGAGAACGGAGGGAGCGGCGGGGCCGACCCGTGGTGCAGCAGCGACAGCGACTCGGGGCTCTGCGATCTCGCGCATCTCGCTGAGAACATCACGGTAAGAGTTCTGCTCAATCGCCGGTCTCTTTCGTGTTCGAGCGTTTGGATTGGTCATTATGCGTGTGTATCTAGCGTTGCTAACGCCTCAAGTTTTCCCCTTTTTTCTCCTTTTTATGCAAGTTTGACTTTGGTGGTTGAAGTTGAAGTTGATATAGGATGCTTAGAAGGAATTTCAGCTCGTTCAGCCAATAGGGATTTTCTATGGTTCGGTTGCTTCTATAGCAATTAGGGAAAATAATAAGACGAAGAAGGAAAGAAAAATGTAATTAGTTCATGCGTAAAATTGATGCGTTAAGGCAATTGGCGATTTTTTTTTTTTTGCACCTATATTTGGTAGAATTTTCAATGTTTGGAGGAACTACCTCTCAACTCTAGCTGTTAGGTTGACCGTGGGAAGAATATTCAAGCCCTGCTTCTCTTATGGGAAGTAGGTGATTTGGTGTAGTTTGTATCTACTACTATCTTTTTGTTGTGGAATAAAGTTGATTTTTCGCAGTTTATGTCCCGGGTTATTTGTCTGGGGCGGCCCTTGGGGAAAACTAGCGAGGCAATTATACTTTTCGAGCCCCTTTTGGACTTGCCATTTTGTTGGGTGTCCTTGCAATCGATGTGGAAATTGCTGGGATGCTAAGATATAGTGAATACGGTGGTTGTATGGTGTTGAATATTCGGCGGTTTGTTTTGGTGCCGTGAGATGAATTGTAGATTGCTTCCGGGGACAATTGTTTGATCTAATATAGGACCTTAAGTCTCTCAGACAATGATTTTTCTGTGGATGCGATTTTTGCTGGCTTCCCTTTGGCAAGCTGAGTAAGATGATTTTGCTATCCGTGCCTGGTACTCCCATGAGAAGTATAATCAACAGTCCTGTTGCAGATTGTGAAGTGCGACTATCAACTTAACTCTACCTTAAATAACCTCATGTGTACCGTTCAGCTTTATGTGTCTTGAGTCACAGTTGATTAACTAATGGAAGTTGTTATTTCTAAGGGTATTGGAATCAGTCGTGAACCTTATTTTAACATGTTTTTGTGAGACTGCCGTTACCCGTGCTGTCCTACATTAATTTACCAGAATGCAAATTATGGCCTGATGGTGCATGGCTTGCTTGGTGGACTTACCTGTATTTGAAGGACTGATTTGGCAACTAAAAAATGAAGAGTCATTACTATGGAAGTTAATAAATGAATAGAGATGACTGGCCTAATTTCTTTTTATTCGACACTTATTAGGTTATTGACATGGAAACTGAATATTCCATACAAAACATCAAATTTCTACTTTCATAGAAGTTTGGAGATGAATAGTTTGTGTCATTAAACTATTGAATAAGGAATTTGTCAGAGATAGGTGATATTAAGTTACCCTTTAAACTCATTGCTTTCTCCTCAACTTTCTCCAGTCAAAATGAAATGCTATTGGTAGCATGCATGGAGAGGTTGCAGATAAGGATGATCAATTCAGAACTGGACAGAAACTATACAATAAATAATTCAAAATCTAGCATTTAATGGAAGAGGATCTGATTGCCAAAAAGTTGATGCAGTATGATGTTAGGTTATTGTGAATTTTGTAGATGGAATGAGTAGGATAGATGAAAAACGAATAAGCTGTATTGGCCTCTCCTTTCTTACTGTTTAATCTGTTGTTATTTTTGCTATCTGGTGTTTTGCTATACTATAGAAAGTCGAAATGCTTTTTGAGTTGATTCTCACATTATGCCTATATGCCTTTTTGTCACAGTTTTCTAAGCGCAACTTGGATCAGTATGAGAGTGACTTGCGATCGGTGGTCCATTCTCTTGTGCTTTCCATCAATGAGAGAGACCTTCAGTTTGTCAAGTCAGGATCGTGTAATGCCAGCTGCATTAGATTTTCTCTGGTTCAGCTTTTGAGACAATCGGGATATGATGCAGCAGTTTGTTCATCAAGATGGCAGGGTGGCAACAAGGTCCCTGGAGGTAGTTGATTGATCTTTCTCTGCTCATCAATGGATTTGCCAATTCATTATCTTTGTGTCGCCAACTGTTTTTCTTTATTATTATTTATATTTGATGCAACTGTTTAAGCATTTCCTTATGTTACATGATATATGATGCAGGGGATCATGAATATGTCGACGTGGTTAATCATACCGGTTCTGGAAACTCTGATCGGTTGATCATAGACATTGACTTTCGGAGCCACTTTGAGATTGCTAGAGCTGTTGAGTCGTACGGCAGAATACTGAAGTTACTTCCGGTGATCTATGTGGGCTCCTTGAGCAGGCTCAGTCAGTTCCTCGAAGTAATGGCTGAAGCCGGTAAGTTTTCGCTTAAACAGAACTCGATGCCGCTCCCTCCGTGGAGGTCTTTCAAATATTTACAAGCAAAGTGGTACTCGCCCCACCAGAGGCAGCCCGATGCCGAGAAGCAGAGCGGTGTCAGAAGGAGCTCCTCGGAGCACGAGCAGTGCAGCGGGCATCTAAAGAGGCTGCAGTCCGCGCTAAGGTCTGAGATGGAAGCCGACCAGCAGTCGAAGCCCAAGAATGGCAACGGCAAGGGCCGGAGGCTGAAGGTCGACCGGCGGAGGCACTCCCTGTTCAGGAAGGACTCTTGGAGGGCCTGACCAGGGAGGGGGACTCGTGTGCGGTTTTTTTTTTTTTTTTTTTTAATACACGAGAGAGGAAAATATATTGCGGCTTTTCCATCAATTTTTTTCCCCATATAGTGAAATAAGTGTGGACCAAAAATGTCAAAAAGGTTCATACAAAATGGCGGGCGTCATTAGGGTTTACCACGATATATAGAGAGAGAGAGAGAGAGTCCTTTTCATTTTGAAGTCGGCGGCATAGTGCAATTTTCTTACGGTGGAGGGAACAGCAGTGCTCGGGTTGGAGTTCAAGGTTCTCTCAGGTGTTATGTCACCTTTTTGTTTGTCCTTGTTTTTTCGATTAAGTTTTTGTAATCCTTGCCTCTCTATTTTGTGGGCGTGGCAGGAATCTTGCTTACTTTTACATACTATATTTGTGACAATTTATTTTTTCTCCATTAATTTAAAAAAAAGATTAGCGTGGTAGCTTCATCTGCTAATTTCTCGTTTTTGGTTAAGATACGTAGCTGCTAACTTACCTTCGCTGGAGTGGGAATGAAGGAGCGTACAACCGAATGTCCGACATGATACAAGGATATGATAAACATCGTATCTTCAGTTTGAAATTTGCAATAACATTCGCTAATCTCGTCAAGTTCGTCCAAAATCTGATTTGGTAGGTTGAATGTCGACCGTATGTATCGTGTCACGTTGCCTGATCAAAACCGCCATGTGGAGGATGTCACAAGGCGGTGGAGATTCTGAGTTCCTTAAAGAAAAGCACCATGAAGTTGGAGGGTCGGGGCAGAATGATCGGCATGCCGGCCGCGCACGGTGCGCTGTGAGATAAGTATATTCCGGTTGAGGACCAAAGCGGTGGTTGTTGGAGCGCAGACAGTTTGGGTCGACAATGAGCTGAGTAAGAAGCAAACTGTCATCGACCGATCCCTACGATTGCGATTTCCATTGACAGGGCTACGAAGAATTCCGACGACGATTTGTCAACGCCGGCTAGGCCATGTCAACATCTTGAAGGTTCATTCCGATCACAGCCTCCTCAGCTCCCATGATCCAAAGGTCCGAGATCGATGGGCTCTTCATGGCTGATCTATCAAGTTATTGGCAGCTGAGAAATCTCTACACATGAATCACGTCGCAGCTGGATACGTAAAGCAAGTTATTCAGAAATTCATTAACGACGTGAATCGAAGTACTCTCTTCAACTATGCAAAACTGGGCGCCATGGGAGTCGTCCTGAACGACTGAATTTTCCGACAAGGGCGAGGAATTTCTTCGTTTTCTAGTGTTGAACTTGTGCCTCCGGCACGATGAGAATAATGACATGTATAATTATTACAACCAATTTTTTTATAAATTGTAAGTTCTATCATAAAAGTTCTTTTAGTAAGTATCTAGAAAAAAATAAAAATAAAGAGTTTGTATTTTCATCTTCTTTGTCGGAAAATTTTTGTATTTTGATAGAACATGTCACTTGTTTGAAAAACATCATCCTATTTCCTTTTTTCCGAACGGACATTTTCTAATAATTTTACACTCTCTTAAAAAAGTTTTAGATACCATGTGTTCAAATCGGTAATTTAGGGTGTGAACGGTAACTATTCGGCAATAAATTGATATTTAGGACAATAATATATATTTTTTTTTCTATTTCGGATGAGTTTCGAACAAAAATATGCATTTGATAATAGTATAAAACTTTTTGTTTGGAATAGAAATTCATTTAATAGTGACACGAGATTTTTCCCTCCCGGCGGTGATGGATGTCGGGGGCAGCTGGTGGTGGCGGACAATAGTGACCAATTGGGGGGGGTGGTGGCGAGAGAGGGGGCTGGTGGAGGTGACTAGCAAGGGGTGGCGCAGATGGCGGGTGATAATGGCGGGCGGGCGGCCAACTAGTCGTTAGGATGGGCAATAATGAGAGTTTTTATATCTTATTTTTGTTCTAGAAAAAGATAAGTAGAAAAGTTTTATTTCTCATTTTTGTTTCAAATCTATTTTTAGATTAAAAATTTGTTCAAGAAATAGAAAAATAAAATTGCATTACCAAACGGAGTTCTATTTCAAAAACAAGTATAGAATAGAAAAATAGTTCTAGAACAAAAATATAATGGTTATCATGCGCATTCGTGTCCTTACAAATGAGAACTCTCGATATTATTTTTCTTGGAATAGAATTACTATAGTCCCACTTGATAACTTTGAAATTACAAGATCACTTGGAAGGACACTAGATCAACATATTAGCATACATAATTTGGACAATTTGTCAATTTTTGCACCAAGGTTAATCAAATATGCTCGTATCAATGTGAAAATAACTACGACACATGAAATGTGAGAAAAAACTATTTGCATATATATTACTTTTCATACAAGAAGGACAATGCGAATACAATATCCATTTTCATGTCAAAACTTGATTCTTTTAAAATCAAGGATTTTTAGCTACTTATAAAATCATAGTTCTCAAATAACTTCAAAAAACATAAGCAAAAATGCATAAAAGAGGGGAGAAAAAGATGACAAAAAGAGTAGCATTGGAAATGGGCGGTCGCTCTCCTTCGGAGAGGTTAATGAGCTGGTCAAAGTCAAACCAACTTTCGTGTACTTAGATTTTTCTTTTATTAGAACCATAACAGTCTTTCAGGATAATTTCTATCCAACTGTAACGGAAATAAATGGATTTTCGATGGGATGCGCTACACATTTAATTTTCCATAAAGAAAAAAGTCATACTCTGGCCATCCGAATTTTGCGTTGCGCCTTACTTAATTTATAAGATTAATAAAATATTCCAAGAATTCGAATCGGGATTTACGCATCAATTAAATCGAGATTTCTCCTTATGATTCTTTTTTCCATTTGCCCGAAAAGTAAATAAGAAAACTCTTTCTTTTTTGGTTTGGATTATTGAGTGGAGCTACTGATTTGGCTCTCAAATACATTCATGTTCGATCCAACAAATTTGAGGACCATTTGACACCTTAAAAACGAGCAAAAAATAAGAAAATAAATTTCCACCGACCAATACTTAGGACAACAAATAAAAGAAAAATACCCTTTTTAGCCATTTTTTTTTTGGTCGAAATAATTAGCCAGTTTGACCCCCAAAAATCTCTCCTGGCCATCCTTCCTCCTCGGCTCTCCATATAAACTCAGCAATCCCATCTCCCAGCTCTCTGGCAACCCCAACCACAAAAACACATCCGACCATGGCCGCCCACCGCCACCTCCTCCTCCTAACCGCCGCCCTCCTCCACCTCCTCGCCGCCGCCTCGGCCATCGGCGTCAACTACGGCACCCTCGGCGACAACCTGCCGCCCCCCGCCCAGGTGGCCAACTTCATCAAGACCCAGACGATCATCAACCGGGTCAAGATCTTCGACACCAACCCGGACATCCTGCGTGCCTTCGCTGACACCGGGATCGCCATGACCATCACCGCTGGGAACGGCGACATCCCGGCCCTCACCCGGCTTGCCTACGCCCGCCAGTGGGTCGCCATCAACATCGCCCCATTCTATCCCCGGACCCGGATCGTCCGCGTCCTCGTCGGAAACGAGATCATCCACAGCGAGGACAAGCGCCTCATCGTCAATCTCCTTCCGGCCATGAGGACTCTCCAAAAGGCTCTCGTTCTCGCTGGTTTCAGGGCATTCAGGTTAGAGATTCTCTCCACATCTTGCGCGGACAGAAATTCTTTCTATTTTTTCATGCATTATTATCGTTTCACATGCAACGTTAGGATCTTTACTGCGCGCATGGGTATGTCTCCTTTAATTCCAAGCCTGTAATCTTTTCTGTGATCAGGTAACGACCGCCCACTCCCTCGGCATCCTTGAGACGTCCGAGCCGCCGAGCATAGGACGGTTCAGGCCCGGGTACACCCGGGTCCTCGTGCCGATGCTCAAGTTCCTCCGGGATACCAGATCGCCCTTCATGGTCAATCCCTACCCTTACTTCGGCTACTCCCCTCGGAAGGCGAACTACGCCCTCTTCAAGCCTAACCGAGGCATCTACGACAGGTTCACCCGCATCACCTACACCAACATGTTTGACGGCACGCTCGACGCTGTCTTCTCAGCGATGAAAGCTGTGGGCTACGGCGACGTGCAGATCGTCGCGGGGGAGACTGGGTGGCCCTCCCTTGGCGGCCCCGGCGAGCCTGCCCCGACCCTTGCGAACGCCGTCTCATACAACGGGAAGCTGTTGAAGCACGTTAAGTCGCGCCGGGGGACGCCCCTGATGCCAAACCGCCGGATAGAGACTTACATCTTTGCCCTGTTCAACGAGAACCAAAAACCGGGCCCGATCGCTGAGAGGAACTTTGGGTTGTTCTGGCCAGACTTCACGCCGGTCTACAAGATCGGAATCTTGCGCAGTGAAAAGGTACGTCGAATGGTACAACTGCATGTTACAATCATACATATGTCCGGAATCTTAAATCATGCTCTCATCTAATAATTTCGACTTTTCAAACAACTCGGAAGAGGGTGGCAATGAATAGAGTCACAGCGTGCAACTGATATAACAGATCAGAGCTTGCAACTTGCATGTGACTTGTAAAACGTGAATCCACCTTATTAGAAAAACCATCTACAGTTATTACGGCATTTCTAATTTCCAAAAACTTATTCAGTACAGCAACAACGCGGCGGGAGAGGCGGCCACCGTAGGGCACCCCGCCCAGGTGGTGGCAAGCAGTGGTGCGTGCTGAAGCAAGGCGTGAGTGATCAGACGGTGCAGGCCAACATAGACTACGTGTGCAGCACCGGCGTCGACTGTCGGCCCATCCAGTCCGGTGGGGCGTGCTTTGACCCCAATAACGTCAGGGCCCGCGCTTCTTACATCATGAACTCTTACTACCAGACCAAGGGCCGCCAGCCATCCAACTGCGATTTCTCCGGCAGCGGTGTGTTGACCTCCGCCAACCCAAGTGAGTGCCCTTTCATTAGTCTCTTTTCGTTCTCACTATCTAAGAATAAAAAAGAATGTGGCTGAAAAACAGAAGAAGGAAACAAGAATACTTCATACTCACCATTTTCGACTCTTTCTACACAGGTCGTGGTAAATGCATCTACATATGAGAAACCGGAACTGTAGAGACACCGGCATGACCTGCCGGAAACTGCGAGGGCTGTCTCGCTAGCATTGTAATCCCAAAGAGTTAATCAAGTTATAACAAGAAATGATTGTCCTATGATAACCATGTCCTATTAAATTTCCTGTGCTACTCAGTATCTTGATTGATCTCTCAATAGCTCATTAAAGAGAAAGTTAGCGTGTAGATTGAACCCCCTTCGCTCAGTTTGAACACTCCTATACATGCCTCAAGTAACTTATTTTAACATGTTATATTCTTGTCAATCTGATGTGTTTCTGCATCTTTGGACATGATAATAGATACCAAAGTATTACTATACATATCTTTTTTAGTCCTTCAAAGTTAAATAACATCGTAGAGTGCGATTCATTTAAGCGCTTGGTTTGGATGCGCCGATTCCTATACTGGACTTACACCTGCCTAGTGCCTTCCACTCATAATGAACTTGAGGGACACACCTGCCATCCTAAAGATGAAGCCTTAAGCCATCAACATGGACAGGGCGATTTGCGTGCATTCAATTGCGATTTGCATGCATTCAATAAGGAATGATTGACGCGAAAGGTTGGAACATCCCATGATATTAAGGGTCCGTTCGTTTCGCGAAAAATGGGCAATTTCCGGAAAATATTTTCTTAGAAGTCATTTTCCAGGAAAATAACAATATTTTCTAGTGTTCGGCTAAAACTTGAAAATGTTTTGAAAAATATTTCTGGTGTTCGGTAAGGAAAATATTTTCCGCTTACTAGATTGGCGAGCGCAAGCGTCAAGCTCGAGGCTTGCTAGATCGACGAGCGCGAGCTTGAGATCGACGAGCTTGAGGTTCACCTGGTGACGGTCGACGACTAGCCAAGAAAGAAGAAGATGAGAAACAAAGAAAAGAAAAAAGAAAAAAGAAAAAAAGTAAAGGAAATTAAAAATAATTTGAATAAAAAAAGAAAAGAAGAAGAAGAAAGGGGAGGAGGAAGTGAGGGTTTGTAGAGGTGTGAGATAAGAGAGAGTCAGTGAGGAAAATATTTTCCACTTTTCAAAAGTGGAAAACATTTTCCCCGATTTAGAAGGCGCTTTTTTTCCTTTCATGGAAAACATTTTTCCCCGAGGAATTCATTTTCCGTGAAACGAACGGAAAATTCGAAAACGTTTTCTGGAAAACATTTTATTAAGAAGGAAGTTCCTAAGTGAGTCATAACATGTTGTGTTATCAAACTTGATTTTGACAAGTAATTTTTGCATTTCTAATATTTATTGTAGTTAATAACCATGTTATATTTGGGTCAAAATATATAGTAAATTTGCTTTGAAGGGTGCGAAGAGATAAAAAAGAAAAAATTAATGAGAGAGAGAGAGAGAGAGAGAGAGAGAGAGAGAGAGAGAGAGGAGGTTTTGATATTGCCTTTTCTTTTCTTATTAGAGTTTTCTTTGTGGGTGGGTTTTGGAGGGCAGTGGGAGCATTTTGAATACAAAGTGGTAATTCCGTGATATTATCTGGATGTAATTTATAGTCCACGGATATAACTTGGGGTGCAAAAGTTAGTCTGGTTAATATAAAGGACGCAAAGAGGTTTTGTTACGAAACATAAACTTTATTTTGTAATTTTGCTCATATTATATGATACTATATTCAAGGATGATAATATGTGATTGCCCCTCTACTACTTCGAGGGTTCGTGCGCACATTTCGTTTCCTCAATCTTTCTTTTTAGTTAATTAAGCAGTACATCTATTTGATAGATTTCGGATTGTGAAACAATCCGGACCACTAAAGTCGGGTGGAGAGCCAAACCCGAGATTGTCTTAAGTTCAGTGAAGTGGAAAACCAGACATGATGCCCCTAATTCACATGTACATGTCCGAGGTTTAACCACTAAGCTAAATCACCGAGCTTTAATCTCTATCTACAACACTGGCTGTTGGTAATTAGAGATTGTAAGAATGGACAAAGTATACTTGAAGCACAATAATATAGCATTAGAAGATGAATTAAAACATTTGAAGGCTAAGTTTTATGCACAGAGAACAGAAAAAGGTGGAAAAAAAAAAAAAAGAGCAAAAAAGACGCCCACCGTGGGGCTCGAACCCACGACCACAAGGTTAAGAGCCTTGCGCTCTACCAACTGAGCTAGACGGGCTCTTGTTTTCGTTCTCCGAGTAATAATATTTAAATGTAAATAAGTTCATACATAAACCATTCAGGTTCCGCAATATTATGCTGTGTTCGGAGCACTACGAGGGTGTAGAACCAAACTAAGTTTTGCAAAACAGTCGGACTATGCCAACGTGACTTTCCAAAAATTTATTCGACGATTGTTGGAGTTCCTAAATTTAAGACCTATTGCAGAGCAATAAAGTATAATATTCCAAGATTATTCATGCAAAACAGAAAAAAAATCACGGACTAATGTGATAAATTGGTGAGATGATGTGATCGAAATTTGCAATTAATAAAACATTCGATTGATAGCCCAGATTGAAACAGGTCTTGCAAGTGTTTTTCAAGGAACTTTGTCGTTTTTTTTTTTTTTTGAAGAGTATTAGATGGACATAATGGCTACGATACTCAATTGCAATGTTCAAATTTGAACTCCATAAAAAGGAGAAAACTCGATCAGAAGATATACGTTGACAAGGGACAGTACAAGAGAATTTGAGCGTTATTGAAAGACTTTTGAGTTTGTTTCTTTTATAAGCTTGTAAAACCCACTTAAGTGATGTTCTAAGAGTTAGCAAGAGCGATAAACTCTTTTTGAACGCATGAGAGAAGTAGTTGTACTTTCACGTGAAGGCATTTATCTAACCGAGAGACAAATTGTACGAGGAGCTCTTTGTAAATACTTAGAAGTGTGGTTTATAGTTTGGGGAGGACCTTCTGTAATATGTGTACGAGAAGTGGGAACAACTATTGGAGGGGCCAATAGTTACTTGGTCTATAGTGGGGTTGTTGTAGAAGGAATTCGGGTTTCATGTGACACAAGATTCAGCACTTGTAATAAGACAGCATTTGCACTATTGACATAAATGGTGAAATTCAGCTGTTTGGGTTGCTAGAATTGGAAGAGATAAGCAGGCAAACTCAAGCTGAACCTCTATTAATCTTGCTTGCAATTTCTCTTTTCTTAAACTTGTTAATTTTTGTTGTTTATATTACTAGTTCATTTTATGTGTAAAAGCAAAATTTTTAGGGTCAATACCACGAAAAACCCCACACTGGTACATTTGTGATAAATTTACTTGAAACTAATTTTTGATAACCAAAAAATCCAAACTAGTACACTTGTGACAAATTTACCATAAATTAATTTTTTTGATGGTCAAAAACCCTAAATTGATACATTTGTGAAAAATATACTCTTTGTTAAATTAGAATAATACCACAAAAAAAAAAAACTACAAAGCGATACAATTGTGACAAATGAAGAGTAAAATCTCAAACTAGTATACCAATCAATTGTTGCATGTCATCTAACCTAGCAATTTGACAGTAAAATTTAACGGAGACTAACAGAGGGTAAATTTGTTATAAATGTATCAATTTTGGATAAATTTGTCAAATGTATATTGGTTTGGGATTTTTGATGGTCAAAAAATTATTTTGAGGTAAATTTATCATATGTGTATCAATTTGAGATTTTTCATGATATTAACCCAAATTTTTATTGAGGTTGATTTTACGAAATAATTTGTGTGTATTCTTTTTTGAAAAATCAATTCATCTGCTTTCCTTAGTTGCTTATTTGGTAGTTGTGATCCATTTGCAGGTGGGTTTGATTCTTGATCTTAAAGGGGAATCAGGAACCAAATCAATCGGTTTTGGAATCGGATCCAACTGACTAGCTACAATGTGATTCCCGGTTTTCTAGAACAAAGAACATATTTGCTTCCTCTTTCCCCTTCTTGAGTTCCTCCTCTACTATATTGTCCATGACATCCATCTCCATAGGCATATAAACCATATGTTTCTTCACAAAGTACAATCTTTACTAGTAACTCTTAGATGTGCCGAGTCCCCTCTCTATTCACTAGGGTTCTCTATCTCCTTAAACCCTAAATCTCTCTCTTGGACTTGGCCACCTTTTGTCCAATTCCACGTTGGAGCCGGGGCTTCGCCAGGGTGCTTTGGAACCCTCCTTTTCTTTCAACCTTCTTAGTGTTTAGGTGGGTCTCCCTCTAAATCATCTCCAACTAGTTTTCTCAGATGGATGATAACAAAGTCAAGACCTCAAGGATGGCTGCCTTTGTAGGTGCCTAGGAAACTTATCGCTTGTGAAGAAGGTAGAGATAAGAGAAGACCAAGTTTCTGTAGAAAAAATCGAAGAAAGTAAGCTTACGCTCTTTGGTAAACTCCTCAATAATCCTAAGTTTAGCTTTTAAGCCATCCAAACCACGGTGAGGAAGGCTTGGCACACTGAAAGGTTGAGTTTCAAGTACCTAGATACATGCATTCTTGGCATGGAGTATAGCCCTTATTGGATAATCTTCTATGAAAAAACGGAAGAAAATAGCATGGAAGAGGAGGTCATCCCTAAATGCCACCTACCCTACATGAGATAAGCAAGGGAAATCTCAGTGTAGAAAACCACAACTAGAAAGGGAGATTACCCAGACAAAAAAGGGAAGGAAATTTGGTCTAGAAAGGGGAGTAGGATGTAGGAACAAGCTTTAATACCTATGCCTCTCTCAAAATTATTCCCATTAGTGACTTGTATGAGGTCCTACACTCCCTTTTTAGCGTTGCAACCTGTGGTAGAGATTAAAAAATAGAAAAAAGGGTTAAAATTCCAACCAGCAAGAAATGAAGGAGGTATAATTAGCAAAATTGTCAGGAAATGCTGAAAGATAATGGAGGACTAGGCTTTCGCGACCTTATCGCCTTTAACAAAGCAATGTAAGGAAAACAAGCATGGCTTCTATTGCAAAATCCTTCTTTGTTATGGGGCCAGCTACAAAAAGGCCTTTACTTTCTTTCACTCTCGGAATTCTGGTCAGTAGGAAAAGGGATTCGTCCTTTATGGGGTTGGCAAAGCATCCATATGGGAAGAGATGCAATTCTTCCTTCAGTGAAATAGGTAGTTGGGAATAGGGAAAAGATTAACATTTGAGACACCAAATGGCTACCTAGACAAGAAATTAAAGGACCAGAAAACAATGAGGAATTGAAGAAGGTTTCTGAACTTACTTGCAGTGATATCCCAGCTTGGAATGAATAAATCATTATGAACATGTTTGACAAGAGAACAACCAATGAAATCCTCACAATTCCATTGGATCCACAAGAGAAAGAGGACATATTGTTTTGGACGAGCACTAGATTGAGCGAGTATGCTATAAAAATTCTGGTACAACAAGATTAGAGAGATTAGGGAATAGAGCAGCTTGGCCACAGCCTCAACTTCTCATCAATTCCCTCGTGCTCTCTGGACTAAGATTTGGAAAGTTGAAACATGCCCAAAGATCCATTTTTTCTTCGGAGATTATGCCATAATGCATTGCCGATAAAGGCAAAACTAGTCAAATGGGGTATAGTAGAGGAAAGCACCTATGATTTATGCAAGCAGCACCCAAAATCGCAGAGCACCTCTTCTTGCTCTATCCTTGGACTTGTTAAGTTTGGTAGGACCATGCAATATAGATACACATCTCACCTTATGGCCTTGGTTGAATTGACGGATGGCTACTATGTTTCTAACATACCTTAACAAGTTTTAGCCTTTTAGCTATAGTCCTTTGGCGAATTTGGAAGGAGAGAAATAACTTTGTTTTTCACAACCGAAAGCCAAAGCCAAAGAACCTAAGTTAGCTTAGTTATGGCGAAAAAAAAATTCTTCATTAATTGGGCTAAGTCAAAGAAGAAAGGAAAAGAATCCAAAAACCCCTTACGTCATATCTAGAAAGGTCCAATCAAAGAAACCTTGAAAATTACTATTGATGAGTCTTTTTTATCCGAAATGATTGATGGAGCTACTAGCTACGTCTGCAGAAGCCAAAACAGAGAGCTAGCAAATGGCTTCGTAAAGATGGTCAAAGTGCACTTAGCCGAGCAAGCCGAGACTTTGGCCATGGTCTAAACCCTCAAATTTCTGCCAACTAGATCTAGTCAAGTCTTGAGATTGACTCAGACAATCTTCTGCTATAAGGACGCTCACTAGAGAAGTACAAAGTTCATGGGATTTGGAATCTCTAGTCATCGAGGCCAGAAGTCTTCTCATGGGCTTCTTCTCTAACTTAAGCCTAGCCCATTGCAGTAGGATGAGAATAGGGTCACAGATTGGATTGCAAATTCTCTTAGGATTGGGTCTCTTCCTTTTAATTGGTTATCAAGCCTACCGAAAACCCTATGGGCCTTACTTTGTTCTTGATTTATGTCTTTTGTTTTCAAACTCTTTGATTTAGCTAATGATATCTTTTTTTCCGATAAGAAAAAACAGTACAATCTTTACTAGATCGTTGAATTCCGGGTGAGAAGGAAAAAAGAGGAGGGGGAGGGGGCTCGCTCCAGGTGTTTGGAGACCTCTTTGGCAAGGTGGCAGATGGGCACTCGACCGAGCGCAGGATCAGGTCGAACTCGGTACCCATAGGTGGGATTGAAGCAGCAATACCAGCATGCACACCTCAATTCGTGGGATAAGTTAAGGAGATAGGGATCGACCCCCCTCTTCTCATATCTCAAAGGCGAGATCCTAACCAAGTAGGCTAAGTCTAGCTAGCCAAATTTAAAAACATGTTATTTTTAAACTCTTTTTTTTTTTCTAATTATTTAATCACACTTCCGAAAGTTCTTTTCTGTGATATTTTATCTACTCAATCGACAACAAATCCAAATCATATATTAAAATGTAAATATATGCTCGATGTAGACAAGATCTACTAGTTTTTAATTAATGTGAACCAATATATTACATGCATCGTGTCAACTTTCTCCATCAAACATGACTGAAGTTTTGGTAAAAAGAAGAGAGAAGAGAGAGTTTGAGAATGCATAAACAAACAAAATCTTACCTCATACTCTTAATTCCATTTAACCACTTCTTTTGGAGGCTCTCGACAATATAACATTATCTCAGACAATGCTTTTCTAATTAAATGAAAATAATCCTAATTAAATATCATATCGTTCGTTTTGGAAGTTGAAACGTATTTATAAAAAAAAAAATGAAATTGTCCTTTCTTAAATATAGTAGTATTGTATGGTCTTTCTAATTTATTTGCACATTGTATATTCAAAATCTTACCCCATGATCTTAATTCCCTTTTGATCTCTTCCACTGGATTCTCTCAACAATATAACATTATATCAGACAATGTTTTTTAAATTAAGTAAAAATAATTCAGAACGATAATTAAAATAAAATATCATCTTAATCGTTTTGGAAGTTGAAACGTAAAACAAAAAGTGTATTTCTTTAGATACATTAGTACAATATGGTCTCTCTTATTTTTTACACATTACATATTTAAAGTCGACTTTTTAGGGAGTAGTTGGTGTCTCTTCTGAGTAATGGAGTGGTTGGCTCGGCACTCGTTAGTTTTCGTGCATGAAAAGGCTCTTCTTCTCCTTCTTCTTCTTCTTCTCCTTCTCAACTTAACACTGATTCTAGAGATGTATCCATTTCATTTCTCTAAATCATCATCTTTGCCATGCCGATCCTCGTGAATGGCAACATGGGAAGCTCCTTCGACGAATTCAAGAAGCGGGCCTCTTCATTTCTCAAGGAAAAGATCGTCAAGACCGTGCGCCTGAAGCTGACTGATGTTACACCAGCTGAAATGTAAATTCAACCATCTATTTTCACTTGTCACTAACAATTTCTGAAACTTCTAATCTACTTCTGCTGCGTCCATTTCTCGGTTTGAACTAAACTAGGTATGGCTTGAAGTTTGCTTTCCGGCATGATTGGTCGGTAACACGGTTCAAAACCAAGAAAAACATGCCAAAAAAAGAATTTCAATCTTGGGGGCCTTTTGTTGATAGCAAAAGGGGATATGACATACATAGTTCATAGTTGAATATGCAGTTAATTTGATTCATCTTGCAAAGTAAATGAATCTTGTTGAGAAAAAAAGTTGTACACATTGTTTCGGTTGGGTCGCTGCTCCATATGAACGAAGCCTCCAATAGCCAAACTGCCGCACGTCTGTGCAATCTATTTGATTTGGTAGTGATGGAGCGGATTATGTGCATGATTTCTGTCTCGTCCCTTCTAATTCCATCTAGGTTGCTTGTAAATTGAGTGATCAATCACATGTTCCGATGATGCCATTGTTGTTATTTCACGAGCAAAGACCGGTTGAAATTTTTGCTGTTCTCCTAAGCACTGGTGTTCCTTCTAATCACAAATACATTTCCCACGTTAGTCTGCTTCTTGATGCTTCAATCCTAAAGATTGACAGAAGAAGCCACAAATGGAAATCCAAGTCTGCCGGTCGCGCGCAGTATGGCCATAATATCGCAGGCCGCGTTCGAAGTGGATGATTATTGAAGAATAGTAGAGATTCTGCACAAGAGGTATTTATTACTCTATTTTCACCTAAAACTTGGAAATGAATGACAAACTCTCCCTCAATCTATTTGATTTACATGTTATATACGTAGGTTGGTGCAATTTGATAGAAAGAACTGGCGAGTCAATTACAAGGCTCTGATAGTGTTGGAGCACTTGCTGACCCACGGACCACAGCGTGTGGTTGAAGAGTTTCAAAGCGATAGAGGCGTTATCAAGGAGATGAAAGACTTTCAATACGTTGATCAGAAAGGGTGAGTGAAAAAAAAAAAAGAGATGTGTTTGGTAAGATTGATGTTCATGATTAGCGAAACTCAATGTAATTCCTCCACATATGATTTCCAGATTCAACTGGGGCACGAGAGTCGGCAACTTGTCCGAGAGAGTACAGAACCTGCTTGAAGATGGTGATTACTTGAGAGAAGAAAGAGCGAGGGCACGCAAGTTGACTCGAGGAATACAAGGCTTTGGGAGCCTCCAGCGGCCGTTTTCTTCCACGGACGTTGGCGGCTTCGAAGGCTGCTCTCATCATCATCACCCTACGGCAGGTGCAATTCTCAGTACAGTGAAATGACCGGATTTGACAGCAGAAAAGACACTTTGATGGAATCGAACATGGTGATGGATGGCAATGAAGAGTGTCACCACTTTATAGAAGACCATCCTTTCTGCGAAATCGGGCGTCCGACTAATAAGATGTCTCTTCTTCCTAGTCCGAGTGCCTGATCAAGATTTTCAGTTTGTAGGCCCCCTTTGGCTCTGTTGTGGGGCAAAATCTTTGAAAAAATGCAAATACCTCAAGATTAAGAGAGTTTTTCGAATTGCACATAGCTTTGGGTGAAATGTAATTTTAAAGTGTATTGGGAAACAACGTTGGTTAAAATATCGTTTGGTAAAAATTATATTTGTAAATGGCTTTTATTAAATTAAATTTTTTTTTTTAAAGTGTCACCGATTGGCAAGATCTAGCCGTTGAACCGCTGAATTTGACTGTCGGATGGCCTCACTCGAGGTTGTGTGATGATCACGTGGGTTGGGCGACCTCGAATGACAACCGCCTAGGCTCACGCGACCCCACGCATCAGCCGCCTGGGCTCGGGCGACCCAGGCGACTGTCACTTGGGGTTGTGCGATTTAGGCCATCAGTTGCTTGGGTCGCGCGACCCAAGTGTTGCCTGAGGTCTGGCGACGGTTATTGGGGTTGGGTGACCCTCAGGCGGTGGTTGCCAACGCGCGTGATCCCTTGGCAGGTGGTTGTCGGCCTCCAACCGACTTTTCTGTGCGGCGATTTTCGGAGAAGATGAACAGTAATGGGGCCAAGATTTGCATTCTAAAAATGCAACTTTCCAAAATATCTCGGAACTTGTTTTGAACTAAAGGCTTTTAGAGTCTTTTAGAAATGCAATTGTATTTTTCCAAAGTTAAGCAAAAACACGAATCAAACGTATTTGCATTTAGTCAAGGGACTTTAGAGTCGTAAAGTCCATTGCAAATGTCGAATCAAACGGGGCCACAAAGTGATGTATATTGACCTTACTTTGGAGAGAGGGAAATCAGAAGTCGGTTCTTTTGTTTCAGTACATTTTGTCAGCAAATATAAATCATAGGGTTTAGGACTTTGCTCAACTGACTTTTGGTTGATTTGTTCTTTGTGCTGGTCTCAATAAGCAGTGGTCTCAATTGTGTACGGTTTCCATAGCCTAACGTGAATGCACTCCTAAGAGATTTCATCGTTTTTCTACAAATTGTGGAGCTTATGAGAAGTTTACCATGCGCGAAATTATTCACAGATGAATAATGTAGTTAAGTAGCGAACATATTAATTATATGGCGGCACGTTTTTCGCCCCTCATAGTAGCTTGGTCTAAGAACAATGGAAGTTGGAACATCTACTCCTTAGAAGAAAAGATCAAAATAATTTGGAGAAAGTTTTGAGTAAGTAGCTATCACCATCGCTGATATGATGAAAAACTCACTAGACAATCTATTGGCAGACCATCAGCCAAAATAATCAGAAGAAGGGTTCAACCTAAGCTCTCCTAAAGGCTATAATAAATGGCTGAGCCTTGACATCAATTTGCTGGCAATATTGCTTGTGAACTTAAACCGGGCATCACCAATTGACCGAGCAACATACACAGAATTCAGTGAACACCATATGCACGAAGATAGCTTAGACCCTGTGAGATAGAAGTTGACACAAACACTTTGACAATGTCAACTATGTCAACTAGAATTAATGTAAACGTGACCCATCAAGCTTCCAAAATAAATAGTAGCCTTCTTTTGAGAAGTTTGTAGCACTCTGTATACCGTTTTGACCGATATGCAACATGTTATTCCTGTCTAAATCCTATCGACATGTTTTCTGTGTGTTGGCTAGTAAGACATGTAGGTGTGAGCATGCTGGGAATTAGATCTTTGATCTTGTTCGACAGATTAAAAGGGTCTAGTAATATGCGTAAACGGGACAATACAGGAAAAAATAAAAATAAAAGGAAAAAAGAAGGCAAAACTGGCAATAGAATGAGAATTATTATACAAAACAATAGAAAAGGCTTGGCTTTTATAAGATAAACACATGACAAGAATCCTGGACTTCAGATCAACTGAATCATGAAAAGGAAATGATTTTGGCAATCAAGTATTGCCTTCTCAAGATCTAATCAAAAGGGGATACAGTAGAATCAGAAAGAGCAGCGAGTTGCGTTTCTTTCTAAAAAGGACAGTAATCTCTTCCCTCGATGACCTTCTCCTTGAAAAGTTAGAAGCACTTTCTGTGCACGATTGAAGGTCCAGATTCATCGTACTCCGCCTTTGCAATCCACATCTGCACCCAAAAACAAACAGCGATGTGTTCAAACCATACCTCTTTAACAACATAAGATGCAAATAAAGTATGTATTACATGAATGCACGAGTTAGACGAACCTGCTGGAATGTGCTAAGAGATGCCAAGATAGAACCACCAATCCAGACACTGTACTTCCTCTCAGGAGGAGCCACAACCTTGATCTTCATGCTGCTCGGTGCTAGTGCTGAGATTTCCTTGTTCATTCTGTCTGCGATACCGGGGAACATAGTGGAACCACCACTGAGGACGATGTTTCCATACAGGTCCTTCCTGATATCCACATCGCACTTCATGATGGAGTTGTAAGTGGTCTCATGGATTCCAGCAGCTTCCATTCCGATCATGGATGGCTGATAGAGAACCTCCGGGCATCGGAATCGCTCAGCCCCAATAGTAATGACTTGACCATCTGGCAACTCATAGCTCTTTTCAACGCTTGAGCTGGTCTTGGAGGTCTCAAGCTCCTGCTCATAGTCCAGGGCTATATAAGCCAACTTCTCCTTCATGTCTCTCACAATTTCACGCTCAGCTGTGGTAGTGAAGGAGTATCCACGCTCAGTAAGAATCTTCATCAAATGATCAGTGAGATCACGCCCAGCCAGGTCAAGACGGAGAATGGCATGAGGGAGGGCATAACCCTCATAGATTGGCACGGTGTGACTCACACCATCACCAGAATCCAACACAATACCTGCAAAAAATAACAAAAAGACGCATAATCCTATTGCCTGAAGCAGAGAAAAAGTTCCTATAGATCATGATAATTCAACCCTCACAGACCAACAAAAGAATAATTTAGGTTGGCAGTCCTCAAGTCAAATCCATCTTCGATCTCCTGTATCTAGTTCTCTGTTTGGGTGGTACACCCTTGGTACCTTTTAATCGAATTATCTTTAAAAGAAAGTGAAGTCCTTTTCATTACCTTAAAAGTGAAACTAGACTGCATAGCATAATCTTTTTTTCCTAAGGAAGTCAGTTTTATCGCAGTTCTCTACTTCAAAACATTCCATAAGTGAAAAACTGATCAATCCACTTACCAGTTGTACGACCACTTGCATAAAGGGAAAGGACAGCTTGGATGGCGACATACATAGCAGGAGTGTTGAAAGTCTCAAACATAATCTGGGTCATCTTCTCACGGTTAGCTTTGGGGTTGAGAGGAGCTTCAGTAAGGAGAACAGGGTGTTCCTCTGGGGCAACACGAAGTTCATTGTAGAAAGTGTGATGCCATATTTTCTCCATGTCATCCCAATTGCTAACAATCCCATGCTCAATGGGGTACTTCAATGTCAAAATACCACGCTTGGATTGGGCCTCATCACCAACATATGCATCTTTCTGACCCATGCCAACCATCACACCGGTATGACGAGGACGCCCAACAATGCTAGGGAAGACGGCCCTCGGTGCGTCATCACCGGCAAATCCAGCCTACACATGAATTTTAATCACTTTCTAAAATTTGATCTGGTAAAGGACATCAAAGATCTGGAACTGAAGATATTCTGTAATCTGATCCAAAACAAGCTCCATGTGAATAGAGAAAACAAAACACTGGTAAAAAGCCAAAAAGTACCTTGACCATCCCAGTTCCATTATCGCAAACAAGTGGCTGAATATCCTCAGCTTCTGCCATCTTCTAGCTGATCAATAACATTACAAGTTGTGAGAAGTATTTCATGAACCTGACATAGAAGAACTATACCAGACAGGCCTTTTCCTCTATTCAACTGTTTTAGTGTCTAAAACATTGACTAGGAAACAAAACAGTCGTGCGAACACAGTCATTAGCACTAGAAAACAAAACAGTCATGCAAACACAGTCATTTGCTTGAGCAGGTGCTAAGCCATTGAGCAAATATAATGTCACAAGGAAAAACGGGAAAAAGGAAATAACTGAATTTAAAAATTGCGTTTCTGAAATATCAGCAGAGAACACTTTCCTAGAAAACCACCCAGAGAACAATAAAGCACTGGACATTAGAAGCATAACCTGATAACCACACAGACTATACTAGTGACATTCGTGAATTTGATGTGAAACTCTGTGCTTATAGGCATTCGTGAATTCAATGTGATTTTGAACTTTACTAGTGACCCACCAGAAATAAAGTCACACTAAAGGGTACTAGGATAGGATTTTGGTAGACTGGAAATCGATCAAGGATAACAACCATGACCAGCAGGAGAAAGCCGTTTGACAAATGTATATTTTAATTTGATACATTTTTCACCAACTTCCTCAAATTATGTTTTCACTCAAATTTCAATCACCGTTCATTCCTTCAGTCGGATAATCCTTCAACCCCGAAACCAGACATGACGACGTCAAGGAAAGAAATGCACACAAATTCCAAACCAGGGCGACAAGCAACCATTTTTCCAGAACGACCCGACACAACTCTCAGGCAATTCAGCATTGACAAAGGTCACAAATGGCACGCGCGATTATAAAAACAAATGAATCCCATTTAACAGGAGGCAATCTTGCAATCTTCCAAGCCAATCAGGCATCACATCAAGATCAGCGGCAACAAAAACCGACAGCCGGCCAATCGCGCCCAAAACATTGGAGGGTGACCCGCCAATAAAATCCAAACTCCCAGCTCGGAAAGACTATCCCCGGGAGCAGACGAATCGTCAAAGCGGACAATGCATCAACAAACCGACAACCCACGAATCAAGTCGCATTCTTTCCCTCGACCGGGCCGCCAAGAAGAAGAAACAACAAGATCTGAACGCTGGTGAGAAAGAGAGAGACAAATTCACCTGGCTGCGAGAACGTGGGAAGGGCTGAAGGCGAGGGGGGAACAGAGGGCGATGGTAGAGAGAGAGAGAGAGGCCAAGCTCGAGCTTCTGCGGAGGAGGGAAGAGGGAGAGGGAGAGGGAGAGGGAGAGGGGGGGACTCTTCTTCTGAATCCGAGGGGAAGGAGGGAGCGGAGATGATTAATACGAGGAGGACGACGAAGCGGGCGTACGGACGGACGAGCGCTTCGTGCGGCTGATTTGCGCTGGTCCGATTATTACTGCGTGCCCCCACGCCCGCTCGTTTCCAGAATCCAAACCAACATTTTCGATTGGGATGCTATTGTTGGCGCCCCCCCACCTCTTTACTTTTTAAATGGCGCCAGTAATTCTTAAATTATATATTTTTCTCTTCTCCAAAAACCCTCCACGAAAATGTATATATATATATATATATATATATATTTATAAAAGGGTAATAGAAATTAGGGCTATATTTTTCTTTCGCCTGATTTATGTCTCTGATTTGTGAGTGGCATTGTACGAACGTCATGCAAGCAAGCGTAATTACAATTAATAGTTAGTGATGTCTTTGCTTGGAATCCATTGATTGGAAATGAGAATGAAAATGATTGATTAGGTAAGTTTGATTTGTGAAACCGGAAAATGATTAAGTGATAAACGAGGAGAAGAAATATGATTACGATAGAAATCTTTATGATTAATTAAGAAGCAAATTGTGATACTCTTTACTGTACTATACCCTAACGATATAGTTAGCAAATTGTAATATTTTTTTTTCATATAGGGTAAGTTTCTTTGATGAAAAACAATTTCTAGGAAGTTATTCTTGGGTTTCTCATCGTTTTGATGATGGAAAATATTCAATCACAAAAAACATGTGATTAAAAAGAACAAGTTAGGATGGTAAAAAACAACTTTCTATTTTAGTAAGAAGGGAATCATTTTATCAGCATTTTAGTGAGAAGAATAGGTCCCTCCCTCTCATTAATCTTTTTTCTTTTTCGATAATTCTTATCGGTTAATATACTTTATTAATGCTCATGATCTTTTACATCACTGAAACATGATAATATAATGTCTTACCAATATTATTTCATAATTTCTTTTCTAGTTTATTTATAATTATGTTATTTTGGTGGATTACAAAATAAATAAAGAGAACGTTAGTTCTAGTTCGTTAATCATTGCATGTCATGCTTAATGATACAAGCTATCTTTAGTGGATTCCATGCCATAAAATAAATTATTTCAACTTGTTTTCAGCACATAAAAATACAAGAAATTGGATCGTTTAAACTAAAATCAAATTTCTTCAAAATATTTTCCAGCGACAAGAAACTTTTAATGAAGCATTGTATCAATTATAGTATCAATTAAGCTCATGAAATCTTTATGCAACATCTGTATATGTGGCATCCTCATATCAAAACCCATGATCCAGTAAGAAATTACAGGAACTTGGAAAGCCTCATCATCTCCACTAATGGTGATGAAATCCCTAGATTCATTCCATAGGTTGCAAACTCTAAATTTCCTTATTCTTTGTAATTTGATTGTATTTCCAGATCTGTTTGTAATACTGGTAGTGTTGCAGTTACTTTTTTCATTTAATATTCCATTGTACTCCCTCTCCATTTGTTCCTTAAAACCTTTTTGTGGTATTCAGCTCTAGCGAGATTATATCCAATTCTCATCTCAACTAATGTTAATTCTCTTAATACCTTTGAAGTTGTGATTTCCATCACGGTAACATCTTGATTGTCACTAAAGGTGCATTTGTTCAGGGGAAAATTTTATGGAAAAGGAAAATACTTTTCGAGAAATCATTTTTAGAAAAAAATAATTAATTTTCCTTTATTTGGTAATTTGTGATCAAAAACGTTTTCTGATGTTTAGATCTTATTTGAAAAGCGATTTCAATCTCATGTCATGATTTTATCTAATGCAAAAAAAAACCATTTTTAAAAATAATTTTATATTATTTTCTTTCTCTTTTCTTCTTCCTCTTTCGCCTGGGTTGAGATCTTGGGGATCCGGCGAGCTTGACCTCGCTCAAGGCCGGCCCTTGTCAACTTGTGCCAACCGAAAAGAAAAAAAAAAAAAAAAAAAAAAAAGTATTTTAAAATCAACTTTTTAAATAGAAGAAAAATCAAATATAAAAAAAATTCAAGATGAGCAATTCTGAAAGTATTTTTACCTTCTTGATTTAGGAATTCATTTTCCTAATTTTATGTGAATATTTTTTTTTTGACCGGAAAATGTTTTCGGTCGATGAATCATGTTCGACGAATTAATCGAGCAAAAATTCAGCAAATTAATTTTTAAAAAACACTTTCTCTCAAACAAACACACCATCCTCTTTATCCACATAGTTGTTGTTCCTAAACTACTCAATGCAATGCATAATTTTGTTTTTTTGGTTCAGTGCTCTCGCACTACGCTTTCGTCGAAAGTATGACATTTGAACTCTTTATTCTTACTGGCCAAAAAAAAAAAAAAACTCTTTATTCTTATAAGGTCCCACATCGGCATCGTGCCCCCACGGACATTCACTATTGGATCGAAAAGCCAAAAATCACGACGCTTTAAGTTGAGATCCGGAGGACGGCCAAGATCCGTTGGAATGTAATCCAACGGTGAAAACCGCGAGTGCACCGTGCGCGTCTATGGTTTGGATTTGGTCGAGCCCCACAAGGCAACGAAAAGCGCAACCCTTCGAGTAATCATCGTTTGGGCCAAGAAAATTTCCGGGCCTTACAACGTGAGATTCGATCGCATTGTTCCACGCCAGATTCCAGACGCTTTCCCTCGAGCTGCATGAGACGTCGGGCGCAATTGCCCATCTGAGAAGAAGCTGAAACGAGAGGATTTGTTGGCGTACGAGATTAGCTGAGCAGCCCGGAGGTGGTGGGAGTTGAGGAAGAGAATGAATCGGAGGTTCGGTGGGGCGAGGCAGCCCACCGGCACTCCGTCGCTGGCCTGGTCGTGCGTCGTGGTCGTCGCCTCCCTCCTTGCTGGCGCCTCCGTTGTCCACAACGTCTACAAGCCCGATCTGGTAACACCCGTCTCTCTCTGACCACCAGCTGTTTGATGGAATGCCTGACCGGGTTTTGGCGGTCGGCGGGGTCTATAAGGTCTGCGGATCTTTTGCGTTTGATGGTCTTGACTCTTGACTGGTGTGTGTGTGCAGACGTTGCCTCCACTGGAGAGCATCGAGGAGGCCAAGAAGAAGCAACCCGAGAAGGAATGAAGGAAAAGCTCCAGCCTTGATACTTAGAGATGGTTTAGCTAATACTTTTTCCTCCTAGACAACGAGCCAAATAACGATTTCGCCAATTGGCCATCCTCTGCGATCTTGCATTGTTGTACCCATTCTAAGTGTCGACTGTGTGATTTTGTCCTTCCCATTATTGACTTGGATGATTGTTCATCTTTCTGCTGATTCTGCAAATTGGACTTGAGTGAGACTGGTTTCTCACTTCAACTGGTGAGATTTGGTTTGTCAGTGGAGGCTTTCGTCCGAGGTTTGTTCCGACATGACTTGGGAACTTGACTCGAATGCCGCGCGAGGTCAGTAATCTTATGTTTATCTTAAACTTGTTCGTGGTCAATATGCTTGATGACATGATTATGGAAGGAATTTGGTTGGGACCACCTTCTGTTATCATGGATTGAGACTATTCAGGGGGTGCTTGCTTGGATGAAATATTTGGTGCAACACATTTTTCCCCCCATTTTTTAGTGTTTGGTGGGGTAAATAAGCAAGTCAAAGGAAAATAACTTTAATCGATCAGAAAACCCAAGTTTAAAGATAAAGGAAAACAACCTCCTAATTTATGTTTCATTTATTTCGTGAAAAATTTGACTTTTTTGAAAAATACTTTCCTAAGAAATCATCTTTCGGAAAAATGATAATATACTTTATATTTGGCTGAAATTTAAAAAACAGACATGCACTATTTGTGTGATATAAGGACTATATGAAAATAAATTTTTATCGAGCTAAAATTTCATAACGTAAATACTTTTATAGATTGTAAACAATTTGATTATTTCTCTTTTATGCTTTTTATCAGCATTTCTTTTTCCTTATCGTTGACATAAGTACCCTAATAGAAAAATGAAATTCGTTTACTTTTTATATGTTGTGGATAGAGGCGGCAAAATAGGTTGGGGACTCTTTTTGTGACTTATAGTTGATGGAACGGGTAGAATATGTGTTAAAAGTTTTTTCATGAGTCGGGTTTTATCGAAATGGAGCCCCACTAAATAATAGGTTTTAATCGGTCCGTCATGGACCCATTTTCAACCCACTAATAACTCTATTAACTCAGGCCCCAAAAGCTTACTGTAGTTGGGAAAGTGATGAAATGAGATGAGCGATGGAAAAATTAAAGTTTGCCGCCCCAAAATTTGCAGCCCACCGTCCATTTTATGAGTCTCACAACCTTTAACCTGGCCCATTAACTTTCACGCTTCTTTTCTCGTTATCATGAACTGGTGCAATGAGGGGTGGAAAAATAGAAGCGAGCTATAATAAACAAATGTATATCTTTTTATTTTTCCTGTTCGATTTATGAAAAGATTTACAGGGGTACTCTTAATGTTATTACAATGATTCAGTCAATTCAAATGGAGGTTTTTTAATCTTTCGGTCCTCTCCATCCTTCGCCGCCCGCTATCAAGCTCAAGCGGAGGCCTTTTATTCCTGGGTTTATACATGCTCGGCCGACCCCAAGTCAAGTTAGATGAGGCCTTTTGTCCCTTGGTTTGTTCAATACTCGGCCGCCCCTTGTCCACTCAAATGAGGTGTTTTGCCTCTTGATTTGTAGGAAGCTTGGCCGGCCGCTATCAAGCCCAAATGGACGCCATTTTGTAGTTTGATTTCGAGTGTTCTTGGCTGGGCGCAATCCCTCCAATCTTGTCCATTCGAGTTAGCATGGAACATGCTCTTTCCTCCTTGCCAAAACGGAACCAAAACCACCAGAGGGTTAATGTTGTAAAAATATGAAGAAAAGAGGGTGATTGAGGGGTGGCCATCAAGCTGGACGAATATTAAAATTAGATGATGAGAAGGAACAAAAGTGGGGTGCGAATCAAGCTTATGCAATATCAAACCTTTTGGTCAACGGTCAAGCTTCATCGTTATCGACGAATTCGATCATTGACTCCTTATGGAATGCATGAATAGTCCATGACCAAATTTTAGGCATTAACGTTCATAATACATTACCTTGAAAGCCTCAAGAACTTAAACATAAGGAAATTGAATTAGTAAATTTGGGTATAGAGTTCCTACCTAGAAATTTTGAGGCTTGAGTGCAATTAGGAGTTTTGACAACATATGCTTATGCTTCTTCAATAGAGATTGATAGAATTGAGTCGTGGTGGTTGGAAATATTTACGGTGTACACAAGTTTAGGGTGCTAGTTACGGTAGTGGTGGTCTAGTGGTGGCGGTGGTGTCTGCGACAAAATCAACGGCGGCGTGAAGTTTGGTGGTGGCGGTGTAGTGTTCAGTTCAACTACCCTGTCCAGATCAACAGTGTCGGCATCCATATCAGCTTGCATTGTTAAGAATTTAGAAGGACAACAGTCAATCAAATTTCATATGTTAAAGGATTAAACTGGACAAAAAAAGTTTGGAGAGCACATTTGAGTATTGAGAAAAAGTTCAACAACTTCCTATCTCATTACCTTATTTAAAAATAATTATTAAAATAAAAGGAGTCTTGGCTATAGGGAGAGTGATGATGTGGCTAGCTTGAATTTTTTTTTACCATTTTTCCTTAAAAATTGGTAGGGCAATTTGTTTCTCCATTCAACCTATTCCATTTAAATAATCGAAGTATTGGACATTCAACGTCTCTCTAAGTTTATGTGGTCAAAAAGTTTCTTGGCCCCAGCCTCATCGACCACCCCTTTGTCTTTTAAAGCCCGCTTTCCTACCATCTGTAAAGAGATACTTGCTTTCGAACGCCGGTCCATTCTGGATATCTAGACCTCGTCATCTTCTCGGTTTTGTGGATTCCCTTCATTCGATCTAAGTTTTTACACATGATTTCAACGATTAGCAGATGATTTGGAGACTAAACTTGTTTGGATAATGCCGGGATAGATAAAGCACTTGAGGTCAGTATGTCATCTCATGACTTGAACCAAGGATTAGTGGGTTCCACTATATACTTTTGGTCTCCATCAACCAATTGTTTCTTCTTTTCTTGGGGGCCATGACTATCACTCTCTTGGATGTTTTTACTATGGCGGGTCGTGTGCCACTCAGCCAACCAATAAGAGAGATGGAATCACTAGAGCCGCCCTATATTTCTGATGGAATACTTGTGTATAGTAAATTATTTTCAGCGATTTTACCACACTTCTGGGTCCATTGAACCTACCGAGTGCATAACCTTCCTCCTTTATTGGCTGTCGAAATATGTGTTCTTTAGTCCGACTCTTAAAAGTCTTGAAGGAGATCGTTACAAACCTTGTAACCGGTAAACGACTCACTTTGGGCCCACTCGTGTTGGCTGCATTCTATAGGGGATTTACTCATACTTCGCTTTCTATGAAGTCAAAGGAGGATGGTGCCATGTCTAGTCCATTCTAGATCTTACAAGCATGGATGGCCCCGTACCTTCCTTTTCTTTTTAGCAACCAACCTCGTAGTATTCCTCACCATACTTCGCCGAATTCTTGGAGGCCTTAACCTTTCCCTTTGGTTTGTTGACTACTAAGCTGCCTTCCTTTGGATACTTCTCCTCAGCTAGGGGTGAGCATCGGTCCAGGGTTGACCCTGGACCGACCCTGGACCGGCCCAACCCTGCTGGTTGTGGTCCGGTTCGGGAGATTGGGTGGCCTTGGTCCTAAGGTCCGGGCCAGTGCGGCCGGGTTGGCCCCGGTGCGAGAGTTCGGATCGGCCCAACCCGACCAACCCCGACTATATATATATAATATTATTTATAATTTTTTATATAGAAAAACCTTAAAATAAATAGCGTCAACAACATTAAATAACTCTTTAGTGAGGAGTTCAAGTAATTTTACATTATTCTTTAATAACTTAAATTTTTAAAGTCTTTTACATTGTCAATAGTTATAATTTACGAATGAGGAAAATGTTTTTGTGAAGAGTTCTCACGACATCCAAAAAGGCATAAACAGCTCCTTATAACATTCTCCTCTAGTATTCGTTCTCTTTTGTCTTATTTGTCCTCTTAGTATTCAATTTGCCAAAATCGAAAGAAACAACTTCTCCGCTCCCCACTCGACACTCGCCTCACTCGCTTTGGGTCATTCATGTCACTCGCCGCTCGATGCTCGCTTGACTTGTTGCTCCTTACTTGACATTCGATACTCATTCTATTTAACGCTCACCCCACTTGACCCTTACCACTTGCCTTTCTTAGTTGACCTTGCTCATCATCGAACCCATTAGGTCGGTACGGTCCTCGGTTGCCTTTTCAAGGAGTACAAAAAATGAAATAAAAAATTATTGGTTGGTCCTGGGTTGACCTGGAAACCGGATCGAATCCATTGGGTCAGTTCGATCCTCAATCATTTTTTTAAGGAGTATAAAAAATGAAATAAAAAATTATCGGTTGGTTCAGGGTTGACCCTGGAACCAGACCAAACCCATTGGGTCGGTCCGGTCCTCGGTCCCCAGCTCAATAGGGTCGGTCCTTGGTCTCAAAAATTGAGGACCAGCACTGTGCAGGTTGGTCCTAGGGTTAGGGGGTGGACCGGCCCAACCCGGACCATGCTCACCCCTATCCTCAGCTCTCTTCCTTCACATCCTATCTTCAAACCTTGCTAGAAGTCGATCATTTTGAAATTGATTTCTTTCCCTGTGATCGTGACGAATTCAATTATCTCTTCTCCTATCATTCTTTAGATGAGTGTAAAGACTTTTGGGTCCATGTTCTTTCTTCGATTGATCTTCCATTGCGGCTCTCCAAAAAGGGTCGATTGTATCCTGGCTTTGAAGTCCACTCTCCTCACTATTTTGCCAGACAATTTGGCTTTTATCAAGCCATTCCAATGCCAATCCCTTATTCAATGGAGTTCCCTTGTGTTGACACCTAAATTTTGGCAATTTAATTAATTTATTTATTGCATAGAAAATTAGGAGGTTAATTTTATTAATTTCATAGCATATAGATTTAGGTTGCATTTATTTTTTATTTGCATTTTTTGCTTTTTATTGAATCGGTGGCGGATAGATTCAAATTAGTTGGCCAAGCCTATTTTTAAATGATCGGAATTATCTTGTGAGAAATTAGAAATTCGAGATTTTTTCGGGATATGGTGAATTTTTGGGTAGATATTACGAAATATTGCAATTCGGCTTTCTAGGATTTGGAATTAAAGAGTAATCTTATCGAAATCTTGGATCGTTATCAATAGGTGAAAATTTTGTGAAAAATTGTGGATGTTGATTTCGAAAGAAAAGAAATTGAAATCCTAAATTTTCTCTATAAAAGGCCATGTGTGCGAGAGGTTTAGAGGCTCTGGTTTTTTGGGGAAAAAGAAAAGTAAAAAGAGAGAAGGGAGAAAGAGAGGTTCCGTGCGTGGGTTTTGAGGAGAGAAGAAACACCAAAGTAAAAAAAAGCAAAAAGGTGAAGGGAGAGAGAAAGGAAGAGTCTCGTATGGGAAAAGGCAGAGGAAAAGGGTGTTTTGACCCTTACTATTCATCATCTTCCCCAAGGGTTTTTTTTTTTTTTTCTTTTTGCTGTAATTTGGCTCCACCGAAGGCCCCCGTCCGAGCGCCTTGCACCAGCGTTTCCACCCTCGCCGGTCTCCACAGCCCACTCCGCTGCAGCCCGCACCGCCGTGCCCCTACGCCACCCCGACGCTACCCCTACCATGACGATCGATGCCGCACGAAGCCCGAGCAAGCCGAGCCGAGCCCGCCCGCGACCCGCTTCCGCTCCGCCTCAGCCACCGCGACCCGAACCCTCCGGCCGTCGCGACCGCGTCCGCAGCCTGCTGCCGCCCAGAGCCTCGCACCCGAAGCTCGCGCCGCTCCGAGATCCACCGCCCGCCGCGCCTCGCCCGATCGGGAGCACCCCGGTCCGCGACGCCGTCCCTGTCTCGATCCCGCACCGCCCGGGCCTCCTCGCGACGCTTGGCCCGCCAGATGCCTCGCCTGCTGTCTCCGAGAGGAGCCCCTTTGCCGCCGCACCACCTTCGCCGGTGACCCTCCGGCGGATCAACCAACGAACGTGCCATCCTCCTTTTTTTTTTTCTTAGGTAGTTTTTCTTTGATTTTTATTTTTTATTTTCTATTTTATGTTATTTTACTTTACTTTTAGTTAATTTTATTATTAGTGTTTAAGTTGAATTTTGTGAGGTGAGTTTTAGGTTATAGTTTTTTCTAGGCATTACCTATAGGATTTGTCCCTAAGGTTTAATTTAATTATTAATTTGACCCGTAAGATTTCGGGTCATTTTTTAAATTGTATTAACTCTCGGGGTTTGTTTATGATATATTAACTGTTGAGTTAATTTAATTATTAATTTGATCCGTAAGATTTCGGATTAGATTTTTAATTATTTTGATTTTTTGTCGTGATGTCGGGGTTAAAAATATTCGTTAATTTGACCCGTGAGATAACGGGTTATTTTTTCGTTTATTTTAATCCTTTATTTTGTTGAATATCTTGCTTGTTAGATTTAATATTTGCTTTAGGAAATCACTAAGAAAAATCAAAAAGATGTTTGAATTAGGATTTCAATTGGTTTTAGAATATTTCTGGTTATTTTGCATATCTAGAATATGGATTTTATTTCGAATTTTTAAATAAAAAAAAATCCAAAAAAAATGCATTCATTTAGGTTGTTTTTTTTTTTTATTTATTCGAATTGCACGTTTAATTATGTTTTAGTTTTAATTTCGAATTTCATAAAGAAAAAAAAAAAAAATAATTGTGCATATTAGGTTAGAATTGCATGTTTCATCTTTAATTTAGATCATCTTTTTTAGATAAATTGCATGTTAGGTTAAGATAATGTCTTAGTTTAAATTAGGATTTAATATGACTTAATCCTTAGTTTAAATTAGATAGAATTTTAATCTAGCTAAGTCATTTTTGCATTCGAATTTCATGAAAGAAAATACAAAATTTGTCTTTGCATAAGTTAATTTCAATTTTAGGATAGATTGCATTTTTAAAAGTAGAAACATCAAATGCACGTCATTTAGTTTATTTAAGTTCATTTAATTAGAACTTTCATGTCATTAGACTAAGTCATTCAATAAATGTCACGTGACATATAGCTTGCATATTAAATTGCATGAGGCATGCCATTTTAGTTTAAATAATTTTGTATGTCATTGCATCGCATTGCATATCATTATAATTAGATAATTTAAATTGCATTTAATTATTGCATTTCTTCATGTCATATAGTTTAAGTCATGTCGTCATGTCATATTATATTATTTGCATAAGTCATGATTTTCATTAAAGAAAGTGAAAACAAAAAAATTGAAATTGCGTGTTAATTAGGAATCATATCTAGGATTGTTGATGTGAATTCTGATTTAACATTGCAGATGCTTTCGTTGCTTTAAGGTATGTTTTTGCATTATTTAATTGTTTTCTTGATGTGTTAAATTGGTGGTGTGCGCACATGTATGATCACCTCACATGTTAGGAAGCTCAATTAAAATCAATCCAATTGCCAAACATTTTCTTAAAATTAAAAGAAGTGGTACCGAAAGGGCACTAGGATAGTCTAGTGTAACCAATTCCCGTACCCAAAATCTCTCGGGTTCGTAGAAGTAAGATAATCCTCCCATTATTTTACTTAGGTGTCTAATCGACCTACCCTAAACCGATTAGTGGCGACTCCTAGATAATAAGCTTTTGCATGTTAAAACCCTAAGTCGTGATTTGGTATGGGCTTGGGAGAGTCCGAGCTAAGCTTAAAGGCTTAGTAGTCCATCAACCTAGTTTTAGGTGGCAAACCCGAAAAATTGAGTTGCGACAGCTTGGCGACTCCGTTGGGGACTTGTGTTAAAACACTTAGTGGACTTAGGCCAATTTTTCTTTAAAAATGTTTTTGTTTGGCAGGAAGGATCCCAGGTACGTCCCTAACATTTCTAAGGTGTTAAATGTTCTTGCAGATGGGAGGTATAAGGGGAGTAGTCTTTGCTAACATTTGTCTTGCAGGTTGGAGTGTGGGATGAATGATTTATTTTTCATAATTAGAAGTGTTGTTTGCATTTAAACTGTTGTGCATGCTTTATTGCTTTAGCACCACACTATTTGCACACACAACCTGCGGTCCGACCTGGGCTGCGATAGGATTTCTAAGATGGTGTTGAGAAGTATTCTTCCTCCAAAGCGAGACTGCTATGTAGAGGTTGACTTTCTCTTCCCCGAAAGTTTTTCATGGTGTCGAAATGTGTTTTGTCCATATCCGCGAGACTGCGTGACTATTGGACATTCCATTCGGACCGAGCCGGAGTTAAGGGGACCGACGTTAATGCGAGACTGCAACGGTCAAATCACCCTCTTAGCTCCACTTTGTTAAGCCATTTAGATAGAAATCGAGCCTCACATTTCATGCGTGTGTCTATGTGATTACCATTGATTTTCCTTGGTGAAGTAAGTCTTCTATCCCTATACTATGCAATTTACTTACTTTGTCAGATTTTTGGTCCGTCCATGACAATCTAGGTGAGGCATTGGATCTAATTCTTTTGTCAATTAGAAATGAAATGAGGAAATTGTCATGCAATGAATCATTTGGAAAATAAAAATTGAAAATTCGTTTTCAATTCATGTTAGGAGGTTTCAAATTTTAACTTTTTCTAGTCCATGTTTGGGGAAATTTCGTCTCTCCTAAGGCATCCCATGTCCTTATTTTTCT
The DNA here is from genome assembly GCA_014182565.1 of Eucalyptus marginata. NCBI lineage: Eukaryota > Viridiplantae > Streptophyta > Magnoliopsida > Myrtales > Myrtaceae > Eucalyptus > Eucalyptus marginata. Next base: position 14,666,081 of record CM024594.1, on the reverse strand, counting down.
AGTCCATTTTTAGGGAATCCTCTTCATGAGTGGACTTTTCTTGACTAAAAAATAGATTGTTGTCATGGAGTGGTTCTCTATTTACACCTCGTACTTACATATTTTTATTAATTGGAATTTAGGTGATAACGGATCCCTCACGTTCGCCCATTGTTACATGATTGAGAGCTAGAATGGTTGACCAAACTGAAATGTGTGATCGTATGTCCGCTGTGGAGACTCAACTCCAACAAGTGCTTGCTTCTATACAACTTATGACGAATCAACTCCAACTCCTCCGAGCGAATCCGACTCCTGCACCTGCTCTCCCCGAGATAATAGTTTCAAAGCAGACAAACATGGCCCAAATGATTGATGACGACATGCTTGGGCTGGAATATAACCCACCGTTGATCATCGCCGAAAAGGCTAAGATTGACAACGTCCTTAAGACGGAGCAAGATGAACGCGTTGCGAAACTCGAGGAGAAAGTGAAGCAATTGCAAGAGTCACAAAGTTCACAGCCGTTCGACTTGTACGTATATGAAAAGGTCAAGATGCCGAAGAAGTTCAAGATGCCGGAGTTCGAGAAGTACGATGGTACTTCCTGCCCAAAAGCCCATTTGTAGATGTACCACGTACGCATGGCCCAATATGTCAAGAATGAGTCCCTTATGATTCAATCATTCCATGCAAGTTTGACTGGGCCTGCACTGAGCTGGTATGTGATGAAAAATGTGAACCTCCTCGACACTTGGAATGAAGTGGCTGACGCGTTTCTCACACAGTACAAGTTCAACATGGACATCGCACCTTCCCGAGAAGATCTGGAGCAGATGGAAAAGAAAAAGAGTGAGTCATTTAAGGAATATGCTGTGAGATGGAGAAACTTGGCGGCTCAAATCACTCCTGAGCCTGCCAACAAGGAGCTGATGAAATTGTTTGTGAGGACTCTCCCTTCTGAGTTCCGTAACCGAATGGCTAGTACGTATGTCGAAAGTTTCAATCAGCTTATTCCTATAGGAGAACAAATCGAGGTAGGGATAAGGGAAGGATGGTTTACTGAATCATCTAGCAAGAGATTCACTGCCAAGAAGGAGAAGGAAGCAGCTGTAGATGTGAATTTGGCTTACGGCCAAGAAAATGTCAAACGTGCCTCGGTTATCCAAATGAATCCGAGACTGACTACAAAAACGCGGCCATCAACCATTTGCCCGAGCAAATAATAGAAGGGAATTCTCTCCTCTCCCCGGGTCTCCATCCCAAGTGCTGATTATCCTCCGAAAGAATGGTTTGCTTACTAGCGAACCAAAGCGTCCTAATGTTGAAAGAAATCGTGATTTACGACCCGGCGAAGAAGTGTGACTACCATAGCGGTGAATCGGGGCATTCAACGGATGAATGTTTCACCCTCAAGCACAAGATCCAAAACCTCTTAGACACGAAAGTCTTTTCATTTCAAACTGCTCGGCTGAATGTCCAAAAGAATCCCCTACCCGAGCATGAAGGTACGGTGAATGCTATCCTGGAATATGAAGTTGGTCGAATCAAGGACTCGAAGGTGCACGTGGTAGATGCTTACAGTGGATTGGTGAGAGCTGGATATTATCCGGGTCAAGAAAATGTCCCCCTATCGCTGATGAAAGAAAGAATTGCCCAAATGGTGGATGACGGCATTATTGTATATGCTAACCGTAACTGCATAGTTTCCACTATTTCCCATATCATCATCGATTGGGAGCAGGAGCAAGCTGCGCTCAATGCTGATAAGGAAGAGGTTGATCCTTCGCTCGCGGACATGCCTCCGCTAGAAGATCGATGAAGAGATAGTGATTGAAATACCTCGGCCCGTGCAGTATGTTAACGATAAGACAGTGCCTTGGTCTTATGACTTGAATGTCGACCTTGTTACAAGGTCTGGTCGCACCTATGGTCAAGCCAATGCTCAACCTACAAAGCCAGTCACCGATGAAGAGGCTAAGGAATTTCTGGCTGTGATTAAAGCAAGTGAGTATAATGTGGTTGATCAATTGCAAAAAATGCCTGCACAGATTTCTTTACTCGAGCTTCTCCAAACATCCTCTGTGCATCAAAAGTCACTAATGAAGGTGTTGAGTGAAATTTATGTGCTAGAAACAGTTGAGGCAGACAAGTTGGAAGAATTTGTGGGATCGGTCATTCTCAAGGATTTGATTGCCTTTTCTGATGAAGAATTCCCTCTCGAAGGCCGGGGACATAACAAAGCACTCTACATATCCGTTAAACACAAATCTTCTCATGTGTCTCGAGTGCTCCTTGATAATGGGTCCGCTCTGAACATATGTCCATTAGCCACTCTGCGCCGCCTCAAGGTAGATCTGTCTAAGATACATGCTGCGATGACCTCGGTACGAGCTTTTGATGGCACAAAGAAGGAAGTGCTCGGAGAAATCTATCTCGACGTACAGATAGGGCTAGTCTTCTTCAACATTCCCTTTCAAGTGTTGGACATCCCTACCGCATTCAATTTCCTGCTAGGTCGTCCCTGGATACACATTGCTGGAGCAGTGCCTTCAAGTCTACATCAAGTTGTGAAATTTGTGATCAAAATGAAGCTGGTCACCATATATGGTGAGGAAGACCACCGGATCCATCATGAGACATCTATCCCCTATATAGAGCCGGATTCTGAGATTGAATCAAGTTACCACTCATTTGAGTTGGTATCCACCATACATGCTTCTCGAGGTTCATCACCGTCCATTCCTGAAGTTTCAGATGCTGCTCTTATGGTGGGAAGAGTAATGGTCGGAAACGGTTTCGTTCCTGGCAATGGTCTCGGTAGAAATGGTCGAGGCATTCGAAGCCCCATTGAACGCCCTCAGAGGTCCCGTGCTGCTGGTTTAGGGTACCATGGAAGAGGTAGGGGAAGTTCAAGAGGACATACACGGGGGCGAGGTAGGCAAAACCCGCTACCTCCGAGCATCCATGAGACATTCCCCGGTCCTCCCATAATGATGCAGGATGAAGCGAGATACCACAGGGCAGCCTAGTGGCAAATTTGATTACTGGGTGCGTATTCGGCCCCTCCCAGCTACGGCGTTGATCCTTGTGAGATAGTCCCAGATGGATGGAATAGCATGGATGATCCAACACCCCTGAAGACTGAAAACCCTGATGAGGAGCTGGAAGGAGTTGCAGGCTTATTCGACAATCTCATCATAGGAGCTATTGATGAAGGATCCCCTGAAGGGATGGGCCTTGGCCCACAAGAGTAACTTTTTACTGCTTTCGCACATTCCCCTGCGTGGGAATTTTTATTGCTTTCTAGGGATTGTTTTCAATTTCTTCTTTTCGTTTTCTTCGTAGGACTTGAATTGCATTTTCCTTCAATAAATTGTAATTGCTTGATGAATTTCAATGAAATTACAACCTTTATTTTGAGAGCATGATGAGGCACACCAACCAGCTCGGTGATGATATCCAGCCGATAAAAGAAAAAAAATCCAAGGAGAATTCTGAGACCTGGGTTTCATCATGCTTTCTCGTGTCAAAAAGTTTTTTTTTTTTAAATGATTTTTGTCAAAGGACTTTAAAAAAAAAAAAACAAACAAACAAACAAAGGAAATCTAGGTTACCCTGTTTGTCTTTCTGATTCATCTACTTCTTGTTTCACGGATGATTTTCTGACTTGTAAGAACGTGAGAATGATCCAATCTAATACAGCAAGTGCAAATGATGATGATCCCGAAGATCCAATCGAAGACTCGGTGAGGTTCAACGTAGTGGGAACAACATGAAAGGGCTAGAGCTCCCACATCCGAGCAAACCGTCACTATTAACTTAAGTGACACTGAAGAAGCCAAAGAGGTGAAAATTGGGGCAAGTCTCCCCAAAGATGAGACCAAGCGCTTGATTCAGCTACTGAAAAATATCGGGATATCTTTGCCTGGACCTACGCTGACATGCCTGGTTTAGACCCGTCAATTGTGGAACATTGCCTACCTACTAATCCAGATGTGCCACCTAAGAAGCAAAGACTCCGGAGAACTAAGCCCGAACTCTCAAAGAAGATAGAGGAGGAAGTGATGAAGCTTCTGAAGGTGGGATTCATTGAAGTCTCACAATACCCAGAATGGGTAGCTAACATTGTACCGGTGATGAAGAAGGACGGTCGAGTCCGAGTTTGTGTCGATTATCGGGATCTGAACAAGGCTAGCCCGAAGGATGACTTCCGTTACCTCACATAGATGTTCTTGTTGATAGTCTTGCCGAATTTGAACTATTCTCATTTATGGATGGTTTTTCTGGGTACAATCAGATAAGGATGAAGGAGGAAGATAAAGAGAAGACTGCATTTATCACCCCATGGGGGACCTTTCATTATAAGGTTATACCTTTCGGACTCAAAAATGCGGGGGCAACTTACCCGGCGAGCCATGATAGCCTTGTTTCATGACATGATGCATCAAGAGATTGGGGTCTACGTTGATGACATGATTGCAAAGACCCGACCTGGGAAAAGCCACGTCGAGACCTTGAAGAAGTTGTTTGATCGACTCCGCAAGTTCAAGCTTCGGCTAAATCCCGCTAAGTGCGTGTTCGGAGCAACATCTGGTAAATTACTTGGGTTCATTGTGAGCAGTAAAGGGATTGAAATCGACCCAGCTAAAGCTAAGGCCATTTGTGAGCTACGACCTCCGTCAACAGTGAAGGAAGTCCGGAGCCTTTTGGGGAGGTTGAATTACATTGCTCGATTCATTTCCCTACTTTCTGAAACCGCCAAGCCATTCTTCAAACTTCTAAAGAAGAATGCACCGGTCAACTGGGATGATGAGTGTCGAGAAGCGTTCGACAAATTGAAGTATTACTTGATGAATCCACCGATGCTTGTCCCGTCATTGCCGGGGCATCCTTTGATTCTCTACCTCACTATTCATAGTGAGTCACTGGGTGCAATGTTGGCTCAGGAAAGCCCTCTTGATAAAAAAGAACGGGCCATTTATTATCTGAGTAAAAAGTTCATGGTTTCAGAGCTGAAATATCCTGATGCGGAAAAGACTTGTGCCGCATTAGTGTGGGTATTGCATAGATTACGACAGTATACGTTGCATCATCAAACGTTTCTCGTGATTGAAAATAATCCTATCAAGTACTTACTTGAACGGCCAGCTTTGGTGGGTAAGTTGGCTAAATGGCAGATTTTGATCTCAGAGTTTGATGTGCAATTCATGCCACAAAAGTCGGTTAAAGGTCGAGTGATTGCTGATCTATTGGCCGAGAATTCAGGAGTCTCAAGTAATGATGACGATTTCCTAAATGACCGTGTCTTGAATGTAAGTGAAGATTTATGGACAATGTTTTTTGATGGAGTCGTGAACTTGCAGTTGCAGTGTGGGGGCGGTTCGATATCCCCGAGATGGACAACACTATCCCGGTAGCCGCAAAATTGATATTCCCGTGCACTAAAAATGTGGCTGAGTATGAAGCTTGCATTCTCGGGCTTCAGGCTGCAATTGAGATGAGTGTGGCCAAATTAAGAGTGTTTGGAGATTCGGCGCTGATCATATTACAGACTGTAGGTGAATGGAAGACTAAGGATGCCAAATTGCTCCTGTATCATAAGTATTTAGAAGAGCTGATAAAGGAGTTCGATGAAGTTTCATTTGAATACTTGCCGAGGTCTCATAATCAATTTGCAGATGCACTTGCAACATTATCTTCCATGCTGAAAATCACTGATGGGTTAGAGGTTGAGCCACTAAAAATAGAGGTTTTGCCGAAACCGGCTTATTGTATGATTGTGGACCGAAGAACCCGATGGGAAATCATGGTATTACGATATCATGAATTACATTAAAAGCAGGAATTCCCGAGGGAAGCACTGGCTGATAGGAAGTACATCACGAAGATGGCTTCAAATTTTTTTCGCCCCGGTGAGAATTTGTACAAGAGATCTTATGATTCGGTCTTGTTGCGATGTATAGATGCAAACAGGCCACTCAAATCATGCAAGAAGTGCACGAAGGAGTATGTGGGCCTCATATGAATGGACACATGTTAGCCAAGAAGATCATGAGATTAGGCTACTACTGGCTCACATTGGAAAGTGATTGCATCCAACATGTTCGGAGTTATCACCGCTGCCAGATTCATGGAAATAAGATAAATGTTCCTCCAACTGAGTTGCACCAGTTTTCTGAGCCGTGGCCTTTCTCGATGTGGGGTATCGATGTGATTGGCCCGATCAACCCTAAAGCTTCAAATGGGCATCGATTCATCTTGGTGGCGATAGACTATTTCTCCAAATGGATCGAAGCTACATCCTTTGCAAATGTCCTTGCTTTCGCAATGTTGTGAAATTCGTTAAACGTGACATAATTGCTCGATATGGCGTCCCTGAAGCGATCATCACTGATAACGGGACAAATTTGAACAACAAACTTGTTGATGGGCTGTTTAGCAAGTTCAAGATCAAGCATCTGAATTCGTCTCCTTACCGCCCTCAAATGAACGGGGTTGTTGAAGCAGCCAATAAGAACATTAAGAAGATCTTGGCTAAGACAGCCGAGAATTACCGAGATTGGCACGATAGGTTGCCCTTTGCATTGATGGCATACCGGACATCGATCCGCACTTCTACCGGGGCAACCCCTTTTGCTCTGGTGTATGGTATGGAGGCAGTTCTGCCTGTCGAAGTAGAGATTCCTTCTCTGAGAGTTTTATCCCAAGTAGAGTTGTCTGAGGCTGAATGGTCCCAGCAAAGATTTGAACAGTTGAATTTGATTGACGGAAGAAGACTGAAGGCTCTCTGCCATGGCCAAACATATCAGCAAAGAGTAGCTAGAGCTTTCAACCAGAAGGTGCGGCCGAGACGTTTCGAAGTAGATGATCTTGTTCTAAGGAAGCTGTTACCAATATTTTCAGATTCTGGAGGCAAGTTTGCTTCGAATTACAGTGGTCCTTATGTGGTGAAGAAAGTACTTCTTGGAGGTGCTTTGATCCTGGCAGAAATGGATGGTCGTGAGTTTTCCAATCCAGTTAATTCCGATGCTGTCAGGAAGTATTACCCGTGATAGAATTTGACCTGTCATGTTTTGAATTGCAAGCATTTCTATGTTAAATAAATTGCTTCAATTATTTGAATTTGCTGCAAAACTTGCATTTTTATTCCATGATGAATTGCGTAAGATAGATTGAATGTGTCAAATGGGATACTTTGGAATGATGAAAGGCAACCTTACTCCATACACTGTCCCATACACTAATCTTCAGCGAGTTCTATAAAAATTTCCATGCCTGCAAGGAAAAAGGTGATCTCGCAAAGGGTACGGTAACTAAAGTGATGAGAGGCGTTTCTTTCTTGTCCCCGAAACACTACAGGTACACCAATTGTTTAGCCCTTTGAACCTATACACGTGAAGAGTTTTTAAATCATCCCTGTCAAGGATCATCCCACATTGGGACAAAATTTGAGATGAGTGATAGGAGTTTTCTTACTCACACTTGCATCAATCTTCGAGTATTGCTTTCGCATCGTAACTCGTATGATAATTCAAAGCGCCTTAGGATGATGAAGAGCAGTCATTTCTCTATCCTATACACTTTTATCCATTGCATAGCCCACTTGAGCTTATAAATTCATTTCATATTAAACCCAGTTGGTGATTATCCCCCATGCTGGGGCAAGACAAAAAAATAGTCAAGTAGCATGAACTAGAATGCTGACCAAATGGAGCTTCTGTTAAAAGAAAATAAGTGCTAAAAATGGGGCATGAAAAAGCAGTGTGCCTGGTAAAAGCAAGGCCAATGCCCAGAAAAAAAAAAAAAAAGAATCAAACTCTTGATATAATGAGTCGTATCCCCAAAAGGCGGTACTAAACTCAAATGCTGTTGCAATCAATGGAGATTTGATGAAGAAAAATCTTCGGACAGTGGAAAGGAAAATGTTGGAAATGTCAAGATGATCACCAACTTTAATCCCTTAAACACTTTTTTGAGCCTAATGATCCATTCATTTCTCAACCCATGAACCAAGCTTACGTTACGTCCCTTGCAAAGTCTCTTCAGATTACGGCACTTGAATTAACGTAAGAGTTCGTATGCTCGAAAGCATCGCTTGAAGAAGTACGAGTAAGGTAACTTCTGCCTCATTTCGCGTGTTTCTTGACTTGTAAATCCCGAGACAATTGCGAAATATCGTTCTAAATAGCCTCGACTCAAGGAGTTGTCTTTGTTAAGCCATTGACCAAGCTCACATTACAGTCCCTATTAAAGACCTCTCAGATTGGTAAAGTTGTACCACTTGCGAGATTGCCCAGATTCTTGTTTGGCGTGATGACAATGAGATAAAGTGATTGTCAAAATCCTGCATCAAAGGTCAGGAGGAAACAACCCATTTTAATGAGGATGAGTGGAAAGTCCTTTCAGACTAAATGATCCCTCATTTGACACATCCATGATCACTTATGTGTTCGGATTGGAATCTTCTCTTGAAATCCTTTCCATTGGAATTAGGTGATGCATGGTTGATAGAAATCATTATGCATAAACCTTGCTTAAATTAATGCATGTTTATTTGTAATCACAAATACATGTTGCATCTCCTACAATCATGTTTTACAGGAAACATATCCCTAATGAGCAGAGATGTCACCAGGTAAGTATATCTATACCTTAAATACTTGTCGTTGTACAGGTATTTTCACTTTTAAGTAATTTGACACTCGATGGAGTTGTCCCTAAAGATTTTTCCCCAGATTGCGACGCTGGGTGACCGAAGAATGGTTCGGGTCCTAGCCAAGCAAAACCTCGTTTAGGCGATCGTAGAATGGTACGGGTCCTGGACAAAACTTTATTTCCCTATTCAGGCGACTGTAGAATGGTACGGGTCCTGGAAGGTAAATCCCCGTTTAGGCGACCGTAGAATGGTACGAGTCCTAGACACAACCAAATTCTGTCATACTAGGCGACCGTAGAATGGTACGGGTCCTAGGAAAGCAGTTTTCTTTATAAAGTCATGTTATTATTCGGGCGACCGTAGAATGGTACGGGTCCTGGACGTATAACACCAATCTATCTTGAATCATTTTACCCTCCTTGAAGGTAAGATATTTCGGGTAGGTTCTTTTGACATCTCAGTCCGGATCTGGATGTCTTAATTATTGTCGTTGAACATTTCACTTTGGATGTGAATGTTCTTCTCAATCTCAAATGTTTCAATCTATTACCTGTTTGACTCTTCAAAGAGCCTGAGTGAGAGTTGGGTACTTGTGGAAGTGAATAGGGATTTATCAGGTACCTCAAAATGCTTTACCGCACTGACTGGTAAGTAATTGCAGGTACGTTCTTTCCTTTTGCATCATGCATTTGCATTAGCATTTCCATACATCATATAAATTGCATTTTAAAATGGGATTCATTTTCCAACAAAAAAAAATCAAAAATCAAAAAATCAAAAATCAAAAATCAAATCATTCAATGCACTGTGCATGGTCAAAATTTAGGTTTCAATTTGTCTTTGAAAGCAACCTTTATGAGCTCACTTTCAAAGAGGGCAGTGTTGACACCTAAATTTTGGCAATTTAATTAATTTATTTATTGCATAGAAAATTAGGAGGTTGATTTTATTAATTTCATAGCATATAGATTTAGGTTGCATTTATTTTTTATTTGCATTTTTTGCTTTTTATTGAATCGGTGGCGGATAGATTCAAATTAGTTGGCCAAGCCTATTTTTAAATGATCAGGAATTATCTTGTGAGAAATTAGAAATTCGAGATTTTTTCGGGATATGGTGAATTTTTGGGTAGATATTACGAAATATTGCAATTCGGCTTTCTAGGATTTGGAATTAAAGAGTAATCTTATCGAAATCTTGGATCGTTATCAATAGGTGAAAATTTTGTGAAAAAATTGTGGATGTTGATTTCGAAAGAAAAGAAATTGAAATCCTAAATTTTCTCTATAAAAGGCCATGTGTGCGAGAGGTTTAGAGGCTCTGGTTTTTTGGGGGAAAAAGAAAAGTAAAAAGAGAGAAGGGAGAAAGAGAGGTTCCGTGCGTGGGTTTTGAGGAGAGAAGAAACACCAAAGTAAAAAAAAGCAAAAAGGTGAAGGGAGAGAGAAAGGAAGAGTCTCGTATGGGAAAAGGCAGAGGAAAATGGTGATTTGACCCTTATTATTCATCATCTTCCCCAAGGGTTTTTTTTTTTTTTCTTTTGCTGTAATTTGGCTCCACCGAAGGCCCCCCGTCCGAGCGCCTTGCACCAGCGTTTCCACCCTTGTCGGTCTCCACAGCCCCGCTCCCCGCAGCCCGCACCGCCGCGCCCTACGCCGCCCGACGCTACCCCTACCGTGATGATCGCCGCCGCACGAAGCCCGAGCAAGCCGAGCTCGAGCCCGCCGCGACCGGCTTCCGCTCCGCCTCAGCCACCGCGACCCGAACCCTCCGCCCGGTCGCGATCCGCGTCCGCGGCCATGCTGCCGCCCGGGAGCCTCGCACCTGAAGCTCGCGCCGCTCCGAGATCCACCGCCCGCGCGCGCCTGCCGTGCGGGAGCACCCCGGTCCGCGACGCCGTCCCCTGTCTCGATCCCGCACCGCCCGGGCCTCCTCGCGACGCTTGGCCCGCCGGATGCCTCGCCCCGCCTTTGTCTCCGAGAGGAGCCCCTTTGCCGCCGCACCACCTTCGCCGGTGACCCTCCGGCGGATCAACCAACGAACGTGCCATCCTCATTTTTTTTCCTTAGGTAGTTTTTCTTTGATTTTTATTTTTTATTTTCCATTTTATGTTATTTTACCTTACTTTTAGTTAATTTTATTATTAGTGTTTAAGTTGAATTTTGTAAGTTTAGTTTTAGGTGATAGTTTTTCTAGGCATTACCTATAGGATTTGTCCCTAAGGTTTAATTTAATTATTAATTTGACCCGTAAGATTTCGGGTCATTTTTTAAATTGTATTAACTCTCGGGGTTTGTTTATGATATATTAACTGTTGAGTTAATTTAATTATTAATTTGATCCGTAAGATTTCGGATTAGATTTTTAATCATTTTGATTTTTGTCGTGATGTCCAGGGTTAAAAATATTCGTTAATTTGACCCGTGAGATAACGGGTTATTTTTCGTTTATTTTAATCCTTTATTTTGTTGAATATCTTGCTTGTTAGATTTAATATTTGCTTTAGGAAATCACTAAGAAAAATCAAAAAGATGTTTGAATTAGGATTTCAATTGGTTTTAGAATATTTCTGGTTATTTTGCATATCTAGAATAGGGATTTTATTTCGAATTTAAAAATATAAAAAAGCAAAAAAAATGCATTCATTTAGGTTGTTAGTTTTTTTATTTATTCGAATTGCACGTTTAATTATGTTTTAGTTTTAATTTCGAATTTCATAAAGAAAAGCAAAAAAAATCATTGTGCATATTAGGTTAGAATTGCATGTTTCATCTTTAATTTAGATCATCTTTTTTAGATAAATTGCATGTTAGGTTAAGATAATGTCTTAGTTTAAATTAGGATTTAATATGACTTAATCCTTAGTTTAAATTAGATAGAATTTTAATCTAGCTAAGTCATTTTGCGTTCGAATTTCATGAAAGAAAATACAAAATTTGTCTTTGCATAAGTTAATTTCAATTTTTAGGATAGATTGCATTTTTAAAAGTAGAAACATCAAATGCACGTCATTTAGTTTATTTAAGTTCATTTAATTAGAACTTTCATGTCATTAGACTAAGTCATTCAATAAATGTCACGTGACATATAGCTTGCATATTAAATTGCATGAGGCATGTCATTTTAGTTTAAATAATTTTGTATGTCATTGCATCGCATTGCATATCATTATAATTAGATAATTTAAATTGCATTTAATTATTGCATTTTTCATGTCATATAGTTTAAGTCATGTCGTCATGTCATATTATATTATTTGCATAAGTCATGATTTTCATTAAAGAAAGTGAAAACAAAAAAAATTGAAATTGCATGTTAATTAGGAATCATATCTAGGATTGTTGATGTGAATTCTGATTTAACATTGCAGATGCTTTCATTGCTTTAAGGTATGTTTTTGCATTATTTAATTGTTTTCTTGATGTGTTAAATTGGTGGTATGTGCACATGTATGATCACCTCACATGTTAGGAAGCTCAATTAAAATCAATCCAATTGCCAAACATTTTCTTAAAATTAAAAGAAGTGGTACCGAAAGGGCACTAGGATAGTCTAGTGTAACCAAGTCCCCCGTACCCAAAATCTCTGGTTCGTAGAAGTAAGATAATACTCCCATTATTTTACTTAGGTGTCTAATCGACCTACCCTAAACCGATTAGTGGCGACTCTAGATAATAAGCTTTTGCATGTTAAAACCCTAAGTCGTGATTTGGTATGGGCTTGGGAGAGTCCGAGCTAAGCTTAAATGCTTAGTAGTCCATCAACCTAGTTTTAGGTGGCAAACCCGAAAAATTGGGTCGCGACACCTTGGATGATGAAGAGGAAGTACGCTTTTGACAACATAGAGCCCTTTACCTGCTGTTCCCAAATAACTAGCACTATGCTTTCTTGATATGCCCTGGATCCTACTGAGGAATTTCAACCCTCTCCCGGTTATAGTCCTGAATGGATGGTCTGGTGGCTCTCATTTACTTGTGAAGGTCCTTTCAAGGAAGCAACTAAGACTGCAATTAGTCGGGTGAGGTAGTGTGGTTCTAGATCAAAAGGAGCTAGTGGTAAAGGCAAGGAAGTTATTAGCTATGATGCTCAGTATGACTCCACTATGTGGAAGATATCTTGAGTTCAAGACTCAGCCCACATTTCAATCCAAGGCTTGAATTCTTCCTTAGGCAACATTCATCTTAATTCAGGGATGTCCAGAAGCGTGGAGGATGAAGTTACCAGGATTAATGAAGAATTTGCTGATGGTATCTCTTGATCCCTTAATATTTTGTCTCTGGCTTCCTATTTTATTTTACTTTCTGCTTATTAGATCCTTCCCTATTTCGTGTGATACCATATTGGAAAACGAAGAAACACTGGTGGAAATGGTGTCTCAGCTAAGGAAAAGGAAGAAAGTTTCTCCTACATTACCGAGGAAACAACTTAAAACTTCAGCCGAAAGCTCAACTCCCGCTTCCACTGCTCATATTGAGACACCTGAGGTCCTAGCTTTCCAAGAAGGTTTGGTTGCTCTAAGTGAGACCGTTCCTATTAGTGAAGGGATTTGTCCCCTGTGTAGTTGGATCTTGTACCTAGTCCTCTGCCTTTGACAATTTATGGTAAGTCTCTTACCTTTATGACTTAGGGAATCAATTGGTGACATTCTGATTTTTATTTCAAATGTCACCAGTTGGGCTGTCAACGATCTTGAGTGGCTCACATCATTCTAAGATCCCTCTTGGTTCGATTGTTCCTTCATCTAAGGGGACGATGACATTGGTGCATGGTACTTTCCTTTGTTAGATCCTTTCCTTCGACAAGAACTTCAGCAACACCTTCTTCATCAACCATCCCCCCAATTGGGAATTCTCTGTCATCATCAGAAGGCACAACAATGCCTTTTCCTTCCTCAAGTCATCCTTCCATCGATACTTCATCGATGACCTTAAACATCTCCCTTAATGCAGTCAGCGCAAGGTCGAAGTGACGATTCTATTCCTGCATCCATTGCCAAGACAATGCATGCATTGGATGAGGCCATTGATCTTTATGGCCTAACCCCTACAACCAATTAATAATGACAAGAGAAGGATTAAGTTGGCATGGTTCCTAGATCTTATAATTGGCGGGATTTCCATGGTAATGCATAACCAGATGATCTTTCATCAGCTCAGATCACTGATGGGTCAGCTTGGTGACAAAGACATCAGTGTCGATCTACCTCCAGAACTTAGGCGACAATTCAAAGAGTTTTATGATAGCAAACGGTTGCTCTGACCCCATCTGAGGACAACCATCCGGAACCCACCAATACTCTAAAGGAAGCCAGCCAGCGTGTGAAAGATAGTCAAGGGACCTTGCAGGTTATCATGGATGAGATTGCCAACCTTCATGAGGAAGAAACTCATCTCGAGAAAGAGAAGGCGGTAGTCGAAAGGAAGATCGAAGACATTCAACAAAGGCGTGGGGTCAAATTTGATCAAAAGGAGGAGGCTGAAAAAAAGCTTGGGTGTCATGTTGCCTTACTCAAGGAGTTAAAGAAAGAAGAGCACCTTCGACTAGTGGATTCAGAATTGCAGCGCCGTCGCCTCAAGAACACCCATATTACTCAAATTGGTGTGCTTGACTGCAAAATGCATTCTCTTCAGCACAATGTAAAATCTCTTTTGTACCCCAATCAGGAGGCTTCTCAATAGAACATGTTCCCATTTTCATCCTTTATTTATTAGTCTTTGAAGCGTGCTAAATCATGTTGAAATCTCTAGTGGGACTTTCAAACCCCTGCCCCACGTTCGCATGTATTATCTTTAATGGGGTTAATTAGTTAGGGCGTGTTTAGTAATGCTTATGTTCCCGGAAACAATTTCTGATCAGAAATGATTTTTTTTATTCTGTTTCCGAGAACAATTTCTGATCAGAAATGATTTTTTTTTATTCTGTTCCCGGGAACAATTTCTAAGCATTTTAAGCCGTTTGGTAATTGTCCAAAATTTTAATTTCGGAATAGAATTGTGTTTGGCACTATCCTCAAATTTTTTACTTCAAATCATTTTCTTTTAATTTTATTACTTTTTTCTTTTTTCTTTCTTTTCTCCTCTTCTTCTTCTTCAAGGGTTGTCGATTACCGGTAGCCGGCCTTGGGATGACCGGCAATCGGCCAGACGAGGGTTGGCAACCTCGCTGGAGCATTGCTGGCCCTTGTTGAGGCCGTGCCTCATCGGCCGAGCCTTGGCTAGGTGAGCGGCCTTGCCCAAATCTGGCGAGGCCGAGCTCACCTAGCCGTCGGCAGGGCTTGACCTCGCCGGATATGGGCAAGGTCAAACCTCACCTAGCCATGGCTCCTAGTGGCCGGGGGAGGCACTCCTAGTGGCCGGGGGAGGCCTGCCTGGCCACAGGCAAGATTGCTGGACCTCGCTGGATTGGCCGCTGCACGGCGGCGGTTGAAGAAGAGAAGAGAGGGAAGAAGAACAAGAAGAAAGAAGAGAAAAGAGAAAAAAATGGGTTGGCTTGATTTTGAAATTGTTCTCGGGAACAAAGAATAAACTTTTTTTTACTTTTTGATTATATTCCAAATCTACTTCTGAGAACAAAAAAATAGAAATTTCTTCTCGGGAATAAAAATTTTATAAAACGAATTTTTGTTCCAAAATTACTCTCGGGAACAAAAGAATAGAAATTGTTACTATTTGGCATGTTGTTAAACACACCCTTACTCAACTTGGCCTCTAAATACCCGACGATCCGATCAACTGAGCAATGCTCAATCTTATGGAGTGTTTCATCTACAATGGCAAACTCTTCTGTATCACCGGTTAGCATCCAGGCCACCTTATGCTTGAGGCGCTTTGAGGACCTTCGACCATATGAAGATCAAGGCTGACTCTCTCTTTCGTTCATGGATTATAATCCTGAAACCTACCGTGTTATCTTAGGTCCTCATTTCGAGTCGACACCTCATCCATACATCTTTACGGAGCACTTTCCTTGCCATTATAAAGAGGTGCTGCCCATCAACCAATCACAAGCTGTATGCATGCTTGGTCATCTCCGAATTTTCGCTTCAATTCATATCTATCCTTCGACAAACGTCTCTTTAAATGGAATAAAAGGATGAAGAGGGAAATGTCGAGCTCATGGGAGGATGCCCCTATTAAAGAAGCCTTGCCATTTAGTTGTAAATCAATTGATCCTGCAAAGTACGGGTTCATTGGTAGTCTTTTTTGCCATGGTCTCCCTCGACCAACTGCTTCTTCTTGCCCAATGGTCCAGTAACAGTTATGGTCTTTGACTAGTCTTTCTCCTTTTTTGGAATTTCATAGGTAGAGGCCCCACACTTGTCCAGATTTCTATAAAACCCTATATATTGACTTGCCCTTCAACGAGTTTACAGACAAGTTTGCCAGAACTGATGGACTATTATTCCCTAGGAGCACGTACCCTTTTTACTGTATTGGCTCTGTTGCTATATTTTCTGTTTTCCCATTGCATCTGTACCCTGGGAGTTCATCGATGTCGTTTATGCGTTCTTTGATGGCATTGATGTCGGGCTTGGTCACATAGCCCTTGCCGCACTGTATTGAGTCTTACTGATGCTCAATCCTCCTTATTTAGTGCTCACCCAGAACCTTTCTTCGGCCCTCTATGGACCTTACATGGGTGGTTATGCGTATATTTCCCTTAGCTATTCTTTGAAGAAGGGATTGCTTCAGTTTATTGGGATGAAGCACATGAACTGCCAGTTGAACATGAATTTGGGCTTTGGAAGTTTTGTCGATCATTTCATTTACCGCCGGAAAGGTTCTCCTCCAAATGTTTTCTCAACATTCTGTTATATTTGGAGAATTTGGACTTTTATAAAATTGGTGTCGACTTCTCATGCCATCCCTCCTCCGCACAGTCTGATACTTTTCTGGTCAAGTGTCATTATTCCAACTGACCTCATGTTAGAATTGTCCTTCGAGGGAAACTTCCCTTTGAGCTTTGAGGAATACAACCCACATAATTGCTGTATCGACCCCAACTCCAGGTCGCAGGGTTATTGTTGTGACGTCTCAGACACGTCACAAAACCGTTTCTTTTTAAATTTTCGATTTAAGCACATGCGGAGGCGTTGCAACATCAACACCTGACCGCAAGAAACAAACAGCCAAGAAAACACTACACAAGGCATACTGCTACTATATTACACCATGTATAAACTGGAAGTCATCTTGTCCAATATCTTGTCTTCGGCAACCACCCTGGCTTTCCTTTTCGTACCATTTTCCTTGTCCGTCGGGAGAAAACCAGCTTATCTCGTCCAATATCCTGTCTTCCACAATTGCACTGTATTTTCTTCTCTCACCATTTTCCTTGTCCGTCAAGGAGAAAAACAACTTTTACAACGTATTTTTCTCGATCTATTTGCAGTAGTACCTGTTGCATTCCGTGGTTTTCTTCGAGATTAGATGGTAGCTGTAGACAACCTCTCCTCGCCAATTCTAAATGTGCGGTTGATTGCTTGCCTCTCGACAAAGGATTCCAAAACATGTCGAGCAAGACAATTCCCAATTATCCGACTAGACTTATGCCCTCAGAGCAAGCCTTAGTCGAAGCTAACATTACTCTCGCTTGGCTTTGTCGGTTGTTGAATCAAACACTGACGTTCCTTCATATCAAGGCTCCCATGGATGTGTAGAATCTCTTGTCCTCTGGAAGGCCACTGGAAAGTCGAGCTGAGCTGGTCACTGATCAAGGACGATGGCTCCTTGTATTGGCTGAAAACAAGAACCTTCTCGCCAAGTGCTTTGCTAAGCCGGATTAACTCCACTAGGAAACTTGTCCTTACCTCGGCCTCTATGTTAGTCTTCAGATCTTCAAGCTTCTGACGCTCGTGGCAGATAATAGGTTCTCCATTTAACATATGCATTGCAGCTTAGGATCAATGAAGGGTGAACGCAGGCCAAAGACTGCTTGAACTCTGTACTCGAGCCTGCACTAATATCTTTGAATGTCTCAACAATCTTCTTTTGCCTATTACCCGAGTTTAACACCACTATGCACTCTTTTATACTAGGACGATTCTCTTTAAGAATGCTTCCTTTGTAAACATGAATGAAGGGAGCCATGATAGACCCGATATTCCCAGTTGCATCATCAGCCACTTTGTCATGTGGCTGAACAAGGGAATTGAAATCATCCATTTTAGCTCCTGTCCTCTGTGTTGTACTTGCCTGGTAGAATTTCTCGAGACTTAGAGGAGTGCATTGCGGTTGTGGGTCTCACTAAGCACAAGGTGTTATAGAGCTCTAGGAAGTTATTTTGGAACGGAATGCCCAAGAGGATGATCCTCTTCTTAGTCCGCAATTTCAGCAAAAGATTCCAAATGCTACTCCTATGGTTCTGTGGCATGTGCTGTTCGTCAAGAACGGCTACACACGGCAAATCAAGAACAATCTTTTTCATCTTTTTATTTTTCATTTGAATCTCTGTCTTCTTCACTGGATCCTTGAACCATTTCCTTTTCCCAATGTCGCGACCTGATTTTTTCGATGGGTGAATCACCTGAAACTAGGTTAATGGATTACTAAGTCCGAAGACTTGGCGCGGACTCTCCCAAGCCCTACCAATCGCGACTTGATGTTAAGAAAATGACCCATTAAAACATGCAAATTATATTTCAAATTGGAGCCGCCACTAACCAATTAGGGCTGATTAGAAACCCAGGTAAAGTATGGGAGAATACTTTACCTTTTACGAACCAGAGATTTAATGGATTCGGGGGGACATGGTTACGCTAAATTAATTTAACGCCCTTTCGGTACCTTTTATTTTAAAAGATATTTTTTTTTTGCGGGCAGTCTTGATCAATTTTAATCTAAGATACTAACATGCAAATGGTGATCATGCGGGTGCACAATCAATTAAATAACATTCAATAAATCGAAATGCTAAGAAATTATAAACCACAACTTTATTAAAGTCCACTCTCTAAGAAAACATTTTTAAAAAAAATGCTAGTAAAAATGCATGCCCTAAACATGATTTCTAAATGACATGACACCTAACTTTTATTATTATGTAATCTTAATCTAAAATTAATATGCATGAATTTTACTTTAATGATATGTGAAATGCAATTTATATGGCCTAATTTGAACTATATGTATGCAATCTAAATTATACAATCCTAAATGTGCATATACTACATGACATAGGATGCATGACATAACAATTCTATATGCATATTCTTTTTGTGATTTTTTAATGATTCTTTTTTTAATGTATGCAACCTACACTAAATAATGATGATATGAAATGGGATTACTTATGAGCTAACCTATTAATTAACCAAGTAAATGATTTTTTTTTTGTTTTTCTTTTTTTTTTATTAAAAATGTTAATTATATGCAATTAAAAATTACACGATGGGATTACTAAAACATGATAATATGATGCAATCCTAATTTATTAATATGCAAATGTGCCTATTATGCCAACTAGTTAATATGCACCTATTATTTTTTATTTTTTTATTTATATATCATGCAAACTTTCCCTAAATAAAAAAAAATTAAATCCAATCGACTAAAACAAAAACTATCTAAGGGTGAAATTCTAAAAAAATCCTAAAAGTCAACTTATTAAACCTACGTGTCTAATATGCTCATGCAAATTTTTAATTTTTTTTCACTATTCCCTTTTTATAATTTTCATTTTTTCAAACAAGTAATTATAAAAACTAAGAGAAGAATTAAAATAGCCGAAAAAAATAATCCGTTGTCTCACGGATTAAATTAACAATTATTTTAACTCTATAATCACAACAAGGAAATCAAAATAATTACAAATTTGGTCCGAAGTCTTACGGACCAAATTAAATAATTATTGTGATTTAACGATTGAAATTCTACCACAAAAACCAAAATTAGTATAATTAAAAAAATGACCCGATGTCTCTCGGATCAAATTAATAACTATAGTAATTTGAGCTAAAATCTATGGATAATGAATATAGAAATTACAAATATTAACACCCAATATTTAAATAACTAAACTAAATATGCTATCAAATAAACAGCAAAAATAACATAAAAAGAAAAAGAAATAACCTAAACTACCAAATAAATAAAAGTAAAAGTAAAAAAAAACTACCTAAGGGACGTGAACAACAATGTGGACAAGGTAACCCGAGAGAGGGTGGCAGCCCGCGTCGGATCTCCGGCGAGATAGACCTGCAACAAAACCAGAAGGATCTCGGGCAAAATGAAGGTGCAGCGAGTGCAAGTCGCTCGGGCTCGGGGAGAACTTCGGACCGGTGCGCGAAGCGGCGAGGTGCACTGCGGGCGTCGTGGGTTGAGGGCTCCGGATGGGTGGCGTCACGGATGGTGGCGAGCGGTGACGAGCGCGGCGAGGTGGGGCCGGTGGTGCGAGCTGCACGTCGGGGGCGGATCGGGGCAATCGGCGCGGCGGTCGCGGCGGCTTCGGGCTTTCGGTCGTGTGGAGTCTGATGGCTTGACCGGCTTGGGCGAATGGCGCGCGGAGGAGGAGGCGGAGACGCGGCGGTGTCCGAGGCGGTGGTGCGACGAGATGGTCGGCGCGGCTCGGGCTGGGGTGGCCGGAGGACGTGCTGGTGCGGCGGCAAGGCGTGGAGCTTCGGAGGGCTTTGGGTCCTCGTGGTGGTGTGGAGTCCGACGGTTTGACCAACTCAGGCGAGTGGCGCGCGGAGGCGAGGCGGCGTTGGGTCGTAGGAACACAGGTGCAAACGGCAGGAGACTGATAAGGAAGAAGAACAGTATTTCTTCTTCCCTTTTTTCCTTTTTGGCTCCTTCACGTCACTTCCCTTTGCTCCTCACGTTTCCCTACGTACTCTGCACATTGCTGACTTCTCTTTTCCCCAAAGAACCGAAATCCTTCTTCCTTTCTCTCTCTCACTTTTTGACTTTTCACCTTTTGGGACTCCCAATAAATAAAACGTCTCTCCCTTTTGGTCCTTCGACGAAGAGAAATTGCCCCCTAAACGATAGAAATTTTTTTTTTTGCTCTGAATTTTTTGAATTCGCTCCCCCCTTTTGTACGAAGAGAAGCCCCTTTTATAGTGCAAGGACTTCCATTTAATAGTGGAAAGTCGGGACCCGTCTTTCCTTTGTTCGCGGGGATTCCGAAATCTTGCCCCGATTTATTGCCGTAAATCCTTCACTTTCTTTTCGCAATTCATTTATATTGCGCGAACATGTCCAGATTCATGCCCAATATTCGAGCGAGTGTCCATTCCTTCCATATTGCTAGTCAAATCCCATTAATTCCTCTCATTGATTTCGCTTTTTTTTTTTTTTTTTTTTTAAAAAAATTTTTGAAATGAAGATATGTGTTCAACAATAAAAATGCTTCATCATTCAAAATTTGTTTTTGAAATCTCCCTCCACAAACCCAAATGCTTTATTTTATTTATTACCTTCTATTTTATTTCCTAAAATAAAAAAATTTGATCCTAAATTAGGTGTCAACACCCAACTGCAAGCTTCTCATATAGATTGTAACTTATGCCTAGTATGCTTTTGCTCTTAGTCCAGGAATACACCTTGATCATCTGCATAACATTATTACTTTTCTTGAGGTGCCTCTTTGTGTCGACCATTCTTACAACTTCCAAAATTCCTGTCCTCGAGAACTCCAAATGATTTAAATTGTGGAATGTAATGCTGGTATTCTTTCTTGTTCCACTTTCTGAACACTTCTTTCTAAGTGAGAAGCAAGCTCACAGGAGCAATAACCACAGGGCGCAAATTGGGGATAGAGTCTGAGAAGCAAGTTCCCAAGTGCCGAAAAAGTATGGTCAAGCAAATATTTCCCGTGCCTGGAGCGTGAGAATGATGCACCCAGCAACGTCCTTAGGCTCAAAGTCTGGCAATTCATTTAGATCAGTAGACCCTGCTAGGTTCTTCCACATAAGCTCAAAACTGTCTAGCCGGCGCGGTACATTTTACTCCAATCATAAGGGATGAGATCCAAGAAAAAACCGCTCTGATGAGACAGTTGGACAGAGTCATACCCAGTGACAAGCCCCTTCAAACAAAGACAGATTCCCTCCAATGGGCAACATGCAACAAACAGGTTAGGGAGGAATAGCATAATCCATTAATGTGTCAACGCACATCTTTCAATCATTACTTGACTTCTACAGAAAATCGATGTGTCCAATCTCAGATTATTTATGATTTTACTCCATCAAAATTGTGAACGTGACAATTCAACAATTGATACATTGGATGTGCTGATAAAATGATGCAAGCCATGAACTTAACCTTGGGATTACTATATGCAGCTAAAAGCTGTAAATCGTTTATTTGTTAACTACTATATAAGTACCATCTTTGTCAGTTAGAAGTATCATCTCAATTTTCTTTTTTGTAGCACTTTGCATCCTGTTGGTATTTGCGGAAACGTGTGTTTGATGTGTGTGCAAGTGTGTTTTGTGTGTGAACTATCAAGAGAGCAAAAGAACTAAAGAACAATGCGAGCAAGAAATGGTTGGGCAAAGTAATAATATGAATGTGTAAGAGAGAGTGACAGCAAACAAGTACAAGGGAACAAAAAGAACTTTTATTATTATTTATTATAGTACAAAGGGAAGGGGAGGAGCTTGCTTACCTTGTTTGTTGGTCTGCTGCGCTGCCCCTCTTCCTATTTATAAGGGTGCTCCACCGACTCATGGCCCATCATTTTTGACTTCTAGTAGTTTCTTTTACAATTTTTTTCTTGAACAATAGACTTTTTAAGGCAAATATCTCTGCCATTTGCAGAGATAATTTTGTAGACTCTTCTAGGATTTTTCTTGAATTTTCTAGCTCAAATCTATCTTGAAGTTTCTAGAAATTGGATCAATAATTTAACACTCCTCCTTGATCCAATTTCGTGTTACTCCAAGCATTTCCCGCAATGTCTCAAACTTGGCTAGCGATAGTGCTTTAGTGAATATGTCTGCTACTTGATTCTCAGTCTTACAATATTTGAGTTCGATCTCTCTGTTGTTTTGCACTTCTCGTACAAAGTGATATTTGATGTCAATATGTTTGGTTTTTCCATGGAATACTGAATTCTTTGATATAGCAATCGCCGACTTATTGTCGCAAAGTAATGGAGTCGGTTCTGTCTGTACTTCTCCAATGTCTTCTAGAATTCTTCAAAGCCACATTACTTGACTGGCGGTCATAGCAGTTGCGATGTATTCAACTTCTGCAGTAGACTGTGCCACTAAGTCTTTTTTTTGGATGCCCATGAGAATATTCCAGAGCCCAGTGTGAAGGCATAACCAGTAGTAGTTCTCCTATAATCAGTTGAACCTGCCCAGTTGCCATCAGTGTAGCCAATGAGCTTGGCATTTGTACTTGGCTGATACCAAATGCCATAATTTATAGTTCCTCATAAGTATCTGAGAATTCTCTTGGCAGCTCCAAAGTGAATTTGACTCGGACTTTGCATGAATCGTGATAGTAGACTTGTCACATACATAATATCCGGTCGTGTAGCAGTGAGATATAGTAGACTGCCAATCGAACTTCTGTAGAGGGAGGCATTAGTTTTTTCTGCTCCATCTTCCTTCAATAGTTTCTCATTTGTCATGAGCGGAGTTGAATTTGCTTTACAATGGTTCATCTTGAATTTCTTTAGGAGGTTTTCGGTATATTTCTTTTGCGAGATAAAAACTCCTTCATTTTGGTTGATCTCAATGCTGAGGAAATAATGCATCAAACCCAAGTCCGTCATCTCAAATGTCTTCATCATTTCTTCTTTGAATTCTTGGATCATTATCTCATTATTTCATGTATATATAAGATCATCTACATATAGAGAGACAATGAGAGTGTCGGACTTACCTTGGGTCTTGATGTAGAGTGTTGGCTCACTCATACTCCTCCTGAATCCTTGCTTGATGAAGTACTCATCAATTCTACTATACCAAGCTCGTGGTGCTTGCTTTAACCCATATATGGCTTTTTTGAGTTTGAGAACTTTTTCTTCTTGGCCTATTACAGTAAAGCCTTGTGGTTGTTCCACATATATTTCTTCTTGAAGATATCCATTTAAAAATGCCGACTTCACATCTAGTTGATAGATCTTCCATTCTTTTTGTGCTGCTAGCGCTATGAGTGTTCGAATAGTATCGAGGCGAGCGATGGGGGCAAAAGTTTCAGTATAGTCGATACCTGGTTGTTGCAAGTATCCTTTCCCCACAAGCCTTGCTTTATGCTTCTGGATTGATCCATCCGCGTTGAGCTTCATCTTGTAAACCCACTTGACGCCAATGATCTCTTTGTCTTCGGGTCGATCGACAAGCTCCCAAGTTTCATTTTTCTCGATCATCTTGATCTCTTCCTCCATGGCTTTTATCTAGACTTCTTCTTTGGATGCTTGTTCGTAGTTTTCTGGTTCCAAAACAACAAAGTTGCATGTGTCGTAAATTCTTCTAAGGGCTTTTACCTTTAGTACTGGAGACTCTCAAGTAGATTTTTCTTGCGTCACTCTTGGAGAGGTTGGTGGAGTTATGTCGTGAGTGGTGGAATCGGGTACTTCTCCTTCTTCTTGTGACGTTGACTCCTCAGGTGGTATGTCTGGCAAGGTGATGTACTTCTTCTCGATCTTCTTATCCTCCCAATTCCAGGTAGCATTCTTGTCGAACTCGACGTCTCGACTAATCATTAGCTTTTTAGTTCTTAGGTTGTAAATCCAATAGCCTTTTGATTGGTCACTGTAGCCAAGGAATATTCCAATTTCTGTCTTTTCATCTAGCTTTCTCCTTTTCTAAGCAGGGATGTGGACATAGCATATGCATCCGAACACCTTGAGGTGCTTTGCTGAAGGCTTCTGTCCGCTCCATGCTTCGACTGGAGTTTTATTTTGGATTGCTTTAGTTGGACACCTGTTTAAGATGTATACGGCCGTGTAGACTGCTTCTGCCCCGAACGAGTTAGGAAGTCCTTTTTCCTTTAGCATAGACCTTGCCATCTCCACGATGGTTCTATTTTTTCTTTCGGCTACTCCATTTTGCTTTGGGGCATAGCCAACGGTTAGTCGATGATGGACTCCTTCATCTTCACAAAATTTATTAAACTCTTTTGAATTGTATTCTGTGCCTCTGTCACTCCTTAGGACTTTGATTCTTTGGCCACTTTGATTCTCAATGCAGCTCTTAAATTTTCTAAAGATAGAGAAAACCTTTGATCTTTCTCAAAGAAAGTATACCCATGTCATTCTTGTGTAATCGTCAATGAATAGGATGAAATATTTATTTTGATTGAGTGTAGGGGTTCTCATTGGACCACATACGTTCGTATGGACTAGCTCCAATAGCTTCTTAGCTCTCCATGCACTTCCAGATGGGAAGGACTGTCTCTGTTGTTTTCCAAGGAGGTAACCTTCACAAATATCTGAAATTTCTGAAATAGTTGGAAAGTCTCTCATCATATTTTTATGATTGAGAGTTTTTAGCCCAGCAAAATTGAAGTGGCCAAATCTTTGATGCCATAGCCATGAATCATCAAGTTGAGCTTTCATGGCTATATCTTTGACATATTTCCATCGAATAGGAAAATTGTTATTTTTCATCTTAACAGAGGCAATGACATTTTTATATTTATCATAGATAATGCAGGCATCTCCACTAAAATATAGAGAATACCCACTTTGTATCATTTGGCCCACACTTAAGAGATTTTGTGCAAGATGAGGGACTAGATATACATTATGTATATATTTTGGGCCTTTATTCGTTTCCACGGCGATGATGCCTTTTCCTTTGACATCTACTGATGCACCATTACCGAACTTTACTTGGGATTTCACCGACTTATCAATATCAGTGAATATAGATTCGTCCCTCATCATGTGATTGCTACACCCACTATCAATGTACCATGTTTCATTTTTATTATCATTTGCCGCTTGGCCTGCGTAGAATGTATTTTCTTCACTTTTTTTTTTCCCACATAGTTTGCTCGATTATTTGTTTTTGAGCGACAATCTTTTTCTGCGTGGTCATATCTTTTACAAAAGCGGCATTGTTTTTTATTTTTAAACCAGCAATCCTTCTCCAAATGATTTTTTTTCTTGCAAATACCACAAGGTGGATAATTTTCCTTTTGTGTAGTTTCTCCTCCTCTTTTATATTTCCATGAGCTCCTTCCACCATTTTTAGATTGAAAGGCACTTTCAATTGAATCTTCATCTTGTGCCATTATTCTTTATTCATGTGCTTCTAGAGAGCCAATTAATTCACTCACTGATAGAGTCGTCAAGTACTTAGTTCCTTCTATAGTTGTGACTATGGGGTTGTATTTTTTGGTAAGTGACACCAATATTTTCTCAACAACCCTTTGATTAGTTATCACATCTCCATAGGCTCTCATTTGATTAACTAGTTCCTTTAATTTTCCACAATATTCTTGTACGGTCTCATAATTTTTCATTTTAGAATTCTCAAAATCTCTTCTCAGAGTTTGAAGGCGAATAGTGTATACCTTTTCCGATCCTTGAAATTCTTCTTGTAGTATATCCCAAGCCCCTTTTGCAGTCCTTGCTCCAATTATTCTTGGAAAGACGGTTTCTGAGAGTGCTTGCTGGATAAAGTATAATGCCCTTGCATCCTTTTGTAGTTGATCATTTGAAACACTTGCACCTTCTTGTGGAGCCTCACAACCTTTTTCCACGATGTCCCATAAGTCTTGGGCCATCAAGAATGTAGTCATTTTTATGCTCCAAAAGTCATAGTTGTTCCCATAAAAAATGGGGATGGGAAATGAGGATGAGGTAGAGTTGGCCATGGTTTAGTTATTGGGTATTTGGAAAGGGTATTTTTAGGAATGAGTAGGTAGGACAAACGCCCAATACCAACCAAAGACGTGGCTTTGATACCATTGTTGGTATTTGCGGAAATGTGTGTTTGATGTGTGTGCAAGTGTGTTTTGTGTGTGAACTATAAAGAGAGCAAAAGAACTAAGAAACAATGTGAGCAAGAAATGGTTGGGCAAAGTAATAATAGGAATGTGTAAAAGAGAGTGACAGCAAACAAGTACAAGGGAACAAAAAAGAACTTTTTTTTATTATTTATTATAGTACAAAGGGAAGGGGAGGAGCTTGCTTACCTTGTTTGTTGGTCTGTTGCGCTGCCCCTCTTCCTATTTATAAGGGTGCTCCACCGACTCATGGCCCATCATTTTTGACTTCTAGTAGTTTCTTTTACAATTTTTTTCTTGAACAATAGACTTTTTAAGGCAAAAATATCTCTGCCATTTGCAGAAATAATTTTGTAGACTCTTCTAGGATTTTTCTTGAATTTTCTAGCTCAAATCTATCTTGAAGTTTCTAGAAATTGGATCAATAATTTAACACATCCTCTACTTTAGAATTAGACACTTTGAAACTTTCTTTTCTGTAGAAGAAGAAGAAGAAGAAGAAGAAGAAGAAGAAGAAGAAATTGGATCAATAATTTAACACATCCTCTACTTTAGTATCTTGAAGTTTCTAGAAATTGGATCACTAATTTAACACATCCTCTACTTTAGAATTAGACACTTCGAAACTTTATTTTCTGTAGAAGAAGAAGAAGAAGAAGAAGAAGAAGAAGAAGAAGAAGAAGAAGAAATTGGATCAATAATTTAACACATCCTCTACTTTAGTATCTTGAAGTTTCTAGAAATTGGATCAATAATTTAACACATCCTCTACTTTAGAATTAGACGAAGACGAAGAAGGTATTATCGAAACTTCGTATGAAGTCAACAATCGCTAGTTTTAGTGCATGCTTATGAGCGACTATTTTCATTCCTTGTGCGACGTCCTCACAATGTTGTGATTCTTTCAATAACTAAAACTAAACATTTACTCAAAATTAAGAAAAAACTAACAAGAAATTTTACCAAGTCTAGTTTTTTAGTACAAAGTTCGTTGTTAAGTTGTCCATTTTACCTTATTTTTTTGTTGATATTTTTACTTTAGTTTCTCTTTAAGATAAATTGCTTTGCAGTATGAAAGTAATATGTAAATGAGGGCTAAATGAGAAAATCAAGAGTAAGACAAAACGCACTCTTGATATAAGATATTGGTATAGGTATAGATAATACACCAGTCTCTACCTGAGGTTTGAGGATCATACTTGAGGCTGCAATTCTACTGAAGAGGGTGCGATGCCATCGGAGGCGGGTACATGCACTTTCTATGGACAAGGACGAGGCCCGACTTGCAGCCATAAGCCCATTAGAACCCGATCTGTCTACACGAGCTGCAGAAGAAAGGGTCTAGCTGCATCATCAGCACGAGCTCGTGCTCCGCGTGAATCCTTCTGCCCCTCGCCTTCAACATTGGTCGTTTCCTTTCTTCCCTCACCTGCCTTTATGCGATCGCAAGAATTCTTTCCTTTCTTGCTGACTTTTGATGAAAAGCGAAGAAAATCTCCAGTATCTACCTCTTCTATATGGCGGACTCAGGTGCGGAGAGAACGATATGGTCGCCTCTTTCGTATTACACAGGAACTGTTACATAGAGATAGGGGCAAAGAGCAGGTCAATCTTCATTAAACATCGACTTTGGTTGACTTTCCTACTTGATTTTTCTTTTCACTCTTTTCTCTCTTCTTTTCTCCAACAATAATTCATATCCATCCTCTCCCTTCGAATTCGCTCATAAAAATATAGTGTTATGGTGTCTTTTATTAAATCAGTCTTAATTACCAAAAATCATGCTAAAATTGTTCATTAAGCACACTACTACATTTCCTAAGGACAAATGCATGTACATTTAGCTTCATAGGTTTTGACGATTGTGTTATTGTTTCGCCTTTCTCAAGGTATCATTTTTACGACAATCATAGTTTTTACTGAGAATGGAATTAAATGCTGCTGTCATTTAGGTTTCGCTATACTTCTATGAATTAAATGCAAACATGTTGCTCTTTTTGGGCCCCATTACTATCAGGAGGCCACAGTTTGGACAAGCGAATGGATTGATGAGTGAAAGAAAAGACGATCTCATTAGCGTAAGCCCAGTTTAGGGATTTGAGCTCTATACTGTTAAAAAGGGCTTTGTCCCCAGCGCACTTGCGAAAGTAGCACGGGCAAAAAATAAAACGAGAATACATCTTTGTCGTCAAGTCTTCCAATTATAATTGTTTATCAATGGACTTGCGTGAACTGAAATACCGACAGTCAAATCGACCTTTTTGACGAACATGCTTGACGTGTCGATTCCAACGAAGACTTGGAAAAGTAAGTCAAGCAGCCCTGTCTTAATAGCAACATGACTAGCAATTCAATATTGTCGTTCTGGACCCATTTAGTCCTGATTCCCTACAGCACGCCAAACTGATTGAAAAAGGACAAAATTTTGATTTTGAAATATTTATCATCAACGACAAAAAGAAAAGAAAGGAATTGTTCTCCCGAAAGGATCCATTTTGCCTAGAGTATAGCTAGAAAAGGCATGAGCCTCGATTATATTGAGGAGCGCACAATAGAATTTTGAATTCGTTATCACATCTAATTGGATTCATCTTTACTCAAAAATTTAAGTCAATAAGTTATGAGCCAACTTAGATACATTAACTATTGTACACCATATCAATTTCTAAATGAGGGATTTCTCTAGCACAACTCACACATGCATCTCAACAATCTGCCACTCATCTGTGAGCTCCTTTAATCTAGGTATTCTTCTACATCAAGATATCTCAAGTTGAATCTCCATCGGCATCCAACTTCATCCTTGGTCTCTTTTTCTAGACTGAACTATAAAGTTTACTATCGAACTTGTGTTGCCACACCACAATGTCCACTTTTGAAAGCCGTGTTAGTCACTAGATTCCTTCATTAAGATGTTTGCCAAACACAGGAGTAGATTGTGGTGGAGTATCAATTAACTATCAACTCTGATATCATTTGTTGGGGAGTACGCATTGAAAGTCCGATACCTTCACTTAAAAGATTGTCAAGAGGGAGTCCAAATTCGAATCCATCAACATAGTCAGTTAGACTCACATTCACTAGAAGTTTAAGCTAATGAGTTATAAACCAACTTAGATATATTGACTCATTCACATTATATCAATTTTCGGATGTGAAACTTCTCTAACACAACCTACCTGTGCATCTCAATATATTGAGGCTTTAGGAATAATCTTCCATCTATAAGCATGTCATCAATCCCATTTGCAATATTTGGCCTAAACCATCTCACCTCCCTAAACCCAACGGTCCCCCAAATCATGGTTTCTTCCTTATTGTTTAGCTATCTTCTTGTTCTTCTCGCTCTTCTTGGTTGACACCGGTTAATTTTAGAATGTGAGCGTTTATGCTTCTGCCACTTCATTTTTTGGCTACCAACATGACCAAGAATAAGGATGAAGCAGAGACTCAAGAATTGGAAGTTTACTGTTGGAATATATAGACAATCTCTCCGGCCTTTAGGGCACGACAACAATACTTTTTACCAATGTCACTTGCGATGACTATGGAGCCATCGCCCATTTGAATCTTTCAAATCTAGGTATGAGAGGAAATCTAAATAGCCTCGACTTCTCACTCTTGATTAACTTAGCTATGAACTTGGTAACAACTCGATCTATGACTCCATCTCCTTGAGTATCATAATCTTTTCGAACTCAACTCTCTTGATCATTGTTGCAATGAACCATCCAAGGACATTCCTCGAAGTATAGGTATGCTAGAGAGCCTTCTTTATTTGTACCTATATGCAAACAACCTAAGTGGACACATCCCTTAGGAAATTGGATGATTGGATCCTCTTTTGGAACTTGATTTTTCTGAAAATAATGCCATTAGTCCTATTCTTGCTTCATTAGGTATGCTAGAGAGTCTTCATTATTTGTACCTATATGCAAACAACCTGAGTGAAAACATCCCTGCTTCACTAGGGTACTTGAGCAACCTGATTCATCTCAATTTATGGAAAAATCAACTTTCTAGGCCCATTCCTAGTTCTCTTGGAAAATTAGGCAATGTAATTAGAGTAAGTATCTTGCAAAATTACTTCTCTCGGTCTATTCCAAGAAAGATAAATGACTTAATGAATTTGATGTATCTTTTCTTATGGCAAATGGAATTTCAAGACCCTTACCTTAAAAAATCGAGAGGCTCACTTCTCTTATTGAACTTGACCTATCAACTAACAATTTCACCAGCTTAATTCTTCCTTCCATCGGAAACTTTGACAAGTTTATCTCTGCTTCAACTCATCCAAAATAATTTAGTCAGTCAAATGCCTACTTCTCTTGGTAATTTGGGCAACTTAACCAAAGCAGACATTTCAAGTAATACCATTTTTGGTTCCATTCATAAACAATAAACAGCCTCGAGTAACTTGAAATATCTTAGCTTACGGAACAACAAATTGTCAGATCCATTCCTTTAGAAATTGGGAGATTGATAGCTATCGAACAAGTGAGTTTGTCAATGAATGATTTGGTCGGTCCCAATCGCTCCTGGAGCAATCTAGAATATTTAGGCCTCATCCGGAATCAAATTTCAAACTTGATTCCACAAGAATTGGGGAAATTGGTATCTCTTACAATATTGCAAGTATTGGTTAATAATTTGACCTGTCCAATCCCTACAATAGTTGGAAGCCTACCCAATCTAACTGTATTAAACAATGGTGGCAACCAATTCTTTGGTTCCTTACCTTCCGAATAAGCTAAAGTGTTTAAGTCATTTGGATCTATCTAATAATGAACCAAAAAGGGACCTACCAAAATAAATGTATGACTAGGAGATCATCGCAATATATCTCCATCTTTAGTAATCATTTCACGGGTCCCATCCCCATAAGCTTAGAGAACTGTAGTACATTAATCAAATTAAGACTAGAAGGAATCCAACTTCCTAGAAACATAATAAAAGCTTTCGGAATATATCCGCATATAAATTTTATGGACTTGAGGCATAATCATTTGAATGGTGAATTGTCAACGAAATGGGGTGCTCTTGTAATTTGACAAGCTTAAGGATGTTGAACAACAACATGTATGGTGAGACACTGACAATATTTGGAAGGATGGCTCGATTATAGGTACTGGACGTTTTTTCAAATAATATAAGTAGAGAGATTCCAAGGGAATTGGCACATCAGTTAGTGTTGTTAGAACTCGATCTAAGCAGCAATGAGATCGTGGGAATTGTCTCGAGAGGGATTGGAGTTTTATCCTATCTAGCACATTTGAACTTGGCATCAAACAATTTGAGCTTGGCATCAAACAATTTGAGCAAAACAATATTGGTGCGGCTAGACTCATGCACACATTTGTTGAGTTTGAACTTGAGCAAAAACAAATTTCTAATAAACATCTCTTCTAAGGTAGGCAATACAAAAGTTCTCTGGGTTCTAGATTTGAGTTATAATATATTGTTTGGAAATTCTAGGAAGCTTGTAGAACTGTGAAACTTGCAAGTTCTAAGTATTTCACACATTAACATGTCTGATTTTGTAAGAGCTAGTACGATCACCTAGAGGGGGGGTGAATAGGTGTTTAAACGAAACCTTGGCAAATATATTCGGAATAAAATAAAGTTCAGGGAAGAGAATAAGAATACAGAATTTATAGTGGTTCGGCTTAGACCAAGCCTACGTCCACTCTCCCACGCTAACAGTTTTTTGCTGGATTCTACTATGCAATCAACAAGAGATTACAACTTTGAGTGCAAACACTTAGTAGTAGATCACACTATCTCACTAAGTCACTCTTTTGGTATTTCTCTCATGATCACAAACGTTTAAGCTCACCAAAGACAAGTGTATGATTGAAGTTCGCTCAGACTTTGGAATTATAAATTCTACACTTCGTCTCTTACTTGCTCATTGGTCCTTGATCTCCTTAAATACTCCTCCACTTCCAAACTAGCCATTGGACAGTATCTTGAGGATCGTCTTCCAATCTACCTATTGGACATATTTGTATCTAGAAGATTTGGTAGCCGTTGAGTGATAGAAGTAGAATCCCAAATTGATTTTGATTGCCCATACAAACAGAATCTTGGTTTCTATAAGTAGAGCTTCTTCGTATAGAAAGTTCTTGTCTTCAAGATCCAATTGTCAATCAATTAGATTGAGTCAATCAAATTAATCTTGATGTAGAATCTAAACCAGATAACTAGCCGTTATACATTTGGGCTTGTGTTACAATGTGTCTTGTTTTGGATGTAAAGTCTGAGAGTAATAGACTTTACAATCTGAGTTTGAACATATTTATCTTTAAGGTCTGGACATAGTTTGAATAAGTTCAGTTTTAGCATAGGGTCCATCTTTTGGTTCTTCCAAGCATATACTTCGATAATATTCTTTACACGTTCTATCATCTGCATAGTCTATTACTCGACCATCAAACATGTTAGTAGCCTTTGATTTATTTTGTCATCTTCAAAACATCATAAGGGATTTCCCTAACAGATTCCAGCCCACATAGTTTTGGTGATTTGTGGTGCGTTTGGTAACGTTTCTATTCTGGGGAATAATTTTTTTTTCGGAAACACTTTTTTTTTTTCTGTTCCCGGGAGCAGTTTTTGAGCATTTGAACGCATTTGGTAACTATACAAAATTTTTGTTCCCGGAAGAGAAATGCGTTTGGTACGACCCGATATATTTTTATGATTTAGAATTCTTTTAATTTATTAATAATTTTATTACATTTTTCTTTTTCTTCTCCTTCCTCCAACCGGTTGCAAAGGGCCGGCAAGGTTAGCCTTGGGGGAGGCTCACCGGCCACCGACGAAGTCACCCCGAGCCTCGCCTTGCCCTTGCCGTGGCCGGGCAAGGCTTGACCTTGCCAAATCTAGGCTAGGTTGAGCCTTGCCTGGCCACGGTGAGGTTCGGGGGAGCCTCCCCAGCCATGGCGAGGCTCGGGGGGCCTCGTCGATGGTCGGCGAGTTCGGGGTGACCTTGCCAGGGGCTGGCAAGGCTCCGGTGAGGTTGCCGCGCCTCGTTTGGCCGGTCGCCGGTCGGCGCCGAGGCAAGCAACCGGCTAGGGGAAGAAGGGAGGAAGAGAAAGAAAAGAAAGGGGAAAAAAATTGAATCTTGATTCTTGTTTCTTGAATTTTCCCGAGAACAAGAAGCAACCTTTTTTTTTTTTTTTTTAAATTTCTTGTTTCTGTTCCAAATTTGTTCCCAGGAATAAATTTGTTCTCGATATCAAAAAACTTATCAAACACGTTTTTGTTCTATTTCTACTCTTGGGAACAAAAAAACAGAAACATACATTCCCGGGAGTGTTACCAAACGCGCCCTTGCTAGCCTTGGCTTCCATTGATGTATCCTAATGATCTAGGTCCTCTCTAAATGTCATGGATGAGGCTTCCTTTGAGGCAATTTTGCATAACAAAGGGTTATGTGGAAATGTTATTGGTTTACAGGAATGCAATTATACCAGGAGTAACAAACACTATTGAAGTGTTGGAGGTAGAATCACAATTTTGCTTATTCTCTCTTTCTTGGGTTTTCTTCTTCTTTCTCTTACACCATGATCATTCTTGTAACCTTCAATTATCATCAAAGAAAGATTATCAATAGAGAGAATAATGAATGAGCAAATAATTTGGATTTTATGCGTATTTTGAGTTATGATGGCAAAGCTTTTTATGGCCATATCGTTGAGGTGCTGGAAAGATTTGACTCCAAGTATTATGTGGGTGAATGAGCACATGGAATTGTTTATAAAGTCGAGATATAAAATTGTTTGTTAAACCAGGTTGATCCGAGCCTTACTGAGATCAAATTGATTCAATTTCTTCTAATTTTCTTGTTCTTGATTGAATCAATCTAAATTAAAGATTTCCTGAATCATTGGACACAAATTGAATTAATCCAATTCGCCCCAAAGTAACTCAATTTGATTAATTTGCCATATAACACTTTAATTCTCCCAATTTCTACTAAAATGGTGCTATGAACTATACCAATGTGCACCATTGAAGTTCAATTGGTCAAATTGGACTTCAATTGATCAAATTGAATGTTAGTCTAGAATGGATCAAGTGAACTTGCATCAATTAGGGCATTCTGTCCTTGAATTGGTCAATGTATGCTCACTAATTTGGTCAAATTAAGCCAAATGGTTATGATTTTATCAAAATTGATATTGGAATTAGATTGCATTCAATCAATTGAATCCAACTTTGTCTAATTTGCACTATTCATGAAGAATTGACTAGAACCCCTAATTAGGGCCAAAATTGGGGTGGTTTTGCCTCAAGCTTGAAATTTCATAATTGGCTTGACAATTGAATGTGGAACTATCTCTTGATCAAATGTCGTAAAGGAAATTATCTCAAAAAATCACTAAAGATGAACTGATTTTTTAGGGATTTGCCTTAGTGGCCACTATTTCCACATGAGAAGGGGAATGTGGGGGTTCGAATCCCCATATTTTTAGTGTGGGTTAGGGAGGAAATGATTTAGTTTCAGATGTGGGTTTCAACTCACATGCTCTACAAAGAGATAGAACAAAAGTTTGAAAGATAAGAATTAAAGTATGAGTAGAGAAAAGTTGACAAAAAAATTTATTTTTATTTTTGGTGGACTTTGGACCAAAACTCGCAAATTGGGGAAAAGTTGATTCTTGATTGACTTTTATAAAATTGATGATGCCAAAGTTAGATTAAGGTCAAAAGAAAATGATTAGAGAATTTTTTTTTTCAAATTTTCAATTATTTTTGAAAATTTTGATCAAAGGTTGACTTTAGAGGTTGATTAAAAAGTCAACTCCAAAAAGTACCATCGATTATTGGTAAAATCAATGTCTCGACTCTTTTTGGACGAGAAATGAGGCTTATGGTGATTAAGAACCCCTAACCTCGAGTTTTACCTTTATGTGACACGTTGACTAAAAATCAAGTGTCAATAGGGATTAAGACATATCTTCCTCCATAATGATAAAATTGAGAAATTGATAACATTGATAAAATGATTGCTACACAAATAGGAGAAATGAAGAAATTTGATTTCTCTCTTTTAACCCAATTTTCTCTTTACATATTTTATATAATGAAAGATAGAATACACCTTTCATTGTTGTCATGGTTGGAGAGAAGACCTATAGGCCATCAATAGATGCCTTCAAACAATGCATTCGTTAGGAGTCTTTAATGAATGCCTTTAATATGTGTCATGATTGTTCTTTAAAAATAGGCAAAAGAAATAGAAGAAATCCCGTCTGCTCCACTAAGTCATTGTTTGGTCGTAACATCTCCACATTTCGTGGGATTTTCACGGGCAATTCACTCTCACTCAACACTCATGGATTCATTCATTTTGAAAGTTACTGATGCAGATTTGCTCTCTAAAAATTTAAGCAAAAAGGCGAAGTGAAGGATGCCTACAAGAAGCCAAAACCAGGGAGATTAAGACCGAGAAAGAAAGTCGCTAGTGTAGGAATCCCTGGGGTAAGTACACTATCAATGCCAAAATTTGTGTACGGTGCTCACTTTGGTGTTAAAAATTCCTGTCGGATCACTCAAGTGCCAAATCAGAAGAAAAACGATCACTTTGGTGTTATCGGCAAGAGATTCCGGCTAAAATGATTACGTGACTTTTATATTTAAAAAAAAAAATTGACATGGCAAAAATTGAAGAAGATTGTCCACGTGGAATGACATAAAACAACGCCGTTTTCCTTTCTTCGTAAGAAATGACATCGATTTATGCCATTCCACATGGACTCACTTACAAAACAATGCTGCTTTGTTCTATGGCCAAAACGGCGTCACTGAAGAGGGAGTAAAATAGGGTTCGTACCATATGAACTACGATTCTCGTTCGATGTTAGCTGTATCTCGCTCACCCACCGTCGTTCACTAGCTCGCCGTTGCTCGGCCACCGCCATAGTTGCGCCGTTTTTCACGGTCGTTCGCTGGCTATGTCCCCAACTTTCGCTCACTCAGGTTTGTCATGTTCTCTACATGGGTCAATTTAGTAAAAAATTTAGGGTTTTGACGGGCAAGTTAGGGCATGAAGGGCAAATTGAGGGCTTGACTCGGGGAAAGCGGTGGGGAAAGTGGTGGGGATCTCACTTTTATGGAGACCAAATAGAAAATTTTAGGGTTCCGTTGTTCGCTTTCTTTTTATGGGGACCGAATAGAAAAAAATGGCATAGAAGGAAAAATGGGGCTCGACTTGAAGAGAAACAGTGGTGGGACCTTACTCTGTTTAATTAGTTGGACTGCTTTTATGGGGGACCAAATGTGATTGAATTGAAAAATGGGCGGTGGGAACCTCACTTTGTTTATTCAATTCGGCTTCCTTTGTTTTTGTAAAGGGACCGAATTGAATAAATTGATCGCATTTGTTTCTTTCAACAAAATGACAAGGACCTACATGTGAAGTTGTTGATTCTGTCATGTGGTCCCAAAAACTAATGACTTTTTTTTTCCTTGGGTGCAGCATCAACATGGATGAGAATCAGGTAGGCGTAATTGTTTGCTATGGTAGAGAGTTTGTTATTGGCACCGAGGATTGTGAATATATTGGTAGAAATGAAGGTACTATATGTCAATGTTTGAAAGCCATCATATATTGATTTTGTGAGGGATTTTGTGTATTTTTTATTATGCAAAGTGCAAAAACTACATTACCGTGTTTCTGGGAAGGAATTAAATGATGGCTTGAGATTTTTTAAAGACGATAATGGTATTAAGGATATCATTTACCATTATCTTCACGGCGACGAAGTTATGGTATATATTGAGTATTATAGTGATGATGAGGATGGTGAGGATGAGGATGAAGATGTGGATGAGCAGACTACCATCGAAAGAGGAGAAGTGAGGGATCCTACTCACGCGAGTAATTAGGTCAGGGATGAGTTTAGGTTAGATGAAGGGCAAAATGAGAAGGAGAGAAGTCATATTGATATAGATGAACAAACATGGAGATGTCTTGAAATTTTGGGTGAAGATGTGGGCGATGAAGACTTCATCGGATTAGAATGGGAAGTTGCTCTATCAAGTGAATCGAAAGATGAATATTTGGCTTTGGTAAGTTTTCCAAGTGACGAAGATGATGATGAACTCGCACATTCAAGACAAAAGCAAAGGGAATTTCTCAGAAAAGATTTTGCAGCTTTAGGAAAGAGGCCTGAGCCAGTAAATAGGGATGGAGCTCCAATTGAAGGTAATAGAAGTGAAGATGAAGAAAGCTACGGCGATAAAATTGTTGGTTCGGAGAATGAGCTTAACAATGATGATGAAGGACTTGCTCATGGAAGAAAAAATAAGTACCCTTACTATGATCCGACTGTTGATAAGCTTATTTTGTCTGTGGGCATGAGATTTGATGATGCCAAACAATTAAAGGAAGCTGTTGTCAAGAATTTCATTGCTGAACAGAGGAGTGTTGAATTCATTAGAAATACGAAGGAATTTGTGAGAGCCAAGTGCTCACAACCCAATTGTTCATGGAAGCTCTATGACGCACTTAGTAGGAATGGGTTATTCCAGATTAGGTCATTCCAGGAGGAGTATATTTGTCCAATTATATTTAACAATAAAAGGGTGACAAGTGTGGGGTCAATTTCATAAAAAAACATGAACTTTAGGTGTTCTCCCAAATCTGGCCCGAACTTTATTTTGCCTAAAAAAAAAGCACGAACTTTAGGTGTTGTTCTAAATCTAACTCGAATTTTATTTTGTCTAAAAAAAAAAAAAAAAGTTCCAAATCTAACTCGAACTTTATTTTTTAAAAAAAAAAGCACGAACTTTAGGTGTTGTCCCAAATCTGGCCTAAACATTATTTTGTCTAAAAAAAAAACACAAACTTTCACTTGTGTCCCAAATCTGGCTCTCCGTTAACCTTCATTCTATAGTCATTCGACGTGGCATTTCCACGTCAGCAATAATATCCAACACAGCAAAACGATGCTGCATTCGAGTGTTTGGAGGAAATATTAAATTTAAGTCTGCCCTCCAATAAGGTGAACTTTACAGATGATTCTCATGGGAAAAATAATTCAGCAGCTTCAGTTCCAAGAGATGAGGCACATAGCTAGGGCCATTAGATCAATTAACAATTGGCAAGCTGTTTGCAATGTTAGAAGTTGGGTTGGAAGTAGAAGATTACATTGCCTTAAAGCGAGATATTAAAAATGTGTGCATCTTGTAGTTAAATAGAGATGTGAAGCCTATTTGTAATAGACTTAATTTATTTTGTCTCAAATAAAGTTCGGGCTAGATTTGGGATAATACCTAAAGTTCGTGCTTTTTTTTAGACAAAATAAAGTTCGGGCCAGATTTGGGACAACACCTAAAGTTCGTGTTTTTTTTTTTTGAGACAAAATAAAGTTCAGGCCAGATTTGGGACAACACCTAAAATTCGTATTTTTTTTTTTTATGGAATTTGCCCAACAAGTGTGTGGTTATCAAAGTATTTTTTCAATACTATCAAAGCCATGCCCGAGATCAAGAGTCCTCAGTTTCAACTGTTAGTGAATGAGCAATTAGGGGTTAATGTGTCGAGGAATCAATGCAAGAGAGTTAAGCTGAGAGTAATGAAAATATTGAAGGGTGGGTATAAGGAAAAATATGCGCATGTATGAGTTTATGCTAGCGATTGCATGCTTCAAAACCCATCTAGTAGGGTATATGTAGAGGTTGTGGAGATGCCACTCCTTAATCTTGGACCTAGATTTGATAGATTTTATGTCTGTTTTGATGCATGCAAACATGGCTTTTTGGCTAGTTGTTGAAGAGTTATAGGATTGGATGGATGCTTTCTAAAGGGTTTATGCAAGGGGGAGTTATTAGCTGCTGTGGGGAGATATGCCAATAATAAAATGTTTCCGATAGCTTGGGCGATGGTGAAGATAGAGAACAAGGATACTTGGTCCTGGTTCCTAAAAAATTTAATGGCTGACCTTGAGATAATCGATGGGGGAGGATGGACATTCATGAGCGACCAACAGAAGGTAATACCATTGTTAATTAATTCATTCCCTTTTAATATTAATTACTTGCATATTTTTCCTAACTTGTATTTATTGGTTTGAATTTTTGTAGGGACTTATTCCTGCATTAGCTGAGTTGATGTCACATGCTAAGTATAGAATGTGTGCAAGGCAACATATACGCAAACTAGTCAAGAAACTTCAAAGGAGATAGGTTGCATAGACAGTTCTGGCAAATAGCGAAAAATACCAACATGGCTGATTTCACATTAGCCAAATAGAGATTATTGCAACTGACAAATGAAGGTTTTGATGCACTCTTTCAGATAGAAACTAAGCACCGGTGTCTAGCCTTCTTCAGCGAAGAGTTCAAATGTGATATCATTGATAACAACTTCAGTGCAACTTTCAGTAGCAGAATTTTAGAGGTCATGTGCAAACCAATTATCAACATGCTTGATGTTATTCGAGTTATGGTCATGACTAGATTGCATAGGCAAAGAGATGAGGCTACGAAGTAGACTAGAGACTATGGTCCTAGGATTGTGAAGAGATTGGATGCAAACGTTTCTGCTAGTAGGTTCTGCCATTTAATTTGGAATGGAGATAATGGATATGAGATCATTCAAAATTATGATAAGTATGTTATCACCTAGATAGAAAAAAGTGTTCATGCAGAGCCTGGCAATTGAATGGAATTCCCTGTACCCATGCCATTTGTGCTATTCAGATGAAGTAAGAAAACCCAGATGATTACCTAGATGATTGGTACAAAAAGAGCTTATACCTTGCTTCGTACCAATTCATGATGCCGAAGCAGCAAATTTTGGGAGCCAACAAATCATGAAAGCCCTTTACCTTTGCCACTAAAGAAACAAATAGGAAGGCCAAAAAGGATAAAAAGAATGCAACAGGAAGATGTATCAAGTCAGAGGATGAGTAGGACTAGGGTAAAGATGACATGCTCCTATTGCCGCAAGGAATGACACAATAAAAAAGGTTGTGAGCTGAAGAAGCAACATCAACAATAAGATGTAATGGCTGATTTAGTGCCAGGAACAGGATCTACTGAAGAGCTTCTTCTTGGGCCTACTGAAGAGAGGACAAAAGGCCCTGCTGTATTGCTTACCGAAGGGCGGACAAAAGCCCCGCCGTAAGGTAAGTATCCTCTTTACCTCAGTAACTTTTTAGTTCATATTCGATAGAATTTGATGGTTGACCATGTGTACTAGCTTCTCTTGTGCTTTTCCTTTGTCATGCACTTATAATTTGAGAAGTTTTCTCCATTTGTTTCCACCATGAAAATGAGTAAATGTCTAATTATTTATTTTGGTTAGTCATAATCCTGATACAGTACATTGTTATAAGACTTATTAAATGGCAACAAAGAGGCCATGTTGTAGGCTCAAATGTAAGGACAGGGACTGGAACAAGCATGATAGCAACAATAAGAATTGAGACCACGATTGAGCAAACAAGAAAAAAAAAATATCATGTAAGTTGTATATCGCCGTGTTTGTCTTTTATGGGCTGAAATTTAAATTTGCTATTTGGTTCTCAGGTGAGAAGACAAGCAATTGCACAAGTTGCACAGGCTGCTCCCCCATTCGTTGCTGCTACTGAAAATGATGTACCACAGCGAACAAGATGAGCTATTGGAAAAAGATTAAAGCAATTATGGGATTTATATAGATGAACGTATTGGAATGACTATTTTGAATGTAAGATTTATAGGCCTCATGCATTTAATTTGTTGTACTTCAATTCATTTCACTTGGTTGACAATATGGCTATGTTCTTATAGCCTGGGAGAACTTCGGAAGTACTTATCTCTCAAGGTGGGCCAACTCAAGAATCAATGGCGCAACCAAAAAAGAGTGCTCCAAAGAAGAAGACGGCGGGTATAGCTGTAAAACAGCCATCCAAAAAGAACCCAACACCAGTTCCATCTCAACCAACTGATCATGGGAGTAATAGTGATCATATGGACTAACACATGACATGTGCTAGAACAAAAATAGGCGCTGTCAAGAATAAGGAAAATAAGGTGACAGAAAGGCCAGTTAAAGAACATGCACATCCAGTTCGAAAGAGTGCTCGGATTATGAATCAATTCAAAGCTCCAAGAGGAAAAAGAGATGGGGGTGTTGTTAATATAGACTGATGGGAGGGTGCTGGATATGGTCTCTTTTTATGTGGTGCTAGACATGGTCTCTTTTTATGTTTTCTTTTTTTAGGAGGATGCTGGTTATTGTATCTTTATTGATGGTAGTTGCTGCCATTGTTTTTTGAGAATGATGCATATTGCCATTGTTTTTTTTTTTTTTTTTAAGAGGGTGCTGAACCTTCAGTGATTGGGAAGTGAAGTCAGACACATTTTTCTTTTATAAAGAATCAATCGATGTCAATGGCAATAGCTGTTTTTGTTATTTTCTCTTGTGTTGGTTTTGGCTAGTAATGCTGGCAAGATAGTTATTAGTTATGCTGTATAATTTTTTGCTGTTGGTGCAATGTTCTTATGAAGTTGATATTATTTTTAAATGTGATGTGTGCATATACTGTTGTTGGTTGAAGTTGTGAATGCTAATGAGTTTGTGGGTTTTGGTTGTATATGCTGGTGCAAGAACAAAATGCACCAACTTGCCTTGGTGTAGTTGTGGGAGCTGCATCTTCTTGCATGAGCAATTTTGGGCGCTGGTGCATCTTGTTGCATCAACACTTGTATTGGCTAGTGCAACAAGATGCAAGATGCAAGATGCATCGCGATTAGTGTAAGTCAAGTGACGTTTGAAACTAACATGTTCTTTTTTAAAAAAAAAAACTTATGCAACATAAGTGATCACTTTGTAATCACAATTGGCACTTAAATGATCATTTTTATAAAAACTTGGCACTCCAGCGATCACTATTTACAACTTATGGTACTGAAATAATCAATCGTGAATTTGACACCGTCCCTTAATTTCGCCATGGTTTGCAATAATAATTGCAGCAAACCAGCAAACTAGTACCAAGTAAAAAATGCAGCAAACCATTATATCTAAAGCAAAAACTAACCAAAACAAACATTGACAATACACAACTAAGCAATAAAACTTTTAAGTGCTCACAACTAAAACATTCCAACTCTAACCTTCCATTTCTACCATAGATTACAACAAAACCTTCTGCTCCATACAAAAATTGCAGCAAACCAAAAACATATTTTACTTATAAATAATCCAATACAAGTGCATATTCCACGTCTTCGACTATGGTAGATATACAAACTTCTTCTCATTACTCACTTCACATTTGAATAGACTACACAAGAGAATAGCAACATAATCAACACTAGATAAAAATTTCTTTCAATTTTCAGCCTAGAAATCTCTCTCTTCAAATGGTCGACCAGAGATGTTAAACCCTTCATTTGAACTTGCATTGAGTTGACATCCTCCAACTCGTTCATTAATATAGGTGGAGGTTGATGTCGGCCTTCAAGTAACTCCAAGATCATCTCTGTTGCTCGATCAGAGAATTTCTTATTAACCTATTTGAAATATTTGCACTTCGAGCATTCTCTATATCTGCCGCACCCATGGAATCTTCTCCTAGGATTCAACCAAGTCCAAGATGTTCTTCTCGGACTTGGTGACCCACAATAACAGTAACACTCGCCATCTAATTCGCTTTTTTTTTTTTTTTATAGGAATGTGAGCCGTTGTTGAAGCTTCTGCCAT
This sequence comes from Eucalyptus marginata, assembly GCA_014182565.1. Lineage (NCBI taxonomy): Eukaryota > Viridiplantae > Streptophyta > Magnoliopsida > Myrtales > Myrtaceae > Eucalyptus > Eucalyptus marginata. The sequence continues at coordinate 14,622,832 of CM024594.1, read as the reverse complement.
CCATTTGCAAGAACGAGCTGATAATTTTGGGAGAAAATTGAAGTATGCACTCAAATTGGGGATTTGGGGTTTTGAACTTCCAGTTCTCTCTCAATTTGGGGATTTATGATTCTTATTTGGGGGAAAAGATGCTAAACGGCGTCGTTTTGTTGTTTGTATGCCGATTGTACTCTTCGGCGATCCACGTCGGCTTCAAAAATTAATAAAAAATTGCTACGTCGGATTTCCGGCCAACCAGATCGACGTTGACACTGAAATGATCATTTTTCAAAATTTTTGGCACTTAAATGATCCAAAATAAAATTTTGGCACTAATAGTGTACTTACCCCAGGAATCCCCGGTTATCACTCACTGGTGCTTGACAAGTAAAGACCAGTAATGGTCATTGGTCATTTGTTTGATCGGCTTTCAATTTAGTAACATGCCCCTTCGATATACAATAAAAAAATCGGGCAACGATATATGATTGTTCAAGCCAAAACCTTCAGTCTTTAGACCCCCCACACCCTTATTTTTTATTTTTTTAAGTTACTATTTGAACATTCATGCATGTGTCAAGGGCCAGCAATTTCTTGGCCATGGAATAGCCCATGTGGCGTCTTGCGAGTCGAGAAGATACTGGGTCAGCCTTCATACCATAGTTGTTCCAAAGAATTGTATGGTGAATAACATTATCGTATCAGATTGTATCATACCCAATATAGCTTGGACATCCAGTCCTTCAAGTGAGACACACTAAACACTTTAAGCACAACAACTAATTTCGACTTACCATAAACTCATTAGGAGAGCGGTATTAACTCTCGACCAGTTTGTTCACTGGAAGCTAACCCTGCCTTTAAAGTTATGTAGAGATATAACCGTTTTATCCTAGAATTCGTAATACAAATGTCCTGACACCATTCCCAAGAACTAGCTGTATCATCCTTTTTGCATCACTTACTCTTTATCTCGATGCCACTAAGCTCCACTCACAAGGGTACAAGCATACAGGGAATTACAGTCTGTGACATTCTCCCTCACTCAATTCTACAACGTCCTTATTGCTGGGTGTCTTGCTACTTCCTTACATGTCCCAACCATCAATACCACTTCCTGAGACTTACTTGAATGACAACACCTGCCTAGCAGAATATGCCACTTCACTCCGCTAGTCACTTCCCTTAATGAAAGTTGTTTTCGAATCTCCAGTCACTTGTACATCCTGACAAGTAAGGCATCCCTAACCAACTACACTCTCTCGATAGAACCTACTTTCACCTATTAAGTTTCTCCTGATCTCAGTAGACCAATTGAGGGTTCTCCCTTTATTGGAAACGTGATAATAGACATCATCGTGAGATTTACTAATCGATTCAGGAACATTATCCCTATTTAGTGAGCAAATTGTTTCATTCCAATGCCCTCATTGCCAACCTAGAAGTTAGACCAAAGTCATATCTTATCCAAGCCTGCTAGCCCCAACGATCACTCTCCATCCTCATAGGATCGGGCAGGCTATAGGTTCTTCCTGTATCACTCATGTAACATCCTCGATTCGGACCCCTATTTTAGGCACAAGGAGTGGCCTAAGGATCGGTACACCAATACTAAGTATGGACTGTGAGTCAATCCTAGGGATTGTTCACGAGCTAACTAGCTGATTAGGGATAAGTGACTTAGGATCATGGTTATGTTAGACCAGAGCGTTCGACCATGAAAAGACTACTCGACCATAAAGATCGATGTGGACGATCACGTGCCATCACGTGTCAATCAACGGACGGATATAGCTCGATTCAACTTAAGTATATACCGGTCGCAGGTGACTCCGCACAATCACTGTACTGTTCATGAACAACCCTAATCCAATTCCATGTGATTGTGAACTAAGGCAAGTCGATTGATCTTACACGATTACATGACAACTAAGGGTCATTCATGGATCGACCGGGCTCAAACACGGGTCACGTGTAAAACCCTGGACAAGCGCCGAACTCAATTCGAGTTGGCCATGCGAGCACCACCGCTGCCGCTCAATTAATGTAGATCGCGTTAAAGCTATTTTCAATCAAAACTTAGTCGCAAACCTTGGTTTGATTACGGGTGTCGATCGTAAGTGATCTCAAGATATTTTTGTCTGGTTAAGACAATAATTAGATAGTCCTCATAATTATACTTCGTCCTCTTGAATTTGCATTAATTGAGAGCGAACAATTGTTGGAAGCCAATGAGACCCACCGCCTTACCCCATCCCTCACAAGCCTAAATGGGATGAACTTGTGGAACAACATGTGCTAATTTCGGGATATAGACTTTAATAGCCCTAGATGTGAGACCTATTTAGCTTTTTGAGATTAAATTGAGAGGAGACAAAATTTGGTGGCCATTCAAGAAGGGGTTAGGCTCCATTTAGGAGGGAACTAGGAGGAGGGACAAGTCTAGTCTAGGTAACTAAACTAGTTACTCTTGATCTAACCAATAATTGAACTCTTGGAGCTTGAGAACAAGCTTAGACAAGATAAGCTCATGGGTTGACACTTGTAAGGTGGGGATTCAATCTTGGTCACCAAGTTTAGGAAGCTAATATTGCAACTCAAATAATTGAGTTTAGCATTTAAGGCTTGTGAAAACCCATTTCTCTCTCCCTTTCTACTTCTTCTTCAAGTTCTTTCTCTCATTCTCTCCATCTAAGCTCTCTATCACCGCCCCCTCCCTCTCCCTCACGCCTTTCCCTCTCTCTCCCTCTCGGTTCGCCGCCATCATTGCTTCCGTCTGCCGATGCCGCTCCATCGTGCCATTGTCGTGAGTCACAAACTGCAAGCCGCAAGCCGCCACTGTCCGTTTCTCGTTCTTGTCTAAGTGGACCCCTTAAACATCGGCTAAGCCGTTGTGTTACATAGCTTAGATTTAGGTCGGTTTTGTTCGTGTTGTTAGATAGGATCGAGCCGTCTTAGATATGGTAGAGCCATGTACTTATTTTGTATAGTGCTTAGGTTATGAGATTCAAGGTAGGCGAGAAATGGTTATGTGATTGCCAAGGTTGCATGGTTTATTATTGTTAGTGGAAATGGTTGTTTATGTCCATATACTTACCTGATTACAAGGATTCGTTGTTATTCTTAGATGTTGTTAGTTTATTGTTGTAGTATAGGTTTAGTTACTAGAAGTCGTTGTTATTATTGGATGTGTTTACTCTATGTGATGTTAATTAGTATTAATGGCAAGGTTTTGTTTGTGTTTGTTGGAAGCAATCTCTATATACGTATGCTTATAATTCATGGTCGATGCTTGGTAACGTCCCAAGCCTCCGAAATGAGAGTTACGATGGTTCTTGGACATGCGTGGAGGCACACTGAGCTGAGTCTCTCTCTTGGTTTGGCGATATTAAAATGTATCGTTTCCGAATCAGAATAGACTTAAGTTGGTGCTTGAACATTATGGGTCAAACCACGGATTCTCATTTCGTGTTCGACATATTTTATTGATGTAGTTTCAATAGGCTATGAGATACACACAACTTGACATGCCTTTGGGCACTCATGCATTGGACAAAAAAGGAATATAGGAACTGGTTGTGTGCTTAATCAGTGTGGTCATACGAGGAAACCCGTCACCGATAGTTTCGGGACGATGCCTAATGGATTTTAAATACCCAATGAATTTTAGATGCCATTTACGGAGATGGTTATAGAACGATGCCCAATGGATTTCTGATGCCCAATGGATTTCAGATCTGTGCTCGATGGAGCGGGATGATGCCCCGGAGGTTTCCAGAAGAGCCGAAGGGTTTCGACTATGTGTGTATAATAAATGCACTTGAGATATTATAATATTATAGGGTGCTATGTGATTCTCGAGGCGAAAATCATATCTAAGGCATTTGAGTGTTAAGTACATACTTTTGAAGTTGTCATATGTCACGTAAATATTTTGTATGACATTGTTTGAGATGTGAAAGACATGTGCATATATATATATGTCATTTTTTGTGACGTCAGAGGCACGTGAATATTTTGGAAGTCATTATTTGAGACTTGAAAGCCATGGTAATATTTTAGAAGCTATTATTTGACATGTCGGAATTTTAGAGGCTATTAATTGTATTATGTGAGGCACGTGTGAATTTTTATGTCATTTTTAAGGCTTGAGAAGCACGTGTATTTTGTTGAAGTTATTATTTGGCATGTTCAAAAATTTTATGAGTATGAGATATTTTGTAAGTTCTTGGTAGTGCGGATATTTCGGTAGTTGAGGACTTCCCTTCATGTGCATAGTTAAGGCAAAGCAAAGGTTTTGTTTCCATTGACAAGTTGGCGCCGAGTTTCGTAAGTTTCCGATTCGAGGCATTCGCCTATACGAGATTTAGGTGATTCATTTATTGAGTTTTCAACTCATTTGTTATTGTTTTACCCTTTTTCAAGCCCTTAGGTATGAGTATGCCCCCGATCTTTATGGTCTGCCTATGCAGATAGAGGTGATCATTCTAGACATAAAGGATGTGAACTCTGACATCGTGTATTAGAGGCACACCACAATGGTGTGGCTTGACGAGAGTCTAGGATATTTGGTTTCCCATCTTTTTGAGGCGTGGTTCGCATGAGTCAATGAAGAGGTGGGCCCCTCTGTGGTTTTGACGGTCCACCCGCTGGTTCTCACGGTTCAATGGTGAATTCTCCTAACGGCACCGTGGATGACCTCAACTCCAACCCAAACTATAACCCCGAGCCCAAGCCGTGAGGAGCCGACCTCTTGACGAGAACCATTTTTTATAGTCGTCCTTGTAGAGGAACTAGGAATAACCCCTTATCCTTTTTGGATGTATATCGGAATGGGCCAACAAACGGGCTTGTAAATTAAATGTTCCAATCTAATGAAGCAATACATGTAAGTTGAATATTCGCGTACATGTTTTGCTTACTATCCTATTGTTGTTTGTTAATTGGGTGTTGATATTGTATGCTTCCGCATGTGTATAATTGAAATATAAAAAAATGAAAGGGACGGTGATACCTCGTGGGGCATCGCAAAATTAATTGCCATGGATGTCGTGTTCCCGAGATGGGAAAAAGGTTTGAGGCATGACAATCCACCTACTAAAGGGGAACTGCTCTAATACCATTTGTCATGAGCCAGTAATTCCTTGGCCGTGGAATAGTTCGTAAAATGCTAGGCGAGATGAGAAGACATCAGGCTAGCATTTATCCTGTAGTTGTTCCAAAGAACAATATGGCAAATAGCATCCGTATATCGGATCAAACCACAGCCAGCATAGCTCGGGCATCCAGTCCCAAGTGGGACACACAAAACACTTTAGGCACAACAATTGGTTTCAGACTATCATGGCCTCATTAGAAGAGCGGCATTAGCTTTTGACCAGTTTGTGTACGGGAGGCCAATCTCGCATTTAAAGCTCCGTAAAAATATAACTATTCTATCCTAAAACTTTTAGCACAAACACCCTCTACTCCCATGAACCAATTGTATCATCCATTTTACATCACTCACTTTTCATCCTGATGACACTAAGTTTCACTCACAAGAGTACGAGAGTACATGAGAATCACAGTATGTGACACTTGGCTGAATCTAATTGTTGCTCACAATATTTAACATGTGTGTTTGGTTAAAGTCAGTCGCAGTTCGCAGCATTTAACACACCGATTCCTTGTCGTATTAATCTTAGCTATACGTTTATGTATGTGTCTACATGTCGCATATTGTTGCCTAAACTGGGGATAGTCAGTGCTCTGAGTCTTGTCTTTTGCTTGTTTGCATGTGTTTGCATGATTTGGCACGTTAATTTTTGTGTTTAGTTTGCATGTTAGATTCGTCAATTTCCAGCCTTGGCATCGGATTTGTTGTCATTATTTCAAAGGTGCACTAACTCTATTCTCGCAAGAAGTTCGAAATCAAAAACCCCAAGGCATGTCGATTGTTCATCATTGCAAATTTTTGAGGTTGGATTGCAAGATTTTTCAACATTTAGACTTCGTTTGTTTCATGAAAAATATAGCATTTCTAGAAAATGTTTTCCAAGAAGTTATTTTTAAGGAAAATATAATTATTTTTCAGTATTCGGCTAAACTTGAAAATGAAGTGGAAAATATTTTTCGTTGTTCGGTAAGGAAAATCCTTTTTTGTATGTACTTTTTTAAATAATTTTTTTTAATTTTTAAAATCCATTTTAAAATTATTTTTATTTTTAAAAAAATTGATTTCTTAATTGCTTTTTCTTTTCTTTGCTTTCTTTTTGTCTTCTTTATCTTTAGTTGGTCGTCGGCCACGGCAATGGCCGACAACCAGCCAAAGGCGAGCTACCGTTGGATCGTTGATTTGGCAAGCAACGAGCTTGAGCTCGCTAGCCTTTAGCCTCGCGATTGGCGCCACTAGTTTGCCAATCTAGTGAGCGGCGAGGTCAGCAAGCCTCGAGCTCGCCGCTTGCCGCTGCCGCTTACTAGAGATCAACAAGCGTGAGGGCAAGCCAAATGAGGCTCAAGGCCCACGGCCAACTTGGTGGTGAGCCCCAAGCTTGCCCGAGGAGGGCAAGCTTGAGGCTCGCCCGTAGCCGGTCATCGACCATAGCCATGGCCAACAACTGGCCAAAGAAGAAGGAGGAAAAAATTAAAGGGAAAGGAAAATAAAAAGAGAAATAAAGAAATAATTATAAATTGAATTTTTAAAAAAGAAAAAAAGAAAGAAGAGGGGCTAGTAGGGTATAAAACAAGAGAGAGTGAGTAAGGAAATTTTTTTCCCTAACTTGAAAAATGGAAAATATTTTCCCCTCTTTTAAAAGACATTTTTTCCTTGTTAAAAAATATTTTTCACAATTAGTTCATTTTCCGTGAAATGTATATCGGAAAATCTGGAAAATGTTTTTCTCGAAGTTGTTTCCGCAAAAATGGAGCCTAGTTCAACCTAAATTTTAGTTGGTTTTAACTTAAAGTAAATAAAGTAAAAAGAGCATAAAAAACATTTAAATAGAAATTACATTATAAAGTAAGTTTTATTTAAACTTAGTACTATTTCATTTAATTAAGGGGTTCTGTCCCGAGAACAAGGCGATACATGATTTTGACTGATTCGTCTGAGGTTATTTTCTTTTCCGTACCTTATTTGTTTTTTATGCTAATTTGGTTTGACTACTTTTATTTGAGTGAGTTTTTTACACTTGACGGTTTTTGTTATAGATAAAAATAAAAATAAAAATGAAAGATGGCATGAAATCTGTTCATAAAAAGAAAAAGATATTGAAAGGATGTTAGATTAATCTATCATAACCAACTCCTTGGACTCGTGAATCATTAGTTTGCAGGATTAAGATGTACTCCAGCATCCTACTCAGGCTTCCAACTTGTCCATAATAAGTTAGCGGTGGTTTCGAGGTAATTTGAATTGTATAATTGAATTGAGAAATCGAGTTGCAACGAGTAGGGGCTTAGAAGAACGCGTGCTAAGGAGTTGGTGCCACCTTGGGAGATAAAACATTCATGCCTAGTTAGTAATTCGTCAACTTCCCTCAAGAGGGTCACGACAAACATGCTCATAAACCAATTGATGAAGAATGATAATGGAGGGTAATGTTGGAATAGTAGGATCACTCTGAGTGTTTTTAGGGATTGGAAAATGACTTCAGGTAAATGTGTCCAAATGGGAATAATAGAATTGTTTTCCTAGGGGAATTCAAATATAAATATGGATAATTTTTGTATCTATAACTTACCATTGGAAAATCTAGTTGGATAAAATTCTCTTCATCAATTTGAGATGAAGGAAAACATGAATCATATCTATATCTATACACAGCATCATAAAAATCAATTCTGATAAAAAAGAATTGTCATCAATAGGATATTTTAGCCTCCTTTTGCTTTTGAAATGACTGTAAATCCTTTTACTAGAGGATAGGATCACTGAGTAGTTGTTATAATTGGTGAGGGAAGAACACCCAAGTGCCACAACTTAGTATGAAGGGACACATTAACACTTTTAAAATGTATACTTAAATGTCAAAATCGGAGAAGAAGAGAATACTTAAGTGCCAATGACGAGAATTTCCGGCCAAACAGCTGACGTGGCTTTTTTCGGAGAGAATTTTATATATATAGGGCAAACGACGTCGTGCCATCCATATAGACTACACGAGACATCGCTAAATGATGTCGTTTTGGCATGGTCCATGTAGATTAGACGAATACCCCGTGCTGCAGCAAGGTGAGGCCGAAGAGGGGGCATCGGACGCCAGAGGAGGACAAGCTCCTTGCCAGCTACATCAACCGTGAAGGCGAGGGCCGGTGGCGCACCCTTCCCAAGCGAGCTAGCCTCCTCCGCTACAGTAAGAACTGCTACCTCCGCTGGATGAACTACCTCCGCCTGTCCGGCGAGCACATCCAGATCAGCCCCGACAAGGAAGACCTCATCCTCCGCCTCCTCGGCAACGGGTGCCCTACTCCTCCTCCCTGAATTCTCGAAGATCATTGAGCCAGATCGATCGGGGTTGAGCTTTCCCAATCTTGGCTAGGGTTTCGTGCATTCTTAAGGAGGGGCCGACCCGGGTTTCGATGTTCTCTCTCTCGATCACTGACTTGGTTTCTCTCTTCCACTCACCAATTCGCCATTGGTGCCCGCAGAATTTCAGCTCTCTATCCATCTTTCACAGGAACCCACGCTCTCAGTCAATCATTCGCTCACTTTCTCTCACACTTTTCAGCTAATGAGATCTTACAACCATAGCATTCTGAAAACCACTCACTGATTAACCAAAAATCTCTACAAATTTCATAAAGGCCTTGCTCTCCACTTCCAAGATTCAACAGTGCAATTCGGGGGCAAACCGAAATCAGGGCTCGAGGGCTTTCAATTCGGGATTTTGGCTGGTTTAGGGTTTTTAATTTGGGAGAACACGGAGGACGTTGTCGTTTTAGACAATGATTGCTAAGTGGACATTCAGGTGACCTACGTAGACCGGTTTTATTAATAAAATAGCACCATATTGAATTTCTGGCAAGCCTAGCCAGAGTTGTACTTAAGTGTCCAATTTTTTTTAAAAAAAGCTACACTTAAATGTACATTTTAGAAGTTTTGGCACTTATGTGTTTTCCATGTCAAGTTGTAGCACTTGGAGTGTTCTTCTCCATATAATTAATATATGACTTGATTGATCTACAATGTAGTCATTGTGCCTCCTTCGCAACATTAGGAGTGCATGTCGTACGGGTGTCAATGATTCGCTTTGGTCGATAGCCCAAGCGAACCCAAACATTGAAGGTGACTTGTTTCTTGTGAGCCGAATCAAGGCTCAACCTGAATAAAATCCAAACTGAAAATATGGGCCGGCGGTTTTGTTCAGGTTGTCCGGTGGACCCTTTTTTCGTCTTCCTCTTCCCCAGCTGAAAAATCCCATTTCCAAACCGAAATGTAGAGTCCCTCTCTACCGTTGTGGTAGTTTTTTCCCATCCATCCCAAACCCTAACCCCCGACTGTGTCTCTCCCGAATTGAATTTCCCCAGTTCGTATTCGGTTTTGCAAGATACACCCATGGTCCTTTCAACTTGTGATTGCTCTCCAGCATGTGGAATCCTGCCTTTTCTTCTTAAATTCTCCATCTTTGCTTCCTCTCTGATCTATTTTTGGTCCTTCGACTGCGTATTGTGGTCCTTGCGGTGAAGACCCCCTTGGTGTTGTTGCTTCCTCAGCTTCCCTTTCATGGGTTGCGCTTGCATGTTCTCGATCACCCCTCTACTTAGCGTCGCCACCATTCTGCTAGCCATCTGCCGTCACCGATTCTCTTTTTGTAGCTGCGTTCCAGATGGCAATTGTGAGTCAGGAGGAGGAGGCGAGATTAGCTGCACTTTGTATGCACTTAGGGTGACTCTGGTCAACTCAAGAGATAGACATTTGGGATGATGCACCCCTGCAGAGACAATTGCCGAATGTCAATTGACACTAGTTGGTAAGATTCTGGGCAATCCTACAGTTAATTTCTAGGCTTTCCAGAACACGATGAGGCGAGCTTGGCGTACGGATAATGTTGAGATATCACAACGCGAAGAAGGTCTCTATATAGTCAGATTTCACTCGGAGGGGGATAAATTACGTGTGCTAGATAACGGCCCATGGTTGTTTTCGAGTAACCTTGTCATGCTTCAACCTTGGACCCCCAATACCCCACTTCATTGTTATGATTTCACTACATGTGCGTTTTGGGTACAAATATTTGGTCTCCCCTTAGAACACTACACTGACCAATTTATTCGAAAAGCTGTGAGGGATGTTAGACAAGTTCTAGAGGTCAGGATCGAGACAAAAGAAGGTTCCATATCTAAAGAAGTAAGAGTCAGAGTGGCACTCAACTTCCAGGATCCTCTGAAGCCGGGCAAACTCATTCAAATCGAAGGAAAAAACTTATGGCTTGACTTCCGTTATGAACGGTTACCACACTATTGTTATTCTTGTGGGGTTCTAGGCCACTATGCTTCTTATTGTAAAGACATATCCTATGACGAGACGAAATTTGAGGGACGGGACAAGCTCTACTATGGGCAATGGCTACGAGCAGAAGTACGGGAGCATAGCCCTTTCTGGCAGGCATTTTATGAACCGCCACTTAATCAAACAGAAATGGCAGAGATTGTACCTGAAACTCCTCCAGAGGGACTGCCTTTGCTCCTTGCTGCACAGGAAACCCTCAGTAAGCCCACTGATACATTGCCCTTGTATCCAATTCCAGCTCATATCACCACTACTACACCTGTTGTGAATCACCCATCCAACACAGCTTTGCCTTCTGATGCTCATCCGCACACAACTGCAGTACCTGACCCCAAACAGAAAACACCAATGGCAGATTTAAGTGTTCAGCCATCCTCCTCAAAGAAAGCTAAAGGCTCCCGAGTTCATACCAAAAACCATCCACAAAAGAAAATCAAACGCTATTCTCCGTATGGATCCCATGCTCTACTACCAGAACATCTGGATGATAGTCATCTGTTGGATACTCCAATATTTGAAGCCGAAAGGGCTGCTGATTGGGCTGTGGTGGCTTGCCCGACAAAGCCACCAACTCACAAATGAGGATACTAAGCTGGAACTGTCAAGGACTGGGCAATTCCTTGACAGTTCAAGCCCTAAGGGCCCTAGTGGCTCAAGATAGGCCCGACATCCTTTTTTTGATGGAAACGAAAAACCAAGTACAGGTGATACGAAGAATACAGAGGAGGTTGCAGTATCAGCATAGTTTTGTGGTTAATCCCCAGGGTCTGGCGGGGGAATGGTTCTTTTTTGGACAGAACATATCACACTCAGTATTCAATCACATACCTCGCATTTTATCGACACCATATGTTCTGAAGACCTAAGCAGCACACTTATGGGAGTCACGTATCTACATGCCCCTACAGTCTATCAACACCGGCAGCAACTATGGACAAAGTTGCGGCTTCTTAGCCATCTGCATACACTACCATGGCTATGCATCGATGATTTTAATGAAATATTACATAGATGGGAGAAAGTGGGCCGGAAACCAGCTGAATCCTATCGACTACTTTCTTTTCGGGAACTACTAGATGATTGTGCTCTAATGGATCTTGAATCCAAGGGTTGTGCCTACACTTGGTTTAACAATCGAAGTGGTGATGACATGATCAAAGAACGACTCGATCGAGCGTTATGTACTATGGAATGGCGAGTGGCTTACCCAGAAGCCGAAGTTCATGCATTACCAGCCATTGGCTCGGACCATTGTCCGTTAATTTTGAACACGACACTTAGTGTGATTAAAAGGGGAAGAACCTTTACCTTTGAGTCGTATTGGCTGCAAGATGCTGATTGTCGCCAAGTGATCATTGAAGCTTGGACAGCTGAGTCCGCGCACAATATTACCTTATCTCAGAAGCTCCACACAACATCGCAAGCACTGGCTCAATGGAGTCGATCCAAATTCACCGCTGGTCATCACAAAATCTTTCTCCTAAAGTGGCAGCTACAACAATGCTTTAATAATCCTGTGGGCAGAGATAAAAAAGAACAGATTGCCTCAATACATAAACAAATTCAGGAGATATGGGTGCGGGAAGAACATTATTGGGCGATGCATTCTAGGATAAACTGGATGAAGTGGGGTGACCGCAATACTAAATTTTTTCATGCCACAACAATTCAGCATCGGAAAAGAAATAAAATCAGCATGCTGAAAGACGCCAATGATGAATGGACTAGAGACCCTGCTCGGGTAAGATACCAAACACTTCAATATTTCCAAAATCTTTACACTTCGGTAGGACAACGAGATTATACACCTATTCTAGGACAATGTCCACAGATAGTAACAGCTGAAATGAACCATAAATTAATTGCTGAAGTCACCGTGGAGGAAGTCAAGGCAGCAGTATTTCAACTAGGTGCCACCAAAGCACCAGGATCGGATGGCTTGAATGACCTTTTCTATCGAGAGCTATTGGGATGTTATACAGAACGATCTTTTTACCTCAATGCAACACTTCTTTTACTAATGGAGTCATGCCTATTGAGTTTAACAAAATTGTCCTATGTCTGATCCCCAAGGTACAGAATCCTGAGAGGCTAGATCAATACCGGCCTATCAGTTTATGCAATTTTATCTACAAGATTATCTCTAAAGTACTTGCAAACCGGTTGAAATCTTGCTTGCCTGAGCTGATTTTAACAGAACAGAGCGCCTTTGTGTCAGGTAGGCAGATTCAAGACAACATACTAATAGTACAAGAGGTACTCCACTATTTCGAAACTCATAACAGGAAGAAAAAATTTCAAGCAATCCTCAAGCTAGACATGAAGAAAGCCTATGATAGGGTAGAGTGGGATTTCTTGGAAGACTATCTATGTCAAATTGGTTTTCATTCTCGGTGGGTGCTTTGGATAATGCAATGTGTCAAGACGACTTCTCTTAGCGTCAAGCTCAACGGCGAATTTCTTCCTTATTTTATGCCTTCTCGGGGAATCAGGCAGGGCGACCCTCTCTCACCCTATTTATTCATTCTCATAGCTAATCTGCTATCCACCCTCATCCAGCGAGCAGTTGATATGGGTAGTCTCCGAGGCCTTAAACTTAACAGGTGGTGTCCAACCCTTTCACACTTATTTTTTGCTGATGACGCCATTTTTTTCCTAGATGGTAGAACCCAAGAATGTCAAAACCTAAGCGACTATCCTAAGCCAGTATTGTCTAGCCACAGGTCAAGAGATAAATCGAAATAAATCAGGCTTGTTTGTTAGTAAGAATTGTCCTACTTCTCTTAAGCTGAATTTGGCTAGTGAACTCAGGGTGCCACTTCTAGAAAGGACGGGTAAATATCTCGGAATACCTTCTGATTGGGGCTCATTTAGACGCGATATGTTTGCTTGGATCCTAGGATGCGTGAACTCCAAGTTGGAGGGGTGGAAAGAACAACTACTTTCTAAGGGGGGGAAGGAGATTTTGTTAAAAGCAGTGGTTCAGGCACTACCACAGTATGCGATGTCAATTTTTAAGGTTCCTGTATCTATTTGCAACTCAATTGAAAAGAAAGTAGCTCGGTTTTGGTGCCAAAATAGTAGTACAAAAGCTGCGATTCATTGGAAAAGTTGGGAAATCCTTAAAGAGAGGAAAGACAATGGTGGCCTAGGATTCAGAGATTTGTTATCTTTTAACAAGGCCCTTCTCAGCAAACAAGCGTGGTGGCTCTTTCATAATCCTCACTCTTTATGGGGTCAACTATTTAAGGCTTTATATTTCCCCCATACTACTTTCTGGCATGCTGAAAGGGGTTCTAGACCTTCATGGGGTTGGCAGAGTGTTCTATTGGGTCGAGACTCTATTATGCCGAAGCTACAGTGGTCTGTAGGTAATGGCCAATTGATACGAGCGCGACAGGATCGTTGGTTATCTATGGGCATTCTCGGTGGACCAGCACCACGAGGAGAACCGGAGACAGTGGCAGGCTTCATCATACCTCATCAACATGTGTGGAATACCCAACTCCTTTTACTGGCCTTTGATGAATCCATTGTCCAAGAGATACTAAAAATTCAACTCAGCCCTGCCTTGACAGAAGATAAACTTTACTGGACTGGAACAGCTGATGGTTGATACACGGTCAAGAACGCCTACAATGTCATCAAGCTGCATCGCCCAATCTACGGTACAATTTCGAGCCTCCTCTTCATACACCCCACCCTATAAACTATGGCTCAAAATTTGGAAAACCAACACGGTCCCAAAGATACGGCTATTCCTTTGGTCTTTAAGCCACAACACTACCCACTAAAGACAACCTGTACCGACGGAAAATCATACCTGACCCCCTATGCACCCTCTGCCCCTCCCAATCCCCCGAGACAATAGAACACATTTTCCTGTCTTGCCCATGGACCCAGTACATTTGGAACCATCCCTCAGTGTAGCTCAATCTCTCACAATATCGCACTCATAGAATAGATGCATGGCTTGTAGATCTACTTGACCGAGAGAGGGACGTACCAGGATTTGAACAGGTTGCAGCCTTGCTATGGTACATTTGGCTCGCTCGAAATAACTTTGTGTTTCGCCACCAACGACTGCAACCGAACCACCTGGTCGACACAGCGCTTGCCTTTGCCCAGCTCCATCTCAGTGTTCAACAGATGGCATCCCGCACAGACGCTCGGCTGAGTCAGCTTCGTACTTGGATCCCCCCTCCCCAAGGTGCCCTCAAGGTGAACATTGATGGTGCGTTCCCTACCGCCGTGAACAAGGGTGCGATCGCCTGCATCATTTGCGATCACACCGGCTGATTGATCGGAGGAGTTACTAGGGAAGTACCTGCAACATCCGCCCTCGAAATCGAATGTCAAGCGTTGCTGTGTGCCCTTGACGAGTTATCCAACCAAGGTAGAAGACATTCTCACCTGCTGTTGGAGACGGACTGCCTCACGATTGCAGAAGTACTTAGCTGGGATCGCCTTCCACCATGGGAGCATCAAGCCATTTTCGCCCAGATCACTGCTCGACTTCACTGTTGCCCCAATCTCACCGTGCAGCACTGCAGGCGAGAATCCAATGCCCTAGCTAACTGGGCCGCGAAAGCCCATGGCCGTGGTTACCTCCGGATGGATTGGCCCACTTCTCCACCTCCTGTTATGTTAGACATGTTATACCAAGACACTCTTGTAAACAAATGTCCTTATTTCCCGAAATGAATAGAATCTCGTCTTTTCCGACAAAAAAAAAAAAAAAAAAAACTGAGCTTCTCACTACACCAACTTTGCCACTCGGTGCGAAGCAAAATCAAGCTCTTCTGGTGATCGATCTTACTCGGACCTGTGCAAATATCAATGGACCAATCTCCTCTCCAGATTGTGAGTCCAAGCAAACGCACAATGACCAAAGAAAAGCAAGAACAATAAAAGAAAAAGAATAATAAGAAGGAAAACTTGACGACAATGGAGTGTACATAGTGAGTGAAATAGTTTGGTTTGAGTTGCTCTTGAGACCGACAGGATTGTCGTCCTCCTCGTAATGCTGAGAGGTCGCTTCGACGCTTTTGTGTGGAAATCTTGAGAATCGATGAAGGGCATTGGACAGAGAGAGAAGAAATAGGAGTAGACACAAAGAGAACGCAAAAACAATGGGAAGGAATGGGAGCAGAGAGCCTCACAATCTTGGAGAAGATAAATTCAGGAAAGAGAGAGGCTCACAATCTTGGAGAGTATCTAATAGACAGATGGATTTGGGAGCTGGAGAGTCTCCAATGGAGAAAATGGATTTGGGAGCGAGAGACCTGACAATGGATTTGGGAGCGATCTTGAAGGGAATAGGCTATAGGGTATTTTAACGTGTTTCAGTTATGTTCGGGGTTATGAATCGGACCGAATTGAAGTGTTTGTGATACCTGACTTTTTAATACTCGAATACAAAGAATACCATATCCGAAAATACCATATCTCAAGACACCGTAGGTGGAACTCTATTGCATGCAGTAGGATCCTTTGACACTTATATCTTAGTTGGGTGTCTAGTTAATATAAAAGTACTTTTGCACAACAACCTACGGTATCTAAACCTTTCTATTCCATTAAACCCACACATGCATATCAACCTACTTTTGCAGCACTGTACGTACAATTGTACACTTCTGAAAGCAATGATTACTATGAGTAATAACAATTCCCAACAAAGTAAGACATGAGTGAATGAGACCATGCTCAATGCTCATAACAAAATGAATATGACTATTAGAGTTGGTAGGTTTCCGGTCGCCGTATGTGTTTCAGCATGTGTGGAGTCTCCGATATAGCCTTTGATCTTCCAACTAGCCGTTTCACAGTCTTCAAGAAAATCAATTCCTTGCTGGAAATGATAAACACAATCACAAGAGATCCGGTCGCTCATATAGTCGAATTTTCTAAGTAATAGTGAGGTATCATCAAATAGAGTATGTTGTACTTGAGAATAGTCCATGGTACCAAATCTATTACAATCAATTCGATTTTGCTTCATATATTTTTGGATTTTCAAGCCTGAGGCTAGCTATTAATTTTCTTTTGACTTGCGATGTTAGTCAACAGAATATTTAGGTCTTCTTATTCAGATCACTTAATCGTGGGTTTGACACGTTCATCATATTTGACATAGGGAGCTGCTCATATCAACAACACAATGAGTTCATTGAAGCCACCCGCTGATAGCTGACTTACGTATTGTCGTCCTTTGGTCTTCCTGAGTACATTAGTGTCTAAGACTTGACTCGGTTGTTCGCCTCGTCTTGATACCTCCAATTTGTCATGAATTTCCTGTTCTCCTTGATTTGTTCGCCGCTTACGAAAGTCTATTCAACTTCAGTTAATCTTCTCACTTTATACTTCGGATTCCATCAACGGCTATAGTGCGTCCTTTGTCAAGTATACTGGAAATAAAATAACATTTGCATTTATCAAATGATAATGAGAGATAGATAACTTTGTCAACTTCAAAATATTATAGGATGTTTTACCAATACAGCCATGTGGCATGGCCAATATTCCAATGTGTATGACTCCATTCAAAACAAGGTCGATTTGCAATTTTTTTTTTTTTGTCAATTTATGTGATTTTTTGTTTTCTTTCTTTTTTAACTAGTCTGGTCTCCTTAGCTCTTTTTAAACATTTTACTTTTCTGATTTTTTTTTCTTTCTTTCCTTTTCCTCACTTTTCATCTTCTTTTTACACCGCCCCATCGTGACTGGAAAGGACCAGTAGGGTCACAAGAGCCTAGGCAATTGCCAATGATCCTTGTTCAAATCTAGGGTAGGGTTGCGACCCTCATTGACCAGATTACTAGTCCTCCCTTGCCACAAGCGAGGGTCACAACCCTCTTCCAAATCTTGGCAAGGGTTGCTGGCCATTGTCGAGGCCTTGATTGTCGCTACCAACCAATTTCTAGCGATGGTGGGGCAGAAGCAGTGGTGTCTTCTTGGCAATGAAGTGGAAGGAGATCAACACACAACGAAGAAGATGAATAGTGGTATGGGAAAAAAAAGAAAAGGGAAAAAATTAAGCAAATTTAAAAAATGTAAAATGATGTCATTTTCATTCATTTCTTTCACGTTAACCATTAATTATGTCACGTAAAATAGATAGTATTGATTAGACCATCACATCATAAATTTTTTATATGAATTGATCGGATGAATTATATTAGAAGATTGTTGAAAGGTTTAAAATTATATTGATAGAATTAGAAAATTTTACGGAGAAATTGAAGTTCATATAATAAATTTAAGTTTTTATGGACAAATTTTTTCCAGGCCTATGGAGCCTTTCAAGTAAACGCCAAATCTGCATGCCTCACCTCACAGTTAAAGGTAGTGCCATCATCTCTCTCTCTCTCTCTCTCTTGTTACATACGTGTGGCGGTGCTGAGGAAGACATGATTGCTTGTCGGTATCAGGTAAAGGAGCCATCTTGATGTGAATTAGTGCTCCACCTACGCCATCCTCCACTTGCTTCATGCATGGCTTGCGTGCTCAGCTATATTATAAACAGAAGGATTCTTCCCCGTTAAGCATTTATTCAACCGAAATTCCTGAAACTTATCTTCTCTTGTATCCGTTCAAAAAAAGAGATTCGGATGGACGTCCTTTATTTCCCAAATTGAAATGCTAGAGGTAATCCCATCAAACCCTTGCAAAGTCCCCATCGTCCACATCGACTTTATTGGGGAAAGGCATATCGGCAACGTCATCGTTTTTCTTCATCAATCAAGGCCGCGAATATACTTTCTTTCTCTCAATTAAGGAGAGTTCTAAGAGCTATGGACATATATAAATGCAAAGAAAAGGAAAAACGCGAAATAAGAAACATGAAGAAGAGCCTGTCGAGTCTAGTTGTGCTTTTCATCTTTACTCCTGTAGATGGCCAAGCTACAGACAAAAGCTAGCTGCCAAGTTGACCCAAACAGGCTTTGCTTTAAGTCCAACGCTTTAGCAGCCGAAATGGACCACAATTAGCAATTTCCATGACCCTATAACAGTCATTCAAGTGCTGACAAGCCCATGACTCGTTTAACTCCCAAAAGCCACTCACTCTATGGCACGAACCACGATCATGGAAAGGCAAAAAGACTTGGTCAAAACTCGGGTCAACCATATGTCCCAGGTTATGCCTTGTCGATGGCAAGGATTACCTCTCAAAAGCAGTAGTTTAGAACACCGACAGACATGTATCTCTAATCTACTTATAGATCACATAATATCATCCACTCAAAGCCGTGTAAAAAGTGGTAAGGAAGCTATAATTAGTTGCCTTGGAAATACAACCTCTTCAATTTCATTAATGTATCCTAGTTTTGAAATACTAAAATACAAATAAAAAAATCAGAGTTACTTGGGTGTTCCCTCAGAAGATACGTGCAATGAGCTAGCTAGATTTCCAATCTACTTCAAAAGACACCTATTTTCTATTATATAGGAATAGACTATAATCTAATTGACGAAACTATTTCAACTATTACTTTTTGGTTCAATATATTCACTCAATTTTCCTCTAATGTATTTTGGATTAGGCCTTACTTTCATTTTTAAACGTGCGTGAAAAGTATTTTTATTAATCAATTAAGAATTTGACGTGTCATGTATTTGTTTCATTCATTGAAACATTGACAAGGCAATTAGTTTGGTGGTCCTGAGATCACCCAACTCTACACTGTTCTTCACTCCACTAATGACTTACAGGTCATTTTGTGATTTAAAATATTCAATTGAATTTCCTTCAATGTATACTGATTCAGGCCTTACTTTCATTATGAAACACGGGTAAGAAGGTCCAAAACTTCTTTCGGGTCCCAATCCCCTCCAATTTTGAAGGATCTCAATCTCTTTTCAGATTCAATTAAGTATGAGTGGACGTGTGAAAATTTTAAAGGAATGCCTACAAAAAGTTAGATGATCCAAGAACTATCTAAGTTGTTACGCCCTAGAAAGGGCCCAATTACAACAAGAGAAAAATTTTGGAATATGAAATTTATAGTCTAACGAGATTTTGTTTGAAATTTCATCTTAATGTCAGATTTTCTCTTGTAATGTGTTTTTTTTTCATTTTGTAAAATCAATTTCACACAAGGCCCACTTTTCGTCGTTGCATTTGAACTTTAGGGCACAAATTGTTCTATCCAAGCTTTATTAATTCAAGCGCTTGAAAAAGTAAAAGAAAAGCATTGGCACGATCAAATCAGAGACTATTTTATGATAATCGTCAATCCACCTTTCCGAACTCTATGAATGACCTACTATTTATCAACCAAAATCCTTATCAACTTAGATAAAAGGCATTCAAAACCTATTTGATAATTACCATCCACATAATTTATATTTATTTAAGGGCTTGAAAAAGTAATGGAAAAGCATCAGCATGGATGACAACAGGCTCTCTATTCATCGTCGATTCACTTTTTCAAACCCTACAAAAATGACCTACTAACTCACGAACCGAAAACTCTTTCTTGCTTAACATGAAGGGCATCCAAACCCTAACCCTCCTCGACTACAAGAAAGATAAATCATTCCCGGTGTCTTTTAGCTGTCTGTTGAGTAAAAGAAAATAACGTCAAGATAATGAAAATTTGTCGTCTCGCATCACGCACTTTCATGAAAGCGACGACATCTCTTTGGTTGGATAGAAATTGGTCAAATGAAACTTGTCCCCTTCCATCTTTTTATATCTCGAGTGCGTAAAGCCATGGACATGTTTGACTGGCACCGGCTCAATGTCGAGGCCAAAATCAAAGCTGACTCTTCGTTTGATTGCTGAATATGCTTCGTTGCGCAAGCGCACTCATGCAAAATTATTGCTTTGCCCCGAGACTAGAGGGGTTTGTGCAAGCACGACCGCGTATGGAAAATCAATAGAGAAAAGACCATTTGAAAAACAATGCGTGTATTGCGCAATAAAGTAGATTGAATAGGAGAAAAGGGTTCTTTCCCAAGCCAAGCATTGTATGCTGTCATTTTCCCTACATTTGAAACAAAAGCACGTAATGCATATCGAGATGGCCCATCTTTTCATCCGATTTGATGAAGTTTCTTCCAACTATGCCTCTAATAAGTGGTTTTCAAGTTAAACATCATTTGCACAGAGACTTAACTAAATATAAGTATCAAAAGGAAAAAGGGCCCTATTTAGGCAATAAACTCGAACAATCCTGTTATTCAACTCAAGAATTATTCAACCAAAAAAAAACAAAACTCAAGAATTAATGCTTGTCAGCATCATGTATGCGGATGCACCTTTTCGCATTCTCCTCTCCTCCTCACAATTGCCATGATCTGAATTAATATCAGGATCTTTTGAATTTATCTAGAGTTGAATTACTTTTCAAGAATTCTACTCCTCGTGGAAAGGAAATTAAAAATTCAAGTAAGGCATGCAAGAACGGCGATCCATTTGAATTAGACTAACTCCATCGTCTTCAACAAGTATGTTGGACCTAACTTCTTCTTAATTAGAACCAGTGTCGAAAGATCCTACAATTATAAGTTAGATGTGAATAAAGCCTTGTCAACTGCGACTTAATATCCGTCAACTAGTCACCAAATCTTTTGGATGAAAGTGAAGCTTTGATGATTGATTGTCTTTCAATTAAATGACTATGAACAGCTCGTTAACCAATTTGCTTGCTTCCTAAGCTTTCATTACTCAACGCAAAAGATGGTCTTACAGAGGGTTCCCAAAAAGTGGAAAAAAATATCAATCCCCTTTTGATATTTGAACATATAGATATGGTCTCCCTCAATCGCTCTCTCTCCTTCTCTCTCCCTCAATTTTTCAAATCCAATGTCTCCTAATAAGGTTTCTAGAAATGACTGGGGAATCTTTTAATATTTGTATGATTGACAACATGTGGGACCACGTGACCCTAAAAAAGAAGATAGATTGGAACATCTCACTCTCTAGAGAGAGAGAGAGAGAGAGAGAGAGAGAGAGAGGAGGGACTTGTGAAACAAGGACGTCTAGAAAAAGCGAAAGCTGCCATGGAAACGCAGAGAGCATTTCACGCCTATTCATGTGGGCATCGATGGAAAGAAGAACACAGATTGGCATACACAGATTCATATGGAGCTTGGGATTTTTTCTTTTTTTTTTTCTCTATTTTTTACGGTTTCTAATGCTTCTATAGATACCTCCTCATTTATTATTGGCCATTTCGGGATCTCAGCATTTTTTGTACCACTTCGACCAACCGACCACAGAAAAGAAGATCCCATCCCATCATCACGCTGGTAACAATGAGAGAGAGAGAGAGATATGAAGCTTTTTCTTTTTCTATTTTCTCGAGTCCCTTCGAAAGCAATAATCCTAGTCACGTACAAGCCCACCTGTGTTGGTTAATGTATAAGTTTTGTTCAAAACTCAAAAGCTATATTGATTACGAACTTTAAATGAGTATTTCCAACCAAACATCATTTATAAACAAACGAGATATATGCAAGCACAAAATGAATGTGTCTGTAAGAGAAACTTTGTCGAGAATCGACCCCATTGTCGGCCCTACCTTTTCTTGAAACAAGCCTATGTGTATCAGATAGTGGCACAGATATTCATAATAACAATTAGTATGTGGAGTTCGGTCATCTAGGGCCGTTAATTGTATATTTAGATTAAACGCATGTGTTATTATCTAATGATAGCAGTTTCTTTTGTCGGCAAGTTTCAACCATACAAATTTTGAAATTATTTTCTGTAAGTTTATAAAAAAGAGAAGTCTCATATTTTTGCCGTTTCTTTCGCCAAATGATAACCTTGTGAAAACTTTAGACCTTAGAATCTAATTTGGAATTTGTAGAGAAATCAATTAATTGCTACTGACTTTTACAATTTCACAACGGTTTCGCGGAGGGTGGAACCCCCCTTAATCCGGCACCGCTGAAATCAGATAAATTAAAGTTACGTCAAGAAGAGTTAGAAAGGTTGTGAAAATGAGTAAAAACAACTGACTCCCTCTGACCCTACTATAAATCTATAAAGATATACTTCCACCTGAGATCTTCTAGTTATGTCCCTTGGATACAGTCAATAACCCACATTACGCTGGACTGATTAAAGCTCGAGATACAAAGGATATACAACGTGCGATGATTATAAGTTTAAGAAGTGGAATGATGTATGGATAATGACAAAGCGAAATGATAGACACTTTAGTGGAATTCGTCTTTCTTTTTAGCAATTATGGCGAGAAAGAAGGCTTTTTTTTTTCTTCTGTGGTTTGATGTTGTCTGCCCAGCGAATGACTGACACAAAACCCTAATGAAACAAAAATGGATAACTAGGAGCGTTTGAACACATTTTCGTTTTTGTCATCATTTCTTTGACCACGTCCTATGATTCGTCTACGTCTTGTTATATATTAGTTTTTTCAACCCCCAACCCCCAAAAAAGAAAAAGGATCTCTCTCTCTCTCTCTCTCTCTCTCTCTCTCTCTCAGTGCATGGTTTTGAGTGGGATTTTGGCGTTACCCAACTGCTTCTCTGTTCATCAATTACCATGCACTGTGTAACTCCGCCACACAACAACAGACGAGTACGAGAAAATCTCGCCTATAATTACACAATCATTTTCGCCATAGTGTCCCTAAGCAGGCAACAAAGGATTACGTCGTCATTTTCCCACTTGTCTAGGGTTCCCCAAAAACTTAATATAGTGCATATGTACAGAAAATATGGCCGGTCCTGAGTCGCGACACTTCTCATTCCTTTTCCTTGATTGGAGGCACGAACTTAGATGCGTTCAACTGATGATTTTCTTTCGCTTTTATTATTATTTTGGCCTTTCTTGGGCAGGTGGAAAACCCAGTCTTTCTCGAGTAAAAGTTCCAAAAAAGAGCAAGACCGACAGATTTTCTAGGAACTCGCAACTGGCATGGACGCGATCACAAGAAAAGAAGGGTGATGGATGTGTATGAATCGAAGCGTGGAGAAACAGTTCTTCATGCATGGGTCTTAAAGATCAAACAAAGATTGCTGAGAAGTGACTGCGCGGATCAGAAAAATTGACCGAGAAAAGGAGGAAAATTTTTGACCACCAACTTCCCTTGGCTTGAAATGGCAAAGGAAGCTAGTTAAGACGTACGGTTGATGTGCAGTGCTTTCTCAAAATCATCTCTTGCGTTCTTCCACCTTTTCCCATCCTCTTCTTTTACTTTTGTCTTTTGTTTTCGCTTTTTTTTTCTTTTTGTTTCAATATCGGGGGATGATTAGTAACTTCCCGCAGACAAGATTCAAAACAATCTTCCCGGAGAGCAGTAACTGATAAGCCGTTGGTTATATTATGAACAAGCGTCGCGAGATATACAAAACTTTACCTTTTGATAATAAATGAGGGAGATACACCCAAGCACATTAAGTAAACGACTACCAACCTGGCGGACCACGACAGACAAACTGTCTTCCCTTAAGTTTAAGTTGTTGGGAAGCGGCCAACGATGTAATCATAGCATATGACTTAACGCTCGCCCTCGTGTGTAGGCTAGTTTTTGTGCACATAGGACAAGTTGGATGAAACCACATTGACGGGATAACTGGCAGAACATGAAACTAGCCGATTAAGAGGAATGACAGGCAGGAGAAATTGACAGAGGGTGCTAGGGTTCGACTCTTGACCTGTTCTCTGATAACACGTTAAACAAATCATTTCTTCCAAAAGTTTGAAATGTTAGGAAATGGACCAACAATATATTTATGGCAAGAGAGATGTGCAACAGTCTATATGAGACGTATTATCTCGAATCCAGAGACAACACATGACATGCAAACCATATGGTTATGTTGATACCAACTTTTTGAAACGGTTTTAGGTTCCCAGCATTAGTCACTGTCGATGCGGCACATTCTTGAAGGCACATTCTTGTGTGTCGAAACATGAAGCTCGAGTTTTCAACATGTTTAAGAGGAAAATGGCTGCTAGAAGGAATAGACACGAAAATAAACAAACAATCGAAAGAGTTATATGGTCACCCACGCTTGCAGAAGTTCTTTGTGATAAATGATTTTGGTGGATGTGTTCTCCTTAACAGGCCTTCAAGAATGTGTTCTCCCTTTTATAGTTTTCCTCTGCTCTCAGTGTTCTATTATGATCATGAATATACGAAAAATCTTTTCTAGAAATATATACTGAACTCGTTGAAATAAGCTTCTAAATGGGTATTTAAAGCATCAGCAGATCAACACCTTATTATCATCATGCTATTTGTTGAGGTCATCATGTAATCAAAGGCAGTCACAGAAGGAAAAAAAAATGATGATCGACGAAAATCAGTGTACATATACGTTCATAAGATTTACTCAGCACAACGCGTTTAGATCAGTAACGACAACATGGATTGTGGCCATGCTTGTTAGCAAGCAAGCTCCATCACCACACAAAACTAGCTACTAGATGATCGCCTAGCTAGACATTTCATAAGTAAAGAATACTACAGTGAAGCTAAAAAAAGAATTTATAAAAGGGCAAACGAAGTACATTAATTCGAGAGGACAGAAGCCTACACTGCTTCTATTTCCATCAACAAATGATCAAGAGAGACGACAATAGTTAATATTGAAAACCCACCTTTCCCAAATTTCGCCCTTGTTCAAATTCCTGCACTGGGTGCTTGCAAGTTAGCATCATTGACCAGGAGACCCGCCTAAATTTTTCGTCAAAGTCATGCCATATCAAGTCACCTCATATAGAAGCAATTATTAGGGAAGACTTCCAATTTTGAGTTTGAAGAGATCAGAGCGATTTCTCACAAAAGATGACTTGCCGAAGATGATGAGAAGCCGGACAGATCAGTCCACGCATTATTGTTGCCACCCCAAAACTGCTCATTGTTATTGCTTGATGATGACACCCCGATGAGAAGTTCAAGTTTCTCGACAGATTCAACCTTTGGTTTTCTTCCATTTTCACTGTTGACCCCATTTGATGGGCAATTCCAGTAGAATGATCCAATGGCTTATTGCGTAGGAGTTCGCTTGCATTGACTTCACCTTCCAAAGGATATGATGGCGTCTGCAAATTGGCAAAGAAAGGGAATTGCTGAACTTGGTGATGCATTTGATTCAACCTCCACTGATGATCACTGAGTCCATTCGGTAACAGTTGTGAGCCTCCTCCACTGCTCGACCCAATTTGGAATTCAACGTCAGGCACGACGCCCCTCCGAGCAACCGCCAGCTGGGACTGCGCTCCAGGCCCGAAGTTCAACCCCATGTCACTCGAGATAAAGTCGTTCAGATTATGCAAGGGTGGTAAGAAGGGCAATTGCGACGGTGGTGGGACCAAATGACCGATGATGTCCGTTGCCGCAGCAGTAGAGGAGGCGCGAACCCCACTGCCACTGGTGGTGGAGCCCGAAGCGGCTTGTCGCTCCGTGGTGACAGGGGACTTGGATCTGCCGCCCTTGCTTCGCTTGTTCCTCCGGCAGCCGCCACCGACTGGCACGTTCCTCAGCGCGCCTCCTCGGGTCCAGTACCGGCGGCAAGTCTTGCAGAAGTGGCGCGGTTGCGTGAGGCTGTAGTTGTTGAAGTAGCAGAACTTGGTGTTTGTCGAGTCACATCGAGGGCACTTAAGTCCAGCCTCGGGCTGCGGAACCTTGGCCATCCGAGCTCGATCGGCCATGGAACCTGGCCGGATGGAGCCTGTACCGCCCCCTCCGGCTGGCAGAGGGGGCGGTGGCAGCGGAAGCTGAGGAATCTCACTGCTTGCTCCTGATTGTTGATTTGCTTGCTGCTAAAAAAGCACTTAAAGTAGTCAAAAAACACAGAAAACTCATGGAGACCAAGGAAAAGAGAAAGAAAAATCAAACATCTGGGTATATTCAAGAAGAGAAAGAAGGGTTGAGTTTTGGAATGGGAATATTTATCTTTTTCTCGATTTCTTTAGCTTTAGGAGAATAAGATCATGTAAAAAGATGTGAATTTTGGAGAAACAATTACCTGTGGCCAGTTGGGTGGATCTAGATAGACTGGAATGGATGAGAACACCATGGTTCTTGAGCTTTAATTCTCTCTCTCTCTCTCTCTCTCTCTCTCTCTCTCTCTCTCTCTCTCTTTTGGAAAAGGTTTTGGGGTTTTTTTTGGGAGAGATATGGTGGAGAATCACATCAAGAAGAGAGAGTTGCAGAGAAAGAAAGAGAAAGTGAAGATGGAAAGATAAAGGAGAGTGTGTGTTAATTTATGTTGTTTTTGGTCTCTCGCAAACCCCAACCCCCCACTCCTTCCCCCCAACCCCACCCCACATTCTCTCTTTTTGTATTGTTATTAAAATTTAGGGTTCGTAAAAGCACAAAGCTTTACTTAACTCATAAGAGTCTCTCTTTCTCTCTCTCTCTGCATGGAAGTTAGAGAGTAAACTCCTGTATCTTGTGTTGCGGCACAGTTGAGAGAGAGAGAGAGAGAGAGAGAGAGAGAGAGAGTTGTAGTGTTCGTAAGAATGATAATGAGTAAAAAGGTGGGCATTGGTGCAGCGTCTTGTAGGAAGTGTCACAATCCAATTTACCCTTTGTTTCTCGGTCTCATTTCTAGTGGAATTTGAGATGATTTACATCTCTTGAATTTTTGTAAAAAATAAATAAATAATAATATGCAGAAAATTACAACAGAATTAATATTCACATCAATGAAATTATGTGGAGTTTTATTTAAAGTAACCGAAACCCCATCGTATTGGTTAATTCTCTAATTAAAAGAAATCTCCCTGTACACACACTCATTCTCACTTTCGGTACTGTTAATAAAATTTAGGGTACATAAAGGCATAAAGCTTCACTTAAACTCATAAGTCTTTCTCTCTCTCAACTGTGCTCTCAACACGAGGGGTTGCTCTCTAACATCATGCACCTAAAAGGAAAGAGAGAGAGAGTAAAGAGGTGGACACTTGTAGGGTTGAGCACGCCTCTACGCCAATATCGACCGATTTTGGGTGATTCCTACAGAAACTAATCCAGTTCCTGATCCAATTCCCAATTTCTTAAGCGGAATTAGACCAGTGGAACAATATAAGCCTTGCCAACAACGTCAACTTAGTAGTAGTCATCGACATACATCTTACGTATAGGAAATGAAACCAACAACCCAAATCACCACGATCTCTTTTTCTTAATTGCATCTGCTTGGCTTGTGTACAGCAAAACACAAGCAAAAAACACTTTCTATCGTTGCGAGATAGAAATCGACATCAAACTTAACTGATGGCAGCCAAAGATGATCTAATCCACAGGACCACAATAAATCTCCAGAAAGCCACTTGATCATTGAGATAGAAAACTTTCAAAACACAAGTCAAATATAAGAGAGAAAGAGAGGACTGACCAAAAAAAAAATACCAATCTCGATCCGCTTCTAAAATGGGTCCTACCCTGGAAATGATCCCTCCTGGCCATCTGTGCAATGTCTTAGTGGGAGTGTCACGATTGAAGTTACCCTTTGTTTCTCGGTCTCATTTCTAGTGGAATTTCATGGAGTTATTTATATATCTTGCACTAACAAAATATGCATGCATTGCATAGGTTTAAAATTATATTTATTATATTATATATTCTAAATGTTGGCGTCAATGAGAATTTTCGCAGAAAAATATATTAATATGGTGATTTTCTAAGATCATCCCCCATTTTGATAAAATTCAAATTCCTTCTCTATGAATTCTTGATCAACTTAAATTAATTGTTTTCTTTGATTTAATACTTTTGTTAATTGGTAATTTATTATTAATTTGCTATTTTTCATTTTCACGTAAAATTATGTGTTAGCATCTTATTTAGATAATATGAGAGTACCATCATGTCATGTAATGTTAATTATTTGTTAAATAAAGCAAAATACTTTGTCAAATAGGCATCCATAGTTAATCCACCTTACTTTGTTCTTATTCACCGTGAAGTGATAGGAATGATTAAAACTTGATTTTAACCAGATGTATTGGTTTGATCGTAAGTATCACCAAATGACTATGCACTAAATCATATTTATTTTTCACTTTGTGTACCATGTGATATGACCCTTCAAATCAATTTTCATTATATAAAATTTTCATAAAAATGGATACAGTTTTTCTAATGATTTGCTAATAGTTGGTCTTTTATTTTGTAAATTCATTTATTTGTAAACCATGTAATTTAGTTTTTCTAGTGATGGATTATTTTGTTATGACTCCACTAATTCCATTATATGTCAAATGTAGACTTTCATGTTACAAAAGACGTTGCTACATTGTTCAACTCTTGGTGAACATCTTATTTAGCATAGATTCAGTACATATTTATATCATAAATCTGTTAAATATTGGCTATCATATTATTTATTGTTTTATCGATTTTTTTCATGCTATAATAGATTTGCTACAATGACAACTCTTAGTGAACATCTTATTTAGCACATATTTAGTACATATTATGTCATTTACCTGTTAAATATGGGCTATCATGTTATGTAATTTTGTCATAATATGTATCCATACTATTTTTCAACCATAATAGTCATCATTTATTACATTTCGCTTACAGTCGGGTAACAAAACCCTCAAAAGATATATATATATATATATATATATATATATATATATATATATATATATATGATTACATTTATTACATTTCGCTTACGCAGTCGGGTATGTAACCCTCAAAAGATATATATATATATATATATATATATTCTATTATAGTCATTTATCTATAAAAGCATGCCATAATTTTTTTTTTTTATGTGACAATGGATTTTATTTTGATCTTTTGATATTATTTATATGTCAAATATGAGTCCTGTATGAAACCAAACATTTATTATTTCTCAAACATGCTATTATTATTATTATTATTATTATCATTATTATTTATTTGTCAAAGATTATCCCAATTTTAGAGTGACCTTTAACTTATAGTTTTTTAAATACGGTTCAAATAGGAAATTGGTATCCCTACATCGTTAAACTCTTTCAAAACCTCATCGTAAATTATTATTTTCAAACCTATAAAGTACTCTTAATTTTAATAGAATACACACACATTAAGAATAGATTTTGAACATTTATTACCAAAATATACGTTTTTCTATAAAAGAATTATGCATAAGAGTATGTAAAAGCATATCGATTATAAATTTTATGCCAAGATATGCATATGAATTAGACATGTAGATTTAGAAATTTGTTAGGAAACATATTACCGGATAAACTCACACGTGAGCCCGCCACGTCATTTAATCTCTTGCGTACTTCATCCATATATATAGTATCATTTAGAAATCTATTACCAAAATATGCAAAAGAATTAGAGGTGCGGAACTAGAGACTTGCTAGGATTAATGATTTGCTAAAATGACCATTAAAAAGAAGTTATTGGATAAAATTCATATGTGGGCATGCCACGCGAGTCAACGCTCAACTTTGTGCGAGCTTTACCCACTTTCAATATATAAAAATAGGAGATTTATTAGAGTCAGAGGAATAAAGTAATCATCAAGGCGGCCTTGTCCAATGCACAAGGATGGATCGATTTTTATCCATTCATGAAAATTAATCAAGTCCACCGTTAAATCTCTCATATCTTGCAAAAAACAATAATAAGATACTAGACAATCAAACCCTTTGTAAGTCTCATCATGACCTAGTGTTTTCTATGATTTATTACGTAAAGCCGATTATTAAGGACCAAAAGGAATGCTAAAAAGCTCCTACATGCTAATGGAGAGTGGGTTTAGGTGAATGCGAAATGTGCTGGAATTCTTATAGTGGTTTTAATTAATCAAACACTACTAAGTAATTCACTTATCATGTTATTACAACAAGCATGATTCGAAGTCAAAATCAAATGGATATCAGTATCTTAACAAAAGAAAAGTTAGGTTATACTTTTATCCATATATAACTTCCTGGAAGACAAAAGGGGAAGGTATATTGATAGCAGAAAATCATGCCTGCCTACACACGTCCAAAGTTTTGTCGGGTGAAATATTCTAACAAGTCCAAAATTTCATATTTCTTAGCAAAATGCACCCCACCCCCCCAAACTTTGAAATTAGTCCGGGAGAACAGCAAAGTTAGCTTTTCTTTTATCAAATTTAGCCTCGGCTGGATAGAGGTCAAAAGCGCCCTTGAGGCACCAACAATGCGGCGGCTAACTCGAGACATATTCTCCACAGCTTGGATGATATGAGTATAAGTCAGTTACTTTAAAACTGTGTCTATTCAACACGTCATGTAACGATATGTGCGGAAAAAAGAAATTTCTCTACCGATAATTCAACTTGCCAAAAGTTGATGTCTGGATATGCAAATTCCTTTCTCTGCCAAGTACTATTCAACTTTTCTTCGACGATAAACAATGATACGTAGCGAATTCGAAATTTTCCTGTTTGGCTCATGTTTCATTACTTTGGGCTAAAGAAAAAAGGAGACGATGGCTACAGTGCAGGCTAATCTGGAATCCGCCGTCGGTGGCGGGTGAAGAGAGGTCATTGTCTGAAGCTTAGGTCGAATTTCTTTCTACTACTTTTCTAAGTTCCATGTTAGGTGTCGTGTGTGGGTTCATTCCTCGAAAGCCCTAATATTGTTTTAGTTCTCTAAGTAGCGGATTTATGTTTGGTTCAGGCACACGACAATTGATTCGAATTTTTCACAGGAGAAGTATTATTTTCGTTCTTGTACTTTAATTACTTTTCTAAGCTAGTCCCTTTACTTTCCACTTCTTTTCTCAAACCTTTGAATGTCATATTAAGTCTCTCCGAAACAAAATCTAACTAAATTAAACTTAGGCGGTTGTCAGAGGACATCAGTGTGTGATGTAGGTTAGATAGTGTCGAGAAAATTGTCCAAAAATTCTTGAAAATATTGCACTTTTACTATTGCAATCCTAAATTTTTTAATTTTGCCAATTGAGTCCTAAATCTTTCAGCAATTTGCCAATTGAATCTATATAATCAATTTTAGTCGGAAATCACTAACATTGATACGGCCATCCTACATGACAAGCTAGTGTCGGCCTTGACAATTTTAATAATATTACTAAAAAAATTAAACTTTATTTTATTTTTTTCTTTTTTCTTTCCTCTTTTTCTTTCTTTTCCTTTTTTTTTGGTTCCAAGCCTAGTAAGGGAATCAACCAACCCTCACTGATCACAAGCGAGGGCAAGTCCAAGCAAGGGTCGGCCAACCCTTGCTTACCATTAGGCGAGGGCCTGCCCCTCGCCAAACTTGGTAGGAAAAAATAGAAAAAGAAAGAAGAAGAAAAAATAATTAAAAAATAAAATTTAGGAAAATTATATAACATCAACGTTGGTCATCCTATGTGGCACTACTAGTGTTCATGTTAGCAATTTTTGGTTAAAATTGATCTAATAAACTCAATTGGCAAATTGTCAAAAGAATTATGACTCAATTGGTAAAATTGAAATATTTAGGATTGAATTGAAAAAAAATGCAATAGATATAAGAGTTTTTGGATAATTTTCCCAAATATTGTCTAAGTGAACCCCTACCGTCAATTGTGAATTGGCGGATCCTTCACTATTCACAACCTATGGTGGGCCTGCATCAGCAATAAGTTCACACCATTCTCCAGCGTCCCTCAATGACTATGTCAGGTGAATTCGGCCAGATTTTGTACCTGAAGGATTTGATTAGATATCATGTGTAAGTAAAAAAAAAAAAAAACTTAATTAGATACAGTTTGTAAACACAAGGACTTGATTAGAAATTCCATATTTACAAGGACCTGTTTGGAAAAGTAGTTAAAGTACAGGGACAAAAATAGAAACAAACCCGTGTTTTATAGCCATCGTTCCCGATTCAAACTCAAGAAGTACTTCGACCAAAAAAAAAACTCAAGAAGTACCTAATTTATAAATTCACATATTTTTATTGTCAAGAATACAAGAATAAAAGATTTGGCACACGCACATATATACATGGGTCCCCCAAAATTTTATTTTATACCCAACTAGGAAAAAGGAAAGATAGTATATGCTAACATGAACCTTTCTTGGGTCGGCCATAAAAGTTTGCATTTCACTTTCACCACCATGTTATGATGTCCCTACATCAAGCGTGAGGCTGATATTATACACCTGTAGTTTTCTTGGACCATGACACATGAAATCATATTCATGCAATGTGGAACACAATGACATGTTGGTGTTATGCGGAAGAGTTACGACATGGTAGCCGAGAAAGTTGTTACTTGAAACCCTCTTGTACCTACGAGAACATCTCTTAGGATATTCGATACTGCAACCAGTTATCCCTCAATTGGCCTAGCCTCTTATCTTGAACAAAAGCCAAAAAAGCTTCTTTTATAATAGGTATCTCATCCTAAAAATAAAGCTAGTTATTTCTAACTTATTGTGTGGATTTTCCTTTTTTTGATCAAATGGCTACATCACATCTGAAAGATGAGAACTCAAAATAGGCCACGACCAATGAGCCTAACTGTTCCTATCTCATCAGGTCGGATGCCCGATAACCTTTCTCCCCTTCACAAATCAACGGTTCCAGTTGATTGGCTCTTTCGAAGAATCTAGAATTTTTCAATAAAGGAGTGGGGCCATACCTTGCCTTGGGAGGGGAGAATTCTTTTGTACTATTGAGGTCGATGCCGTCCTAATCCTTAGCTGATATGATCCTAATCCGTAGCTTTTGTGAATCTGAGAAAGCTAAGTTAGTGGGTACATTGAATTCTTAGGATTCCCAATCGGGATGTTACATGTGAGCTTGATTGCTTGCACATACTATCTCACGATGGTGTTTCGATCAAGATAATGACACCAATGAATTTTGAATTTTGGTACATTTAGTCACATACTTGTGTACTTACGAATTTGGCACAATATAGTCCCAAACTTATTTTCAATGATAACAAGCAAGATCCCGTGAACAAGTGTCTCCCAACATCATTTATAGCATATCACTAGAAAATGATTCACTCTCTAAAAATGGCAACTACATGTAATATGAGACAGACCGAGTATTATTAAAAACTATAAAGTTTATTGATTAATCATTTAACAAATACCTCAGTGTTACTTTTTAACAAGATCCTAGTGCAAATAGCTAATCCAACCATGATGGTGAGCTTTCATTCACTAATCCCATCCACCAATGACATTCAATTACTTTACAACTCATTTTGTTACAAGCTTTCCTAATGAGAGGGAACTCAAATTAAGATAACATTATTACCAAGCTCAAATCCTACTTAGAGGGAACCCAAATTTGATTTCCCTCAAAAATTTGAATCAATGAGTTATAGCCCAATTAAGATAATATTAGATAGTCCACATCACGTGCAGATGTTGGATATCTTTTGCCTAATACCATCACATGTGCACCTTAACATATGTCCCTCTCACGTGTGACCCGTCTACGTTATACCTGCTCCCCCTTAATTCAAGTATCATTCTTCACTAACATTATCTCATATCAAAATTGTCCACCTTAGCTAGAGCAAGTTGGTAGATGTTGGTGAGGACGACATTGACTCGTCAAACTTCACCTCAATTGCCTTGGCCCAGCCAAGCTTGACAGGAAGCTAGGGTATGCTATTGGCCACCTCAATCAAGGAGTCATGTCACAGATTTTCCTTCTTTGAGATATTCAACAGACATCAATACAAATTGGAAATAGGTCATCAATTAACTATTAGCACCAATACCACTTGTTAATCAACATAGCAGAGGTCAGGTATGCTCATTAAAGGAGATCGTCAAGAGAGAGCCCAAGTCCAATATCATTAACATGTCCAATTGGATTTTACATATATTCAAAAAAAAAAATTAGTTATTAGCCAACTAATATATATTAATTGTTCCATATGATACCACATTCTTAATGTAAGATTTCTTTTGCTTGACACCCTGACACTTACACCTTAATTATGTTTTCGATTAATCTTTTATTTTCTAAAACCTCCGACTAGACATTTGAAGTGTGAGTTACCAATACAAGTATCACCCTCATGCCAATTTATTAGGTAATGAATGCAGGTGATGTCTATATTTTTAGCCGAAAAATCACACTAATTGGAGGAAATCTTCCTTCTAACAATGATGAAGAAAATATTGTCCTTTCCAAAAGTTGATGTTAATAGTTTACCTCGTTTTTGCTAGGTCCAAATGATGTCATATGTTTATTTGTATATGATAATTCGCACGGATACTTCATTGTCCATATTATTAGACCGGAGATAAGACAGAACACGAAATTATTTGAATTTCTTGTGTCACATAATTTGCATGAAAAGGTCTGGGCATATAGCAGTAACATCCTAATTTTTTCAGG
Source organism: Eucalyptus marginata (assembly GCA_014182565.1). NCBI lineage: Eukaryota > Viridiplantae > Streptophyta > Magnoliopsida > Myrtales > Myrtaceae > Eucalyptus > Eucalyptus marginata. The sequence goes on along the minus strand of CM024594.1, from coordinate 14,588,072 downwards.
CTATTCTGCATATAATCGGACTGAAGGTTTTTAAAGAAATTTCTAGAATAACCCTAACCTCAACGTGCTACGAGTACCACGTTTCGACGTTCTCAAAACCCTAATTTCAGAGAGAGAGAGAGAAAGAGAGAGATCACCACCCAATCACCTTTCACTACGATTATCGAGTATTATTATGATAAAAAAAAAATTCCATCGGGATTTAATTACAAATATATGTTGCCTTATTATTTCTGAAGAAAATTGTAGAAAGTGCCCAAGAGAACTCATTAAGGGTCATTGATTATACTTTATGTGTGTGTGTGTAACCTTTTTCAAGCTATCTTTCTTAAAGTGTTTTCATTTTTTTTCTCGATTTGCAAAATGCATTGATATTCCTTCATACTAAACTGAACAGTCTTAACTAAATGTCTTAAGACACATTTTAACAAGACCTTGTTCACAAAACCCTTTACTTTTGTAACTTTACACGAACACTTGATTTTGCCTGAAACTTGTACAATATAATTAGCAGCTCAATAGGGATGTAAAGGCATGTTGATCGAATTGTGGTGACATTACTACAAATATTCAAAAATATGGGATGTCCCTGCAACCAACTAGGTGCCTGTGCAAATTTGAAGAGTATGGGTGGTTCGTGCAATTTTTAGCAACAATGAATGTATCCGCTAATGTACCTTTCATTAGCTTTCTTATTTTTTCTTTTCCTCAAAGCAAAATATCGACCTCTTGGAACATCCAAGGTATATCTAATTTTGAATTTTTAAGGTAGAAAAGGAGGGATTTATCAACTTTAATTTTTTTTTTTTTCTGGTGGAGCTTACTAAACCAATTAGATATGGAGGACCTTTATCAACTTTCTACTGTATGTACTGCTCAAATGAGCTCCGTTTAAAAGACACGAACAGGATTATTACTTTAGTATTTCACTTAAAATGAATAAGCTAATAAACAAAGAAATCAAAACCTAGTTTGACTGGAGGTCCTGAGTTCTTACTTGTGAAAATAATGTAACATCATATTAAGAAATGTATATTTCCCATTTCATCTTTAATCATTAAATAGTTTAATTTAATGTTTTGGCTACCAAAAAAAAAATCATAAAAAAAAAAAAGTTGAGAAAACCAAAAAGAATTGGCTCGCCTTTCAAAGGGGTGGCCATTGAACATATCCAGTCCAAAAGAAGCTTAAATAATTTGCCCTTTTTGACTCTCTGATTCCTCCTCCCTAGCACTGTCCGTGGCTGATGAGGCCCGCATTCAACGCACATGAAAAAATTAAGGATAAAACGCAGATCAATTTACCATAATTTTATCATGTCTCATGCCCAGTCATACTAAACCAATTTGGTAATCAGTGATCACAAACAAAACTATACTCGCATAGGTAACTCTAAACAAAACTTTGAAAAAGAAAATCCTAGTTTCCTTTTTCTATATTAGCCTTAGCTCACTCACCGTATGTCTTGCTTTGCTCAGTCGCGGTCGACATCGATCTATCACGATGGTCAGTCACACAAGAAAAACAATGGCCTCGGAGGCGACAATGATGCTGCTGAATAGTGGGCGAGAAGAGACAGCAATAGATAGGTTTTGCTAATTAAAAGTACATGTTGATGTTCTGAGAACCCATATGAATGACCAATGCATAGCTTGATTGGAGAACTTTCAGTCAATCGTTATTATAAGATACTATGGCCAGAAAATGAGACCTTGCAAGTCTGATGTCCGCAAACCATGTTCGTTCTTGTGTTCGATGTGATCAATACTTTCTTAAGGTTTTCATCAGAAGAAATATCCAAAACACGCCTCACTTTCTACATGTAAAGATGACTTTCATACCTCTGTTTTCCAAAATATCATTTCATTATCGTTCAATAAAACCCCCATCTGAGAAGACCAATTCCTCCCCTCCCCTTTTAGATCTCCAAACCCTCAAACTCTCTCACAAACCCTAGCGTACAACACACACTGCCGTTGACCTCCGGCCACCATCATTGTCATCGACTCCCCTACACACTGCCACTATCGCCCTCCCCTCACTACTCAGTCCAGATAAGGCAGCAATGGCAGCAAGATACCAAATCCAGCAACTAAGGTTCCAAGTTCAAAGGTCGAGCAGCCATGGGCATGCCTGACCTCAAGCTCTAGTGCCAATTTGCCACAAGCTTGAGCTCCATGCTCCGGCGGCCATGGCACAACGCAGGGCTCAAGTGACTGTGGCTGGAAGCTCAAGCTCCAGCAACCATGGCCCCAAGCCCTGAGATCAAGGGTGTGGGGTGTAGTTCTGGGTGTGGGAGAGAGAAAGGTGAGTATTTTCGGAAAAGGAAATGACAAAGTTGCAAACAAGTGGACAGTATCGCTAAAGTGAGGATGCAAAAAAATAAAAATTAAATAAGGGAAAGTAAGTGGTATCTAGGCGAAAACTTGGGTATGTTCTTGGTATTCTCCGTATTTTGATAAGCTATTGAAATTTTTTAGTTTAACATGGAATACTAAGAATTTGTTTTCATGATTTCTTTAAAAAGAATGAAAAGAGATTCTTAATTTGGGATATCCTTAAATAAGTAATTGCTTTTAGTTGAACCGAAGAATTCTCGTAACCTTTGAGCTCTTCTTGATTTTTTCCAGCGTGAGGTTGATTTTTCACCAACAACAGGTGACTAAAACCTTTAAGTTTTTCGACCAAAAAAAAAAACCATTAAGTTTCAGATCATTCTACAATAACCCTATTTCTATTTTACTAAGCCACGATATTTTTTTATTTTCTTCATATATAAAATAAGAACAATTATGACATGTAAATTCCTGTAGAGAACCGTTTGTGGTTTTTAAACAATGGAAGGTCCTTACATGAGACAACTTTAAACAAGTAATTATCTCAAGTTGAACCGAGGAGCTCTCTGCGAAGACAATTTTTTCCATCGACAGTAGATGACTAAAACCTCAACTTTTAGATTGTTGCTTGATTCTTGATCATGAAAATGATGAGCAGATCTCTAATTCCAAAAAAAAAAAAAAAACTTGGAGAACGAGGACAACCCATCAAAGGGAAAGAGTGAAGGCAGAAAAGGTGCATGAGGACCACCAATTTCGAGAGTACATAAAATGATATAGTAATGAACATGATGCATGGGGGGTACACGATCCTGTGGCTGCAGCTTGGTTATGCTCTGGAAAGTTAGGGCATCGTGTTGTGAACACTTGATTCGCTTCCTTTCTTGCCCTTTTTATCATATCTCACACCCCCTCTCCGCGTGGACCCCACTTCACCTCTGATTAAAGCTCTGATTGGCTGATCAGCACGCCCCCAAGTTAACAAGGACAACATAAGGTAATCAAAGGTGCAGATTTAGGTCATAATAATAATAATCTATCACCCCCAAGTTGATGTTTACATCCTCGTGGGTACGCTTATCAGGGTTTGCTATTATATAATAATGTTTTGGCACTTTTTCTCGTTCGCCTCTGCTTTGTTCCCCATGGCTTTACAAGGCAGCAGTTGTATCTTTCATTTATGTTATCGCAAAACTAAGAAAAACTTATCAAATCAAGTATCTACGTTACGAAAAAGAAGATTTTCAATTTTATGGGCATCTTTAGTCAAGTGGTGTACAGATAATATTATCACAACGCTAAACTAACATCTTCGATTCGATCGAAAGTAAGCCATTTATATGGATCCCATGATGTTCACAAAGACATTGTGTTTTCATAATACGTATTCTAAAAGGTTGCACCGAGTAAAAATCGAGTTTAAAACTTAAACTGTGCTTCTTAAGAGAAGATGTCGCAATCACTTTTCCGATTTAGCTAGCCTTTTGTCTAAATTAGTGGGTATCTTTTCATGTGTTTGAAAATTAGCTGAGTGCATTATTCACAAGCTCTTAGTTTGGCTGGTAGAGCAATTTGACGAGACCACAGGAAGTTTTTCAGCCAGAAGAAAATTTTTCTACATTCATACTTGTCCTTTTATTTTGAGAGGGAGAGAGAGAACAACTATAGATATGAACATCACCTACATTTATCTTTAGTTAAGTTCGCATGTCTGTAAAGTTCATAACTTGTAATTTACCAATCAAAAGTATAGTTATCAAAATTAAAATTATAGTTGAAGGAAACTTTCTTTAACAAAACATGGTTCTTTTCAAAAAGAGGAATTACAATCCTATAATTAAATATGTCGTTTTATAAAATTGAGGATGCGAATTTTTTTTTTTTTTTTTTTTGGGGTGCCAATCAAGGGCAGAAACTTGTAGTTTAGCGACAGAGGTGAAAGTGGAAAAGTAATGAGACTAGAGAATGTTTTCTGTGATTTGCATGTAACCAAGTTTCTGGAGTTTTCTTTAACGTTTTCAGTTTCTATTTGGCATTATTAATTGAATAACGATTGTAGTATATAATAATTGAATAAGTGTCGGTGCCCAATTTAAATACATTAGGTTCTACATGCTATTGCTATGAGCAACCAGCTTGAACCCACAAAGCATTACACTCTAAAAGGATCAGTGTCTCCCAACCCTAACCCCGCAAATCAGGAGATATTAGTGAGACTAGGCCATACTATTTCTTTACTTCTAGTACTATGCATTAGCAAGGCATAATTGACACTTGTCTTCTTATTTTTTTCTTTTCAAGAACCTCCAAATAACCAAGTCTCTGTGCTCATGCCCCCTAAATTATCGCAAATAGAAGAAATGTGTATTCTTGTTAGTGTTGCAGCTAACACACTAATTATTTTGCTTGAGGAGTACGTTCAAGAGAATGAAATTCAAAGAATTGATGGGGGCCACACTAGTGTTGAAATAGGTGGTTTAATTCAATGCAAAGCGAAGAATCTCATTAGTACTTAACATACCTCAAATCTTTTTGAAAAAAGAGGCTTCCCATGTGAATGCGCTACAAGCTCCTATAATTACATGTACGCGGTGAAATAGCTAAAACTGAATGCCTAAAATAAACGACAAAAATAAAATTGTAAATTCGTAATATATGACTTTATATAATTTGATATGTAGAGTATATACATTTTACCTGCTAATAGCAAGTGCACAATTTTGTGGACTTGGCTTTGTGATTAAGACACTATGTGAATTAGGTGCACAAATTAGACATGCTCCATATCATCAGATGTAAATGATTTTATGGTTTCATCATTCATTCAAATTCTGACTCACATGTTACCCAACTAGTGAAAAAAAAATAATTAATGAGCAATAAGTTTATTTGGTGATTATCTTAGAGTGTTTATTTATACATACCTCTTATGGAAGTTGGAAAGTGGTTCATATCATGTTTCCTTTATCTCCAATTAGAAAAAAACTTTTTCTAATAGCCTTCTGGTTAGTGAGTTACAAATATGGATGTCACTCGTACTAGCATTTTTTAGTTAAATTTGTATGTGGTGATATATAGAATATGTAAATCACCAATGAAAAAATCGATTGGACGGAAGAAAAATATCTAGAATTGTTTATATTAAATGGGAGAGGGAGAGGGACAGCTCGTGCATGCAGCCGTTGTGGATCAACCGGAGCTGAATATGCATTGTCGCTAAGGGAATAATAGGGAGGCGAAAAAAAATAATAATAATTGAAGTTGGTGGAGTAGGAATCTAATTCCCTATCTAATCAACCTTTGACAGAATATCATGTCTTTTACTCATTTCCATGCAAAAAAGCAGAGCCAACCCTACTTCTTGCGCACAGTCTCGCATCGTTGGGGATAGAAAAAAGGGCATGGCTTTGCAGCTTTTGCCACACCCCTCTCTCTCTCTCTCTCTCAAGATATACTGTACAGAGCAAAAGGATTGCATGCACAATTGGCTTTCTCAACCTCAAGAAGAAAACATTACTCTAATGGATAATGAAAATCAATGCCATCTCTCTCTCTCTCTCTCTCTCTCTCTCTCTCTCTCTCTCTCTCTATCTGCTGCGCAATTGTCATTACGGCTTTAGATCACGTGCGGGTGAGAAAACAATCCGGAGATCTGTAAATCAAGAACCCTTAAGAAGCGGACAAATCTACCTCAGTCTTGCTCATGTGATGATTTCGGGAAGATTCTTGAGGCAGATTCCATATTAATATTCTAAAGGCCGTCTGACCAGCAAATTCCCTTTTGTAAGACTGCTTAGATTTATCGGTAAAGTAGATCTCTTTTTCACCCCCCCTTTTCCTTCTTTCGAACAGCGCCAAAATGATTCGCCCCCACATCTTCTTTGCTCGCTCTTCATGGGCCGACAAAAGCTTTTGTTTAGAGCTTCCCAACCTGGGCCACGCAAGACCAAGTGGCCCTTGCCCACCATCCTGGGAAATTGGTCCACGCACAATTTGGGCATCTTTGTTCCGGCATCGGCACGGGATGTGCTGAAAAAAGACAGCATGGAGTCGACAAAAAGCTATATCAGGAATTGAAAGCAAGAGCCATCCGGCCATACTGAATGGACGAAATTAGAGAACCGAGATTTGATATGCTGAGTTTTTTATGCATGATTGAATACCCTCGGTGACAATCAGAGAGGTTCTTGCACCACCGGCTCAGAGGGTTTCTAATCTCCAGTACTTGAAATTTGTGGCGTTCAAATAAGCAGATTAATATCCTACGCAAAAAACTGATTCAGCTACATGCTCGAGCGTAAATCTTCAGTCTAGTTGTGCGACGGACTATATGAAGAACAATGTAAAGCTCAGCTCACAGCCTAGAGCTTGAAATGGGGGTCACTAGTCCTTTTTCCGATAATTCATATAGCCTAACCTGAACACACCAACTCACAGAGACTAGACAATGTTAAAGTCGTGACACCAAGATTACAAGTAGCCAAACTACTTGACTTGGCTACGAGGTTTGGGCCAATTCCGCGTGTATAATATTAGTCATTCAGAACTTGGTGTACCTTCCTAATCCTCTGCGCATTGGCATGGTCATGATTCAGTGCTCAATGCATGCTTACTGTTTATGCGTACGCTCATGTGTCTGCCTATGCATGCCATTGTGGCCGACAATTTTTCCACTGCACATGCCTCTGGGAATCCGGTCGTGCATTTTTGTACCCAGCCGTGCAAACGCTAATTTACACGAGGAATATCGGGCCTAAATGCCTCCAAGATCCGTGCATGTATGCAGGCGAGGACATTTCCTTTCTTCAATGAAAACTTTCTCTACAATCTAGAGAAGTGCAGGTCCAATATATTCGCGTACAATTGACTTTGCCCAATCTTTCGATAATTCCATAATATGTAGAAATGAAGCGAAGTAGGAAGAAGATAATTCTTCTTTTCAAACAAAAAGAAATTATATCAGGCAAGCTGAACTTAAGCAATACAGGCATGGCATTGCAATGACTTCCCTAGACCTCCCTGAAAAATATTGCAATCTTCCTCGGTACTCTATATAAACTACCCTTTCATTGTGGTATTCTCTCACTTATGCAGGCAATTCCAATTCATCCAAGGCCACTGTAACTTGAAACCTTCTTGACGGCCTCCTCCTCCATTTCCACCAGCTGCTGGCAGAAGGATTCGATGTCAAGTGCCTCTGCCTTGAAGGAGAATCTAAATTCCCTCCATTGATACTGCCGACTACCATCCTGCAGTGCTGGACCTGGGACCTTACCCAGTATCTCAAATCCCTTTCGATCCAGAGACAGCATGAATGCATCCTTAAAATGATAACACAGAGCAGTTAATCAAAAGGTACCCAGAGGACCATCAAATCATGAATGGCGGCTTAGTGCTGATGCTGCTACAAGACTATTTGAAAATGAACCTCTTTGTTATAGTTCTTACGTGAGGTGCTGTCAATTTTGTGGTCTAGAAGATGATCATAAGAAGAACAAAGAAGCATTAATCGTGGAAAAGAATGGACACCATGTCACATAAATTTTCACCCGCCAATCCAATATGCTGAATCCTCTTCATGTTTTTCAGCGAAAACTGCCCACACTCTTCAGATATTACCCTTTATACCATAAATAGTTAAAGTTATTTTTCACATTACAAATTTTGTGGAATCTATAAATTTATCCTTTGAAAGAACTGCATAATAATCCCAGTAATACACATTTATCATCGAAGAAACGAAACCTACACATTCCAAACTAGTCTTCAACATTTAAATTGATTGACAAAATCATCAAATGGACTTGTTGTTAGTTATTTTCATTCCTACAATTAAAACGCACACTCATAAAACTCATATTTCCACTTCTTCATTTCTTTAATGTTGCAGGAGCCTCCTATTCAAGGTACCAGACCTGCCTGAAGCATCACTATTCGTATAACTTAATATGGGTAACTTTAGAAGTGATGCATGGCTTGGTCACAATGGTCTGTGCATGGCATGTCAATCGAAGTCCCTAATTTGAAACCCATATGTCCACACAACACAAAAATTACATTTCAAAAGAAACCAAATGGAGCTCCTCTTTAACCTGTTGAACTGCCTGTTTTGACCAATTGAATTAGGTCAACACTACTCCAATCAGTTCCTGGTAACAGATTATTTAATCCTTCAAAATCAGACTTATTGATGGTCCAAGCTGCTGAACTGACCAGACCATTTTTGTTAAACACTGCCTTTATTCTATCTACTACCTATGATGCCATATATGCAGTAGCCCCAAAACTTGCGACTCTCCAAAGAATAGAATGATACGATAATCTAAATCATGAATAAACTAAAAGTTGCAAGAAGCTAATTCTCAGAACTTTAGAAAGCAAAAATACTCACCTAAAAGTACTACGGAAACATAGACTCACACAGGTCTTTAAAGTTTGGCCAGAAAAAAAGTTGTCGAAGCAAAAAAAAAAAAAAAAAAAAAATGTCTTAACTTGTAACCTATTTGATGTGTCCTTTTCTAAATACATGACCTCATATTTCAGGGGAATTGGAGAACAAGCAGAGCTCCAGCGAGCAGCAAACAAGACAAAGGAGGAGCCGCCAGCTAAATAATTTAATAGTTCATGTATAATAGTTAAGTGCATCCAGGAAGCCAAAACTAATTTATGTACAAAGGCAGTGGGGGAGGAGCCCAACTCATATGCCGCCATGGCAGCTCACAATGCAGTCTCTAATCTGACTCAATGCATTGGTACCATCTACTACAACAAGCATACAACACAATCAGGAGAACTTACTCTCACAGGTGCATTCATGTATGTGAAACAGAAAAGGACCAGTGCTCTTCGCCTTGATTCACTTTGATTAATTCCATCAACAAGCATGGCCGAATAGGGTGCTACAACCACGTAACAACAAATGATGATGAATAAGGAGGAAAGCTATGCTCCTCATAAGTAGGAAGAAGCATACAACCAAAGAGCTGCTTTTATCTGGTTACCTAAGTGCCTTACCCAAAATATCTGTCTTGGATGTTTGTATGACTTCCAAATCAACTTCATGAGTTCCTCCATTGCCATCAATGAATGTGCATGATCTATATAAAAATATAAGTTGAGTCACATGTATTAGATATGCATCTAATAGCCACTCATATCCATACTTCAAAATATGTTCCTGAAAAAGAAAGGTGTGACCGACATTGTACCTTATATCAAACTTATAGATGGCGTGCTTTTGACTTTCATCTAGTAAGTCAAAAAGGTTTTCGCTACGGGATGTAAAAACAGGATTCGTCGAACTTAGGACACCAGATACTGCATAACTGGACTCCCTAATTGCTTCCACTTCAGACTGTATAAGTTCTTTAAGGCTTTCAGAAGCCAATTGGGCCTACACAGAGGAAAAGAAACCTTCACCAATCTTATCTTATTAAAAGACTGTCAATTGCAAATCAAGTTGAGACCAATTTTACTCATTTAATTGCTTCCACTTCAGACTGGTTTACCTAAACTAAGTCAGAAAATGAGGAAGTGAGCCTTCCTCAAAATACAACACAACAAAACTTTAAGAAGCTAATTTGTCTACTATTCTAGTTAACAATAATTATGGTGCCTGTCAAATACAATAATTAACACCAGACATCGTTTTCAATTAAGTCTAGCAGTTTAAACAATTATTTGAAAATTTTAACAAATTAGATTGAGTATATCTTAGCAAGATTTACCGTGTGCAAGTAGACGAATTCAATGGGGAATTAACCCCTCAATGGAGGAGTTTTACACCTAAATCACACACAAAAATGAGTTCCAGATGGGAAAGAATATGTGTAATGATTGTCAAAAGTGTCACTGATATAATACCAGAAGAAAGAATGATGGGAGTACTGGCAGGCCATAAACATATAAGAAACTTCTACTATCAAATAATGCTACTGAAGCAACAACCCAGCACTAAGCCCGAGTGAAATAAGATCACTCGAGTTGATGCAGTTGACCATTTTCCTATGTGAAAGTCTACCATTTTCTCATGTCAAAGATGCTCATGCATGCGGATGCATGGAGAGAGAGAGAAGGGGGGAGAGAGAGAGAGAGAGAGAGAGACCATTAAAAGCCAGATTTAGTGTTGTAAATTCTAAAGATACAACTCAAAATAAGTTGAAGGTTGCAAGGCTCAAGAATAATTAAAGATCTGCTCTCAAGCACAGAAGTCAAGACTGATATCGGTCCATCAAATACAAAGGCCAACCTGATTATACAAAGATATGAACTTGATGAAGCAATGAAGAAATATAATCACTACCCTGACCAACACAACCAATTTGAAGCAGTAAATTACATTCCAAAAGCACCAAAATTCTATTTAACAATCTTCACCTTTTGGTCCTTAAGAGGAAGAACATCTCCAGTCAGAGCAATCCGAGATGGTAACTGCAACATGTCCATGAAACAACATTATAATTTTGCCCTCTATTTAGAGCAGATGATTGATATAATAACACATTTAATATTTGTTGGTAATTAATTTCCACACAAGCACCAACCTTTTTCAGGGACTTGAGTAGATTAGCCAGCGGACCTGGGAAAGGTGTTGCTACTGCCAACGAGCCACGCTCATCAATTACTGTGTTCTACCAATAGGAAAGTGCATAATAAGCAACAACCAAGCACATGACCACAGCATACTTATCAAAACAAAAACTTCCACCTTTCCAAATCTTGTAAAATTGTAAACAACTAAGTTCAGTCAATACTTGACTTTGTGGCTACAGTAGAAGTGCCAAAATACAAAAACACAAACATGTTCGGACCAGAGAGGCTGGAAATGTTGCTATCATCGTGGCAAGAATTAACTCTTCCCAGTTACCATTGCTGCCTAAAGGATATATAGACTCAATTTGTTTCTTCAAATGGTTGCAGATTACAGATTGTGCGATATCACCAGTGAGATCAACCATGATAAAAGTATAGAGAAAGGGGGAAAAGGCGGAAAATTGACTAATTTACTGAGGAAATAAATAAGTGTGGCATAGACATTCTTAGTGCAGTTACAATTGAATCACCTCGAACACTAGGAAAGAGATGTAGAGGAGACTATGATTATGAAAAATGAGAATCTGATTATTATCACTTCCCTGAAATATGATGAACTTAACAAATACGAGCATACTAGGAGAAGGAGATAATACCAAGGCTCATACTGCAGTGGATCCCCAAAAAAGAAGTGAAAGAAGTTGTTTTACTGTGTCAACATTGATAAGATTACTTCAGGAACCACTTCACTTTAAAGGTATACACAAGATGTTCAGCCACAAGCAGCTTTATGAATGGTTAGAGACGAGGGTGCAGTCTTTAGGGGAAGAGAGAAGCTAGCTTCATTGAGACAAACCCGCTAGCAGTCCTGATTGCAACTGCTTTGATATTCTAAAGACATCGGGCTATGAGATGATCAATAAATGCCAACAAGAACATTTAGCAGAAGAACAGGACAAAATGCATTTGCTTACCCAATAGATAACACCACCCAAGAACAGTAAGAAGCTTACCACATTGTGCATATCATTCTCTGGAATCCAAATGTAGGGTTTCCCTCTCTTGACCATATACTTAACCTTCGAACTGTGTATGTCGCCCTTGCTGTCACAATTAAGCCAAAAGTGACAAACAAATTCGATTCAAACGATGCATAAACATATAGCGTTCGGATGGAGCGAATTCTTGATTCACCAATATGATGCTTGTACTATTAATTGAACCAACTCGTTCGGTACAATTTCTCTGTGCGCTTCCTTGTGTTGTCGAACCCAATATCATCAAGAAAACAGACAAAAGAAAAAGGCCAACCAACATGAGAAAAGTAGAAGCAGCACCTTCCTTGGGCGTCGGCTCTGATGGTACTAAGGTGGCCTTGCCAGTTCGACGCTAGTATACTCTACAGGAACAGAAAGAAAGACAAGTGGGCACCGCGCCACATGAAGATCAATATGACAAGTTCGGCAGCACAAGCACATGCGAACCCCCGGACAACTGCTCGTATCTAAGCTTGAAGCAGGAGGTGTACACGCGCGACGGATCCAAGGAAGGAAGGAAGGGAAGGAAGAGAGTACCTTGCACTTCTCCGCTACGGTTAGCACCGTCGCTTTGCTCCCTTTCATGGCGTCGCCGAACGTTTCGGCGGGACGCACACCAACTGTTTGATCAAATCCCTTTCGAATCGGGGAGGCCGAATGCGTCTGGACGGTTCTCGACTGGGCTTTCCTTTGAGCAACCTCAGTTTCTTTAACGAACGGCTCGCGGAAATAGACGAAACGGTGCGTTTACGGAGCGTGGCTCGTTACTTTCCCCGGAAGGGTAGTCTCTTTTTTTCATTTTTCAGTTTTTTTTTTTTTTTTTAACTTCTAAAGTGCTACTCCAATGAAAAAGAAGCTTCTTCTTCAATCTTCTTTGACCCTAGAGCTCCTCTTAAGAAAAAAAAAAACAAACAAACAAAGAAAAGGGCAATTCTTGAAAATCAAATATTTATTTTATGAAATATACATAGGTATTATATGTGGAGCACTGATTGGCCTGACCATTTTATTTACGGCCATATTTTATATAATTTTATTACTCAACTCCGTCAAAGGAAAATAAGATCAATTGAAAATGCATTTGATTTTCACTTTTCCAAATTTATCGAATTGTTTCTCAGAAACTCTTCTGTATTTGTAGTATTTGTTATAGTCATGCACTTCGAATCCTTCACAAGTGATCAAAATAAATTCAAAATGATTTCCGAATCTCTACCATTTGGTGAAAATTTAAATTTAACAAATTCTTTTGAAATATAAAAACAAAGGTTCATATAATATTAGCCCTACTGTCTATTATTTATAGTAAACGTTGAAGTTCGGAGAATATTAACTTATTTACTCACCACGTAACACTTCACTTTGCTTATGTGATCGCACATAGAAAAGCACAATGCATAATTATGCCACGTAGTCCATGTTCAACCAATTAGCATTGATATTATGATTTGTCAGTCTCCAAAGTCTATCACTTATTAAATCTAAAAGAAAGTACATTTAAATGTATACAACTAATAAAATAGATAAAGATAAAGAAATTCTATATTGAAAAAAAGTTTTTGCTATTTTTAAAATTATGTGACCACATTGCAAGACACATGATATAGTTTTGTCACGCATCACATTCGACTAATCAAAATTAGCTTCATCATCATAGAACATTTATACTTTATTGAGTTTGAATTTCAAAAAAGATGGATGAAGAGAAAGATAGAGTTTTCTTAATCATAATTTCATTATATATTATTAAATGATATAATTTTTAAATGATGTAATTTTTATTTAATAACCAAATATGTTTAACTAAGAATGAAGCGAATCACATAATTTGTTTAATTCAGTAAAACTTATAAAACTTTGAATAAATGTTATTCTTGAATGATACAATTTAATTGATATGTTATAGTTTCCTCAATTCAAACAAATATAAGATTGAAATAATTAATATATTCAATTTAATTCAGCTAAAATTTAAGAAAATAATTTACAACTTGATTTATTTGAAACTTGCGTATTAATGTTTGTTGATTTTTATCTTGGATGTCGACTTTTTAAATATAGTTTATATTCATCAAAAAAAATGCACTTATAGAAAACTAGTTCATAGGCATTATGCTCGTGCCTGATTCGAGAGAGGTATGGATGATTTTTGTGGGAAAATATGGATATCAATTTCAAATTGCTCATTAAAATGTAAGATTTGTTAGGTAATCGTATAGAGATACTGAATTTTGATTATTAATGATAAACGATGTTCTCTTTGCTTTTCTGTATTGACCATATAAAAAGTCAACGCCAATTTTAGAAGTGGGCTTTACATATAGTATACATTATAGTGAAAAAAATTATCCAAAAGCCCACCAAATTTGAAATCAATTTTAAAATAACAGATAAGAGAGAAGTTCATAAGCTAAAATTTATAATTTTGTTGTTCAAAAACTTTATTTTTTAATCTTACAATTCTAATAGAATTTGTATAATGGATAGGGAGATAAGATCTCAAATTTTAAGTTTTTAAGTTAGACATTGACATTGAATGAAAATATCATTTAGAGAATATAAAACAAGAGATATAAATCTATACACTCTAAAAAAGATAAAACTGAATCCATGATGTTGCTTAAGCTATGTCTGTTGAGTTGGACTTGCTACGAGTGGGTAATTAAGGGCCTGCATGGTAACGTTTCTGTTTCTCCCAATTTATGTTCTTTTGTTCCCCGGAACAAAAAAAGAACAGAAATCCGTTTGGTAAAACTTTTGTTCCCGGGAACAATTTCTCTATTTTTTTGTTCCCAAGAACAGATTTGGAAAAGAAATAAAAACAAAAAAAAGTAACTTTTTGTTCAGGGAACAATTTCTTTTCTTTCTTTTGTTTTTCTTGCTTGCTGCGGCCTTGGGTGGTTGCTTGCCAACTGCCGGCCAGCTGCGGCCACCGTCGACCGACCGCCGGCCGTCACCAACCGTCACCCCACCGGCGGCAACCATTGTCGCTGCCGCCGTCTGATCGTCGTCGCTGCCGCCCACCGACCACCCCTGATCTCCAATGACCGCCATCGACCGCCGTTGCCGTCACCGACCACCGCCATAGGATTGCCAGCCGTTGTCATCGTCGCCCCGCCCCGTCGCCGCCGCCACCGCCGGGGATCGCCGCCACTGCGGGACCACCGCCGCCGACCGGTGGTCTGCGGCGGCCGGCGACGGCGAGCGATAGTTGGCGGTCGATGGTCCGTGAGCAAGAATAAAAATAAATAAATACAAAAAATAAAAAATCGTACTAAACGCATTTCTATTCTTTTTCTATTTCAAAAATATAAATTTTGTGTAATTACCAAACACCTTATTTTACTCAAAAATTGTTCCCCGAAGTAGAAATAGAAAAGAACTATTTACGAAGTTAAAGCTGTTCTCAGCCAGAAACGTTATCATGCGCACCCTGTATGATCGAAAAAAGTCTCCGATCGATAAAAGGAAAATAGCATCAATTGAAAAGGCATTTGACTTTTCACTTATTAAAAATACTCGTGCGATTTTAATCAATTACAAGTAATCAAAATAAATTCAAGATGATTTCCTTAAGTCTCTTAAATTTAAATTTAACATATAACTTTTGAGATATAAATATAGTTCATATAATTCATCCCTATTCATCTATCATATAGTTAAAATCGGAGTTGAGAGAAGAGTTACTTTGTTACTCGCCACATGGCACTTAGCTTTATTGCCACATAAAAAAAAAAGACTTGAAATTTAAAGAAGAAGGAAAGATTCAAAGGATTATTGCTTTGCAAAAGAAAAAATGGAAATGAAGATACGAGATCTGAAAATTTTGAAAAAAGCTTAACATTGAAGGAAAAAAAGAAAAAAGAAAAGGCAATCTTGTTGTTTAAGTTTTGTCATGTTCAGCCATGGCCGCACTAGCTTCCAAACTTCTTCAAACTTGCAGCCATAGCTACTCAAGCTTCATCAAGCTTGGTTATGGCCACTTGGGCTAAGTTTTAATGAGTTTGGCCATGGCCTCTTCAACTTGCAAGCTTGTTCAAGCTCACGGCCATAACTACTCGAGCATCGTCAAGCATGGCCATGGTTGCTTGAACTTCTTTGAACTAGCAACCATGTATCACAGATTGATCAATCTAATGTTCCCTAACTCATGCGGTTTCAGGATTTCTCCCAAATCAACTTTACTCACACTCAAATTGCAAGGATGGTAGAGAGAGTTTGTAGAGAAAGAAGCACAGTAGTGTATTTTCACTTGTAAATGAGATAGTACAATTTAGGGATAAGAGGTGCTTGTATATATAAGTAAATGGCTAATTATAACCATAGATTTTCTCTTTAATCCAACGATTTGGTTTAAATCTCCCACAATCATTATGTAGTAAATGTATAATTACTGCATTGCCCCTTTTTAGGAATATTCTAGAACCCGTTAGGACTTTGAGAAGCTGAAGAGAGTCACTTGCTCATGAATGGCCCTTTTGGAATGCATCAATTTATCGGGCCGTGACACATGGCTGCTAGAGCTTCTTCAAGCTCTCATACATGGCTGCTCAATTTTTGTTGAGCTCGATTATGGTCATTTTAGCTTCCAAGTTTCTTCAAGCTCGCAGCATGGCCATTCAAGCTTCGTGAGCTCACCATGGCCGCTCAAGCTTCCTAGCTTCCAACCTTCTTTAAGATTGCAGCCATAGCCAATCGAGTTTTATTGAGCTTAGCCATGACTGCTTGGGGTTATATTAGCTAGCTCGAGCGACCATGCAGCTCGAGCGTCGTCAAGCTTGGCCATCGTTGCTCAAATTTTGCATGAGCTCGGCCATGTAGATGCCTTTTTTAGTTGGACCAAAGATCAAAGACTTAATGATCGAAGTTTCCATTGATTATAGAGTCTTCCCTTCCCCAGTTAGGTGCGTAATTATGATTCCAATGTTTAAATTGTTTTAAAAGTCGTCACCGATCATTTCGTAGTTGATTGAGAACCTCAAATTCTAAGTGTTAGGTGAAAGTCAACTTCTTGCCTAGAGCCTAGAGGTGAATTAGTTATAGTATAGGACACTGGAGTTTGGCAAGAGATGGTAAGCAAAACAATAAATTGTAACTTCTCTAAAATGCACATACTATATATAATGGATAAAAAATAAAGAATGACACTGATTTCTTGTCAGACTCCACGTTAGTTATTTTATTCAATACTACCTAAAATAATTTGAAAAATCAAGCAAAATAAAGCAAATTTTCGAACCATGTGAGCACATCTATTTCGCTCAGAATACATTGAACTTGAAAGCATTAGGTATACGTTTGATCGATTTTCTATAATAAAAAAGTAATGACTTTTCTGGAACTTCCATTGTTCAAATTGTCAAAAGGCACTTCGAAATGTTCCATTAAGTAAGACAGAATTATCTGTAGAAGTCCACGTATTTATACTAAAAGTAAAGTAGACGAAGCATTCATTACTTAGGTTGACCACAATGCCCGTAATAAGTAAGTTATTTCTTTTTTTTGATTTCAAACTCGCTAGCTAAAAAATCAATTTTCACCTATCAATAAAAAAGAATTATTTCTACTGTTATAATCACATATCACAGGTACTATTGTTGTGTTTAGTTACATTAAATCGACTTTAATATGTGATGCATATACCTACTTTAATGATATTCAAAAGCGCCACATGATACCATTTGTGAATTCTTTTGAAGAACTAATCACGTCCAATTATTTGGTCGATTGGGTGCAATAACATTCACATTTGTCTTGAAGGATTTTAATTAGAATCAAACTTTTAATTTCGGTTTTGAAATTGACCAAAGAAGAAAAGAACAATTAGCGAGAGTTGAATGTGCCATTGGACACAATAAAATAATCTTGAAATATCGCCTACAAACTTTCAATCAAAATATTTAAAAAAATGTAAAAATTCGATTAGATTGTATTAGATGAGAGTGTATCTATCAAAAATGGAATATATTTAGAGATAATTACATAAATGGTTTTTGTATTTTAACTCAATGTATAATGTTATCCCTGAATTTTTAATGATTCAATGCATTCCTTGAACTTTAATTCATTATACAATGACATCCCTAAATATGGTTCCTAAATTTTTGTACATATTCAATCTAGTCCATAAACTGTGTGAAAATGTTCAATATTATGTATAAACTTAACATTTTTACATAGTCCATGGATTAAATTAAATATATACCAAACATTTAGATCATGTTAAAGGTGCGTTTAGTAACGATTTTGTTCCCGGGAACAAATTCTGATAAGAAATGATTTTTTTTTATTCTCGTTAGAAATTGATTCAGAGTAAAAGAACGTGTTTGGTAAATCGTCCAAAATTTCTTACGGAATAGAATGCGTTTGCACGCGTCTTCATTAATTCTGTTCCAAATCAATTTCTTTTAATTTTTAAATAAATTTTTTACCTTTTACCTTTTTCCTTTCTTTTCTTTTCTTTTTTCCTTTTTTTTCCTTTTTTTTTTTTTTTCTTTTCTTTTCTTTTTTTCCTTCTTCTCCTTCTTCTTCTTCATGTGGCCGGTCGCCGGACCAACAACCTTACCGGAGCGTCACTAGCCCTCGGCAAGGTCGGCCCTCGTCGGCCGAGCCTCGCCGGTGGCCAAGCGAGCCTCGTCGGGGCTAGGCGAGGCCCACTGGCCACCGGTGGAGCTAGGTGAGCCTTGCTCCGGTGGCTAGGCTTGCCTCCCGGCAAGCTCGTCAAACCGGGCGAACGGTGGCGGTGGACGGCGGTGGGCCCGGCAATCACGGGATGGCAAAAAAGGAAGAAGAAGAGTTGGTTTTTATTATTCTCAATTTTGTTAGGAATAATCAAATTTTTTTTTTTCGATTCTACTCCAAATCGTTTAGGAACAAAAATTTTACCAAACGATTATGTTCCAAACTACCCCGAGAACAAAAATCAGAATCAGTCAATGTTGGAATGGTTATCAAACAGGGTAAATAAATTAAAATTTCAGAAATAATAAGATCTTATGAGAAAATTTGGGGATCATTTGCCTTATTTTAGAATATATTCTGCGTCCAACTCGAGGCAACGGTCTTTGTTTCGTCTCGGAAGAGTAAAGTCTCTCTCTCTCTCTCCATCTCTCTCCGAGTTTCAGCCATGGAGGATGATCGAGATCGGGGGCTTCTTTCCGATTCAGATCCGTCGTCTCCGTCGCTCTCCCCGCCGCGGCCGCTGCCGTTCTCGCTCACCTCCTTCGACAGGGAGAGGCACGTGACGTTCCTGGAGATGATGTACCACATGCTCCCTCACCACTACCAGTCCCAGGAGATCAACCACCTCACCCTCGCCTACTTCGTCATCTCCGGCCTCGACATCCTCGACGCCCTCGATCGTGTACGTCGTCCTTCCCCCTTTTCTCTCGCTTACTTTGAGAATTGACTTTGACTATGATTTCGTCACCCAACCTCATCTTGAATCTGCTGTTGTAAGATGAGGTTGGGTGACGATCGAATTGGCTCAAATGAAGTTCGAGCGCTGAGTGCGAACCTGAGCTTGCTGAATTTCGAACTTAATCGCGTTCTCTCTTGTGCGAGGTGTTGGGGTGTTTTATAAAAATCTGAGCTTTCAGCTCTACGGGGCTGGATTTTATAAAGTGAATTCTAATTTAAGCAGTTTAGCTTTTACTCCATCTTGGGTATGGAAATTTCCTTCAAAGCTGAAAATTTCCTAGTTTTTTTTGGATGAAGTAGTTAAGCTTGTTCGATGTTTTGATTCGAGTATGTTCATTTAATATCTACCTCTATTGGGTTCAAATTCAGTGCTGAGCCACTCAAACTCAGGGGGGAAGAGAGCCATGTTTTTATAGAATGCAAGCTAGTTTATTTGACTCACAGCCATGCTATTTTGAGGCTTAATTTTTCTGCAGCACTGGACTGGGCATAGTCTATTGGTAATTATGAAGTTGATATGATTAAGGGTGGTGATATACAATGCTAATACACAATCTATATCTCCTACTCAGATTTCTTTCAGAGGGAAGGTGTGGGTAATGCTTCATTTAGATGTCTGCGATGTGTTTATTTATGGTACACAAAAGCGCTCACGTATCAATCCAAATTTTAGGTACACAAAGATGCGGTTGCTGACTGGGTTTTATCTTTCCAAGTTCATCCGAGGAGTAAAGCTGATCTAGACAATGGTATGGTATCACTTTCATTGATATATGGAAAAAAAAAAAAGAACAAGAAGCAAATTGACTGTGTAGATTTTGGTTTGTGAGATGGGTAGATAAGTTCTGATCTCGTAGTTCTAGCCATCCTACAGCCATTCTTCATACAGTGAGGACTAGGAGCTTATAATTTTGAAAGAGAGAAGATGGCATTTACTTTCTTATTCAGCAGTCACTGAGTTAAATCTCAATGAAACTGATGATTATGTTTGAATAGGACAATTTTATGGGTTTCATGGTTCCAGAAGCTCACAGTTCCCTTCAAAAGATAATGCGGTATGGAGAAAGATATGTGCATTCTTATATAATCCCGAGCAAGCTTTTGCTTTGTAGCAGAGTTGTTAGTGGGCATTTTTGCAGTTGCCTGGGTTCAATTCATTCTATTTTACCTGTTTGTAGATTTTTATTCCAAATGGAAGTCATTTGGCAAGCACATACTGTGCCCTGGCAATACTGAAGATTGTTGGCTACAATTTATCTAACATCGATTCTGAATCCATGTTAACATCAATGAGAAATCTTCAACAGTCTGATGGAAGGTATGATCTTGAGCTGTTTCCATATCTCCCTCTCCTTTTCTTTTCTTTTTTCCTTTTTCCCTTTTTTTTTTTGGTGATCTGAGATGATAGACTCATCAGTAATCACACACAGACACCTTGGTTGGAAGTATGCAAGCAAGCACACTAAACTCCCTTAACATTCGTCGTCTTTATGTATGTTTATAGCAGTGCATTGATGGACCTTAAATTCTGCAGAACTAAAAATTGTCTACAGATTCTGTTCCAGATGATTTCATTATAAGCTTATCATATTTTGCTTTCCTTTCATAACGTTTCCATTTGGTCTAGATGCTATCTGATATACTATTACATTTTTCAGCTTTATGCCCATTCATATTGGGGCAGAAAGAGATCTTCGGTTTTTATATTGTGCTGGTAAGAGTGCTGATGAATAATTTATTGTACTCATCAAATTTTTGCTGTGTTTCTCAATGTTGATATATGCTTGCTAGTTGTTCTTACAGCGGCCATTTGCTTTATGTTGAATAACTGGAATGGCATGGACAGGGAGAAAGCTAAAGAGTATATATTAAATTGTCAGGTGAGAGTAGTATAGGTTCTTTTATTTGACACTATTCATGTTTTCGCTACTTTGTCACAGTCAGTGGCCATATCCAAAGTGATATCTGGGAATGCATACTGACAATAATGTACTGTTTCTTCTGCAGTCATATGATGGCGGCTTTGGGTTGACTCCTGGCTTAGAATCTCATGGTACGGATAATCGCTGCTACTGCTCATTTCTCCATAATTAAAAGTTACATTGTGGCCTTGTCATATGCTCTTGTCTTTATAGTCTGGTTTTGCAGTATAACAGCACTCCACTGTATTTAGAAGCTTGGATGTGGACATAAAAATTAGGGAGCTACTATCTCCACAGCCTCCTAGGCTTTGGGCACAGCATTTAAATTGAGCAACCAATTTTTCTCCTTAAGCAAACAATTAATTATAGAAGCGGACAAAAATTTTGAATCCTTTCTCTCCCATGATCATCCCTAGAAAACACCATCACTACTTTTCATCCATCACTTCCCCTTCATCTTCTTCAGGAACAACTGCCTGGAATTCCATCACCATCAGACACTTACTTCATGGCCTAACCCTCAGCACCATAAACACTATAATCACTGCCTAATCACCATGCACATGCTGTCGTTGTACTGCCCAGAGCACTTTCACTTCCCCATACTTGCCAGTTGCCACCACTCACACTAAGTTGCCACTAGGTGGCAAGAGCAAGCTTGAATCAACTAGTACACGCCGATTCGTCTATGTTTGCTGCCGATCTTGCAATCACTCGTTCATCACCAATGCTGATCAGCCATGACTTTGCCATTGTTGCTGTTCTACACTATTATTGCTGTTGAGTGACAACTACTGTTGCCTGCCTGAGCTCTCTCTCTCTCTCTCTCTCTCTCTCTCTACACCCTTCATGAGCAAGCTAAACCTGGTTTGTCACCTATCTCACCTTTCCATCATGAGCTTCTCTTTGGCCTGCCACCATCACATTCATTATTCAAATCACGATGCTGATCTATCATGATGGTGATTTCATCCTCTTTGGAGCCACCCCATGGCTGTATCCTTCTGCAGTGCTGCCTCAATCACCTGAGCCTTGATCATCTTCTTGGAGTCTTGTGCCGGAGAACCTCCTTACCACTGATATGGATGGTTGAAGGAGCATACCCATTTTGATTATGCTTTGAGACTTCTCTTTTCCATCTATTTCTTGTTTGTGTGTAAGGGAAAAATTATTTCTTGCTGAGAATCACCTAGTTCTTTGATATGTCAGCTGGGGAGCGGTTAAATAATCCTCATCCATTATCTATCAATTGTATCTCCTTTCTTTTCTTTCTAATATAAAATGAGAAAAGAAACAGACACAGATTATGAGCATAAACAATACACATTTTCCGACAATTCCAATTTTCATTTTCTTATGGAGGTGGTTCAGGACGACCATTGACTTGTCTGACATCTTACAATATTTGTTCTTTCTGGCTAGTTTTGCTTTGTTGTTCATGAGTGTATAATTGTCTGTTTATATTAAATTATGTGTCTGAAGCCAAGTACGCTGTGGACATATCCACACCCTAAAGCATACAACTGCATTTCAGTCTTCATTGACTAGCATA
Organism: Eucalyptus marginata; assembly: GCA_014182565.1. Taxonomy (NCBI): domain Eukaryota; kingdom Viridiplantae; phylum Streptophyta; class Magnoliopsida; order Myrtales; family Myrtaceae; genus Eucalyptus; species Eucalyptus marginata. The sequence continues at coordinate 14,565,274 of CM024594.1, read as the reverse complement.
GCCATTTATAGACGATAAGATGTTGCAATCTTAAAGCCATCATGAAATGTGATAAGATCTGCTTGCTGGAGATTAGTGATGGCCATGATTTTTCTGCATCTCTTCTTTGCAAGCACTGTCCATTGATGATTTTGTGCAACATTCATATGTCTGCATGCATGCATGCATGCAAAGCCACGTGTACTCAGTGACAGACAACCACACCCCCACTCCCAGATACAGACAAGCAGAGAATAGGGATAGTGATCACTTTGTTATCTATTTGGACTTTGTTGTCGATATTGTTGGGAAATTTGGATCTGAACTCCAAGCCATCAGCTTCCAACTGAACGTGAGTGATTTGTTGAGTTCTTTATATCCATCATGAATGCTAGGAAACAAGCCGAGAGAACAATGGTACCATGGGTTCGTAGCTGGTGTAGAACATTGGCAAATCTCTGGAGAGTAACTGGAATTGCAAGTATCTCAGGGCCACCCCTCTAGTCTACTGCCACATAGATTGAGGTTCCCTGCTGTGGGTGTAAGCCAATTTCCAGCATGGCAATGAAGAAGCCTAATGGATAAAATTAGGTTCCTTGTTATATCACAAATCCAGCCTCATGTGCTTTCATTGTGCATCCAGAGAAAAGAAAATCCTAGTAAAGTCAGTGGAACCTACAGTGAACTGTCAGTGAAACCTACAGTGAAATGTTCCCTGTTGATTGCGAACCTACAGGCCCCTAGGCAAGGATGTCCAAAATATGTTGGGAGTGGCAAGCATGTCTGATTACTGTCTTCATTGTTTTTGAGAATTGAGAACTGCAGGAACAGGGATTCAGATTGATTTATTTCCTTGATCTATTTATATGATTTTCTTGGTTTTTTTTTTTTTGGGTCAGCTCTTGGGGTATACTTTTGTTCACTGGTAATCAAGGTTGTTATGCCTAGGAAATTCATATATTATCATTCACCTGAAAACATTTTGTGAAGCAGATCTATGATTAATGATCTTGCATAGTCTTGTTAATTGCCCTTTGTATTTTTGTCTTTTGAAGAATTCTCAGCTGGATTGGTTATTGATGACTAATACCAATATTTTCAGTGGCTCAGGTGGTGCTGCATATTGTGCCATCGCATCTCTGCGATTGATGGGATTCATTGGAGATGATTGTTTGTCTAATGCATCTGCACCCAGTTCAAAAGTGAACATACGGTCGCTACTCAATTGGAGCTTGCAGGTTTGATATCCACACTTTTGGCTACTGTATGATTCCTGAAGCTGCATTTTAAAACGTGCTGCAAGTGAACTGAAATCAATCACCTAAGAAGCAAAAAAATCTTCAAATTTGAAAAACTAATCAAATACTGTCAGTGGTAACGTTTTCTGACTCCGTAAAATCTTCTCTTTCTTTTATTTCTTTCATCCAGAGGCAGTTTGCTGATGGTGGAATTCAAGGTAGACCCAGTAAGCCTAGTGATACATGTTATGCCTTCTGGTGAGTGAAAAAAATCCATTTGGAACTTCCAAGATAGTGTTGTTCATTGTGCCTTGACATATGTAATCTTTCCACATAGGATTGGAGCAACGATGGGGACTCTAGGGGCAAACAAATTTATTGATGAGATAGCATTGAGAAGCTTTCTATTGACTTGCCAATCTGAGGTGATAAATAGCTTCTTTTTGCTTTTATGTTTACTTGATCTGTAATAATTATATTCAGGCAGAGTCAAGTCAAACAAAATTTATACTTGAACTCAAGTCTGTTCAATTTTTGAAGACATGATAATCAACAAAAGCTTGATCCCACTTGTTCAAATTTCAAATGCAGTGCGAGAATAATGGCATCAGTGTATTTTTTATATGTGTAAACAATTAAATCAAGCTCAACTTGATAAGCCATCTAGTTTGTTTGATCCCAAAAAGATGAGTCAAGCTCGAGCAGCTAGTGAGTATTGAGTAGCTGGATCATTTTCTGCCAGTATCACAATATTCAATTTATTTGGTTGTGGTTTTACCATCTTCCTAATCAAGGGTTATTATGATTTGGCGGGAGTCCGCTGTTCAGTGTTGTATCTTGAGTTTTGTCGATCATTTCTGGACTAGAATAGTTGATTTCATCCAAAGCTAATGCACATCTACCTTGAAGATTGTATATATCAAGCTATGGAACAGTACATTCATGCTAGTACAATGCGCAATAGTTTTACATGAGTCGTTCTGGTCATAATAGACCTTACTAAAATGCTTTGTTTAAGCAAAGGAAGGCATTTGCCTGAAGCATTGCAAACTGACCTTATGATTGATTATTATTTTAACCTTGTGTCGCTATGGAAATAGGTCAGTTTGAGTAAGTTTCCCCCTTGCCATAATTAAGAACAGGCATACTCGGTTAGAAAGAAAAACGACGAAATATCGAACTGCTTATATTATTTTCCACCAAATCTCAGCATTGCTTTGTTCTCTGCTCTAGATCTTTCTATGTTGAAGTACCTGATGTTCTTGTCCCTTTTTAATTTTCTTATGCTAGTATGGTGGGTTCGGTAAGTCCCCCGGAGTGCTACCAGATCTGTATCACTCTTACTATGGATTGGCTGCATTCAGTATCCTGGGTGAAGCTGGACTAAAGCCGCTCTGTCTGGAACTTGGAGTGACAGAAGCTGCTGCAACGGGTCTCTGACTGACTTCGTCATTGGTCAGAATCAACTGTGCCACACACGGTGGCCATTACTGGTGCTCCCAGTTCTGTATGATTCTGCCATTTGTTGACATAGCTCTCTAGGAATATGAGTTTATTTAGCACTGACATTGATGATTTTTGCAATATTTTAAAAACATGTATGAATTGTTTTTTGGGTTGAAAATCCAATCAATGAAAGGAAAGAAAAAAAGAAAAGACAAGGGAAAGGAAAAAAAAAAGAACTTAATGAAAATTATAAAAATCGTCCATGTCAACTTTGATCATGACATATAGGACCATTGATGTCAACTAACTATTACATTAGCGATTTTCGATCAAAATTAGCCAAAATGACTAAATAGGCAAAATCATCAAAATGTTTAATATTAAATATTCAAATTATATTAAAAAAATAGAATAAAATTATTAAAAGTAAATAATTTAGGACTGAATTAGAAGTTATATAATAGATTTATGATTTTTTTTTTTTTAGAGTTATTAATTTTGCTTCGTCGTGCGCTCTCTCTTGAAAAAGAAAAAGGCAAAATAAAAAGCTAAGTGGTGGCCTATCAGCTCTCTCTCTCTCTCTCTCTCTCTCTGTGGAAAAAAAAAATCTTATTTATATTTTGCTGTCGTGGTGCACTGGTGCCTACCATGAGTTGAATTAGCCTCACATTTGGAAATACTAATGCGACATCTTTATTTAGTCGACTGATGGCTTATCTGATAAAAAACTGGAAATAAGCCCCGGAAAATGAAGTCCTGGATTTCGACCCCATTTGGTTTGGCTTCGGAAGAATGTCTTTAGGAAAATGCAAATACCTTTGGTTAAGAGAGTTTTTCGAAATACAAATAGCATTTACTGAATTGTAATTTTAAAGTACATTGGAAAACAACTTTGGCTAAAATTTCATTTAATAAAAATTACATTTGTAAATGACTTTTACTAAATTAAAAAAAAAAAAAAGATTTTTGTAATTTTTTTTTTAATTCCAGCCACCGACCAACCAGATCTAGTCATTGGACTATCAAATCTGGCCACGCTGATGGCCTCACCTGAGGTTGCGCAACTGTCACTTGGGTCGAGTGACCTACGGTTGCTTGGGATCGCCCAAACCAAGCAACCGTCGCTTGAGGTCGCACAACCCAAGTGTCGCCCAAGGTCTGGCAATAGTCGCTAGGGTTAGGCGACCCTCGGGCGGTGGTTGCCAACGCATGCAACTCCTTGATCGGCGGTCATCGACCTCCGATCAGCTTTTCCGTGCAGCGATCTTTGGAAAAGATTAACAATAACCGATGTCAAAACTTGCATTCCGAAAATGCAACTTTCCAAAGTACTTCGATACCTACTTTGTACAAAAGGCCTTTAAAACTCTTTGGAGATGCAATTGAATTTTCTCAAAGTTGAGCAAAAAACACGAACCAAACGCGTTTGCATTTGGCCAAGAGATTTTAGAGTCCCAAAACCCATTGCGAATGCCAAGTGTGGGTGATAAATGAAAATTGATTACCGGATGAAAGTAATTTATTTCAGAATTGCAATCGTTATTATTGCCAGGCTGTAAACGAAATAATTTAATATCATGAACAAATTAAGCTATCAATTTTTTACTCGCCAGATGACCTCAATGCCGACGATGACTTTGAGTCACGTTGAGTGGTGAGATTTTCAATTTTCGGTACTTAATAGGAATTATCAAGCAAGCCATGGAGTAAGCATCTCGGACTTGCAGCTCAGCATTCTGGGAAAGCACTTTAATTAAAGGGCTAATCGCGGGCATTAAAGTAAAATAATCATTTTGCAGAAAAAAGTAGAATGAATTTGAGTTTTTTAGTAACACGACAGTAGTCACTTGTACAATTCGGTTATTTCACCCGACAACTCGTTGTAAGATGTAATACTAATCAATGGGGGCTCACCCTCTCTTCGGTTGATTGTCAATTTTTTAAGTTGTGTGTGTTACAACATGTTAGACGGGCCTTACTATCGAAGCTTTTTTCTTGTCGGTGACTTTAGAAATGGAAAAGGCAAAGCCATATTCTTCACACCGTGAGGAGGATAATTAGTGTTTTTCAAATAACAAAAATTAAAAGAGACAAATCTCAAGCAAAAATTTGCTCGGGTATGGATAAAATAATCACCCTTGTTTTTGTATTCCCTCGTGCCCATTCCCATTCGGCCAAATCCCAAAATTCCCACGAATTTTATTCACCGATAAAATTACCCAGACTTTTAAAAAAGAAATTCGAAAGATAAAGTTACACACAATTAGGATTTCTAACTATATCACCTCATGTGGCACATTACATGATATTACAAAATGGTGTGTGTTTTTTTTTTATTGTTTTGTTCTAATTCCCAACACACTCCCAAAATTTTGCCATACTTCTTTATAGAGAGCAAAAATTGAAACTATATTTAAAATTAAATGTCCCCACTCTCAACCCTCTCGGAAGGTTGTTAGATTTTGAAATGTCATCGTTTTTCTTTTTCCCATTTCTCTTGAGTGGGTGGGATAATTTGCTTGGCATACATTTTAGAAGATCACTATAATTCTTTTTTTTCTTCTACTAATCTATTTCTCTAAATTAAACGGTGGGCGTTTTGTCTCTCGCGTAAAAAATTGTTGATTCTTAAGAATAGTCCGAAAAGGCAAAGATATGTTCATCCAATAAGCAAAAGTTTGTCTTTTTAGAATTTGGCCTTTCCTACCACCCTAAGAACTAGCCATTTCCCAGTTAGTCCGCAATCAAATGAAAATTAAAACAAATGATTATGCTTTTTCACTAAAACTCAAAATGTTACTTAAATTTTTAAAAAATATTTTGAAAAAAATATGTACTTACCGTGCCAATAAATGTGATGTAAAATTTTTTAGATTAAAGCCCGTTCATTTCGTAAAAAATGTGGAGTTTAATGTTGATATAAACTTGAAAGTAAATTAGAAATTTTTTTCTTTGGTATGGAAAGTTCAATTTGATTTTTCATCTACACTATTTTTAATAAATTTTATTTTATTTTTAAAAATCAACTTTTAAATTTTTTTTTTTTTTTTTTTATCATTCTTCTTCTATAATCGGTCGCCAGCCATGGCGATGGCCGACGAGCCTCAAGGTCAATGCTCGCCTTGGGCTGGTCTTTAGGCTAGCAACTTATGAAGAAGAAGGAGGAAGAAAAGAAAAAATAAAAGGAAAGAAGAAAAGAAAAAAAAAAAAAAGTAGAAAAATATAAAAATTAAAATTAGATTTAAAAATTTAAAATAAAATAAAATATTATTAAAATGAGTACACAGAAAAAAATCATTAGTTCATTTTCAAAATTTAGCTAAGCACCGGAAAACATTATTATTTTCTTAAAAAATTAAAATCGTTATATTTTTGCGAAATGAATTGAGTCCACGTGTAAAGCGAAATATAAAAACCAATCAAACTCTCGCGAACCAAGGAAACTAGGAAATATGACGTCCCATTCGCGCCTTCCATTCCTTGGCGTCGACCCAGGAGCCCCGCGCCGACCCGCCCAGCCCCGGGGGCCGCCACGTGTTCGCCTACGTGGCCCGCGTCATCGCCACTACGAGGAACCCGGGATTCTTCCGTCCTCCTTCGGAGCGGCCCTCCTCCCCTCCTCTCGTTCTCCTCCACTCGTTCGCTCCCGCTCCCATCACCCGTCCATCCGCCCCCCCGCCCCCCCGCCACGATCCAACGGCTGCCGATCCCATCCCCGAACCTTCTGGAACCCCCAAACCCTAAATATTTATATCCTCCGTCGTCCCCCTTCCCCTCCCACACGATCTTCCTTCCCAAATTCCCTACTCGTCGTCTTCTTCTTTATCCATCTCTCTCTCTCTCTTTCTCTCTCTTTCTCTCTCAATCCGTCGATCTGCCGAGAAACCAAGGTCCGAGCATGGCCGGGAAAGGAGAGGGGCCGGCGATCGGCATCGATCTCGGTACGACGTACTCGTGCGTCGGCGTGTGGCAGCACGACCGCGTCGAGATCATCGCCAACGACCAGGGCAACCGGACCACCCCGTCCTACGTCGCCTTCACCGACACCGAGCGCCTCATCGGTGATGCCGCCAAGAACCAGGTCGCCATGAACCCCATCAACACCGTCTTCGGTAAACTTCTGTCCGTGTTTTCTGTTGCTACTGCTTTGAAAATTCCCGGTGGATCTGGTCGATGTTACGTTGATTCGATGTTGTGCGCGGCATTGGGTAGATTTGTGTAGGTTCGAACGTAGGTGGTCGTATGGCCTGACGACGGGCGTTAGCTATGATGATGTCTCGGATCTGCCGTTGGCGTTGAGTCTGCCTGCTGGATTGAGGTCGTTAGTATATACGATTTGTGTAACTAGTTGGAAAATTCCTGGTTTCGAGTTTGGATTCGTCGATAGCTTGATGAGTGTGGCTGCATGATACATCTGACGACATCGGTTTTGGCGAATCGGCGTTAGTTCGTTACGTCCTGGGGTATCCTGACTGAGATTTCGTACATAGCCATTGTATACAACCGGCAACCTGGGCCTTCTCCGTAGATTTTCTGCGCCTTTTATCTTCAGATAGATGGTGTCCTTACATCCATGTGGCGAGATCGCTCTGTTATTTGGCCATTGAAACGGCTTGACATCGCGCTGGTTGTGTTTTAATTTGTGTGTCGAAAACGAGTTTTGTTAGCAAATGCTTAATTCTGTCTACATCATCGTTACTTGTCTATGTTATTATTGGTTTGCAGTTCTGGAATCTCTCTGGTGTTTAATATGTATTTGATTAATTGGCAGATGCGAAGAGGTTGATTGGAAGGAGATTCAACGACTCCTCGGTCCAGAGTGATATTAAGCTCTGGCCCTTCAAGGTGATCCCCGGACCTGGTGAGAAGCCAATGATTATTGTCACCTACAAAGGTGAGGAGAAGCAGTTTGCTGCTGAGGAGATCTCGTCCATGGTGCTCATAAAGATGCGTGAGATCGCCGAGGCGTACCTGGGCGCGACTATCAAGAACGCAGTCGTCACCGTCCCTGCCTACTTTAATGACTCTCAGAGGCAGGCCACCAAGGATGCTGGTGTCATCGCTGGCCTCAATGTCATGCGTATTATCAATGAGCCGACTGCTGCGGCCATCGCTTATGGTCTTGACAAGAAAGCCACCAGTTCGGGAGAGAAGAATGTGTTGATTTTTGATCTTGGTGGTGGTACATTCGATGTGTCCCTCCTAACTATTGAAGAGGGTATCTTCGAGGTGAAGGCAACAGCTGGAGACACTCATCTTGGCGGTGAGGACTTCGATAACAGAATGGTGAACCACTTTGTTCAAGAGTTCAAGAGAAAGCACAAGAAGGATATCAATGGAAACCCGAGGGCTCTTAGGAGATTGAGGACAGCTTGTGAAAGGGCGAAGAGAACTCTCTCCTCCACTGCCCAGACAACGATTGAAATCGATTCTTTGTATGAAGGTGTGGATTTCTACTCTACAATCACCCGTGCCAGATTCGAGGAGCTCAACATGGACCTCTTCAGGAAGTGTATGGAGCCAGTTGAGAAGTGTCTCAGGGATGCAAAGATGGACAAGAGCACCATCCACGATGTTGTCCTTGTGGGTGGTTCCACTAGGATCCCCAAGGTGCAGCAGCTATTGCAGGATTTCTTCAACGGGAAGGAGCTCTGCAAGAGCATCAACCCTGACGAAGCTGTGGCTTATGGTGCGGCTGTTCAAGCTGCAATTTTGAGTGGCGAGGGCAATGAGAAGGTCCAGGATCTATTGTTGCTGGATGTCACACCCCTCTCTCTTGGTCTGGAAACTGCGGGAGGTGTCATGACTGTGTTGATCCCAAGAAACACCACTATCCCCACCAAGAAGGAACAAGTGTTCTCCACCTACTCGGACAACCAACCTGGAGTCCTTATCCAGGTTTACGAGGGTGAGAGAGCCAGAACAAGGGACAACAACTTGTTGGGCAAGTTCGAGCTTTCAGGCATTCCTCCGGCACCTAGGGGTGTTCCCCAAATTACCGTCTGCTTTGACATTGATGCCAACGGTATCTTGAACGTCTCTGCCGAAGACAAGACCACCGGCCAGAAGAACAAGATCACCATCACCAACGACAAGGGGAGGCTGTCCAAGGAAGAGATCGAGAAGATGGTCCAGGAGGCTGAGAAATACAAGTCTGAGGATGAGGACCACAAGAAGAAGGTCGAAGCCAAGAACGCACTGGAGAACTATGCCTACAACATGAGGAACACGATCAAGGATGAGAAGATCAGCGCCAAGCTATCTGATGGGGACAAGAAAAAGATTGAGGATGCCATCGACCAAGCCATCCAGTGGCTGGACTCAAACCAGCTGGCCGAGGCCGACGAGTTTGAAGACAAGATGAAGGAGCTCGAGAGCATCTGCAACCCCATCATTGCAAAGATGTACCAGGGCGCAGGGGCTGATATGGGTGCCGGCGGCATGGATGAGGATGCCCCTCCCTCGGGCAGCAGCGGTGCTGGTCCCAAGATTGAGGAGGTCGATTAAATTGCTGGAATTTTAAAGATGACCTAGGCCTAGGTCTCGAGTGATTGGGTTGTTTCTACTACTTTTTTGGCCTTTTTTTTTTTTTTTTTTTGCAATATCGATGTGTATTTTTCTGCTTTTTATTTTCCTATGCCCCTATTATTGGCATTGAGTGACTGATTTTGAGCCTCCATCTTTCTGTTCCGCTTTATAATGTTTTGTTCCAGTCCTTCAGCAATGTTCATGAGTTTCTGCACTGTGATGTTCCGGTGTCACGGGAAAAGCAGTGGATTAATGATGACATGTGCAGATTGCAAGACGCGTCAAGGCTGGCTACATGTGATGATTTTCCTGTTGATAGCACATGTTCTTGTTCTCCAAATCTTGTCTCAAAGGTTCAACCTTATTTGGTAAGTGAGAGGACTTGCTATTGGGTCGTCATGTCCTCCTGGAAATTGGACGGTGAGGCTATAGGATGTGGAATCTGTAGGATTACCCGTCATTAATAAAATTTACTGGGACGCTTGAAGTAGAGTGATACTGATCAAACAAAGCCCGTGTCGGAATCTCCTTCGTTTTTCCAGACAAACAATTGCATATATCTCTTAAAATAATTAATCGATAAAAGATATTTTCATCTTTGATAATAATTTATTTCTAATATTTTCATGGAGAATGAGAAAATTTTTCATCTACTTATCTTTATAAATGAGACAAGCGGTCTTTTTAAGAAAGTATTTTTTATTTCATTTTTTGTATTAGGGGTGCGTTTATTTGGGGGAAAGTTTCTTAAAAAAGAAAAATACTTTTTGATAAATCATTTTTCAGGAAAATGTTTGGTTTTCTTTTGTTTGGTGATATATGATTAAAAATATTTTTGATGTTCATATTTCTTTTGGGAAATGATTTGAATATGATGACTTTATTTAAAGTAAATAAAGAATCTTCTTTGAAATTTTTTATTTTTTATTTTATTTTCTTTTCCTCCTTCCTCCTCCACTAATCGCCAGGCCTTGGCAACGATCAAGATAGGCCACTAGCGCCTTTCCTGAGACTTGACGAGGTTCGACCTAGTTAGCCTCGGGCGAGGTCGACCCTTGTCGGATGCCATCAAGCATGACCTTTGGTGAGCTCGAGCTTGCAATGGCAAGGTAGAGCTCCTATTGCAAGCTTGAGCTCCCCCAAGGCTAGTGATGCGGGAGCATCCAACGTCGGTTCATCAACCAACTGAGAACTATCGATGCTTATCCAAGCCAATAAAGAAATTGGGCATTATGTACTTCGATGAATCATTTTGAATGAATAATATTAATTACTTATCGATATTTGGTGGTATGTCGATAACTAGCAATGGGAGGCCATTTTAGACGTCTTGCAGGACCAACTGATGAAGTTACAGGAGGATTAATTTCTAGTCAATGGAGGAGTACGAATTTTGGGAAGGCTAAAGGTTCAAGAATGCGGAAGGCCAACGGTTCAAGAATGCGGAAAGCTAAAAGTTCAAGAATGCAAGTTCCCGTACTACTAATTGCATTTCATAAGTTCCTAGGTATATTTATTGTTATGCAGTTCAAGAGTCGAAGGTTTAAGTTCATAGGTCATTAAAGTCTGTTTTTAATATTTCCTAATGCTAAAATTCTCCTATAAACAGGGGAAAACTATCTAATGTATGGGATATACGAATTTTACGAATGAAATGGTGAGCTTTCCTCTGCTTGAGTGAACTCCTTCGGAGAGTGGATAACTCCTTTCAGTTTCTTTATCCTTGGAGCGTAGATCACTCTTTGGTGGTGAGCCAAGAAGCCCTTTATCGTTGGCTGGTGGAATCTTTAGGCCTTGGTGGTGAGCTTCTCCTATCCCGAAGTCCTTTATCCTTGGCTGGTGGAAGCTTTAGGCCTTGGTGGTGAACTTCGTAGATCTTGATCCTCATCCTTGGTTGGTGGCATGGCCTTTATACCTTGGAAGGAGATCGTTCTATCTTTGCTTATTCCTTTTTGTTTCTTTATCGTATACACTACTCCATACACTTAACCACAAAATTCCCCTCTAAAAAAATTCCGTTCTAGAATCACTCACCCCATCACGAATCAACTGGCGTGCTTGACCTTGCTCAAGGTTGATGGTTGCCAGCTTGCGCACCGGCCCTCGCTTATGGCCAATTGCTTGCAAGGAGGAAGGATAAGAAAAAAGAAAAAGAAAGAAGAAAACAAAAATAAAAGATAAAAAATAATTAATAAATTGAAATTTTAAATACAAAATAAAAAATCCAAAAATTCAAGAGGAGCAATTTCAGATAGTGTTTTCAATTCACTAATCATTTTCGGCAAATCATGAGAGTAAAAGTTTGGAAAATTAATCCCGAGAAAACACTTTACGTTAAACAAATGCACCCTTAGTTTAGTAAGTGGAGATCAGATAGACCATTAGCTAACCCATCTAATAGCGAACACTTTGCCTTTTGGTGGTGGTGGTGTTTTAGAGGCAAGAAACCTGTATTATTCTCACCTAAAAGGTCTCGAGGTCGGATCCGTCCGCGCTTGTAGTGCCGGAAAATTAGTAAACCAAACTCGCACATAAGAAAAGAAAAAGAGAGTTTAAGATGGAAGCTTTGGATTGAACATGAAGATTATCAAGTAATCCAAGAACTTTGGGAATCAAAACATGGCTACCTTTTCGAGAAACCGAAAAAAAGACTTCCAAAGCCTTAACTCACCGGAGTAATGTCCATGCGCCAAGGAGGATAAAAGAGCTCAAAGTAACTCACCAATCAAAAGTCCAGCACACAAGCAGAAAAGCGCCAAAGCATCATTTCTCGATTGAGTTTTTAATGGCAACCCGAGTCTCTCCCCGCTTGAAACCGATTGCTAATCCTACCTTGGAAGAAGCGATGGCTTTAATGGGCTTTTCTACCAAACTTCATGGGCTGATCCTCTCCTTAATCAAACACATATAGCCTTGATCCCCAAAGTCAAAAACCCCGAAACCATAGACGTCTCTCGCAACTTCGTTATAAAATTATATAAGGACTTTCGGTGTGAAGATAAAACTCGACAAGGTGTCACCATATATCTTTATATTAATCTCAAATGTGTTAACAGCTAAACAGTTCTCATTCCCAAGCTTTCCACCTTCTTTTTTGCGGATGATGTAATTTTTTTCCCGGATGGCACAATAATTCTGTGAATTTAACCAAGTCCGGAGTTTATTTCGCAAGGCCCCTTACCATTAAGAAGAAACATGGCCCATGAATTGAGAGTACCGTGTATGAAAAAACAGGTAAGATTTTTTTAGTCCCAGAGGAAAAGCCCCCATCGACTGGGAGATCCTAGATCTTGCACAAAAACCAAAACATCAATTTTAGCCGCGGGATCTAAGAACCGCAAGAGAGCAAAACGCTCAAAATGAAACCGGATCCACGAAAGATGAATGTAGCAACTCGCGAATCAGAGACTAAGCAATTTTACAAATGGCAACAAAAAGAATAAGAACCGGAAAAAGACTTTGTGATGGGCCGGGCCGCAATGAATCTACAAGCAGAGATGCAAAGAAGAGTTGGCCCAGAGTGAAAATATTACAGTCACGTACTGTCCAAAATCGCTTTTGCTTCAAATTGGGCTTAAGGGAGATTCTATGTTTTGATTGTACTCCATCGTTGTCTTTTAAGACTATAATCGAATGGACCAAAAAAAAAAAAAAAAAAAAATCCCCGAAAAATGAGCTTTTCGGAAAAGTAATGGCAACCCGAAAAGGAATCGCTTTTGCCATATAAAATGACAGCAAGTTGAGAGCACCGGGGATGACATTGCCTTGCGATACGATACGAGGGGCGAGGCTTTGATCTGTCGCTGTCGTGGCCCATAGGATCCGGATGGACTTCGGCGACTGGATCTTTGCTTTTCCCCCCTCTCCCCCTTTTGCCACTTCTCCACCAAAGGTGCTCATTACTTTTGCGGAAAGGCCACGGTATCTAGTCATCATCCATCGATCTTTGGCCGCGGAGAACTCCCACTAAAAGGAAGAACAGCAATTGAGCAGACCAGATAGGTGGCGAGATTGATTGAGTAAATTGATTCAGGTGAAGCTACCGGCAGAGCCAGTGACATTAGAGACAGATAGGATGGCGAGATTGATCCTACTATTACATATCTCTGAAGGTTTGATCATTGGAATTAGTCACTTTTGGATGTCAAAGGAATAAATCTCAATCGTTTATTAAATTTTTTGGAGTGTTTGTGGGGTCAAAATTTATTATGGTATGGTTTTTTTTGGGATGATGGATTGATCCCTCAGAGACAATAGCAAGCTTCGAGATTACTCATGCTAAGCTTGAAGCCACCCTCTACAAGCCATGAGACTCCTCAAAGTCACCCTCACTTTAATAGGACCTAACATTGACCTAGAATTGAACAAGTTTTTGACGGACAATGCACGTTTTAAACCTGAAAAAAAATAGGTGTAGACACGAGACATTAAATTTTTAACTGGGTTTTGACTAAATTTTGGTCGGAAGTCAACAACTCAAAATTTAAATTGAAAGGTACAATTTGATCGTGCTTTGCAAGACCTTTCCAAGGACACCCAATTTGACCAACTCGGACAATTGGATCGCTAGATTTGCTACTTTTAATTGTGAGAGTCTGAGTTCAATAAGATCGGAATAATCATAATTTTCGCAGATCAGCTAATAAGATCACGTGGATCTGATCGTGGGCTTTCTAGCACTTCAAGAATCACTTCAATAGGAGTTTTGTCAATAGAAATATCGTGACTTAACATCTTGAATGCTCATTTGGCCTGACTTGTGGAAATCGACAATCCCAACACTTTCTAGGAAAGAGGCCACATTTCCAAAAAGTCAAGTCACGAGCTCTCTATGGACGTGAGAATGAGTCAAATTGAATGCCGGATGAGCAAAATATGGGCGATCAAAGATTAGTCAAAGGTCAAAGGAATAACATACGCGTGTATATGTATGTATGTGTGTATATAAATATAAATATAAATATAAATATATATATATATATATTTTTTTTTTTCTTTAAGGACGTCAGGTTTCAAGACGGACCAGTCCATGACTGCGACGTGGCAGTGGCAAGGTCGATGTGGTGCTCTTCCTCACTTTTGAAAGAAATTCTCTCTCATTAAAGGTTCATTCGATTTGAGGTGTTTGGTGTGAAGGCGTCAAAGCTCCCTCGGTCCAGGTACGCCCCTCGACCTCCACGTTTATCACATCGTCACGTCATATTTTTTTATATTTTATTTGTCATATCATATTACAGGTAACTATTGATAGATCATGTTATTTTCTTATAACGTTTTGAATACAATATGTCATGAATATTATCATGTCATGTCATTTTATTTTCATATTTTGAATCTAACTTGATATGTCTTGGCGAATTTAGATATTGCCATGTCATGTGATTTGCAATCGGGTTTTAAATATATAGCGTATGTGGCTAGTAGGGGCGAGCTTTGCCATAGGCTAGCGAGGTCAACCTCACGGACCCTCACCTCTAACTGGTTGTCGACCATCGCCTCTAACTGATCGTCAGACCTCAACAATTGGCTATAGGAAGAAGGAAGGGAAAAAAAAAAAAAAAAAGAAAGAAAAAAAGAGAAAAAAAGGAAAAAGAAAATAAATAAATAATTCACAAAAATTATTAAAATATTTAGAATAATTGTCCACATTGAGATTAGCTATGTAACGTGAGACGATTGGCGTCCATGTCAACAATTTCGGACAAAATTAGTCGGATGGATTAAATTACCACAAATGCAAATGTTTTATGACTCAATTGGCAAAAAAAAGGTTTAGAATTGAATTGATACAATTATAATAGATTTATGACTTCTTTGTAAATTTTCTTCCATGACATATATTCGATCCTATGGGTGCTTTGATTTTGAAATCATTTACTTTAACTTGCTACACCACATTGTCAAGCGCGCAACTATCCCATGAGATATATTCTCCCGCGGAAACCCATCTTTTTTTTTTTTTTTTTTTTTTTTTTGATCTCATACAACCCACCGTGCTCGGATCCGATGAGTCCCCCTTTCTCTTACGCTAATCGGTTCATACAACCCATCGTGAATCGAATGCCACCGATGAAGTCCCCGGACTCCATTGACCACTTGTTTTTTGAATGCCGCGTCTTGTCCGTCCAAGACCTTGGAAAGATAACCTCTTGTGGGCTGTGTCCTTCCTCAAGGGCAAAGATTTTTTATTATAGCATAGCTCGCCACTCTTTTGCAGCTATGTGTTATATCATATGGAAGAAAAGGAATGCTATTATCTTTTCGTGGAGAATCTATGGTTCCTTTGAAGAATTACATCATCAATACCTACTACCTTCTCTCATGTCCCCGACACCGTGAGGAGTGCTCACCAACAACCGCCTACCTCTGCTAATTTTTCGTTTTGCCTTTTTCCTTTTTTGCAAAATGGATATAATTAGTTAGCAGTGACACTTGGCTTATTAGATGGAAAAGCACAGCGTGGTCCAGCAGCGCCTACTCGCAAGGCTTGTCCCATTGCTGGGGTTTTGGATTATAGAAATCCAAAGTAAGATTCAGTTCATCCCTCGGAACGCGGCGGTGATGGCGGGGGCATCATGCAATATTCTATTCCAAGAGATAATACCATCTTCTAGGAAAATCAAAAGCGACGGCTTTGCAAGAGTCGTGTGCAAATTTGCTACTTCAATCTCAAAAGGAAGAATATAAAAATGGTTGAACCCAAAAGCAGAAGAATATAGGAAAATTAGGCTTTTCATTCAACCAACTCTCTTCTCTTTAACAAGACTTAAAAAAAAAAAAAATCGCTAGTGGGTTACAAAATCGAACATTACCTACATTTTTATTTTAATTTAGGTGCACGGGACAAAAAAATGGCCAAAATTTGTAACCCACATATCAAAGACATGGTTATGGGAAGCTTCTGTCCACCAGAGATAACATAAGATATGATTTCGAAAAGGATTACAACAAGAGGACTTCCCAAATTATTACCCGCCATAATACTATCATGCCTAAACATGTTTAGTTTCAAACTTTTTAATAAGTTGACATGCATCAATGCCGGTATGATCGCACGCCCCCGGAAGAACCGGAAATTCTTCATTCACCATGATGTTACATTGGGTCTGAGCTCACCAACTTCTAAGTTATACATACATATATATATATATATATATATGTGTGTGTGTGTGTGTGTGTGTATATCTCCTTGATATGGTTCTTGACTTCTCCTCTATAGTTAGGCGGGGAAAGTGGAAAGAAAGTGGGGATACAACCTCCATCAGATCAGAAGATTCCCAGACTAACCCGGGCAGGTGATGACTGAGGAAAGGGCATTAATTGCTTGACTTTTCTAATGCATCGTTTTTCTTAATGATTAGTTTGATAACAATGCCCACTTATATGCGCTGCCGAGCAATAATCGAGGGAAGGGCATGTGCGGCGTGGAGCTGATACGCAATTCGATGAGCACTATATATGTCTCCCAACTCGGCTTGCATTTGGCATCTTGTGAGCTGAGCGACCTCTCGCGTCCCGAGGGCTCTCTTGTAATCTTTCGAATTTTCTTTTTTCAAAGAAGCCCTCACAG
Source organism: Eucalyptus marginata (assembly GCA_014182565.1). Classification (NCBI taxonomy): domain Eukaryota; kingdom Viridiplantae; phylum Streptophyta; class Magnoliopsida; order Myrtales; family Myrtaceae; genus Eucalyptus; species Eucalyptus marginata. The sequence continues at coordinate 14,548,513 of CM024594.1, read as the reverse complement.
TGAATGAAAAGCAAGACTCACCTACCTAACTTACGACTGTGTGAACCATCAATACTTATAAGAGGGGAAACTATCAAATCCGCCTTATATTTTCTTTACGAATACCAATTTAGTCATAAACTTTTTAACTTTATCAATTTAATTATAAATATTTACATGAAATTTCAGTATAGTCTAGCCAATTTTCACCAACGATGACTAGAGAACTACGTTAGCAATTTTCGATTAGAATTGATTGGCAGGATTATATAAAAATTTTGCCCAAAAGTTTAGGACTGAATTTGTATCAATACAATATATTTCAGATTGATTGGATAATTTTTTTTTATGAGAGTAGATACTTTGGTGTTCTTCCTTTCCACGAGTCAATACCGTGTCAACCTAACCCTTGTCATGTACTTACATTTTTTAAAACCAGATCCAAGGTACTATACTTTATCTAATCTTAAAACAATTTGTTATTTTCACATCACTCAAAACATTTGCTTTCTGATTTTTTTAACTCTATGACATGGATTTGGTGGTTAAGATGCATCTTTGTACTAGATTAGGTTCATAACATAATGTAATTCGGTATTGACACCTCAAATTTTCCTAAGATTTCAAAAAATTTAAATAGCTTTACCTAGGCCATCGAAAGTTGTCAAGATTTAACGAATGAGATGCAAGGCACTAAACCTATTTTCAATCTGAAAAATGGGTTATACTCATCAATACAAATATTTTTATACACATATTGCCGCTCAAATCCGACAATCAGTTTTGTCCTGCATGACCAATTAGCCTTTTCGTAGTGTCAAGAACTAGAAGTTTGGTTTTTTTTTCTAATTTGCACGCATGCCTTTTTTTATTATACATCATATCGCATGTCATTTGCACATGTTTTATATGAATTGCTACGCCATTTTGTATATCATTCACTCATGTCTTATTTGATTTCCATGTCATTTGCTCATGTAGTATGTGGTTTCTCACGTCATATTCCATATCATTTACTTATTATGTATATGATTTCTATGTTGTATTGCAAGTCATTCACACATGTCATATCTAAATTGCTGTCATTTTGATGTTATTTGCTCAAGCCATATTCAATTTTTTCCTCATTAAATATGTCATTCGGTTATGTCATATTCGTTTCTATGCTATGCCGCGTGTCGTTCTAACATGCCTTCTATGAAATGCCGCATCATTTTCCATGCTATTCGCTCATGCCAATTTCAATTTCTAAGTCATTACACATGCAATCTCTCAAGTCATTCAGCATACCATGCGGCATTTGAGCATGTTTAATTCGATCATCTTACATGTCATCCGTGCATGTCATATCCGATTACCATGTCATTCACGCATGTTATATCAGAAATTTACATTGCATCAATATGCCACGCTCAACCATTACATATTCAATTTGCTATATCGCATCGCATATGACTTCTAAGTCATATCCATACTACTCATCAAGTTAGATACTTATTGTATCATATTGAGAATTATTTGGGCCATCACATATATGTGTACACATGTATGATATCTTCATAGGATAACGACACAAATAGTTTATAAAATTTGATTTAATGTGTAATGTGATTCTAAACTTTTAGGTTATTCGATGTGATCTCCGAACTTTAGCTCAATGTGTAATATCGTCCATAAAATTTTAATTTATTTAATATGGTATTTGGACTTTTTGTAAATGTTCATGTTAATCGCTAAATCATATGAAAATATCCAATATTAATTTTTCATTAATTCAAGTTCATGGACCACATTAAATATTTTATGGATTACATTGAAAAAATTGAAAATTCATGGATGACATTACACATTGAGCTAAAGTTTAAGGACTACACCGAATAAATTAAAAGTTTATGAATCACGCTGCATATAAAATCAAAGTTTTAGGAATTATTTACGTCATTTTCCTTTTTTTTCTTGGATATGGCGTATGATAAATTTGACCATTCTTATCTCTACAATTTAAAAATCCAATCCGAAAGGAGATAACCCAATAAAAGCAGAAATGCTTATCATGTCAATTCTTCCCCCCACATCGAACTGTTCTCTTTTTGTCAATTCCCCACCTCCCTTTGCTTACTGCCTAATCCTCTTCGTTCGGTCCAGAACAGCAACTCGACCCCAATCCGAGGAAAGCCCCGAAAAGCGTGAACGAGGAATAGTCAGTGGGGGCTGTCCGATCGAGCGTCCTCTAGCGCATCACGCCCCTCGCCTCTGCCCCGCAAAAGGCGAGGCGGAATGCCGCTTGTTGCACAGCTCGTATCGAGAGTTGAATCCGAACCCGCGTTTTGAATCTCTCTCTCCTGTCGTCATGCGCCTTCTTCTAGAGGGAGAGAGATGATTGGTCGGTCCTCCTCGGATGGTGGTGGTGCTGGTGCTGGTGCTGGTGCTGGTGCTGGTGCTGGTGCGGGTGGTGGTACCGATCTCAGGGGCATAAAAATCAACCGTCATGGTCATCCCTCCCGCGGGTCCGAGCGTTCCGAATTTCCCCCAAATTGACGACCCTTTGCGTCCCTCTCCCTCTCCCTCTGTTCTCCGCATTTCTTGTCTGCCTTGACCTAGCGCTCCTCCTTGGCGTGCGGCGCACTCGCTCGGATTGGCGGTGATTCGAAATGCGGATCGACTGTTGATGTTGATTCTCGGCTTCTCTCTCCGGGTATTATTCGAATATCTGCTTTTCAATTCGTTGATTTGGCTTTGCTTTTGGGCTGTACAGCCCGTTTTAGGAGATGGGGTTCGTGGGTGGATGTGCGTGGGTTCGACGAATCTGTTGCTTTATGGAGAGACTGCGGCGGGGGCATTTCTAGGGTTTTGTGGAATAGGCTTTATGAAAGTAAACGGAAAGAATAAGATCTGAGCGAGATTAGCACAAAAAAAATCTGGCCTTGGATAGTGATTTTTTTTCCTGGGTATTTGAAGGGTTTTCTTGGTGTTGGCGATTTAAATCTCGATGGTACAGTACGAAGAAGTTTCTTGGATAGTTAAAAGTATCCCTCTTGCGAATCGTGTACCATAAACCTCAATCTTCTTTAGTTTGCTGATTGTAGGATTGAGAATCAGATGCAAAATGAAATTCTCTCTCTTGAACTTTCATTTTGTCCTGAATCCCACTGAAGTTCTTGCGCATAAACTTTATTGTTGTTGTAGTTGTGAGAAAAGAAGTTGTGATGTGTTTGTAAGACTTGATTTCTGTTTCCAGGGCTGTGGTGATCTCAGGATGGTTACGTGTGCTGTGGGATACTCACTGAATCTGATGGATAACCTCTTTCGATATCTTGTGGTTGGATTCTTGTGGGTTCCATTCAGGACTGTACTTGTGAGGGGTCTCTGTGGTTTTGTGGATTGACGGATCGCTGCTCGAAGAATCCTGTGTTTGCTTTGATTTGTTTCGTGAGCATGTTGGGAAGATCTTTTCTCTAACTTGATTTAGAAGCACAAGCTGGAATTAAGACAACCGAAAGTGAAATTTGTGGGAGAAGCTCTTTTAAAAGCACTCTCAATGGAGAGCCAGCATCCATCGACATTGTTGTCCATGGACTCTGGCTTTTTGTCTCACGATGAATTGGAGAGAGAGATACATGGCTCGATCATCCATGGTGGACCACCTGATATCAATCTCCCTTTGTCATCAAGGCCTAGTCCGCCTCCTCTAGCTTGGAACGACCCCTGTGATATTTTAGATGTTGGTTTGGGAACCCAAATTTATGAAACAGAGATGACCGTTAATATCCCAAAAGTGGGGCGTAAAAACAACAAGCGCCTTGATAGTGTGTGGGGCGCCTGGTTTTTCTTTAGTTTCTATTTCAGGCCTGTGTTGAATGAAAAGTCAAAGTCCAAAATAGTTAAGGACTGTAATGGTGTGTCCGGCTTTGAGAAATCAGACTTGCTCCTTGATGCTTTCTTGGTTCAGCACGATATGGAAAACATTTACATGTGGGTTTTTAAGGAAAGGCCTGAAAATGCTCTTGGCAAGATGCAGCTGAGAAGTTTCATGAATGGGCATAGTCGGCAAGGGGAGCGTCCATTTCCCTTTAGTGTGGATAGGGGTTTTGTACGTTCTCACAGGATGCAGAGGAAGCACTACCGCGGCCTCTCCAATCCCCAGTGTGTTCATGGGATTGAAATTGTTCGGACACCCAAACTTGCAGGTCTTGATGAGCGAGAGCTGAAGAGGTGGATGGAATTGACTGGCAGAGATGTAAACTTTTCCATTCCGATGGAAGCTAGTGACTTCAGTTCCTGGAGAAATCTTTCGAGCACTGATTTTGAGCTTGAGCGGCCACTCCCTTTATCAAAGAGCAACACAAATCACCACTCTAGGAAGTTGCTCAATGGCTGTGGTTTAAATCTGTCTACCCAGCCATCGGACCATAGTAATGGTGATGTAGTGGATCTGTCACCCGTTCGCAACAAAAGGAAGAAAGACTATTCTCCAAATGGAAATAGTGATGACTTAAATTTATCAAATGGTTCTCATTCTGACAGAGGTTTGGATCTGAAAATTTACTCAGTTGAGCCATCATGGTTTAATGAATTTACTGGGGTCATGAAGAATGTTGCGGCCCTGCTACAGCAGCGAAAACGATATATGAAGATGATGAAGGGTTTCTGATCATTGTCAGCTTGCCTTTCGTAGATCTTCATAGGGTAAAAGTTTCATGGAAGAACATTAATTCACATGGGATTGTGAAGATATCCTGTGTTAGTACAGCTTGCATACCTTTTATATCAAGACAAAACAGGACCTTTAAGCTAACAGATCCAACACCAGAGCACTCCCCTCCAGGAGAGTTCATTAGAGAGATTCCCCTCCCAGCCCGTATTCCAGAAGATGCTAAGTTGGAAGCATATTGTGATGAGACAGGGACATTGCTTGAGATCATTGTACCCAAGCATCATTCAGGACCTGAAGAACATGAGGTTCGTGTATGCTTCCAGCCCCTCCACTTGGAGTGATTGACCAGTGGTCAGCCGAGAGGAGGGATTAGCACATGTCCGGTTTGGCATTATTGTGGTTGCTGCTTCGTTGTTAACTTAGATAATTTCATAGTAGACATATAGATTGAAGTCTGTACTGTCTCTGGATGATGTGCTTGTCTTTGTACTTCTTTAATTATTGATTCTCAACTCCCATCGCCTGACGCATTCTTTTATGTGAATAATTTGTTGAGACAGTGATGGGGCAAATTCATTTCCCACCTCGTGAGAAGGTGGTTCCGAGCGCTTCTGAACACTCTTGTTTATCCTCATCGTTACTACAACTTATATTTACTTTAATGATGTTTCTTTCAATGCTTTGGGTTTGGTGGGATTTGAAATCTTACTTTGATGAAATGAAAATCATTTGGTCTGGTATGACGTGGTACTTCTTTGATGTTGTCCATCCTCGTTCTTGTGATAGAGTTGTGGTAGACCCATATGTGGGTCATATGTGGGTCATTTCAATTTTATAGACCTTTCTTAAATAGGTTTAAAATAAATAGGTCTAAATGGGTTGAGTTTGTGACCCATTTCCAAGTCAAGGCTCACACACTCTTTCCCTTTTTAGCCTTACAAAATTATTTTTTTAAAAAAATCGGAATTATAATTATAATTATATTTCTTATTATTATTTTTTCTTCCTTCTTTCATTTTCCTTCGACGGTGACTAGTTAGGTGGGGGACAAGCCATTGGCCTTGGGCAAGACTCGAGCTCACTGTTTAGGTGTGGCCTTAGGTGAGCTCAAGCCTCGCCGACTTGTGGCGAGGCTCAACCCGCATGTGGTAGTTCTGAAGATTGAAGAAAGAAAAAAAATAAAATAAAATTTTAATCTTTACCATTTTTTAAAATATATCAAAAAATTAATTTTATTAAAAATAAAAAAAAATTATTTATTTATTTACAAACATAAAAATATTGTATTTTCTTATAAAAAATTATAAGAAATAAACGAAACCTTTATTATTTAAAAAATTATAAAAATCTCCATTAAATTTGAATTACATGAAAATATTTTAGCAATACCATTTTTTTTTTTAAATTCAGAAGAAATAAGATCTCCTAAATTTAGTTAAATGGGTTGAGTTGAATATGAATTGGGTATGGGTTGGGTTAGGCATGGATCGATGCATTTGCATTACAATAGATGGGTATAAATGTGTTAAATGGATCAATTATGGTCGGATTATTTATGACCCGACTCAATCAACCCATTCAACAAGTCTAAGTAGTGGTCTTCTATCTTCATTCAAAACTTTTTCATAATAATAATAATCTTACGTTGAGATGTTTCCCCTGTTTGAGAACGGCCTTCTGCGCTACAAGAAACCACGTCGAGTCCCACTTGGTGATGTGACAAGGTGGATGTCTACGGTTGCCGGCCATAGGTGCAGGCGAAGTCGCATTTGCACAGCTATTGTGAAGACGAAACGGTTCTCAACAAGTTCGAGAAAACTAGGTGAACTTGTTGCTCGCTTTCCTATAAGACAAGAAGAGAAAGTGAGAGGAAATCTCATTAAGTGCTTGGTTATTCCTGTTAATTGAATGAAAAAGTTATACCAAATATAAAAGGGCGACCGTATTTCCATAAGGCTAAGTCCACTCAATTTTACCATAAAGATAAAATTACTTTCAATCATTCAATTGCAATTACAAATTTCATATGATGTGAATATGCAAAAACACTCTTGCTTTTGAGTCCTAATACCATAGTAGCAAAGTGCCATGTTGGCGTAGCATGCAATTATCTAATTAGATCCACTCACAGACTAACACATGACAAACGTATTACAATTAAATAAAACCATGTGGAAAGTTGACTGCTAACCATAAATGTAGATAATAGCTTTTACAAAAGAAATTTGAATGCCCGCCCATATCTTCTCATCTTCAACCCTCTTTTGCTTTTCCCTTCGAATAGATTTTGTGTCAAGATTAACTCCATTAGAGAAATGTAAGCCTGGCCGCTTTGTTTTCACTTAGAAATGAACACCTCCATTTTCGCTTGATTGCCACTCAACCTTTGCTTAGAAGACCTCCATTTCATCGCTTCGAAGACCTCCACTTTCGCGAAGATCACCGCTTGACCGTCGCTTCTAAGACTGCCCTTTCGCTTCGAAGATCGCTGCTTTCCGTTAGAAGACTGCCGGCTGCCACTTTGAAGACCTCCATTTTCGTGAGGACCGCCACTTCAGATGCCTCCGTTTTCGCAAGACAGCCGGTCCTCTCCACTTTCGCTTGGAAGACCATTGCTGATGCAGCCCGCATTGATTACCAGCTCTCTCGACCAAGAAGATTGGCTCGCATTCAAGCTCAACGAAACCGAGAAGCCGTATCGATAACTTGAGTCCATCCCGGAAGTTTGAAAGACACCTTGGGAGCCATGAAGACGTTTTTACTACTTTATAGTTTCTATGCTATTTAAGAACGACTTTTGATGAATTAAAAAAACTTTGCTTTGAAGCAAGTATCGTGAACCTTGTAGAGTTCATCCCATTGAAAACCTAGAAGAGTTTTCACTTCGTCATTGAAGAGTCGGAGCTTTTCGAAATCTGCATCCTTGAAGAGTTGCAGTCATCGATCTAGAAGAATTGGTGCCCCCTCAATTTCCTTGGAGGCCTAGAAGAGCAACCAACGGAGTTTCTATCTTTTCCTATTCTGTTAGTTATTTCCAACCCAATTTCGACCATCCTACGGTGCTTATTTCAGAAAACCCAAAACATAGAAATTGTAGATCCAGAAGTCTTTGTTCATTTGGCTTTGGAATCAGGTTGATCCGATCTGTATCGACAAAGATACGACTGTTCTCCTGAGCTTGCGCAGTGCTGAAATTTCTGTTCCTGTGTGCGAGTCACTCTCCCGATCCTATTGTTTGAGAAAGCCTACACTTGGCTTGCATCAATTGCTTCGAAGACCTTTTTTTTGGGTGAGGACCACCGCTTTGAAGATCTCCATTTTCGTGAAGATTGCCGCTAGACCACAAGTCTCGTTCCTGCTTTGCATGTCCTCTACGTGGATTGATAACTTGTTCCTTGTTCTGCTCTACCATTACAGCAAGTTTTCATTCTTCAAGTCTCTTTTTGTGGATGCAAATTTTTGGGCACAAATTTTGTAATTGTTGACGACTAATTGTAGCGGTAGATTGCGTTCTGCGTTAAATCTTGATTTGAGAGAGTGGAAGGAGTTCGCTTGTATGAGAATTTTGCATTGGGTCTTTGAATTATCAGCAATTGTGGTGATGACACTCTAAGAAGATTTGGTTTCCTTGATTGAATGAAATGACATTGACGGTACCATTTTGAGCTTGGAAGGTTTTGAATGTAATTTCATAAGTTGAACTTTAGTTTAAAAGATTGGTTTTAGTGTTTCCAATGTGCGATATGGATACTTTTTGTGATTGCCTTTCTCCGTCAAATTCCACATCTGATGTAGAGTGTTTTTACCTTCCATGTACTAAGATGGTTATGAACGTTATTTACTGTTTTATGACTAGTGAAAACATTAAGCAAATCTAGCTAGTTAAGAGTAAACCCGTCAAACGAGTTTGTTGGGTCACGTCGCGTCAGGTTTGGGTTGGGCAATAAATGATTCAACTCAAATTGACTCATTTATTCATAATGCAAATTTATAAACCCATACCCGACTCAATCTATATTATTGAAACACTTCCAATTAAACCAAATGCAGGAAAACTATATCTAGACTAAAATGTGGAGAGAGCAAGTGTGCAATCGAGGGAGAGCGAGAGAAAATGAAGAAAGAGTCATAAAAGTAAGTTAGATCTAAATAATTTAAAACCCATTCAAGACCCATTTATGACCCACTTAACACTTATATATTATGTTTAAATATATTTATAATCCATTTACTCAATATAATTGATCCATAGATGAACTCAATCCATCATATATGAGTTTATGATCCATTTTGACAGGTTTAATACAAGCAACAAGATGCCTATAAATTTTTTTTTCATTACGTTTTTAGATGGTATCCATGAGAAGGAGAACAAACTAAGGCACAGGAATGATGGTATGGTAGCTTGGATACAAGTCATTGTTTTTTAATGGAGACATTTCACTTCACTTGTGAAGGATGGGCACAATTGAACACTTCGACACGACCATGCATTCTCGTTCTTCATTCATAACAAGTTTTTCTTTCTTTTCATGTGGATGGGTAATACAAGTGTTTTGTTCAATACAAGTCGTCAATCATAAACAAGAAGGGTAACATTTTCTATAGATTTAACCAAAGGTAGTTGTTGGAAAAGTTTTCAAGGTTTGCAAATAAGTGAGGTTGGATTATTTAAGTGGCTCAGTCTTAGTATAATTTTGTTCATCATGACTATAATTTTAACTAATAACATTATGATTTTAGTATGACATCTCGAGTATCTTCCAATCTATCAATTGAATTTTCATCCAAGATATGTCCATGTCCTCAAGGGAAATTATGCATGATAAAAAAAAGCGCAAAAGGAACCAAAGAAGATTAATAGTATGTCTCAACTTGCAATGTAAGTGTTTGCATTTATCACCAATTATTTGTGCATGTTATGACATATTGTAATACTTAATGTTGCTTTATATTGATGTTTTTTTTTTAAATGCATAATTATTGTGGGTTTGTGCAATGGGTTGAAGATAATATTGAGAAAATGCATACTTATTCACCTATATATGTTGATTTAGTAGAGTCTGAAGAGGCATCAAATGAAAATGGAGAATTGACAATCATCACAAGAGATTTTAAAATAATTAGAAGAAGAATGGGCATTTTTATACAACAATAGCATTGTATGGAAGCATCATATCTTTTCTCACTAGAATTGTGATCTCCTTATATATAATTAATATATGAGCCCGATAATTATGTAGAATTTTCTTATATGATTTTAAAAAAAATTAGAGAAGAATGAATTTTCATCTTTGTTAATGATAGTTCAAGTTTGGTTGGGCGACTACTCTAGTCAATGCGAACTCAAACAAAAATTTGAATACTCTATCAAGCTTGAGTTGAGTTTCGAATATGAAATATATGAGTCAAGCCGAACTTGAGTAAAGTTTGTTTAATTACATAATTGAATGGAAACAATAAGTAAAAAATTGTCATTTTTACTGAAACTAGAACAAGAATACTTGTAGTAGCCCACAAGTCACAAATGTTTTCGTTATGTATTCTTAAAATTTGCCAAGAAACATTTGCACTCAAAGTATGCAACCCAATTTATATCTTTGTGATAACCATATACTTCTCGGAGTATGAAATATAAAATTTATCGAATTATTTAATATGTTTGAAAACTAAAACAAATTGTTAGATACTTTTTTTATTGGAATTGGGGCCGCGATGATGTTCTCTTCATCCTAGGACCTATGTGCTTCTTAGATTTAGATAAAACTCAACATGAACAATGAACCTGTTTAGCGGTTAGAGCACGTAAAAGCTCATGTTTTAATAATATTAAAACTAGCAAAGGACATTGCAAACTTAATAGTAAAAGCCAAACTTCAGTAAGTAGGGAAAACATTACAGATTAAAAGAACAACACAAAGATTATGTTTTCCACACCACCCCATTGATATTTGGTCTTGTTCTAAAGTACATTTGCATTCTCAACTAGATTCAACCGATAAAAATATTCTCACAAGAAGACAATCAAAAACTTCTCTATGATCCATTTCCATGGTAATATTTTCTATATAAGGTAAACAACAATCTCTCTAGAAATAAAAGTTGAGAAAGATATAGAAGATGTTAAGCAATGAATAAACAAATCTTCTCCTAACAAAAACAAACCATTGGAAATTTAATGCATCAATTGCTTAGGAAAATTACCAAAAAAATCCTAAACATATTTCAAATTAGCCAATTCAATCATAAACTTTTCAATTTTGCCAATTTAGTTATAAACTTTTTAACAATCTCTCTATCATGCCAATTTAGTTCTAAATCATTTGATGATTTGTCTATTTAGCTATTCCGGCTAATTTAATTGAAAATTGCTTACACGGCCCTCTAATCAATGTTGGCTATCCTACGTTGCGTAAACCAGCACTAATGTTGACAACTTTTTTAGTTTCTTCTTCTTCTTCTTCTTTTTTCTAACCTTGGGTCGGCGAGAGTGTGGAGGCCCAAGATTGGAAGAAAAAGGAAAAGAAAAGAAGAATAAAAAAGAAAAATTTAGGAAAATTTAGAAAGATTTTAAATTTTAAATAATTGGAAAAATTGCCCACGTCAAGGTTGGTTGTATCATGTAGGATGACCAACATTAACTAAACCGTCATGTCGGAGATTTTCGATTAAAATGGATTGAAATGACTATATTAACAATTTGTTAAAATGTTTGGGACTAAAAGGCACAATTGAATATTTTAAGACTAAATTGACAAATTCTCAAAAGGTTTATGATCAAGTTGGTAAAATTGAAAGATTTATGACTAAATTGGCACAAGTACAATAGGTTTATGATTTTTTTTTTTCTCATTAGTTGTTTCCACATTCAACTTGCTTGCTAAAGGAAGATCAACCACTAATGACTACAAACTTTTTTTGGGGTCAATCCTGCACAGAAGTTACAGCATTAGAATTACTTCATGTCTTTCTAATGCTTATACGTATTTAGAATGGAATATTACATATAAATAAGCTTAAAGAATTGAAGGAATCATTGTATCACATTAAACAAGCATCATACCTTGTGCAAGGCGCCTCCTATGCATGAAAATACTTTTCTCTTTAGCTTTTTTCCGGCGTTGTTCAACTAAGTGTTTGTTACACCTTTTGGCCTTCTCCCAAAGGGATCAAGTACTTAAATTCCACAATTTTTTGCATCTTCAGATTCATCACTTTCTACTAAGAAATCAACATGACTTTACCCATTAAAGATTGTATTTCGTTTGTGATTTGAGAGTGAAGACGCAACAAGTTTGTAGTTGCAAGCTCATCTATACCGTCATGATTGGCATTGAAGTTTATAACACCAAATGCTAACTACATCAATCTCTTCGAACGTAATAACTTTGATTTTATCGCATCACGAGAGTTTTGCGCAAAATCATCACAATAAATTTCCCTTGTTTTGCAGCTTTTGTCTACCTTTTCAGAATGTATTGTGATGGAATGAGTGTAACAATTACAACATATGTTAAGATGCATAAAGCATGTGTAAACAACCATTTTTACATTTCAAACAACTTGCAATTACATATAATGGTAGAATCATTTGCACTAAAATGGACCTTATGCCCGTCAGTTTTTTATCTAAGAACATGTTTAGACGAAACATGCAAAAACTCGGCCTGTAAATTACTATAAATTACATGAGTATATACATTTCCAGCATATTGAAAAATTCTACTATTTTTAATCATAATTTATGGCTTTCCTCAAGCACACTTAAAATCATCAACTATTTTAGTGTTGTGCATTTTTTCAATTTGACCCTCATAATGATTGATAAATTCAAACAAACTCATGGTCTAGCATGTCATATCTTAAAACACATTATTTGTGCTCTCGCTTCTTTATGTAGATCTAATTCTCGTAAGAAAAAATCACAACAAAACATGAGACACCATTTATGATGTAGATGATATATATTATCTAATCACTTATTATTAGCTAAGCTATACTCTTAGCACATATCTTTCCAAGTATTCTTCATTTTAATCCTACATTTGCAATGATATAGAAGCTTGTGCCAATAGTTATCTCGAAAACCCTGTTTTACAAAAAGATGTGCAATACGATGTGTTGCATTTTTCCCTATGAGTTTGGAACTTGCACCTTGGGGCTTGCCTCGTGCATCACATTCAAATATTCACGTGTTTCTCTAGGAGTAGGAGCATTAGATCTTGCTCAAAGAACTATTGTCTTAGTGGAATTCACTTGATGCGCCTCATCCTTTCTTTTAGCTCTATGTTTTTTAGTTTGAATCCGATATGGGATACTACTTTTGAATTTGGGATAATTGACACAAATGATCTATAAATTTTGGCTAAATGTACAATGTGGCCCCATGTATTTTTTATATATGTTCAATTTAGTTCTTGAACTATATGTAAATGTTCAATGTAATCCTTTCGTCGATTCAAATTTCAGGACAATATCAAATATTTTCATATAGTACATGAAATAAGTTCAACATGTATAAAAAAATCTAAAGACTACATTGAACAAATTATAAGTCCAATGATTACATTATGCATTGAGCTACAATTTATGGACCATATTAAACAAATCTAAAGTTCGGGATTACATTATACATTTGTCCAAAGTTCATAGACCACTTATGTCATCTTTCATTAGAATTTCTAAGATAACCAAGCATGCATATAAGCTGTGTTGGTTAATACTCAACGATATTCTTAGTCTGAGTGATACAGTGCTAACAACTGATGAACTACCTTGATAATACAGCCAGAGGGATCAAAACCTTCCATTGATCGATGAAACTTGTGTAAACCAACTCACGAGAGATGAAGTGCTGAACATATTCACGAGTTGTGTCGGTCTACTAATCCACTTGATTCGATACTAGAGATCATGCCTTTGAGTGCCAAAAAAAGATGAACGTATCATACTATCCGATAGTCATGACTCTTATAAGCTTAAGAAAGAAAGAAAAAAGACCAAGTTGATCAATAAGAAACATTCCACCCGTGAATTACTTATCTAGTTAGTAAAAATTATCTGCATGTAGTGAGAAAAGAGGAGTCCCGAAGGAAAGGTCAGCTGGACAGAAACAAGTATCAGTGAATTGCCGAAATGACCGACGGTGTCCCAGATCAATACGAATTGAATATACCCAAGTTTTTTTCCGCTTTGTAAGCATAACCAACAAAAATGCAGTGCTTTCAAATTACATGGCTTGACATGATCACGAGACCTCATCATGACTTGTGAACACAAATTGCCAACCCTTGTGACAACATAATTTAACTAGTAAAAGCAAATAAGAAGTAGCTCATGTAGTGTTATGCTACTTCCAAATTGTGTCTTGATTAAGTAAAATTTCGCTTTCCACTCGATTTGTAGTTTCGTGGAATCAAATTTGAAATCGATGATGCATGACTAGACTTAGAGCTTATTCGATAAATTTCTTTAGTGTTGAAAATCAAACTATTTAATACTTTATAAAATTAAGCAATCTGGTGATGCTAATTTAGTTATGACTTAAGAATGTTCACTTATAATCATAATCCATTCTGGTGCTTGGCCAACTAAAAGCACTAGTAGATATAAGTTTTCTTCATCCGGTCAATCGAATATTACCATGTTGCTAGAACCTAGCGAGATAATCAACGATTCCTCATCTAGTAAGAAACTTTTGCTATTCCTCAATAAATTTTCAGCCCTTTCAAAATCAAGTACAAGCTGAAACTATATAAGACTATATTCAAGTGGGTCAATAGCCTTTTTTTTTTTTGTCAGTCCTCCTTTTTTTTTATTATAACTCTCATTCTTAAACTTTTGCTTTACCTCTTTATAAAGCGTGAAAATGAAATTCACAACTGATGCTAAATTATCTCCAACCAACATTTTCCTAAAAAGGTAGACATTCAAACCCCTTATCTCTCTTCCCATGTGGAAAAAGTGCAAGGATAACCTAATTAAAATGAGTTGTCAAAAAAAAAAAAAAAAAACCTAATTAAAATGCAAGGAAAATGAAGATTAGATCATTTTTTTAAATATTTTTAATTTATATGAGGAACTGAAATGGAGCTTGAGTTTAATATTAAAGTTCACCTTTTGATAATTTAGTCAAATCGAGTTTAAATCATCAATTCCGAGCTAAATCGGACGATAAAGTACATCAAAATCAGCTTCACAGCTCAATATGGATCTCCAAATCTTCTTCCTTTGAAATACCTTAAGTCATTCGAGCAAAGATGCCGCCAGAAGGGACTCGATTTTCGGACGTACTTTGCATTAAATATGTTCCGACCTTCTTCAATTTTCAGAATTTTATCGAAGTGACGAAAATACGTACCCACGTATTCCCTACGGAAGAATATGCGCACGTGCTGCCGACGTGCCCCCCGTGGCAAGGCAACATCACGGAACTTTCCAGAACCTGCAACGGTAATTTCCTCCTCCTTTCTTGTTTTTTTTCCCGGAAAAGTCCCCCAAAGCCAATCGGAACCCAGGCCGCCCCCCTCGATCGCGCTCCCACGCCATCGGGCCGTCCATCTGCCATCCCTCCCGATCCAACGGCCGCAGACAGCCCCGCAGAACCTTCTGGAACCCCCAGTTCAAACCCTAACGCCACCTGCGCCCACCATAAATACGCATCGTTTCCAGCCCTCTGGTATCTCTATTCCTCACTTTCTTGCTCTAGCGCCTCTGAAACCCTCTTTCTCTGTCCTTCCTCTCGATCCGTGGATCTACTTCTGCCGAAGCAGCAGATCCGTCATCCATGGCCGGGAAAGGAGAGGGGCCGGCCATCGGCATCGATCTCGGGACGACGTACTCGTGCGTCGGCGTGTGGCAGCACGACCGGGTCGAGATCATCGCCAACGACCAGGGCAACCGCACCACCCCGTCCTACGTCGCCTTCACCGACACCGAGCGCCTCATCGGCGATGCCGCCAAGAACCAGGTCGCCATGAACCCCATCAACACCGTCTTCGGTAAGCTTCCGTTCGTGTTTTCCGTTGCTCCTGATCTGAAAATTTCCGGTAGATCTGGTCGGTGTTAGGTTGATTCGGATGCTTCTGGCTTTAAGTTTCCCGATCTGGAGTGGTCGCTAGTGGTGAGCCAGTTTGTGCGACATGAGCTAGGTTAGATCGGGAGGAACAGATCTGTAGGGTTCTAGCGGAGGTTGTCGTGTGATTGATGGGTTTTAGCCATGATGAAGTCTGTATCTACAGCTAGTGTTGGCTGAGTAGTTGACAATGAGCTTGCTTGTGGATTAAGATAGCTAGATGCCTGATTTGTTTAGTTAGTTGGAAAATTGCTGGTTGTTCCGAATTTTTTCATTGCTTGAGGATTCGATCTGCATAATATATTTAGCGTGACCGGGTTTCGCCAGATCGTTATAGTAGATTCTGTTGTGGAATGCTTTAAAGGAAAGAGATTTTTGCAAATAGGACTAGTACTTGACCGCCTTATAGCCTTGTCTGTGGATTTCTTGTGTGGCCTTTTGGTTTCGTATATATTTATGTTGTCGCATGCATGCTGCTCGGTCTTTCGGCCGTTGAAGAAGATTTGTGTCCTGCTAGTCAACTTATTTGTTTTATTTTAACTGAAAATCAGCAGACAGTGCTTAATGTAACTGTCTGACTTGTCGATGTAACTATTTCTATATCATAGGTACCCGCTGTGTTTGCGTTTTTGTTTGCAACCTCGATCATTTCCATATTCATGGTGTCTAACCTGTATCTGATTACATGGCAGATGCTAAGCGGTTGATTGGAAGGAGATTCGCCGACGCCTCAGTTCAGAGCGATATTAAGCACTGGCCTTTCAAGGTCACTCCCGGCCCTGGTGATAAGCCCATGATTGTTGTCAACTACAAAGGTGAAGAGAAGCAGTTTGCTGCTGAGGAAATTTCCTCCATGGTTCTTACAAAGATGCGTGAGATCGCCGAGGCCTACCTGGGCTCGACTATTAAAAATGCAGTTGTCACTGTCCCTGCCTACTTCAATGACTCTCAGAGGCAGGCCACCAAGGATGCCGGTGTCATTGCGGGGCTCAATGTCATGCGTATCATTAATGAGCCAACTGCTGCGGCCATTGCTTATGGTCTCGATAAGAAGGCCACCAGTGTGGGAGAGAAGAACGTGTTGATCTTTGATCTTGGTGGCGGTACCTTTGATGTGTCCCTCTTAACCATCGAGGAGGGTATCTTTGAGGTGAAGGCAACAGCTGGAGACACTCATCTTGGTGGTGAGGACTTTGATAACAGAATGGTGAACCACTTTGTGCAAGAGTTCAAGAGGAAGCACAAGAAGGACATCAGTGGAAACCCGAGGGCTCTAAGGAGATTGAGGACAGCTTGTGAAAGGGCGAAGAGAACTCTCTCCTCCACTGCCCAGACGACAATCGAAATTGACTCTCTGTACGAGGGTGTGGATTTCTACTCCACAATCACTCGTGCCAGATTTGAGGAGCTCAACATGGACCTTTTCAGAAAGTGTATGGAGCCAGTTGAGAAGTGCCTCAGGGATGCAAAGATGGACAAGAGCACCATCCACGATGTTGTCCTTGTGGGTGGTTCCACTAGGATCCCCAAGGTGCAGCAGCTATTGCAGGATTTCTTCAACGGGAAGGAGCTCTGCAAGAGCATCAACCCTGATGAAGCTGTGGCTTATGGTGCGGCTGTTCAAGCTGCAATTTTGAGCGGTGAAGGTAATGAGAAGGTCCAGGACTTGTTGCTGCTGGATGTCACCCCCCTCTCTCAAGGTTTGGAAACCGCTGGAGGTGTCATGACTGTGTTGATCCCAAGAAACACCACCATCCCCACCAAGAAGGAGCAGGTGTTCTCTACCTACTCGGATAACCAACCTGGAGTCCTTATCCAGGTTTACGAGGGTGAGAGAGCCAGAACTAGGGACAACAATTTGTTGGGCAAGTTCGAGCTCTCAGGCATTCCTCCGGCACCTAGGGGTGTTCCCCAAATTACAGTCTGCTTCGACATTGATGCGAACGGTATCTTGAATGTCTCTGCTGAGGACAAGACCACTGGCCAGAAGAACAAGATTACCATCACCAATGACAAGGGAAGACTGTCCAAGGAGGAGATTGAGAAGATGGTCCAGGAAGCTGAGAAGTACAAGTCCGAGGATGAGGAGCACAAGAAGAAGGTGGATGCTAAGAATGCTCTGGAGAACTATGCCTACAACATGAGGAATACGATCAAGGATGAGAAGATCAGCGCCAAGCTCACCGAGGGGGACAAGAAGAAGATTGAAGACGCCATCGACCAAGCCATCCAGTGGTTGGACTCGAACCAGCTGGCCGAGGCGGACGAGTTTGAAGACAAGATGAAGGAGCTCGAGAGCATCTGCAACCCCATCATTGCCAAGATGTACCAGGGTGCTGGTGCGGACATGGGTGCTGGTGGTATGGATGAAGATGGTCCCTCAGCTGGCGGTAGCGGTGCTGGGCCCAAGATCGAGGAGGTCGACTAAGCGGGTGGAGTTGTCATGACCTCACGCTAGGTCTTGAGCATTTCGATTTTTTCAGCAGACTTTAATTTGCTTCGTTTCGTGGAAGCATATATGTAGCTCCTATTATTCGCACTGTCATCAAGGCTTTTTCGCCTATTTCAACAAGACCAGGATTTTGAGCCTCTATTGGCTTCTTATTTGCTATACTGTTTCGTTCTTGTTCATTAGTGGCATTGATGGGTTGACACGTACTGGGTTGGTCCTCCAGTTAAGTAAATTCGGTATAATTCTTATTGCATTGCATCTTTTTGTTGGCCTTCTGGGGATTGAGTTAGCTCGTATAAAAGGTAAAGGCGAAGCCCCATTCGCATTCGAGGTGTCAAAAGATGACAGTTATCCGACCAAAAAAAAAAGAAATAGATAACAGTGACCCATAAGCTTTACAAAAGCCAAACGTTAACTCTGAAAAATAAAAATGAAACATAATCTCGCGAGCTCTTCCTTTGCCATATGGACAGATTGTTTCGAGAAATAAATGGGTTCGAAAGGATTGAAATAAGTCCATTTCTGGGTGATTGAATTTTGTCAGGTAATTGATTGTTACGAATCCAGAGAACAATAGATGGAACTTTGAAGAATGAATGCGAAATTCTTCTTTACCAAGCTCCCCCTATCCTCCTCCTCCTCCAACGACAGGCTTCAGGGAGAGGAGGAGGTTCCTGATGGTTGTGGTGGCATTGTCAGGTGGCGGAGAGGTTTTGAGAGTTGGCGGTGGAAATTGAGAGATGGAGACCGGGGGAGAGCCGACGAGGATGATGATATGTACCAAACGATTCCACTTTGGCTTGAATACGTAGGCTTCAGGAGATCTACTAGGAAGCCAACGGAGAATGTGTGTGTGTGTGAGAGAGAGAGAGAGAGAGAGAGAGTGGGGGTTGTTATGTGGAAGAGATGGACGTGGTTGAGTTGGAGAAGACGGAACCCCACTTACGCCTCAGATGAGGTCAAACGAGCTATCAATTGGTTTTGAATTTGGGAATAAAGGAGAGGGAGAATAATAGAGGCGCGGTATTCACATTATATTCTGTTTAAGGGGTTGCTTTAGGAATTATTCAATCATTCTTAAAGTTAAATTTCTTTTATTATTTGAGCATTTTTCGCAATTATCTTGTAAAAATTCCGATTTGATATGTAGTACATTAGGGATTTATCTTCCCTTTTTTTCAATATGCATGTACAAAATTTTTATGCTCCTTTTATTTCGCAAAAAAAATTGACATTTTTTCCAAATATTTTTAAAGTGATTGTCCAAATAATAATATTTCCCGATATATGGCTGAAAACTAAAAATGAGTTGTAAATTATTTTTTATCGTTCGGAAAGGAAAACCTACTTTCACTTTCTTTTATTAACATGCATTTTTCGGACATTAATGAATTTAGTACAAATGGCTAGGGAATTGAGCCAAGATCTATAGAAGTTGGGCTCGAGACCTCTCAATGGAACCAAGCCTAAGCATTGGGGATCCGGACGTGGGCATCAAGGTCTCATATCTTGTCTCAATAGACCCAAGCTCGGACATTGGGATCCTGAATCCCAAATCTTGTCTCGATTAATCTGGGGAATGACGCCAAAGGCCACAGCTAGGTCTCCTCCCATCCCCCCCCAAAAAAAAAAAAAAAAAATTCCTCTTGTCGCTCTCTCTCTGGGCGCCTCACTTTCTAAAGGTTCTCATGACTTATATGGAAAGAGCCATGGCTTGTCTAGTCATCAATCATGAATTATATGGAAAGAGCCATAGCTGGTCTTTGTCTAGTCATCAATCAAGCTTGGCCTGGGACTCCCACCAACAGAATTAACGTCGAAGATTAGTTAGCAATTAAGCACTCAAACCTAACAAAGCCAACCTTTTGTAGGAAAAACTGAGCCACATAAAAGACTAGGCCAAAAATTATGTGCATTTAAGTTGTTGGAAAATTTAATTACTTATGAGTTCCAAAATAATATTATTTATTTTTATGAAAGAGAAATGTTCTATGGATTCCAAGGCACGTTGCTAGTAAATAAATAAAGCTTGGAAACTTCATCTCTCCATCTCCAGCAATATGCGACGGAGGTGGATTTGAGTAAAGGAGTGTCTAGGAATAAATTATGATGTGAACAAATCATGTGTCACCAAGATGCTAGCTCTTTTTGGAGAAACTAACGACTTAAATTAATGAATTATGGGAATCATGTCTAATACTTTTAAAGCCTTTAGTGGTAAGTAAAAGTGCGATTGATCATGGGACCAATAATTGCCCTATAAAAATGACCTCGATAACTAAAATGGTCTAAGAGAATATAAAACGCCCGTATCGACAAAGTGTATTACCATCAGTTGATTTTCAAAACCGTATTAATCGCAATGTTAAAAGTGTGACATTATCATATTTTATATTAATAAGTCACACAAGTTTTTACATATCTATGGACCATAGCGATTGGATAATTTCATTTGACTTGAATTTGCTCTGAAAGCTTTAGTCCTCAAAAAAGAAAAGCCTTATAAAACAAGTAAATGGTACTTCAACAATGCATCTCATGAATTCCCCATTTCAGTAAACAATGGTCTTCAATGGAGTAATTCTCTACGGAAAAGCTCACTTGCCCTAGCTCCAGCGTCCTTGTCTAGGTTTGAGAGATTTAAACCTTATGTTTATGCACATGTACCCCCTGAATTAGAGTCGCTTGGCGTTGCAATCCGGGGCAAACGGTCCACTCCCAATTGATGTGCCTTGCTCGAAGGGACCTCCGAAAGAGGTTTTCCTTAAACAAGCAACGGCCAGGAAATTAATAGTTGAACGTGGCCGAAATTAGTGTACCGTCAGCTTCAGGGCGGGCGGGAGTCCAAAGGCCTAGTCGACGAAGAGATTTAATATACCCTTATCGGGAGTTCAACTTCCACACATTTATATAAATACACATAATTTATGGCACCACTTGCAATCAATTTCATGAATTATTAATCATCCGCAGCACTTACCCCTTATCTTAGATTAGACACGTGATTTAATCTTTTTTTACTTCTCGATAAGAAGGAATGACAATGACTCACTGTGGCACTAATAAGTCAAATCAACCTTATTGAGCACCTCTCTAATTGAAGCTCTCGACTAGAATATTGGGCACCTCCACTTGATGCCGATGATGCTTAATGTCTTATTACTTTTCATATAATAATTGATTAAGAAAGATTATTGATTAAACCGAAACAAAGAAGGATTAAGATACAACCTGCATCAGAAGGTTCCCAAAACCCAAAACAAGAAAACCACACAGGGCATATCTAGTCCCTTTTCGGTTATTATAATCCATTATTGCCACAATTCAACCATCGGAACTCACTGTACGATCCATCCACTATGGTTATTATATATTGTCTCGGCCAAGCCAATGATGCTGAAACACCCAAAGTCTCCACCTTTTGCCAGCTTCTCCTTCATATTCGCAATGATTGAACTTCATTTGAAACAAGAGGTCTCCGTTGAACCAATCGAAAAGATGTATATAATTTTGTTTGCACCAAAAAATGATCGGGTCGTCAATATAAGTAGACGCATGATCGTTTCCGATGAAATATATTTGTAATTGTTTTTTCTCGTATTATATTATGACTAATATTTTGGTGATTAATTTACCTCGTATTAAGTTCTTAAAAAGTGAATTTGAGAACGCTCAGTTAATATAACTCGCTTGTGAATAATTACACAAATAATCAAAGGGAAGGCACATCATATGGGGGGAACACTACTTCCTAGGCTTGTCCCTTCCTTTGCTAGGGTTTTGGAATATGGCAATCCAGGCCAGGGTTAGATTCCATTCACCCTTTTGAATGTGGCTGTGATAGTGGGGGCGTCATGGAAATTTTTATTCTAAGTTATCTACTAGGAATATTGAATGTGATGGCTTTGTAATGAGTCTGTCTGCAATTTCGCTACTTTATTCTCAAAGAAAACAAAACAAGGGGTTGAGTCTAAAAACAGAAGAATATACCGAAGACCCAGGAAAACAATTACTCATTCGGATATTTAAGATTTAGTAACCATTTAATTTCCTATTTACGATTAAAAAAAAATTTTATCTGTTAATTCATCTTTTTCCTAATTTGAACTCAGATTTTTAGGGCTTTCTAGATTAAATATGCATTTATGTTATCTTTTAGGAAAGCTTTCATTTGATTATAGTGCCAGAATATTAAGATTTTTCTCTATTGCACCTCGCGCGCGTGCCTGTGTGCGTGTCGTAAGCTCATTATCATGTTGCGAATTGCAATTGGCGTTATTTTTGTTTCCACTGTGTCAACATCAAACTAATTGTCATTTATGAGAATTCTGTACAATGATCAAGAATGCAAGATTAACTACAAATGATCTCTTTCCATGCAACTGGGGAAAATAATGCCAATTTCTGTCCATCACAGATTGACGCATTACATAGTGTGTGCGCGCGACATAGATAATATCCATAATTTGTAATCCACAAAATTGCAAGGTTGTAGAAAGTTTCCTTTTTATCAAAGATGGAGAAAACCCTAAAAAGAGGGTTACAAGAAGAGCACTTCTCAAATGGTTATCTATGAAAATATTAATCACGTCCAAACATGTTTAATTTTAAATTTGTTTTGGAAGATTACATGTATTGGTGCTGGTATGTTCGTGCACTCAAAGCTCTAGAAATTCTTCACTCACTACGATGTACCTTTGACATGTACTTACTCACTTACAAATAATATATATTTTCTTAACATGGTTATTTGATGAGATATCAATAATTTCTTGATATGTGATTCCACTATAGTTATTATACACATAAAGACAAAGTCAAATCATCGTCACCGTATAAAGCGAAAGCCTCGAAAGAATCTACTTAAACTTTGGAAAACAAAATATAAAACTATTGTTGACAAATTAAGATGTATCGTACACAATTCAAAATCAAAAGATAACAAGTACCAAACATCTAAGGAGGACATATATACACAATAAAAATGACTGAGTCATATGCGTACATAGCCTAATTTGAAAGTCTTTCATATCGAAGTATGTATTCAAAGATCGAACTGTTAAGACACGCATTTATATTTTAGTGTAGTTAGTGAGTGGGATGTATGATGTCCATGATTTGTAATCCACGATCAAAGATACGTTTGTGAGAAGCTTCCTTCAACCAAAGATTGAGAAAAAAATAGTCCTAAAAATAGAGTTACAATAGGAGGACTTTCCAAGTTTTAACCCCAAAATAATATTAATCAAATGCATTCACACTTCATTTACAATTTTTATAAGAAGATCACATGTATTATTAGTGCCGGTATAATCGCACCCATAAAGATCCTAATATTCCTCACTCACCATGATGTACCTTTGGAATGTGCTCACTCGCTTCTAAATAATATACATTTTCTTGACATGGTTATCTGATCAGATATCAATCATTTCTTGATCTGTGATTCCCACTATAGCTATGCAGGGCAACGGGAGAGAAGTGCAGATACAACCTCCATCAGATCAGCAGATTCCTACACCAACAGGAGCAGGTGATACCTGAGGCACACATAAATCCATAATAATTGCTAATTTTTTAACTCGAAAAGCACATTATCTATGGCAATAATAATCCTAGTGGGGACACCAAAAAGTCTTTGAGCCTGTCCTGTTTTAATATGGTGTCTTTGACCCATCAACCCACTTCTGCTTCTCCCTGTTTAATATAAAGAAAACGTCGTTTCCCCAATTTTGCGTGTGATTATCCTAATAAGATTGCAGCAATTGCTGTCTTTTTCAATAATATTTTTTTAATGACAAATTGATAACAATACCCACTTATATATGTTGCTGAACACTAATCGAGGAAATGGCATGTGCAATAAAGAGCTGATACGTAATTCAATGTGTACCATCTCCAACTCGCTTTTCATTGGGCATCTTTTGAGCTGTGACCTCTGAAAGTCCCAAGGGTTATATATAGGAAAAATGCTATAGATAATTCCTAAACTTTCATTTAATGTGCAACGTTATTACTAAATTTTTAACTCGTTCAATTTGATTTTAGAGTTAACCATCACTATTCAATCTAATTTCTAAATTTTTAGTTTTTGCAATCTAGTCTCTTAACTATCCATAACAAAGTCAAATCAATCCTTCGATACTATTAACATATTCTCATGATTAGGCTATTACCTAAATCAACAAAAAGATATGCTATTATTTTTTTATTATATATACTTTTTACCTTTTGATTTTTATAAATATTATTATAATTCTGTTTAAGTATATTTCAATTTATGATCTCTATAATACTAAAAAGTAAAACCTCATTTGGGGTTATATTTGATTCGTATTCCTTATATTTTAGAAATAAGTATTTTAACAAGAGTATCAATAATGATATTAATTTATCTCTAGATTTCCCATACTTATATAGATCTAAATTTTGTTCCTAAATTTTTAGATAGATCAAATTTTCAAGTTCTTTTGTTTCGTGGTTTCTTCATTAAAATTTAACTAATTCCGTAAATTAGGAAATTTAAATCAATACAACTCTAATTTTTTATTTTTATTTTTGGTCGAAAGCACTTCATTGAAATTGAGATGGTGGAAATTTAAATCGGGGGATACGGTTACTCGGAAGAGAACTCTAATTGAAGTTCCACTTTTATTATTATAGAGATAATATGCTAAAATATATTTAAATAGATTTATCATAATACTTGTAAGACAAAAATGGGAAAAAGTAATGAAAAGATAGCCATATTCTTTTTGTTGATTTAGAAAATGAATTGAAATAAAAAAATTTTCTAAAGTCTGAGTAACAATGTAATTATGAAAACTTTTGACTTTTTTTTTATGGAAAATTTAGGGATTAAATTAAACAAATTGAATGTTCATAAACTAGATTGAACATTTAAGAATAGTTGAAGAACTACAATGAATAAATTAAAAGTTCAAAATGACATTGTACATAAGACCAAAATTTAAGGACTATCTATATCATTATATATATACTAAGTTCCAAGAAGACCCCTCGAGTTTTGGAATATTACTCTTAACAGTTGCATAGATTATGTTGAATTCATTAAAATACACTTAGGTGATTTTAATGTTTGCCTTATCACTTCTTTTAAAATTAGGAAGTTGAGTTAGTGGTTAACCAACTTAGTCTTGTGTTGATTTGGTGTGCAAAACAGGTCTAACTTGTTATGTCACTTAGCGTCCCTTGTCTGATGATGATGTTTACGTTCTGATTTCTTTCAACCTTATGTCGTTTTGCATGTCCTTCGCTTATGCAGTATTTGATTTCTGTGCCATCCCGCAGTTCTTTCACACATGTCTTATTTGAAATGCCGTGTCATTTTGCATGTTATTCACCCGTGCCAGTCAATTTCTATGTTGTTACGAATGTTAGTTTCTCACATCTTTCTACATGACATTTGAACATGGAATTCGATCGTCTCACTTGTCATTTATGCATGTCATATTCGATTATCATGTCATTTGTGTATGTTCCATTAGACATTCACATCACGTAGAGATATCACGCTCAACCATTGCATATTCGATCACTCATCACATTGCACTCAACTTCTAAGTCATATTTGATCACTACTTATTCCATTTCGATTCCTATCATGTCATATTCATTATCTCCTTTTGTGTAACACATCGTGCATTGCATACTTCAAAATGTATGGACACACAATGGAATTGCCCATTACAAAAGTTGATGTGATCTTTTTGCTTAATTGCATATCCGTCAAAATTCTATCTTCAAATTCTTTTAGGAAAAATGCACGATAAATATGAATTAGGGCATAATCGAAGAGTTGTGGTATCTTAGATATTCTAGGTATAGACAAGATACTTTAATTGCTTAGATATTCTGAATATCCAATCAATGCAGGTTAGAAATGTTTTAGCCTTATCATGATAGTTAAAACTTGCATACAATCATATCCAATGGATTTGGTTATTAATTTTGTTTGTCTCTAAATTTTTAGGCCTTCATATATGTGTGTGTGTGCATGATATTTTCTTTTTAAATGGCAGATAAATAGGATTGACCATGCTTAGCATAATCTGGAAAACCACAATCATTCTGCATTTATTTCTCCTATTTGAAACAAGATAACACAAATAAATGAGAAACGCCCTGTTGAATGACATATTTCGACCCCCCCTCATTCGAAACAAGAGAGCACAATAATTAAATGAGAAAATACCCTATTGAGTAATATATAAATGACAAATAAAAGGATTGACCATGCTTACAATAATGTGGAAAACTACAATCATTCTGCATTCATAACTCCTATTCAAAACAAGATAACACAAACAAATGAGAAATGCCCCTATCAAACGATAATATTTCAATTTCCTGCCCTGTCTATTTATCGATTCAATTGGTCCAAAACAGCACCAGCAGAAGCTCCCAAACCTGAGAAGCCACAAAAGAAAATAAGGATTTGGAGAAAACGAGGAGGGAAGGGATGGTGGGGTTGCCTGATCGGGCGTCTTCTTGCGCATCACGCCTCACTCCCAAAAGGCAAAGGCAAATGCGCTTTTGCACTGCCGCTACTTGCTCGTGTCCTCCAGAGTTGAATTGAAATCCCTTTCTCTGAATCTTGGATGTGGGTCTCCGGGCGAGATGATTGGTCCGTCCTCCTCAGATTCTACCAATTCTAAGGCATAAAAATCGATCCCGGTCCCTCCCTCCCGCCCCCCACCAGTGCTCCTTAGTTCTCTTTCTCTCTCTCTCTCTCTATCTCTCTCTCTCTCTCTCTCTCCCGAGTATTATCTCCAAAATCAGACGACGACCCTCTCTCCATCTCTCTCTCTGTTTTCCCCTCCCCCGTTTCCCTTCTCATCCCTTCCCCTTAGCGCTCGCCCCTCGGCGTTCGGCGTCCTCACTCTGATCGACGGCGATTGGAAATGCGGGAGGGCTGTTGATGTTGATTCTCGGCTTCTCTTTCCGGGTAATCATCTGCTTTTCAATTGGTTGATTTCGCTCTGCTTTTATGCCGGGCAATTCGTTTTAGGTCATGGGTTTGTGGGGAATTTGTTTGGTTCCGCGAATCTGTGCTTTATAAGGGAGATGGGGGCATTCTAGGGTTTGCCGGATCGGGCGTTTTTTGGGTGGGCACCCTAGAAAATGGAAGTAAACGGGAAAGAATAAGAAAGTGCATAAAGGTGCACGTATTATTGCTGTTGTTAGTTTTGAGAATCTGAGATACATCAGATCTTCGCAAGATTGGCACATAATCTGTACTTGGATGCTGATTTTCTTCCTAGGTATTTTCTTGGTGTATGTGAGATTAGAAGTTTTCGGTTTGTGATTTCAAACTCAATAGTACAGTACGAAGAAGTTTCTTGGATAGTTTAGAGAGTAAATTGTTTACCTGGAACCGCACTCCTCTTTGGTTTACCCATTACGGGATCGAGAGTCAGATGCAAAATGAAATCCCTTCTCTTGAACTTTCATTTTGTCCTGAATCGAACTGAAGTTCATGCGCATAAATTTTTTTTTTTAGTTGTGAGGAAAGGATGTATCTGTAAGACTTGATTTCTGTTTCCAGGGCTGTGCTGATCTCAGGATGGTTACACGTGCTGCTGGATATTCATTGTATCTGATGGACAACCTCTTTCGCTATCTTGTGGTTGGATTCTTGTGGGTTCCATTCATGACAGTACTTGTGAGGGGTCTATGTGGTTTTGTGGATTGACGAAAGGCTGCTTGCATAATTCCATATTTGCTTTGATTTGTTTCATGAGCATGTTAGGGAGATCTTTGCTCTAACTGTTGATTTAGATGCACAAGCTAGAAGGAAAACAGAAGGCAAAAATTGTCGGGGAAGCTCTTCTAACAGTACTGTCAATGGAGAGTCAACATCCGTCAACATTGTTGTCAATGGACTCTGGCTTTTTGTCTCACGATGAATTGGAGAGAGAGATACATGGCTCGATCATCCATGCAGGACCACCCGATATCAATCTCCCATTGTCTTCAAGGCCTAGTCCACCTCTTCTGGCTTGGAATGACCATGATATTTTAGATGTTGGTTTGGGACCCCAACTTTACGAAGCAGAGATGACTGTTAACATCCCAAAAGCGGGGCGTAAGAACAACAAGCGCCTTGATAGTGTGTGGGGTGCCTGGTTTTTCTTTAGTTTCTACTTCAAGCCTGTTTTGAATGAAAAATCAAAGTCCAAAATAGTTCAGGACCGTAATGGTGTGTCCGGCTTCGAGAAATCAGACTTGCAGCTTGATGCTTTCATGGTTCAGCACGACATGGAAAACATTTACATGTGGGTTTTCAAGGAAAGGCCTGAAAATGCTCTCGGCAAGATGCAGCTGAGAAGTTACATGAACGGGCATAGTCGGCAAGGGGAGCGTCCATTTCCCTTTAGTGTGGATAGGGGTTTTGTGCGTTCTCACAGGATGCAGAGGAAGCACTACCGCGGCCTCTCCAATCCCCAGTGTGTTCATGGGATTGAAATTGTACGGACACCCAATCTTGCGGTTCTTGATGAGCAAGAGCGGAAGAGGTGGATGGAATTGACTGGACGAGATGTAAACTTTTGCATCCCTATTGAAGCCAGTGACTTCAGTTCCTGGAGAAATATTTCAAGCGCTGAGTTTGAACTTGAGCGGCCGCTGCCTCCATCAAAGAGCAACGCAAATCACCAACCTAGGAAGTTGCTCAATGGGTGTGGCTTAAATCTGTCTACCCCGCCATCGGACCATAGCATTGGTGATGTAGTGGATCTGTCACCCGTCCGCAACAAAAGGAAGAAAGACCTTTTTCCAAATGGAACTAGTGAGGAGTTAAATTTATCAAATGGTTCTCATTCTGACCGAGGTTTAGATCTGAAAATTCACTCGGTTGAGCCACCATGGTTTAATGAGTTTACTGGGGTCATGAAGAATGTTTGTGGCCCTGCTACAGCAGCAAAAACAATATATGAAGATGATGAAGGGTTTCTGATCATCGTCAGCTTGCCTTTTGTAGATCTTCAGAAGGTAAAAGTTACATGGAAGAACACTAACTTGCATGGGATCGTGAAGATATCCTGTGTTAGTACAGCTTGTGTACCATTTATTACGAGAACCAACAGGACCTTTAAGCTAACAGATCAAACACCAGAGCACTGCCCTCCAGGGGATTTCATTAGAGAGATTTCCCTACCGGCCCTCATTCCAGAAGATGCTAAGTTGGAAGCATATTGCGACCAGACGGGAACCGGGCTTGAGATCATTGTGCCCAAGCATCATGCAGGACCCGAAGAGCATGAGGTTCGTGTATGCTTCAACCCATCTTCTTGGAGTGACTGAGCATCGGTCTGCCGAGAGGAGGTATTTAAGTATGTGTGGGGTTTGGTATTGTTGTGGTTAGTGCTTCGTCGTTAACCTAGTTAATTCCATAGAAGACTTATGGATTGAAATTTGTACTCTCTGGATAATATGCTTGTCTTTGTAGTACTTTGATTATTACCATAGATTCTCAATTCCCATCGCCTTTATGCATTCTTTTATGTGAATAAGGTGATGGGGCAAATATATTTCCCCCCTTGTGAGAAGGAGAGGTTCCGGGCTCTCCTTCTGACACTATTTTTCTCTTCCATCGTTACTTGAACTTTGATCTTTGACCTGTGTCTGTCAACCGACTTTTTGTTCTCTGGGAAGCAACGTACAGACCCAACTTGGTGAAGTGACGAGTAGCGGGCGTCTTTATATTTTTTCTAACGTGATGCCTTCGCATTCCCTTTTGGGGGGGGTTGGGGTTGGTGTTGCGGGAAATCGCATTTCGTCGTCTTTTCCAGATTTTGTGAAAGGCAAAAGCACTTATCAACGGGTCTGAGAAAAACCAGGAAATATAGTTCCTTGCGTATCACTGACGATTGAATATAAAACTAAAGTGAAATATGAAATTCAATGTTTGGTAAAAATTGAAAAATTGAATGGAGAACTCCGAAAAAAGTGGAGATTTCGACTAAATTTAAATGTTGTACTGAAACTCTTCCAGACATACCATATGAATTAGACGTAAGCTACGCTTTGGGCAGATTGTTGTAATATATAATTAAAGAAGATATTAGACACATTTGAGCACAAAGAAAATTATTTCACATTGATGTATTTATGCGATAAAATAACGTGATATTTTGACCTATTTAGTTTTGTTAGTTATTTGCTATATTTTAGTAAAACGTAATTGGATACTAAAATAATATATTATGTTAAATTTAAGGTAGGTGGTTTCTTTAATGGAAGAGGGTTACAACTAGAATAAAGAAATAATGACGAGCGAGGGGAAGGAGGGGGTACAAGGGTAATAAATAGGCAGAAAATGAGTGGAGAGTGCAAGAAAAGTACTCCAAGCAAGAAGAATGACCAGATTTGCTTGTAATCTCAAAGAAGACATTTTTATAAATATATAGATATGCTCAAGCATTCTTGTACTTTTGAGTCCAGATTTTTTAATCCCAATAGGCACAGCAAAGATCAGCCTCTGTAATTTTTTTGCACCTTGTGTAACTCCTTTGTAATGTATGCATGTTTAGTGCTTGTGAAAAAGGTCAGGGTTACTTTACTAGGTAAAGACCTCTAATAAAAAAAGAATTAATATCACAAAAAATTTCAAACTAGTACACATATGAGAAATTTATTATAAACTAATTTTTTTACCATCAAAAACCCCAAACCAATACATTTGTGATAAATTTACCTTCCCTTACTTTTCGTTGAATTGGATTAATATATAAAAAAATCACAAACTCAAAGAAGGGTAAAAATAAAAACTAATTGAAAAGTAAATTTGTCATTGATACACAAATTTGAGATTTTCGCAATATTAACCCCTAAAAAAAAAAAAAAAAAAAAAAAAAAAACTCTTGTTTTGTGAAGGAGTTTGCACGAAACCAATCCAACTAGGTTTGTGCATATGGTCTTGTTCTACCCAAGAGCTGAATCGAACTGCCCATAAAAACAAGTTTAATTATCCATTCCAATGGTAATAGATTTGATTCTCGATTTCAATTTTTTGGAACTTAGAATCGGTATTGTGTGGTTGGATTCCAAGTTCTAGGTGCTGAACCCACCCATTTGTCCACACACCCATGAACCGATTAGAATTTGTTTAATGAAGTTACAAGAAAATATTTATCTTTCTTAAATGGGCTTAATTTTGACAAAGTAGGTTCCAAATTCCAGGTTTGGAATCTACTCACCCTAAAACCGATTGCCTCTACATCTGACCTTAGACCTCCTCCATCTCGTTCTCTTCCCCTTCTCTACTCATTATACTTTGATTTATTTGTCTTTCTGTTGAGTCTTAGAATTGAAGAGGATAGTAAGAGTTGACAGTTTGTACAGTAAATTGTCTTCTATGTTGAATCATGTAGTACATTAGTCCCAGCAAAAGATCACTTCAAGTGCCATAAGTTGATACAAAGGGACACTTAAGTGCCAAAACTTACGAAAATAATACTTAAGTGCCAAAACTTACGAAAATAATACTTAAGTGCCAAAATCGGAGAGAAATTAATCACTTAAATGCCACTCCGGCCAAAACGCTGACGTGTCAATTTTTCGGCAAAGTGAGTGCAAAACGGTGTCATTTTGCACGTTGACGTGGCCAGACAATGCAAAAACAACGTCGTTTTGGCGCTGGCGTGGTAAAAAATTAATATAAAAATCAATTTAATTTAATTTAAAAATACAAATACAAATATTAAAAAAAAAAAAAAAAAGGACGTTCGTGAGTGAGGGCCGAGCCCTCAACCGTCGCCGCCTCTCCCCGTCGTCGGCCGGGGCCCAACCGACCCTCCCCCTCCATCGCCAACCCTTCCCGGCGATGGCGGCTCCCTTTTATTTTTAAAATTTTAAAAAAATTTTAAAAATTTTTAATTTTAATTTTAATTTTTTAAATAAATTTAGTTTTAAATTAAATTAATTAATTTTTATATTAAATTTTTTACCATCTCAGCACCAAAACAACGTTGTTTTGCACTTGTTTCGGCGGAAAATTGACACGTCAACATTTTGACCGGATTTTGGTCGGAATAGCACTTAAGTGATCAATTTCTCTCCGATTTTGGCACTTAAGTGTCCCTTTGTGCCAACTTATGGCATTCCAGGGGTCCGCGCGTTCTTTAGTCCCTACGAGTTTGAGCACCTTGCCAGAGGGAAGACCAAGAAATCGAAACAAGGACACCTAGAGTGTCAAAACTTGGCAAGGGGGACACTTAAATGTCAAAAGTTAGGAAAGTAACACTTAAGTGCCAAAACGAAGCAAAATGGATCAATTAAATGCCAATGGCAAGAAAATCTAGCCAAAATACTGACATGACGATTTTCCAGTGAAACAAATGCAAAACGATGTCATTTTACACTCTGACGTGGCTAGATAAGTGCAAACACAACGTTATTTTATTGCTAACGTGGGTAAATAATAATATAAAAATTAACTAAATTAAATTTAAAACCAAATTTAAGGGGAAAAAGGAATGAAGAAGATGAACAATAGCTGAAAGCTCAACTCTCGCCATCGCCGCCTCCCCACTGTTGCCAAGAAGGGCCAGCGACAGTGGGGGGAAGGTCCCAAAACTCGGCGACCCCAGCCGACCGGTGGCGAGGGCTTGCAAGCTCTCACCAAATCTAAGGCGAGGGTCACGGCCCTCCCCCAGATCCGGTGAAGGTTGCTGGCCCTTAGCCCAGCCGGGCAAGGGCCGATGGATTCACTGAAGGTGGCACTCAAGTGTCCTATTTTTCAAAAAAAGAAAAATGACAAAGTGGCATTTAAGTATCACTTTCCTAACTTTTAGCACTTAATATTCCATTATGCCAAGTTTTGGCACTTGAGCTGTTCTTTTGCCCCAAAAATTATATTATTACAACTATGTCGAGAATGACAAGACCATCAACCAAGTTTGTTGGAAGTTGAAGGTCACTCCCCATGATCTCATTAATAAGAAACTCTTTTAGAACAATCAATGATGGAAGATTATTAAGGATTGATGGCTCTAACAAATACTATGGCAGCTTCTTGGCTTCAGATCATCTTTATTAGATCAAGAATGAGGATAGAACCCCAATTGATGTAATTCACAATGAAAGATTAGACTTGAGTCTCACTTTCTTCGGCAACTATAAGGAGAAGACAAATACAATTACCTCAAGCAGTGCTGATGAAGGAATAATGAAAGATACATCTTGCATGGCCTTTGCTAAAAACATACCCATGCTTGTCATTCACAATGGTGGATCTAATGCTCATTGAACCTTAGGTTTGAATAATAATGGTGAGGTGATAATAGATAATCAGAATTCTGCTCAATCTTCATGGGCATAGTTGAGCCAAATGCTCATCCTACTTCAAAGTACGATTCGAATCTACTAGGTAATGCAAAAAAACAAAAAACTTGTAGAAGAAAGAAGCTAGCCATGGCTAGTGAGTTTGGTTCTTGTCTATATCCCTTATCCAATCAGAGTCTATTATTGACTGGAGTATTTTATGGGACTCCATTGAAGTACATTTTGAGGAGTCGTGATATAAGTTCTTTTGTATGGTCACTTGCCCACTCTTTAATGCTTTACTCTTCTTAATTTTTTTAGTTCATTATTCGACATTTGACACATAAAGTGCCATAGATAATTCTTCATGGTGTTATAAAAGGGTCAAAAATTTGTTGCCCCTACAATGAATGCAACAACTCTAGAGTAAGCGACTAATTACACTTTGATTATTGTCTTTTTGTTGAGTCCTCGAGTTGAAGAGGCTAGTAAGAGTTGAAAATTTGTATGGTAATTTGTCTTCTATGTTGAAACGTGCGGT
The DNA here is from genome assembly GCA_014182565.1 of Eucalyptus marginata. NCBI lineage: Eukaryota > Viridiplantae > Streptophyta > Magnoliopsida > Myrtales > Myrtaceae > Eucalyptus > Eucalyptus marginata. The sequence continues at coordinate 14,514,528 of CM024594.1, read as the reverse complement.
ACATTACTCCCTACAAGTTTGAGCGACACGTTAGAGGGAAGTAAAATGCCATATTCTCACATCTATTTCGAGAATGGTAAGACCATCAATCAAGTTTGTCATGATTTAAGGGCCACTTCCAATGATATACCTTTTTGTCAACTATTGGAAATCCCACGTTTCACTATCAGTCATGTTTGCAACAATAAGGAACTCTTTTAAAATGATCCATGATGGAAGATTATTGAGGACTATTGGCTCTAACAAGTACTATGGTAGCTTCTTAGTTGCGACCATTTGTGATAGATTCGAAATGGGAATAACAACCCTAATGGATGAAATTCACAATGAAAGATTAAACCTCAATTTCACTTTAGTCGACAACTGTGAGGAGGAGACAAATAAATATAGCTAATGAAGGACCCATGAAAGATTTATCTTGTGTGGCCCTTGCGAAAAACAAGGCAATTGTGGAGAATAGAAACTATACTCATTTGTAAGGAGTAACTAGAAAGAGAAACACTATTGAGCCAAATGGTTGTCAAGATAGCATATCCATGCTTATCATTTATAGTGGTGGATGCAATGCTCAACAAACCTTAAGTTACAATAACAAAAAAAAAAAAAAAGCATTTTTTCTGGAGGAGTCATGGCCACTTCTAATGATTAGGCAAGTCAAGTGGGCATAGTCGAGCCAAATGCACATCCTACTTCAGAGTGCGATTCAAATCTACTAGGTATGTCAAAAAAAAAAATCGTGGAAGAAAGTAACTAGCCACAACTAGTGAGCCTGGCCTTAATATGTATTGCTTATGCAACCAAAGTCTATAATCAATTGGAGTATTTGATGGGGCTCTAGTGTAGTACACTTTAAGTAGTTGTGATGTAAGTTCTTTCTCGTATGGTCCCTTGCCCAATCTCTTTAATGTGTTATTTTTTAACTTTTTCGATTCTTTATTTAACATTTAATGCATGGAGTGCCACATGTAATTCTTCATGGTGTTATAAAAGGGTCGAAAATTCATTGCAACTAAAATGAATGTAACAACTTTAGAGTAAGCAACTGATTACACTTTGATTTATTTGTCTTTCTGTTGAGTTCTAAAGTTAAAGAGGACCGTAAAAGTTGGGAATTTGTACAGTAATATGTCTGCTATGTTGAACCATGTAGGACATTAGTCCCTGCAAGTTTGAGTGCCATGTTAGAGAGAAGACCAAGAATCTATATTCTCACATCTACTTCGAGAATGGCATGACCATCAACCAAGTTTGTCGGGAGTTGAAGGCCACTCCCAATGATAAGCCTTTTCATCGACTTTTGGAATTCACAGGGTCCACTTTTAATCGTATCTGTGGCAATAAGGAACTCTTTTAGAATGATCAATAGTGGAAGATTATTAAGGACTGCTGGCTCCGAAAGTACTATGGTAGCTTCTTGGCATAAGGCCATTTGTGTTAGATTAAGAATGGATATAACACCCTGATGGATGTAATTCACAATGAAAGTTTTGACCTGAAACTCACTTTAGCTTACAACCATGAGGAGGAGACAAATACAATTGTATTTGGTAGAGCTGATGAAGGACCTATGAAGGATGCATCTCGCATAGCCTCCACAAAAAAAGGCAATTGAGGACAATAAAAATTACACTCATTTTTTAGGGTAACTAGCTAAACAAACACCATCGAACTGAATAGTCATTGGGATAACATACCCATGCTTGTCATTGGTAATAGTGGATGCAGTGCACGTCAAAGCTTAGGTCTCAATAATAAGAATAAAGTAAATGGTGTTGGTTTTTTGAGGAGTCGAGGCCACTTCCAATGGCCAAGCAATGATAGACAATTAAAACTTTGTCCAATCTTCACGGGCAACTAATCAAGTGGGCATAATTGAGCCAAATGCTCATCCTAATCTGGAGCACAATAAAAATCTACTAAGTAGTTCAATACAGCAAAAAGCTCGCAAAACAAAGAAACTAGCCACGGCTAGTAAGCCTGTGCTAACATATATCCTTTATCCAATCAAAGTCTATTATTGACTAGAGTATTTGATGAGACTTCAGTAAAATACACTTTCACATTTACTTCAAGAGTGGCAAGACAAAGAAGCTTGAGTTTGAGTGCCATGCTAAGGGAAAGACCAAAAAGCCATATTCTCACATCTACTTCGAAAATGGCATTACCATCAACCAAGTTTGTCGAGAGTAGAGTAATACTCCAAGTGATATGCCTTTTCATAGACTTCTAGAAATTGTAGGTTTTACTTTTAGTAATGTCTGTGACAATAAGGAACTCTTTCAGAATGATTAATGATGAAAGATTATTGAGGACTGTTGGCTTTAACAAGTACTATGGCAACTTCTTGGCTTTGAGCCATCTGTGTCAGATTAAGAGTGAAGATAACAACCTAATTGATGTAATTCACAATGAAAGATTAGACCCAATCTCACTTTAGACAACAACTATGAGGAGGAGACAAATATAATTGTCTTTGGCAGAGGTGATGAAAGACCCATGGAGGATGCATCTCACATAGCCTTCGCTAAAAACAAGGCTATTATGGACAATAAAAACTATATTCATTTATTAGGAACAACTAGCCAGACGAACACCATTGAGCCAAATAGGTCATTCGTAATGGTGGATGCAATGCACATCTAAGCTTAGGTTCCTATGATAAGAATGAAGGAAATGGCGTTGTTTCTAGAGGAGTCAAGATCACTTCCAATGGCAGGAGATGATAGACAATAAAAAATCTACTCAATCTTCAAGGGCATCTAGTCAAGTGGGCATAATTGAGCCAAATGCTCATCCTAATCCGGAGTGTGATTTGAATATGCTAAGTAATTCTAGACAACAAAAAACTGGCAGAAGAAAGAAGTTAGCCATGGTTAGTAAGCTTGGCCTTAACATATATCCTTATCCAATTAGAGTTCATTATCGACCAGAGTATTTAATAGGGTTTTGGTGAAGTACACTTTCAAGAGTCGTGATGTAAGTTCTTTCTCGTATGGTCACTTGCCCAATCTCTTCAATGCTTTATTCTTCTTAATTTTTCTAGTTTTTTATTGGACATTTGATGCTTGAAGGTCCATAAATAATTCTTCGTGTCCTTATAAATGAGTTGAAAAATCTTTACAATTGCAATAAATACACTATTAAGGTAAGCAATTAATTATACTTAGATTTATTTGTCTTTCTATTGAGCCTTAGAGTTGAAGAGAACACCAAGAGTTAGGAATTTGTATTGTAACTTATCTTCTATGTTGAACCGTAAGGTACATTAATCCCTACAAGTTTAAGCACCATACTAGAGGGAAGACCAATAAGTCATATTCTCATAATACTTTGAAAATGGCAAGATCATCAACCAAGTTTGACGGAAGTTGAAGGCCACTCCCAATGATATGCCTTTTCCATCAACATTTAGAAGTCACTGATTTTGCTTTTAGTTGTGTCTATGGCAATAAGGAACTCTTTTTGAACGATCGATGATGGAAGATTATTGAGAACTACTAGCTCTAACAAGTACTAGGGCAGTTTCTTGGCTTCGGGCCATCTATGTCAAATTAAGAATGGGGATTACACCCCGATGGATGTAATTCACAATGAAATATTAGACCCATGTCTCACTTTAGTCAACAACTATGAGGAGGAGACAAATACAATTGTCTTTGGCAGAGTTGATGAAGGACCTATGTGGATAATAAAAACTACACTCATTTGTTAGGAGCAACTAGCTAGACAAACACCATTAAGCCAAATGGTCGTCAAGATAACATGACCATGGTTGTCATTCATAATGGTGGATTCAATGCACATCAAAGCTTAGGTTCGAATAATAAGAACAAAGGAAATGGTGTTGTTTCTAAAGGAGTCAAGGCTACTTCCAATAGTAAGGCGAGGATAGACAATCAAAACCCTACTCAATCTTCAAGGGCAACTAGACAAGTGAGCATAGTTGAGTCAAATGCTCATCCTACTCCAGAGTATGATTCGAATATGCTTGGTAATTCAAAACAACAAAAAGCTCGTAGAAAAATAAGCAAGCCACGGCTAGTGAACTTGGCCCTAGCATATATCCCTTATCCGACTAGAGTCTATTATCGATTGGAGTATTTGATGGGGCTCTAGTGAAGTACACTTTCACATCTAGTTTGAGAGTGGCAAGAGAAAAAAAGTTTGGGTGCCACGCTATAGAGAAGACCAAGAAGATATATTCCCACATCTACTTAGAGAAGGGCATGACCATCAACCAAGTTTGTTGGGAGCTGAGGGCTACTCCCAATGATGTCTTTTCATCAACTTTTGGAAATCGAAGGTTCCATTTTTAGTTGTATTTGTGGCAATAAGACTATTAAAAACTGCTAACTCTAACAAGTACTATGGCAGCTTCTTAGCATGAGGCCATTTATGTGATTAAGAATGGGGATAACACCCCAATAGATGTAATTCACGATAAAATATTAGACCTAAGTCTCACTTTGGTCAATCACTATAAGGAGTAGACAAATACAATTATCTTTGGTCAAGCTGATGAAGGACCTATGAAGGTTGCATCTTGCATAGCCTTTACTAAAAATAAAGCAATTGTGGATAATAAAAACTACACTTATTTGTTAAGAGAAATTGGTCAAACGAACGCCATTGAATCGAGTGGTCGTCAGTATAACATACCAATGCTCGTCATTTGTAATAGTGGATGCAATGCACATCAAAACTTTGGTGCCAATAATAAGAACAAAGGAAATGGCATTGCTTATGGAGGAGTCAAGGCCACTTCCATTGGTGAGGTAATCATATACAATCAGAACTCTGCTCAATCTTCAAGGGCAACTAGTCAGGTAGGCATAGTTGAGCCAAATGCTCATCCTAATCCGAAGTACGATGTTAATCTACTCGGTAATTCAAAATAGCAAAAAGCTTGCGGAAGAAAGAAGCTAGCCACATCTAGTGAGCCTACCCTAACATATATCCCTTATTTAAAGTCTATTATCGATTGAAGTATTTTATCGGACTCCGGTGAAATACACTTTCACATCTACTTTGAGACTAGTAAGATAAAGAAGTTTGAGCGACATGCTAAAGGAAGACCAAGAAGCCATATTATCACATCTACTTCAAAAATGGCATGACCATCAATCAAGTTTATTGGGAGTTGAGGGCCATTCCCAATGATATGCCTTTTCGTGGATTTTGGAAATCATAGGTTTGTTTTTAGTCATGTCTATGGCAATAAGGTACTTTTTAGAACGATCAATAATAGAGGATTATTAAGGATTGCTAGCTCTAACAAGTACTATGATAGCTTCTTGGCTTCGGGCCATCTGTGTCAAATTAAGAATGGGGATAATACCTCAATTAATGTAACTCACAATAAAAGATTAGACCCACTCTCACTTTAGACGGCAATTATGATAGTAGATAAATACAATTGTCTTTGGTAGAAGTGACGAAAGACTTATGCCAAATGCATCTCGCATAGCATTTGCTAAAAACAAGGCAATTATGGACAATAAAAACTATACTCATTTGTTAAGAGAAACTAGCCAAACGAATACTATTGAGCCAAATGGTCGTCATGACATACCAATGCTTGTCACTTGTAATGATGGATGCAACGCACATCGAAGCTTAGATTCAAATAATAAGAACAAAGGTTGTTTTGGAGGAGTCAAGGCCACTTCCAATAGTGAGCCGAGAATAAACAATTGAAACTCTGCTCAAAGGAAATGGTAACTAGTCAGGTAGGCATAGTTGAGCCTAATGCTTATCCTACTCCGGAATGCAATTCGAATCTTCTAGGTAATTCAAAACAACAAAAAGCTCATAGAAGAAAGAAGCTAGCCACGGCTAGTGAGCTTGGCCCTAACATATATCCCTTATCCAACCATAGTTTATTATCAATCGGAGTATTTGATGGGATTCTAGTGAAGTACACTTTCAGGAGTCGTGTTGTAAGTTCTTTCTTGTATGGTCACTAGCCTAGTCTCTTTAATATTTATTCTTCTTAATTTTTTTGGTTTTTTATTGGACATTTTATGCTTGGAGGTCCACACATAATTCGTGTTGTTATAAATGGGTCGGAAATTCTTTGCAACTGAAATGAATGTGATAATTCTAAAGAAAACAACTTATTATGCTTAGATTTATTTGTCTTTCTGTTGAGTCCTAGAGTTGACAAGGACACTAAGAGTTGGGAATTTGTACTGTGACTTGTCTTCTATGTTGAACCATGCAGTACATTAGCCCTCGGATGTTTGAGCACCATGTTAGGGGGAAGAACAAGAAACCAAATTATCACATTTACTTCGAGAATGACAAGACCATCAACCAAGTTTATCGAGAGTTGAGGGCCACTCCCAATGATATAACTTTTCGTCAAGTTTTGGAAATCACAAATTCCGCTTTTAGTCCTGTCTACGGCAATGAGGAACTATTTTAGAACAATCGATGATGGAAGATTATTGATGACCGTCAGCTCTAACAAGTGCTATGGCAGCTTCTTGGCTTCATGACATATGTGTCAGATTAAGAAAGGGAATAACACCCCGATAAATTTAATTCACACTCAAAGATTAGAATTGAGTCTCACTTTAGTGGCAACCATGAGGAGGAGACAAATACAATTGTCTTTGGTAGAGTTGATAAATGACCTATGAAAGTCACATCCCGCATAGCCTTTGCTAAAAATAAGGTAATTGTGGATAATAAAAACTACGCCCATTTGTAAGGAGCAACCAACCAGACAAACACTGTTGAGCCGAATGGTTGTCACGATAACATACTCATGCTTGTTATTCGTAATGGTGGATGCAATGCACTTCGAAGCTTAGGTTCAAATAATAAGAACAAAGAAAATGGTGTTGTTTCTAGAGGAGTCAAGGCTACTTCCAATAGTGAGGCGATGATAGACAATTAGAACCCTACTCCATCTTCAAGAGCAAGTAGATAGGTGAATATAGTTGAGTCAAATGCTCATTCTACTCCGAAATGCAATTCGAATTTGCTAGGTAATTCGAAACAACAAAAAACTCGTAGAAGAAATAAACTAGCCACAATTGGTGAACCAAGCCCTCGCATATATCCCTTCTCCAATCAGAGTCTATTATTGACTCAAGTATTTGATGGGGCTCCAATGAAGTACACTTTCACATCTACTTTGAGAGTGGCAAGCAAAGAAGTTTGAGCACCATGTTAGAGGGAAGACCATAAAGCTATATTCTCACATCCATTTTGAGAATGGCAAGACCATCAACCAAATTTATCAGGAGTTGAGGGCCACTCCTCATGACATGCCTTTCCGTCGACTTTCTAGAAATCGTAGGCTTCGCTTTTCGTCGCATTTGCGGCAACAAGAAACTGTTTTAGCACGGTTGATGATGGAAGATTATTGAGGACTGTTCGCTCTAACAAGTAGTAGATAGCTTCATGATTTCAGGCCATCTATGTTAGATTAAGAATGGAGATAACACCCCAATGGATGTAATTCACAAAGAAAGATTAGACTTATGTCTCACTTTAACCGCCAAGTATGAGAAGTAGACAAATACAATTGTCTTTGGTAGAGCTAATGAAAGACTTATGAAAGATGCATCTGACATGGCCCTTGCTAAAAACAAGGCAATTGTGGACAATGAAAACTATACAAATTTGTTGGGGCAATTGGCCAAATGAACACCATTGAGCCGAATGGTCGTCGGAATAATAAAGCCATGGTTGTCATTCGTAATAGTGGATGCAATGCACAATGAAGCTTAGGTTCGAATAATAAGAACAAAGGAAATGGCACTATTTCTATAGGCATTAAGGCCATTCCAATAGTAAGGTGATGATAAAAATCAGAACCCTACTCAATATTCAAGGGCAACTAGAAAGGTGGGCATGGTTGAGCCACATGCTCATCCTACTCCGAAGTGTGATTCGAATATGCTGGTAATTGAAAACAACAAAAAGCTCGCAAAAGAAAGAAGCTAGCCATGGTTAATAAGCCTAACCCTAACATATATTCCTTATCCAACTAGAGCCTATTATCAATTGGAGCATTTGATGGGACTCTGGTGAACTACCCTTTCAAAAGTCGTGATGTAAGTTCTTACTCGTATGGGCTTTTGCCCCATCTCTTTAATGCATTATTCTTTTTAATTTTTCTAGTCTTTTATTAGACATTTGACACTCGGAGGTCCACAAATACATCTTCGTGTTGTTATAAATGGGTCAAATATTCTTTGCAACTACAATGAATGCCACAATTCTAAGGCAAGCAGTTGACTATGCTTAGATTGATTTGTTTTTCTATTGAGTCCTAGTGTTGAAGAGGACAATAAGAGTTAGGAATTTGTACAGTAACTTGTCTTTTATGTTGAATCATGCGGTATATTTTTCCTCCCAAGTTTGAGCATCATACTAGAGGGAAGACCAAGAAGCTATATTCTCTACTTCGGGAATGACGAGACCATCAACCAAATTTGTTGGGAGTCAAGGGCCACTCCTAATGACATGTCTTTTCATCAAGCTCTGAAAATCGCAGGTTTTGCTTTTAGTCATGTCTGCGGCAATAAGGAACTCTTTTAGAACAATCAATGATGGAAGATTATTAAGGACTATTGGTTCTTACAATTATTGTGATAGCTTCTTGGCTTCGAGCCATCTGTGTCAGATTAAGAATGGGAATAACACCCCCATGGTTGTAATTCACAATGAAAGATTGGACCGGATTCTCACTTTAGTTGGCAACCATGAGGAGGAGACAAATACAATTATCTTTGGTAGAGCTAATGAAGGACCTATGAAAGATGCATCTCGATTAACCTTAGCTAAAATCAAGGCAATTGTGGACAATAAATATTACACTAATTTGTTAGGTACAACTAGCGAAATGAACACCATTAAGCAGAATGGTCGTTGGGATAACATACCCATGTTTTTCATCCGTAATGGTTGATGCAAGGCACATCAAAGCTTACGTTTGAATAAAAAGAACAAAGGAAACGACGTTATTTTTGGAGGAGTCAAGGCCACTTTAAATAGTGAGGCAATGATAGATGATCAGAGCTCTACTCAATGTTTAAGGGCAACTAGACAGGTAGGCATAGTTGAACCAAATGCTCATCCTACTCCGGAGCATGATTCGAATTTGCTAGGTAATTCAAAACAACAAAAAACTCGTAAAGAAAGAAGCTAGCCATGGCTAGTGAACCTGACCCTAGCATATATCATTTATCCAACCAAAGTCTATTATTGATTGGAATATTTTATGGGACTTTGGCGAAGTACACTTTCACATCTATTTAGAGAGCGGCAAGAAAAAGAAGTTTGAGCACCATATGACGTCCCGGTCCATCACTTTCTAATCCTTGTCCTTTTGATTATTCTATGTGATCACGCACATGGAAGTCTGTTATAAAGGTTAGCATTTATACATGAATAATACACGCATAAGAACACTCCAGCTAAGAGACTAGTACACATACTAATGTATTTCTTTTTAACTTTAGTTATGCAATTAGAAGACAATGACTTCTTTTAGAGCTTCAATGCTATCAACGAGGAACGCATACACATTCCACACAAGGGTCGACATCATAAACACTTGCTTCCATTTCATATCCATTACTATTCTTACTTACATGGGGATTTTCACATTTTTCACTACTCATATATTCATGGCATCACTTTCAGAAAGGGTATATACACACCTCAGAGGGGCCAAAAAGGTGCCTATTCTCCTCTACCCAGTGATCCCCAATCTATACCAAAACAAAAATCTCCACCATGGTGCTTCTTCTACTTAAGCGCTAGTAGTCTCGGTATCTAGTCCGTCATTCCCACAACGGAGTAGTCCGAAGAGCTCACCCTCATGGTTGAAAAACCACAAAATAAAGTGCATGGGAATCCATGCTAGTCATTCATCATCTATCCAAAGTACAGCCTCATAACGGGTAAAAATCAAGTCTATGTTTGGGTCTTGTAAATCCTGGAACAAGCCCTCGATGTCAGCAATCGCTCCATAGCGTGCAACCAAGGGTATGTCCATGCTATCAATATAAAGAATATAATGGGGTGAGCAATGCCAGTAAAGGAAATAACTAAGTCCTAAATTACTTAATCCACCCACCACTCAGGACAACCTAGTCCAACAAACCAAAAATAAGTCATCAAATCACAACCTAGTTAAGCAAGTTATATCCACATGAAATGGCAAGGTAAAACCTATGAATCTCGTTTAATTCAGAACCGAATGCACCTACACTACCATAATATTGCAGATATGATTTTGCACACAATTCGAACACCCACTGACAAGCTAGCAATCTGTATAACATATATCTCGACAAAGGCAACATGCTCATACATAATAATCGTCAAACAAGGCACATAATATCCACGTGATTAAAAAAAAAATGCATTCACATGCTCACGACAATTCACACGCGAACTCAAGCATAAATTCTACACAATTTCACACTCTTACACACGTACTCACATGCCTTATGAATTTACTATCTCATGTAATCATTTTCCAGCCTCAAGTTACGAATTCACACTAGGTCAGCTCGAATCACTTTCGGGACAATAGCCATGGGCATATTACTCTGAGGCATCTCGGTTCACTATCTAAGGCATCCAAGGGTCGCTGGCCTTGGGCATCTTGACTCTCCCAAGGCGTCATTGGATCGCTCGCCGATGGGAATCTCTTAAATTACTCATTTCACACGATGTTGACATAAAAATATTTAATTTATGTCACACGAACACCACTACCAAAACACATATATTTCGCCACAAACAAATGTCATGGTTACATCCTACCAAGTTGCACTTCCAATAAATTCCAATTGCTAGAACATATGGGTCAATTTTGGCTTATACAAATTGCATGCATCCAATATCTAAAATTTTCACAAAAATAGGTCACAATACAAAATTACATCCACAAACAAAGTCATGCATCACAAGCAACTCGGTGGTCATCCACAAGCAAAATGAGCACTAATCTCACTCACTACCCACACCAATGCAACTCTATCATCACTAGAACTCACAATGCATAAGTGTATGTGAAATCAACATATCTCAGCACCACAACATTCATAAAAGGAACCACCACAAGAACTCATGGCACGAGCACAAACCGAATGCAAATAAAGCCCTCATAGTGCACGCTCAATCTGCTACCGGCACAAGCAATCGATTTGTGTCCCTCAAGTTCTCGGCTTACCATCAAAATAGTGCATGTTGGAGACTAAACATCTTAGTTTGGACCACTACTTGGTCATGGTGCTCCCCTTGATTTAGTCACATGCAATAACCTTGATCACCAATCCAAAACAAAATGTGTCCAGCAAGTATAAATGTGAAAACCTTGAAGAATTCTCCTAGAATACTCTCAATCTTAGTCTAAACCTTAACTTAAGTTCTACTTAACTTCATTATCGAAACCAACTTGCATGCATGAAGAGTTTCAACCCCAAAACTACTACTCACGGCCTACGGAAAATTCACGCCAAACCAGCCGCATCATCAAGCAACAAGGGGGATGAAATAACCTAGCATTTAGCAATTTCCCTTACCTAGACTTACGCTTAAGAGGCTCTCCTTCCCTTCTTCACGAATGGCTTCAAATGTGAGAGCTTCTAGAGGGAGCTTTGTGAGAGAATGGATGGTTTTTGGGTTTTGGTCCCTTTGTTTGCATGAAATTGTATGGCAAGGCATCAAGGCCACTTGGCCTTTCCATGTATGAAATTGAGGGGGAGGTGGAGAGACCAAGGAAGAGTTTTCTTCCCCCTTACATGCACTCAATCTAGCTGAGGACTTAATCATGCCACTTTTCTTGAAATGAAGGTTCTAATGAGGTAATTTAGTGGCTCATTAGCATACTCCCCCATGTACCATCATTAGCCCCTACTCATTTATCTTATTGTAAATTGTACCCCTATAGAATTCGGCCATTGTAAATAGAATAGGTTGTATAGGTTGTCCAATTAGTTAGGCTTAGTCTAGAGGTCTAGTTAGTGTTACATTATGTGAATTTATAACAATGTGTTCTCTAATTTTATAGGGTCATGAGATTACCAATACTAAATGTGAAACTAATTTTAACGATTACTAGACAAAAATTAGAGACTTATTCAGTTATAACATGTAGCTTAGTGCCATTTTTAATAACTAATATTGCTCTCCTACTCAACTTGATCTTACGATCTTAATCACGAGCTCATCTCACATGGTTCGCACCTTGAAGACAAATTATTCCATTTGGATCCTTTTCTTAACACATAGAAATATGAAATCCCATAATCTATGCATAATTCTAGAATTTGAGAAAACTTGGGATGTCACACACCATGCTAAAGGGAAGACCAAGAAGTCATGTTCTCACATTTACTTCAAAAATGCCAAGACTATCAACCAAGTTTGTATGGAGTTAAGGGCCACTCCAAATGCTATGCCTTTTCATCGACTTTTGGAAATTGTAGGTTCTACTTTTAGTTGTATCTGTGGTAATAAGGAACTCTTTTAGAACAATCAATTATGGAAGATTTTGAGGACTGCTAGTTCTATTAAGTGCTTGGCAGCTTCTTGGCTTCGAGCTGTTTCAAATTGAGAATGGGGACAACACTCCAATAGATGTAATTCACAATGAAAGATTAGACCCGAGTCTTAATTTAGCCGACAACTATGAGAAGGAGACAAATATGATTGTCTTTGGTAGAGTTGATGAAGGACCTATGAAAGATGCATCTCACATGGCCTTTGCTAAAAACAAGGCAATTGTGGACAATAGATGCTGCACTAATTTGTTAAGAGCAAGTAGCTAGACAAACACTATTGAGTCGAATGGTCGTCTAGATAACATATCCATGTTGTCATTCATAATGATGGATGCAATGCACATTGAAGCTTTTATTCGAATAATAAGAACAAAGGAAATTGCATTGTTTCTGGAGGTGTCAAGGCCACCTTCAATAGTGAGGTGATGATAGACAATCAGAACCCTGATCAATCTTCAAGGACAACTAGATAGATGGGCACAGTTGAGCCAAATGCTCATCCTACACCGGAGGGCTATTCGAATCCATTACATAATTCAAAACAATAGGAAGCTCACAAAAGAAAGAAGCTAGCCACGACTATTAAGCCTGGCCCTAACATATATCCCTTATCCAACCATTGTCTATTATTAACTAGAGTATTTGATGAGGCTTTGGTGAAGTACACTTTCAAGAGTCGTAATGTAAGTTCTTTCTCATATGGTCATTTGTTCCATCTCTTTAATGCATTATTCTTCTTAATTTTTATGGCTTTTTATTCGACATTTGACACTTGAAGGTCCATAGATAATTCTTCATGTTGTTATAAATGGGTCAAAAATTCTTTGCAACTACAATGAAGGCAACAACTCTAAGTTAAGCAACTAATTATACTTAGATTTATTTGTCTTTCTATTGAGTACTAGTGTTGAAGGGACAGTAAGAGTTGGGAATTTGTACATTAACTTATCTTATATGTTGATCTGTGCAGTACATTTGTCCTCGCAAGTTTAAGCACCATGCTAAAGGGAAGGCCAAGAAGTCATATTCTCACAACCAAGTTTGTTGGGAGTTGAGGGCCACTTCCATTGATATACCTTTCATTGACTTCTGAAAATCGCAAGTTCTGCTCTAGTAATCTTCAAGGGCAAGAAGTCAAGTGGGCATAGTCGAGCCAACTACTCATCTGACTTTGAAATGCGATTCAAATCTTCTAGGCAATACAAAAAATAAAAAATGAAAAATGAAAAGCACGTAGAAGAAAGAAGCTAGCCACGGCTATTGAGCCTAACCCTAACATATATCTCTTATCCAACCAAAGTTTATTATCAATTGGAGCATTTGATGGGGCTCCAGTGAAGTACACTTTCAAAAATCATGATGTAAGTTCTTTCTCGTATGGTCACTTGCCCCGTCTCTTTAATGCTTTATTCTTCTTAATTTTTCCAATTCTGCACGAAGTGCCACAGATAATTCTTCATGGTGTTATCAAAGGGTCAAAAATTCTTTGCAGTTGCAATGAATGTGACAACTCTAGAGTAAGCATATGATTATACTTTGATTTATTTATCTTTCTGTTGAGTCCTAGGGTTGAAAAGGACAGTAAGAGTTGAGAATCTGTATGGTAACTTGTATTCTCTACAAGTGAGCACCATGCTAGAGGGAAGACCAAGAAGCCATATTCTCACATCTACTTCAAGAATGGCAAGACCATCAACCAAGTTTATCAAGAGTTGAGGGCCACTTGCAATGTTATGCATTTTCGTCAACTTATGGAAATCGTAGATTCCGCTTTTAGTCGTGTCGACGGTAATGAGGAACTCATTTAGGGCGATTGATGATGGAAGATTATTGAAGATTGCTGGCTCTAACAAGTACTATGGCAGTTTCTTGGCTTCAGGCCATCTGCGTCAGATTAAGAACAGGGATTACACCCTGATGAATGTAATTCACAGTGAAAGATTAGGCCCAAGTCTCACTTTAGTCAACAACTATAAGAAGAAGACAAATACAATTATCTTTGGTAGAGCTGATAAAGGACCTATAAAAAATGCATCTCGCATGGCCTTTGCTAAAAACAAGCTAATTATGGACAATAAAAGCTACACTCATTTGTTAGGAACATTGTATAGAAATATAAGTCTTGACTACCTCATTTCCAAATTCATATAGAAATACATGCTGGGACATTGTAATGTTTGTTTAGAATTATCGAATTTAGAATGCGTCTTTGTGCTGCCCATTTGAATAGTAAAAAAATGCATGTTCTTAGGTCGTTGTAATAGTGCAAACTCCAAAACCTAAGATATGTGGTTATGCTGCCTATTTGAATAGCAAAAAATGCATGTTCTTAGACCGTTGTAATGCCGAAATAAGATATCAAACTACATAATACATTGTGTGGCTGAAATGTCACTAGAAATAATGTCTTGGTACTTGAACTCGTCTGCCTCAGCGAGCTGGTTACTGTCCAACCAGAGGATTGTTTGCTCGATGGCATCCTCAATCTTCTTCTCGCCCGCCGCATGGAGCGTGGCGCTGATCTTCTCGTCCTTGATGGTGATTCTCATGTTATATGCATAGTTCTCCAGATCATTTTTCGCATCCACCTTCTTCTTGTGCTCCTCATCCTTGTTGGAACCAAAAGAATAAACAAACTTTGAAAAATTTGGTAAGGAGAGAGTGCAAACACAGAAAAAGATATTATAGTACTCAAAATGCCTTGCGAAGGCTTAATATGAAGTACACACAAGCTTTGCTAAGCTTAAAACTATCTCTCTATTTCTCTCTATAAGCTACTAAAGCTCTCTCACTCTCTAAAAAAATAAACTAACGTAACTCTATATATTTATAAGCATCTTCCACCGCCTGGACTTCAACATGCAAGAAGTGAAGCTGAACTTTTCCAGCAATGACCTTGAACGGCCAGAGCTTATATCATTCTGGACTGAAAGGTCACTGAATCTCCTTCCAATTAACCGCTTCACATCTCTCGGCGTCGGTGGAGGCGACGTAGGAGGGCGTCGTCCTGTGTCCCTGGTTGTCGGCGATGATCTCGACCCGGTCGTGTCGCTAGACGCTGACGCAAGAGTAGGTCGTTCCCAAGTCAATGCCGATCGCGGGCCCCACTCCTTTTCCCTCCATCAATTCCTATTTGTTTCCGATTCTCTCTCTGGAAAAAAAAAAAAAAATTGGTTTCGGAAACGACCCTGCCGATCGCCGATGACACAATCGAAGAAAGAACCAACCTTTGTACGGAGAAAGAGGGTAGGGGAGAGAGAGTGGAGGGCTTTATACCTCTATAAGGGTTTTGGCTGACGTGGAAACGGCTTTTTGAGGATTCGAGAACGTTCCGGTCGTGGTGGAGCGGTGGCCGTTGGATCGGAGAAACCGGACAGGAGCGGCTTTGACAGTTTTGACGGTTGGTGGGGGCGTCCCATGGGGAAGTTGACGCATTGCAGTCATCTAGACTTTTTGAAGCCCGAAGCCTGGCGTGCAGTCCTTATGTTGAGAATTCTCATTGGTGGAAAGTCTAATCGTGATCTTATCTTCAAGGATTTAAGGTCACGTGCTTTAGCTAATAGTCCCCCTAACAAACCAAAAAATCTTAAACTTAGTCAAACAAATAGATCAAATAGATCGGATCGAATCTGGGTGGGATCATAAATAATCCGATCAAAATTCACCCATTTAACCTATTTATCATACATTTATCGAAATGCAAAATTTTCTATCCATATCCAATCTGATCCATATTCGATTCATACCCGACCCATTTAACTAAATCTAAGAAAACTTATTTTTTATGATTTTTTTAAATGGTATTACTAAAATACTTTTTACGCAATATAAATTTAATGGACAATTTTTATAATTTTTTATAATTTTTTAATTGAATTTTTAATAATCGAATTTTTAATTATTTTTCATTTTCAAAAATCGAATTTTCAATTTTTTTTTATTTTTTATTTTTTAAGAATATAAATTTTATTTTTATTTTCTTTTCTCTTTTCTTTTTTTTCTTTTCTCTTTTTCTTCTTCTTTCGGCCATCGACCATGATGATAGCTAGCGACCGGCCACATGCGAACCTCCAGCTCGCTCGACGCCAACAAGCTTGAGCCTCGCCAGATCGGTAAGCTCGAGTCTCGTCAAATCCACAAGATCGAGTCTCACTAGATTGGCGAGGCTTGAGTGTCGCCGGCGTCAAGTGAGCTCAAGCCTCACAAACGTTTGGCGAGGCCTCCACCACGGCGATCCAACCAACTGAGCTCAAGCCTCGTGTCCGACACTCACTCCGACACGTGGTCAACTCTCTCCGACACGCTCCGACACGCGAGTCTAGAATTCGACACGCGATTCCGACACGCACGGGGTCAATTTTAAAAATTTCTAATACTTGTGGGGTCAAAATATAAATATACACAAAAGAAGGTAATAAAAATGCTATACATATACACGCACGGGGTCAATTTTTTTTTTTTTTTTTCAGTTTTTTTTTTTAGAATTTTTTTAGTTTTTAAAAAGTCTTTTACTATGAAAGAAGTAATAAAAAATGCTCTATATGATAAATAAATAAATTTTAAAATATCATTTCAGCATTTTTCTTTAAACAATGTTTTTTTCCTCTAAGTTTTATGTATTGTTATAACAAATTAAAATAATGAATGATATTATTTAATATTTTTGTGTAAATTAATTCTAGGCTATTTTTTTATTATTTATTTATGTATTTATATATAAAAATATATTTAATATATAACGTGTCGGAACGTGTCGAAATTCTCTATTTTTAAGAAATGTGGCGTGTCGTGTCGTGTCGTGTCGCGTGTCGCGTGCGTGTCTGGCCTCGCGTGTCGCGTGTACCGTGTCGCTGTCACCATGCTGGCCACCAGCTAAGGAAGGAGGAAGAAAGAAGAAAGAAAAAAAAAAAAAGGAAAGAAAAAAAATAAAATATAAAAAATAATTATAATTTCGATTTTTATAAAAATAAATATATATATATTTATGAAGTTAATGAGGGAAGAGAGAGATTGTGGGGGCATTAGTTGAAAATAGGTTCTAAGTTCAACCCATTTATCTTAAATCTTCAATTTTTAAACTCATTTAACTAGTTTCTTTAAAAAATAAATGACTCATTTATGATTTAAATGAGTCATATATGGGTCTAAGGTCCATTTTGCCACCTCTAAAAAATCTAAATGCAGGGGCTTTGTTACATTATATTACTCCAATGGTCTTTCACGATCTTCTCTCTTTCTATCAAAATGTCTACTTATGGTCTCGTTATCAATTTAATCCTGAGTTACACACGGTGCGCAAGCAATGAAGATAACACCCAATAGTCGATACGAAATAGATAGTACAAAAAGTATAATAAAAAAAAACAAAACAAAACAAAATTGTGGAAAGCAAGCCTCATCGTCAAGTCTTGGGATGGGTCTTATGAACTTATGAAAGATCTCTAACAAGGAGACCAAGCACACAGCGAAGAGAGGACGCTCGAGGGATGGAGGCCGACAAATTCACGGAGTGAAAGGGAAGCCAGGGGCGGTACTAGAGCCGAGAGAAAGCACGCCAGAAAAAGGGGACCTTCCTGGATTGATTTGAGGGCCACCAGCGTCGATGGAATCACTAGATTTTAGATCTACGGATGGAGGGTGCGTTGCTCGCAACTTGACGGAGCAATGCCGATAGAGTTGCCAAGATGGACACCAAGGTTACTAGTGGAGGGAAGGTCGCGAGGCTTAACAATCACCTCGGTGGAGCACCGCCCAAGGAGTTTGAATCGATAAAGTAACAGGAGTATCTACCATGAGATTTTAATTTTACTATTATGGAGATTCTTTTTGTCTGTCTTTTATGGAGATCATTAGCTAAAATATTCGTAAACCGCACATTAGTAATATGTGCGAGTTAAGCCTAAAGAGTAAAAAAGTAACAGATTAAAATGTAAAGTTAAAATCAAAATGGAAAAACTTCTGTAACATTGAAAACTTGTGATTATTGCAAAGGACTTGTTGTGAATAATTTATTTGTCGAGGGACTTAATTGGAAATAAAATGGGGCTTGATTTTTGGAAATCTAAAGGCTTTGGAAAAATGCAAGTGGTGTTTATAATTTTTTTGTTTTTTGGAGTTTTTGGGAAATACAATTGTACCTCCAAAGTCCTAAAAAGTCCCTGCCTTAGGCCTTTAGCATTTACACAAAGCCAACTAATGTTTTTTCTTTCCATTTTGCCCTAATTAAATTAACCAAATTCCAATTCTACCATTCATTCACATAACAATCTCTCTCCTCCATTGTGTTACTGCAACCATGCCATCTCAACGAGCTAGGTCTAACTGCCAGCAACCTCAAGCGATAGTACTTCGGATCATGTGACCTTAGTCTGCCCTAATAAGGGGTCATCTTAGATCATACAACCTTAAGCAATGGCCACTATGTCAGATTTCACTCGCCCACAACCTAAGCCCTTCATTGGCATTCGTTTCTTTTTGAAGCACAACAATATTTAAAATAAAGTTACTTCCAAATCACTTTTAAATTATACTTTATCAAAATACTATTTACATTTCAAAAAAAACCCTTTAACTTGAAATTTTTTGCATTTCCCCCCAAAATCGAACCAATTGCAGCCATAATGATTCGTGTGATTTTTATTAGAAATGGCATTTCATGGTCAAGTCTTTCATTGATCATGTTGCAAGTGATCAATTATTATATCATGTCATTTCATTATCATGTTTTGCATTCAATTTGCATTCAATTTGCTACACGTTGTATGTGATTATTATTATATTATGTTATCTCATCGTCATATCTTGATTTGCTCTCATTAATTATGCCACTTCATATAATTTCTTCATCCTGTTTAGTATCCATTTGTCCTGCCGTATATCGTTATTACCGCGTCACACCATTCACATACGTCACCACGTAGCTACGCACGACAATCCCCCAATATAAGAATCTCACACTTTCTTCCGACCAGTTACTGCATGCACGGACCAAGTTAGATCTCACCATTCTCCCTTTGCGTGAAATCGACCCACATTTAACTAATAAGTTTATAATGCCTCGGCCGAAAATAGGCTTTGAAAAGACCTTTCTAGCTGGTCTAGCCGCACAAGCCCCATTGCCAAACGATCACCTTCACCCCTCTGAGACATCGCCTGGCATTGTTTTGGGTGGCTTCTCTATTTACGTGCTTATCCCCCATTCAATTTCCTTAACAGAGAATGTGCGCCGGAGGAACAATTTCTAAAAAAGTAATCCATCCCACAACATCCCATTTGTCCAGAGGGAAAATGAAACATAAATCCGCGCACTCATATAAGTTCCAACATTAAAAGAGGATACACAACATAACGTATAACCCATAAGGTTCCTTCCAAAACCGAAGGAACCCAATATCTCACCAGGTAAGCAAAAGGGAAACAGTAAAATCTCAAAGATCAAACCACCAAGCACCTTCAAACATCGGTCCTACCGACATCGGGGTTCTACCACCTTAATCCACCTCCTCGATCTTGGGGCCGGCGCCGCTGCCACCAGCCGGAGGGACATCTTCATCCATGCCGCCACCCATGTCAGGACCAGCACCTTGGTACATCTTTGCGATTATGGGGTTGCAAATGCCTTCAAGCTCCTTCATCTTGTCCTCGAACTCGTCCACCTCGGCGAGCTGGTTGCCATCCAGCCAGTGAATGGCTTCCTCAATGGCATCCTCAATCTTCTTCTTGTCCGCCGCAGGGAGCTTGGCACTGATCTTCTCGTCCTTGATGGTGTTCCTCATGTTGTAGGCGTAATTCTCCAGTGCGTTCTTTGCGTCCACCTTCTTCTTGTGCTCCTCATCCTCGGACTTGTATTTCTCCGCTTCCTGCACCATCTTCTCAATCTCTTCCTTTGACAGCCTTCCCTTGTCATTTGTAATCGTGATCTTGTTCTTCTGGCCGGTGGTCTTGTCTTCGGCAGAGACATTCAATATACCATTAGCGTCAATGTCAAAGCAGACGTTAATCTGAGGAACACCTCTAGGAGCTGGAGGAATGCCCGAGAGCTCAAACTTGCCCAACAAGTTATTATCCCTGGTTCTCGCTCTCTCACCCTCATAAACCTGGATGAGCACACCGGGTTGGTTGTCCGAGTAGGTCGAGAAGACTTGCTCCTTCTTGGTGGGAACTGTGGTGTTTCTTGGGATCAAAACAGTCATGACACCTCCAGCAGTTTCCAAACCAAGAGACAGCGGAGTAACATCCAAGAGCAATAGATCTTGCACCTTCTCATTGCCCTCACCACTCAAAATGGCCGCCTGGACCGCTGCACCATAGGCCACAGCCTCGTCGGGGTTGATGCTCTTGCACAACTCCTTCCCATTGAAGAAGTCCTGCAACAGCTGCTGCACCTTGGGGATCCTAGTAGAACCACCCACAAGAACAACATCATGCACAGTACTCTTGTCCATCTTAGCATCTCTCAAGCACTTCTCGACAGGCTCCATACACTTCCTGAAAAGGTCCATGTTCAGCTCCTCGAATCTGGCACGCGTAATGGTAGTATAGAAATCAACACCCTCATAAAGAGAGTCGATTTCAATAGTTGTTTGAGCAGTCGAGGAGAGAGTCCTCTTCGCCCTTTCACAAGCAGTCCTCAATCTCCTCAGAGCTCTGGGATTTCCACTGATGTCCTTCTTATTCTTCCTCTTAAACTCCTGCACAAAGTGGTTGACCATTCTGTTATCGAAGTCCTCGCCGCCAAGATGAGTGTCTCCAGCTGTAGCCTTCACTTCAAAGATACCCTCTTCAATAGTAAGCAGAGAAACATCAAAAGTACCACCCCCAAGGTCAAAAATCAACACATTCTTCTCTCCAGTGCTGGTCGCCTTCTTGTCAAGACCATAGGCAATGGCTGCCGCAGTCGGTTCGTTGATAATACGCATGACATTGAGGCCAGCAATGACACCAGCATCCTTCGTGGCCTGCCTCTGAGAGTCATTGAAGTACGCAGGGACAGTGACGACAGCATTCTTGATATTCGTCCCGAGGTACGCCTCAGCGATCTCACGCATCTTCGTGAGGACCATGGATGAGATTTCCTCCGCGGCAAACTGCTTCTCTTCGCCCTTGTAGTTGACGACAATCATGGGTTTGTCGCCAGGACCAGCAATGACCTTGAACGGCCAGTGCCTCATATCACCCTGGACTGAAGGGTCGCTGAATCTCCTACCGATCAACCGCTTCGCATCTGCCAACACATCAAAAGTACCATATCAGCATCAGTCGTCAGAACAACAACACAATCAACTAGGACTTCAAAAATGGGAAGAACCCGTAAAACAGCGAGCAAGTAGAGGTAACTCTCTAACTTGGAAGATAAATTCAACGATGTTAACGCGAATAAAACTCACACGACTACGCGATCATCCATAAATCATCTACTCAC
Organism: Eucalyptus marginata; assembly: GCA_014182565.1. NCBI lineage: Eukaryota > Viridiplantae > Streptophyta > Magnoliopsida > Myrtales > Myrtaceae > Eucalyptus > Eucalyptus marginata. The sequence continues at coordinate 14,492,571 of CM024594.1, read as the reverse complement.
ATGTAACCAGTGCCATTAGCATAGCTTAAACAGAGCAAGTACTAAAAACAGTCGGCCAACACTATTTACGATAACTAGCATGCAGCAAATCTTGCCCCCAACTAGAAAAAAACAGGGCATCATCGATTCGACTAGCGTCCCACAACACGAGGTAAACATCAACTAAGCACACGCAGTGTTTCACAAAAGGCAACTAACTCCACCCGCATGGCCAAAGGGAGAGCAAACTCATCGGAACCAAACCGGAAAACATCACGAACATCGAAGAATGATGTCCACCAAACCGATCGCCGAGACACCGACGAACAGCCGATCGGGAAGACACCCGAGCCAAAAAACAGAGCAAGAGACAGAGTAACTTACCGAAGACGGTGTTGATGGGGTTCATGGCGACCTGGTTCTTGGCGGCATCGCCGATGAGTCGCTCGGTGTCGGTGAAGGCGACGTAGGACGGGGTGGTCCGGTTGCCCTGGTCGTTGGCGATGATCTCGACCCGGTCGTGCTGCCACACGCCGACGCACGAGTACGTCGTCCCCAGGTCGATGCCGATCGCCGGCCCCTCTCCCTTTCCGGCCATGACTTCTTCCTCCGGTTCCTTCCTCTCTCTAGCGAGACGCGAAACTGGTCGCGATAAACGATGGTGATCGATCGCCAACGATAGCAGCGAAGAAGAAAGACTCTGTTTTTTCACAGTGACGAGACGTGATGCTTTGGAGAAGAAAGAGGGGGAGAGGTTTTTATAAGATTTTTGAGAAGGAAGCGTGTTTCGGGGCCATTCGAGAATGTTCGGACGGGGGGAGCCGTGGCCGTCGGATCTCGAGACACGCGGACGGCGGAGGATGCTGGACGGGTGATGACGTGGGAGGGGACGAGGCGGTGAGAACGTGCCACCTGGACGCCCCCTCGCTTTTCCTTTCCTTTCCTTTCCTTTTGTGATCCCCCTCTCCCCGGGGTAAATTTCGGGACGATTCGAGATTTTTCCTGTTGACTTTTGACTCGCGCGAGACGTTGTTTTCCTCTTTTGCTTTCGAAGGAGTGGGGCCCGCTTTGTGTTTCTTCTGTTTTGTTTTTTTTAATCAGTGTCATTTAGTGGTTAATGATCTTTATTTTGTTTATTATCTTGCGCATCTACCCACATCAGCATCTAAATTATTGATCGTTTGACAGAGCCCTCAAAGATGGCACGATTTGTCTAATCAAATTCTTCCGACTAGCTGATGGATGGAGTCGACGCTTGCGTCGGAGTCATCATAACTTTGATGCAGAAAGCTCTTGTACAATATTTGCCTTGAGAAATTTCAACAATTTGAAAGTTAGTTGGGGTCTTCGTCTTCTTGATTTATGTCATCACCCACCTACTTGTACTTTCCTTTTGGTATTTATTTGCCTTTTTGTTGAGAAAATTTGATTGTTGACGTAAATAGGAGTAATGATTTGTACTTCTTTGATAATTTGATGCCTTATTATTATTGTTGTCGAGTTTAAAGCTAATATACCTCTAAGATATATGCAAAAGTTACATAGAAAAGAATTGAGCAATTTAACCAATTTTGTAGGAAAATATTTTAAAAAGTCTTAAATCTATTATACAACGACTAATTTAATTCTAAATCTTTCAATTGTGTTGATTTAGTTCTAAAAATTTCAATTAATCCTAAAAATTTTAATGATTTGTCAATTTAGTACTAAACCTTTAACGATTTGTTAATTTAGTCATTCAAATTGCTAACATGGTAGTTTAGTCAACATCAACCATTCTATGTGACATGATTTGTGTTGACATAGATATTTTTTTGTAATTTTTTTGAATTCTTTTCTTTTCTTTTTCATTTTTCACCTTTTCCCTTTGTCGACCACCATCGAGCCTTATTGATGGCTAGCAAAGGTCACTAGCCTTGAGTGAGGAACACCTGGCCTAGGTTGGTGAGGGTCACCCCCTCCGCCTTGCCCCAGCCTAGTGAGGGTAGCCCTCGCTTAAGGGCGGCAAAGTCAAAAATGGAAAAAACAAAAAGAAATAAGAGAAAAGAAAAGAAGAAGAAAAGGAAAAACTATAAAATATAGGTAGTGCTATGTAGGATGGCCAATGCTAGTTAGGGTGCGTTTGGGAGCAGCATTTGTAAGGCCGAATATTAGGTGTTTAGCAAAAATTTTGCAAACCCCATTGGAGAAAAGTGGGCAAACCTACCTTGGGCTTTCAGCTTTCTCGACATGCCAATGCTGGTACTATGCACTCCTTTTTTTTCCTGAAATTGTCCTCACAAAGTTTTTATTTTTCTGTTTTTGCCCTTGTTATGTGATACTATTCATCTTCTGCGTTGAGGGTGGCTGGCTTGGTTGTACTTGATTGCAAGGGGCCGGCGACGGCTAGAGGGATGTCGGCGTGGTCACAACGACCAGGCGACTGTTGCCAGAGAGTCGGGCGACCTCCGCAAGTCACGACGTCACGCGACCCCTCATGAGTCTCTGCCCGACCATGGCCAGGGGCCACTGATCTAGGTTGTGTGACCCAGATCCTTGTCAATTTGGATCGCGAGACTCAGATTTGAGTCGCCGCGACCCAAATCCTCGCCAATCTAGGTCGCGCGACCCCCAACGAGTTGCGGTAGCCCAAATCTGGATCACCACAACCCACGACCTAGATCGGAGTCGCCATGACCCAAATCCTCGCCAATCTGGGTCACATGACCCCCGGCGGCCTAGATTTAGGTCACTACGACCCACGACCTAGATCTAGGACAGTGAGGACAGCGAGGGAGGCAGGCGGTGAAGAATCGGTGATGCGGAGAGCAAGGGAGCAAAGGGCATCCTTGTGAGCGGTAACAACAACGACAAGGGAGGCGTCGATGATGTGGGGGCAAAAGGGATACGTCGAAGGCGGTAGCATTGGGGCAACGAGCAAGGGCGGTGGGGAGGTGCTCGGTGCAAAGGGGGCGGAGGAACTTGCGATGGCGAGACTTGTCGGCGTGGAAGGAGCAACAAATGAAGGAGGACTTGCGGTTGAGAAGAAGATGGAGGAGAAGATGATGGTGGCCAAGATGAAGAAGAGGAGAAGATGTTGTCCCCGACGACTGCCTGAGATCTTGCAACCTAATATGTCGACCACCAGCGACAGATTTCGAGCACCACCAACAGTCGCCTATCCTTCGGCAGCCAACTATTTTTTTCTTTTTTTTTAATCACAAAATTCTTTTGGAAATATAAATTTCTCCAAACACTATTTTACTCAAATGTACTTTCTAATGGACTTACAAACTATAGTTTACCAAACACACTTTATATTTTAGAAACTCTTTTAACTTTAAGTCATTTGCATTTTCTCAAAAGCTTTCCCCAAAAGTCCAACCAAACGCACCCATAGATCTCCACGTCGATGATTTCCGACAAAAATTGATTGCAATGACTAATTTAGCAAATCATTAAAAAGTTTAAGATTAAGTTGATAAATCATCAAAATGTTTAGGATAAAATTTGTACAATTATAATGCTTAAGACTAAATTAACAAGTCGTCAAAAGATTTATGATTAAATTGATACAATTGAAAGGTCGAGAACTGAATAGATTGTCATACAATAGATTTATAAATTTGGACAATTTTCTCAAGGACATAGTGAAAAGAAAAGAGCGAGTAATGATGAGAACGTTGTTTTTGAACAATGTGTAATTTCTTACTATTTATACACAAGCAAACAACACAATTCTTTGAAATATATATTCTATCAAAATTATCACCACTCTCATATGACGAACAATCACTTATTTTCATATTCAACATTCACTTCTTTTCATGTTCAATTTGATCTATTCTCTTAATTATGTATAAATAACAAACTATTTCGGCAATAGTCAAATCGAGTACTTCATCATTTTCTTCTTCATCAATTTTATTTTTTTGGCAGTTCTTCTTACTATTGATCACTGAAATCACAATCATGGTCGACATTAAGAAATGGAAAGTTACCTTTGGGACATTGAAAGGGACATGCGCATTTATAAGGGTTTAGAGTTGCTTAATCTCGTTGCCTTTACCCTTCAACGAACGTTCAATTTTGTTGACTACCTCCAATTGCCTTGGATCTAATTGTTCAATTACGCCTTCCAATGTTCCTTATAAAAATAATTTTAATAGCAATTAAATATTGGCATTTGTTTGTGTTGTCGTAGTGTGTTTATTACTTCTAATTGAAACTTGCACTATGAGAAAATTACCAAAAAAAAATAAATTAAACTTATTATATAAATGTCAATTCAGTTCTAAACATTTTAATTTAACTAATTTAGTCATAGACATTTTGAAGATTTTCCAATATAGTCGTTTCAAATCCATTTTGATTGGAAATTACTAACATTGACGCCAACCATTAGGATTGTGCAAAATAACCAGGAATCAACAATCGATTCCAATTTAGTGAAATCGATGAGTATTGATTTGATTCTAGACATGGAATTGCCCAGCCACCTGCCCATCCATTCGGACCATATCGGTATATATATTTAAAAAAAATACATCTCAATTACTTAATTATTTTGTAACATTTCAACCAAATATATATGTAAATGTATGTATGTTTGTAGTTATTTGACATTATTGACTACTTTTATCTTTTAGGTGTGTAATATGATTAACCCTTCTTCTTTTTTTTATTCTAATAATCCATTTACTTACTTTCTCAACCAAAAATAAATAAATAAATGTAGAGGAAGGAGATGACTGATTGGAGATGTCCATAAATGTTATAGCCAATAACTCGTTTTAGCCATTTCCATGACTAAATTATGTTGACACTAAAAAATTCTATGGAGATTAAGACTTTTAACGTGGAGTTAGACTCGTCAAACGGGTGAGTCGGGTCGGGTTTGGGTCGAGTCATAAATGGTCCGACCCAAATCGATCAATTTAACTCGTTTATGACACATTTATTGCAGCGCAAAATTTTTGACCCATACCTGACCCGACCTATACTCAACCCATACCCAACCTATTTAACTAAACTTAAGAAAATATATATATATAAATATATATATATATATTAAAAAATGGTATTGCTAAAATAGTTTTATACAACACAAACAATTTTTATAATTTTTAAAATAATTATTTTAAAAAATCGAATTTTAATTTATTTTTTATTTTTTAAAATTTAAATTTTTAATTATTTTAATTTTAATTTTTAAGAATATAATTTTTAATTTTTGTTCTTCTTCCTCTTTGGCTAGCCGCCGGCCATGACAATAGCCGGCGACCGGCCAGCAAGCCTCGACCTTGCCCGGTAAGCTTGAGGCTTGCCTCGCCGCCACCGATCATCGCTATGCCAGGCACCAGAAGGAGGAAGAAAAAAGAAAAAAAAAAAAGAAAAAGAAAAAAAAAAAAAAAGGAAAAAAAAGAAAAAAGAAAAGAAAATTAAAATAAAAAATAATTATAAATTCAATTTTTATAAAAAAAAATATTTTTGTAAAGTTAAAGAGGGAAGAGAGAGATTGTGAGGTTTTGGTTGAAAATGAGTTCTAAATCCAACTCATTTAAGACCCACATATCTTTAGTTTTTTATTGTTAAACCCATTTAACTACTTTTTTTCAAACAATAAGTGACCCATATATGACCCATTTATGATTTAAATGAGTCATATATGGATCTAAGACCAATTTTTCCACCTCTACGTGGAGTCTAATTTTCCACATGTTTTCGATGTGAGGAAATCTTAAGAGGACCATATCATGACCTTCAAAGAAATTAGGTTTTTTGCTTATGAGTATTGTTTATTTGTTCGTCCTATAGTTTTCAATCCTTAATCAAAATCAATGGCTCACAATTCAATCGGAGTAGAAGGCTGAACAAGCTTTTGTGCTCTAAATAGAAACTAGGTTCGCTGTGAAAATTATTTATTGAATGCAATTTTGTAGGGATTGCGGACTGGTTCGAAAGACCCACCCAAGAATCGAATCGAACCGGCGGTCTAATTCCCAGGTGGATCCATAAAAACGAACAGGCGATTCCGATTCTAATTTTTTAGAACCGGTCCTTATGGACGGCTCTTGGTGGGATCATGCTCACCCCTACTAGCCATCATACGTGAGAGGACTAATGCTGACGTGAACAACAATGTAGGACAACAAGCGTCAAGTTAGCGATTTCTAGCCAAAATTGATCGAAATTGCATCTATACAAAGTTTAGGACTAAATTAAAAAGTTTCAAATTAAATTGATATTTATACAATAGGTTTAAAAAAAAATTACTAATTTTTCCCGTGAGCTATATGATGAAAGCAAATAGTAAAACACTCAATTTTATCAAGCAACTTTCCATCTTCACTTACGACCAAAGGCTGGATAATAATTTTTTGTCAGTCCTATTCTATTATTACTCTAACTCTCCCTCTCAAACTTTTGCCATGACTCCTTGCAAGGCGTGAGAGTCGAAACTTACTCTTGAAACTAATTCGTCCCCACCCCAACCCCCCTAAGAATGTGGGGATTCGAACCCCCCACCTCTCCCTTCCAAGTTGAAAGGGTGGCCATTGGGGCAAACCCTAGTGGTTCAAAGGCTGGATAATAATTGAGAAAATGCAAAATAAGAACTAATCTATTTAGGAAAGTAGGAACAATATTTAGATTAATATTTAGATTAATATATTTAATTAAATTAATACCGTTTCTGGCATTCCTTATGAAAATACTAGGACAAAAAAAGAAAAAGAGAGTTCCTATTTTAGATATTATAGGATTTTGCCAATTCCCTTTCCAATTTCTCAATTTATGTATGTTATTTCCGACTTTTCAAACCGAAAGAAGAGCATTTTGCTTGGTAGAATATTGTATTCCAATTGAGTCAAAAGAGACGAACAAACATTATTCCTTTCGATACAGTGTAGAAGAAAAAACATCATCATGTGATTGTGTAACCGATCAATTTTCCATTATAATATATTATGAATTTCGCGCATCGCAATTTATCTATATCACCGAATACTTTCCCCATGGCAAAGTGCCTTGAGAGGAGATACAAAGGATCTTATGTGCTGATGCACCTAATCCAATTCAAAAGGCCATGCACAAAAGGAATAAAGCTGACCCTAGATGTCGCTTTGACCTAAGAAAGAGAGGAAGAAGAAGGTAAGTCCATCTTTCCCACTAAAGAAAGCATCTTTTCAATTTCCAATCACGAAAAATTGCCATAAATCTCCAAATTCATTATTGATATTGCCACTGCTCAATCGATTGATTAAAGTGGAGCTACAGATGAGGATGCTTCCTGCTTTTCTACGGTTCGTGTGAGATCTGGGGTTGCAACGTGTGAAAGGGATAGTGGGCCCCAAAGGATGAAAAGGAATCTTATGGAAGATCATTCATAGCATAAAAAATTATATTGTGAAAAAAAATAAAAAACTAATCACTTATATTAATTATATAAATAAATAAATAATATTATCATTGTAAATATAAATGATTGTTGATAACGAAAACATTTTTCATTGATTAATTATTGTAATAAATACATGTGATCATTTAAAAAAATTCGAATGATACATTTTTCACAAAATAAATTAAGCCAAACATTTTTATTGCGGATAAAGTAAATTAAGTGCATTACTTCAACATTAAATTTTTGAATAAGCTATTACTATACGTAATTATACATGCAAAAAATTGTACTCTTTGATAATTGAAATCATTATCCAATAATATGTGCAACCCTCAATTTCTATTCATACTCCCGAATGGTCAAGTATCTACGAGCAATATGTAGACTCTTTTTCTAGTAGATAAAAATGATATCAGCACTCATCGAGATGATCTTTCACGATAGAAAATAGCATTTTATGTATCCGTGTAGAAACAACATGATGTTATGATCTAATCCTAATTTCCCAAGTGATATAAATCCTAATTAACATTGTATTAATTTGTTAAAAGTACTAAGTTGGAAACTGGAATGATGTCATGTATAATAGACATAGTTTGTATGAATAAATCGGTATGACAGGGATTTCAAAATTAGGGTTTTGAATAAAATGGCTTTTTCGTTTTTTCCTTTATCAATATACATGAAAAGGTAGATTTAAAAAGTTATTAATTTCCCCAATTACTTAATTTTCTATTTGGTTAGTTATGGGCACTCTTCTCACTAATGCTCCTTCCAAAATCCATCATCCATTTGTATCCATTATATTTACGTAAAGGGAAGCAAATCTTCGTCCTTAAGAATATGTATTTATGTGCTGAATTTTACCTTTATATCTAATTCTCAAAATATTCAACTTCCACTGAAAAATAACAATGATAATAAAAAATCAAAAACAAAATCCTACGTCCTTGTGTATCTCCTTACTAATGAAAATAAAAACAGAAAAATCGTGCGATTTGCTGGGCATCAATTCGATACGAAAAGAGCAAGACTAAAAGATAAACCTATGCTAATTGAGCAATTAAGCAATAACGAATATTCATCTTCCCTTAAATTACTAAAAGAATCACTTTATTTTTTTGCCAATTATTTTCTTATTGGCTTTTTTTTTTTCCTTTTTCCCTTTTGCACTTTTTTATATTTTTCTCTACCCGAAGCTTCTCAAAATGCTTTTTTCCGGGGTATGTCTACAAAATCCGACTCCCTCCCTCTCCCCCTCCCTCTCTCTCTTCTTTCTCTTGCAGGGCGGAGACTCCCCGTCATCTGGCTGTCCCTCCCTTAATTATCGGCGGCGAATGGCTTCGAATCAAGCCAGTCTTCTCCTGCAGAAGCAGCTCCGAGGTCCGATTCTCGAATCCTTCCCGATTTCGTCCCCTCTCTTGTAGGGTTTATCCTTTTTCTTTCCCTTTTTCCGGGGAGGTTGATGATCGCTGTGATCGCCCGCAGATCTTTGCAGGAACCCGGTGGATGGGTTTTCCGCGGGGCTGGTGGACGAGACCAACGTGTTCGAGTGGAGCGTCTCCATAATCGGCCCTCCCGACACCCTATAGTGAGTTGGGAATGGATTCCTGTGGATTTGTTCGAGCTTGGAGTGGTGCTCTTGATGGTGTTTTTCGTTTCTTGGTTGGTTTTGTTCTGAAAAGGTGCTTGCTTTTTGGGTTGCGCGTTTCGAGATGGTTCAAAGAAAAATTGGGTCGCTTGCTATATTGACCATAGATAGAGGTTTTTCAATTGGGTGGCTGTTTAGTGTCATGATGCTTCAGCTCCGACTATTCTTCCGTGCGTGTGCGTTCTTGAATCGAAATTTGGCAGCTGACTGAGGAGATGTGTGTTTTCTGGTTGTTTGAGGGACAAAAATTGGCGGTGGGTTTGCGTTGAACTGTGGAAAAGAAGCGTATGGCTTGGATACCGCGTGCATGGCTAATGGTTTGATTGATGGATATTACTTGATATATTACTTTGACCACACGTGGTGATGGGGTTATATGAATTTCCTTGCATACTTTTCCCAACTTTGATGGGTCATTACCTTGACGAGATATATAATTTGTACCACAAAAGGTAGTGCTTGTGTTTCAACAATCTTATATCTTTGTTCAGTGAGTGTTTTCTCTGGGAAATTTGCTCAATGCTCACAACAATTTGGGCAGAACAAGGATTTTTGCATTTGATTTATTTTTCGGAGATTATTGTTATTATTTTATTTCCCTTTGGTTTGTCACTATCTGGCTTAATCATCAAACAACGTATTCTACATTTATGAAGTCAGACAATTAGCTTGCTGAAGAGCAATAATTTACAGATGCCTCTTAGGTAATCTTGTTTTTAATAGTCTGTTGTAATGTCCAATTTAGCCCTTGTTTTTGTTGTTATTCTTAGACTGTACTACTTTACTTGTTTGTTTGTACTTAGGTAAGGTTTTCATGAGGATTAAGTCCATATGCACGGGAATCCAGTTCTTTAAGCATTTTTGTGAGAGTAAATATCTCATATTGCCTGTTCAGTTTGGGGTCTTAGTCTTCAAATTCATGTTTATTCGACTCATATTGTGGTTTTGGTGCCAAGAACACCAGCCTATAGCTTGAGATCCACGTGTGGCTTTTAGGAGTATTAATATGTTTTGTATTCATCAATTTTGCTACCTTGTATTTGTATGAAATGGAGAATTCTTTTTATGTCCTTTAATCTGTTTTACTCAGTGAGCTTGTTACTTTGTGGCTTCTCACGTCCTCTGCTGAATTAGGGCACTGGCACATTTATCTAGCATCTTTTGTTATCCCAAGTGCGTTACGTACTGAAGAAAACTGTTGACATTGTTCTGCTATTCACATTCTTATGTCAGTGAAGGTGGTTTCTTTAGTGCAATAATGAGCTTTCCACCCAACTATCCTGTCAGTCCTCCAACAGTGAGGTTTACCTCAGAGATGTGGCATCCAAATGGTGAGAGTCTTCTTCTACCATCATGAATGTGGCAATGCTTTTACTGTTATAAGCTGTCTAATTGTCTGAACATTGCCATCTATGACTGTAGTTTACCCTGACGGAAAAGTTTGCATTTCGATTCTCCATCCACCTGGTGACGATCCAAATGGATATGAGCTGGCAAGCGAACGTTGGTCTCCCGTTCACACGGTATGTCTTTGGATTTAACATGTTCTCTTTGTGCTTCATAACCTTCTTTCTCATTAAATTTACCTATGCTTATATTCTGTTAACCACCTTCCATGGTATTGCCCGATGGAGAGGCATTGACTCTGAATGCATGACTCAGTTGCAAATCTCAATGAGTGAGCTTTTTATCAGTCTTTCTTATGGTGTGTTCAAGGATCTTCTTTACCTAGGGTTTTATGTGATCAAATGCTGCAATTCTTAAGGTATGTCCGTTTTGCGGAAAAATGAGTCATTTGGAAAACATTTTCTGAAAAACAATTGCTTGAATCGATTACAAAAATGAATGAATGTAATTTTTTTCGTCATCCACAAAAATAGTTAGGCATAAATTGTTATTGATAATGAAAATTTTTTCCGTTGACTAATTTTTCTAAATGATATAAGCAATCATTTGTCGGAAAATGTTTTCAAATCAGTTATTTTCTGCGAAACGAACGCACCCTTAAAGAGCACCCTGTTGGTGTTGCTACTTAATTTTCTGTGGGAAAGGAAAATAGCTGCTTGCTGGAGACATTTTCAATTTCTTTTTATCTGTACTTGATATGAATCTCTAATTGAGTAGTCCCATGAATGGCATAACAAGCTGAAAAATGACATATGATACTGCAACAAGACCCAAAGCTTTTGATGGGAATGCATCGTTAAATTCATGGCTTCACACTGACATCGACATGGCGTAATTGCCTCAAAATTCTTGTACCTAAATGCTTTTTCTCAAGATACCTTACGTGCTGAAGTCCATCATCCATCTCATGATGAATGTGATCTACCAAGAAACATTATCTACAGTGGATATAGGACTGGTGTTTAAGTCCTTGACATGCATCAGATGTATGGGGTGTCAGAAACTCTCCCTGCGTGACAGTTTTTGATCTGTTCCATTAAAAGATCTTCAATTTTGGACTTGAGATGCTTTCCTGGCTGTATGTCAGATTCGTCAGAATTCAGAATACCTATCTGGGAAAGGCTATGGAGTTGTCTGAGTGAGGGTACTATTTGGAAACAAGCCATGTTTGGGTAGCTCAATTCTGTCATCCCTAGATTTGGAAGGAACACGAGGGTGTAGTGGCTCATATGATTAAAAGGTAGTGAGCCTACAGTTTAAAGAGGGGGATCCCGTTTAACACTTGCATTTGGTGGAAGCAGGGGCTTAGTCATCCATGGCAAAGTGTATTCTGCGAAGATGGATGCCATAGCGAGCTGTTTTGTGGGTGCTTTGCAAATATGCTCAAGAAAAGTACTGAGGAACACGAAACACTGTAACGTCACTATTTTGATTCATGCAAAGCACCATACTTTTGCCATATTGTGGATGACAGAAGCAGATGTGAAAATCATTTAGTTTTGCACCAGTTGCATTTGTGGAAACTTAGCAAAAAACATGTCTGGTGGAAATGGTGGAATATATGAGGAGTGTGGTATTGGGGACTTTGGGGCATCTATTTTCCTGTGGAGGAGAGAAAATTAAGTTTTACTGATGACCTATTTTGTTGAATTTGATAAAGTATTTAACATTTTACGCTCAATTATTGAATGTTCGTGTTGCATTTGCAAGAGCAGATGATACTGAATTGAAAGATTTCGACAAATTTCCTACAATGTTTGTCATGGTTCAGGCCTAGGAATACTTTCAAAAGTTTGTGTAGCCTTGATTTCCTGTTTCCTTGATCGACTTTGAGACACCAAAGTTAGGATTCACTGCTTTTATTACTGCCTTGTCCTCATTCTCCTTGCTTTGGATCAGAAAACACTTAATAGCTATAGATGATTCATGTTTTCATAATGCCATGTAATGACTGATGTCTCTTCATTTGGCAGGTTGAGAGCATAGTTTTAAGTATTATATCGATGCTTTCCAGTCCCAATGATGAATCTCCAGCAAATGTTGAAGCTGCGGTAGTTTTTTAATGCTTTTTTTATTATTCAATCTGTTAAGACAACCATATTCAGTTTGGTAGACATTGACCTGCATGGAGGAGCAAAGTTTTTTCTGTTCTAAGGATGTCTAATGGGTAATGTGGTCATAGTATCGGTAGGAGGAACAAGTTGGGAGCCATATCATCTGATTGTTGCAGTAGCAGTAAAATCCTGTTTCTCTGCCTTTGTATGAATTGTTGGATACATCCTCCTTGAAGTAAAAAAGAGTTGGATGCGGTACACATAATTGGATGCATTGATTCATCTTTGTTTGATAGAAGCCTCTTTATCCATTGGTCTGGAAGGAAATGTATACCTATGCATGTCTATAAATGGTAAAACTTCTTGTGTGGTGGGGCCCAAATCTCCGTGATTTATGGATGGACTAAGTTGCTGTACGTTTTGGTTGAAGCTTTTCTGTATCATATTCAAAAGGCTTTCAGCTAGATTTTCTATTTTTGAGGCTAATATGGTAGATTGAGATTTGCATTTTTGAATTTTTTGAGTGATGTTTGGGGGTTTGTGGTAGCTCTACTTGCCAAATTATTCAGAACTTATTTTTGCGTCATTCTAAACTTGTGCTGCAGAAAGAATGGAGGGACAACCGGAATGAGTTCAGGAAGAAAGTTGCTCGTTGTGTTAGACGGTCTCAAGAAATGTTATGACCTCTTACTTTGCTTCTTCTTCTTCTTGGTGCTGTTTAGTTTTGTCTCCTGTAATGTAAGACTTCTTCCTGGCAGGGAGGACTTTCTGGTTGCAGCCAATTCATAAGCCTGTGTAGAATCTTTCATTCAATGTAACATTCATGCGGTTTACTCACATGTTGAGCAATCGTCACATTCGGTGATGCTTGCCTAGGGTACTTATACTGGTCTGTTGCTCAAATTGTGCAATTGTGCATGATTTCCGTCTATTATGGTTTTGGTTTCCTATAAAATCCGGATTGAGTTTGGGAATCTGCTAGGTTCAATATGTCCCAGGTCTTTTGCCCCTGGCCAAGAAGAACTGTTGAGGTGACGGCCAACGAGTGTAACGATTGCCTCTCTTATATTCTATTTGGGATTCATTTGATGTCAAGGTTTTTTTTTTTTTTTGGTCAAACATTTGGTGTCAAGGTTGGGTAATATAATTTTGTTTTCAATTTTTTGGACATTTGCTCACCTGATACCTAATCTGAATATCTCGGTATTTGCTGCCTAATCCTGTAAACTTGGACATTAGATTTTTCGGTTTTCATATTGTTTTTTCGAAGTAAAAAGCCCAGCTTGAGAATTTAAAGTAATTGCACTGCATTGCCCTTTCCTATTTTGTGCTTGGTCCGCGACGCTTTTGCCTGCCTAGAGGGGTGGATTCCTTATCTCCCTTGCCGTTGTGATCGTTAGAGATCTATGGAGCTTTATAGCTGTTGCGACGATGGGAGTGGCTGAGAGTTCAAGAGGAACCACTGGCCCGTTTATAGGTATTTTCTGTCATCCCATCCTAATGTTATTAGCACATTTGCAAGCTCAGAAACACCAGCATAAGTCAATTTATAGAAACACAAGAATGGTGGCCATTGTGACCTGAAAGCAGTTTACTTGCCCCTGCAGATGTTTTTTCGCTGTGTCGTCGTAGATTTGCTTCTCGATCTAGTTTTTCATGTGATGTTGTGACTCTGAGGCGATTGCAGAAGAGGTACCATTAGCATCAGTCAGGGGATGTTGCAACTTTTATTTCGATTGGTTGATTTTTAATTTATAGGCAAGATCCGATTCCTTCAGTCTATATTCATTCACAGCTATAGCAGCGTTTGCCGTGTCTCAGCATTCCCTATTGACAGTAGTCAATAATCTGATCAACTACTAAAGGTACACATGACAAAATTTCTGAAATATAAATTAATTTCTAGCTAGAAATTGATTTCTTAATTTCTATTCCATGGATGAGTTTCTCAACAAAGAAACGCGTTTGATAACGATAAATCAATTTTTATTTCATGGATGAGTTTCTCAACAAAGAAACGCGTTTAACGCGTTTGATAACGATTCAAAATTTTTATTTTAAGAATAAAAATTTGTTTGATAAGAAAATAAAATTTCTATTTCTATGAGCGGCGACAGTCGGCATTTGGGAGTTTGACGTCTGACGATCAGTATATGGCGTTCGGTGATTGATGGTGGGTGGTCAAAGTTTGGCATCCGGCGGTTGGCGTTCGGTGTTTGCCGTTAGGAGTTCTCGGCGACCGACGTTCGGAGTCCAGTGTCCAACGGCTATCAGTGGGTGGCCAACGGTCAGAGTTTGGTGGCCGGCAACAGGTGGCCAAGCCAGAGGTCGGTGGCCGGCGATGGGGGGCCAACGGTCGAAGTCCGGCAACAGGTGGCCGAGCCGAAGTCTAGCGGCCGGTGGCGGGGGCCAATGGTTGGAGTCCGACGACCGGTGGTTGGTGATGGGTGGCCAACAACCGAAGTCTGACGGTTAACATCCGACGGCCGATGGTGATCGACGGGCACTCAGCAGTTGGCCTCCGGTGTCCGGTGGTTGGCGATGAGCGACCAACGACCGACAAGTGTCCAACATCTGACAGCCAGTAGTCGGTGACAAGCAGCTAGAGTCTGATGGCTAACTCCGATGGCTGACGGCCGACATTCGATGGCGGTGGTCGGTGGCGAGCAGCTGATGGCTGGGACTGGTGGTGGGCGGCTAGCGACTAGCGACGGGCGTTCAGCATCCCACGGGAGGCAGGTGGGCGACGGGCGATGACGAGAGTGAATGATGAAGAAAGTTTTGATTTCTTTCCATAGATAGAAAATTTAAAAATTTTAACTTCGATTTCTATTCCGAAAATTTCCATTCCAAATATATTTCGGAATATAAATTTGTTAGAAATAGAAAAATGAAATTGCGTTATCAAACGGATTTCTGTTCTAAACCTGTTCTAGGGAATAGAGAAATAGAGAAATAGAAACGTTGTCATGTGCGCCCTAAGTCAACTGGACCTGAAAGAAATGATAAAAACTCTTTTGCAGAGTCAAATGTGGCTTTATAATCAGTGGCGGTAAGGAAAATTCTTTATTGATACCTAAATTTTGGCAACCCAATTAGCTGTTTACTGCATTAAAATTAAGGATTAATTTTTAACCCCTAAACAAAAATATTAGAATTAAATTACATAACGTATAGTTTTAGAAGCATTTATTATTTAGTTTATTGCATTTGCATTGGACTGACAATAGATCGGCTTTAATTTTATGAGTTGGGAGATGGGTATATTTTGGAAAGGATTTGTTCTATTCTTCCAATATTCGATAATATGACGAGAGATTTTTCATATATTTAGGCAATATATACATCAATGGATATTTTCTTAGCATAAGAGAAGGTTTTGGATGAAATATTGGAAAAAGATAAAAGAGAAGATTGCACGTAGGAGCATATATCTCGACAATATATTGGGGAGGCTATGGGCGAGCAAAATTGATTTTCATGCATATTGAGAAAGGAAGTTTGAATCCGGTATGGGTAGATGGGAAAAGTTGAAAAAAGGAAATGAAATATTCTAAAAAACCCCACTCTTGGCCTATAAAAGAAGACTCACAAGAGAGTGGGGTGGTCAGCAATTTTATTCTCATAGCACACGAGAAATCACTTGAGAAACAGAGAGGATTCGGAGAGGCCACACAATTGAAAGCACACGGCCACAATCAAGGGGGAAAATAAACTAGAGAGGAAAAAAAAGGGAGTTGTCTTCCTTGAGGCCTGCTCAATTCCCGCAACTGTTAATGCTTCTTCCCCGTGCATCATCATCGCGCTGAGCCTTGTCCGCGACGAGCCTTTTCCTCGCCGAGCCTCTGTCCACGCCTGACCCGAGTTAGACGCTGCAGCTTTCAGTCCACACCGTTGCCTCTTGCATCAACGCGGGGCAATGTTTTGTTGTCTCGATTCGCTGCTGTACCAACGACGACTTGTTGACCAGTGGCTGAGAAGTTCCTACGTCACAAGTCCCCACATCAACGACGAAGCAGCCACACGTTGTTCGAAACCGCAGTGCTACTGTAATACCCCCGTAGCGACAACTCAAGCAATGCTAGTTTTTCTTTAGAGGAAGTCAAAGTTTGATAGTCAAAGCAAACCTTCGCGAGACCAGTCAAATTCGGTCATTGAGGGGTCAATAAGGTGACCAAAGGATATTTCCCTTGGGATCATTCGGTGGATCTTCCTTGAAGACGTTGCGGCAGCTCCTCACGCCATCGCACTTCCAGCAAGCTTATCTCTTTATTGTTGTGATCAATCTTTCCATTGCAGGTTTTCCAGTTATCCGACGTTTACATAGTCACGACGAGCTTTTCTTCCGACGATACCATTATCATCCCACCATACTGCCTCGATGAGCTGCTGTCCCGATCCGAGCCACCGCATGAACCATCATAGCTCGCCATAGCCGCGTCAACCCGTGCGCCCACTGTCCGCTGCTCGCCGTCCCGAAGACACCACTGCTGCCCATGAAGCCCCGTGGCGAGCTTGGTGTTCCTGTTGTGCCAAGCTGTGCCATGAACCACTCACCGCACGTCGCCGTCAAGCTCATCCCTGAGCCGATGCTCAAAATCTCCGTTTTTGTAGGCTCATCGAACCGCGTCGACTTCGATCGTAAATCACCGCACCAACCACCTGTGAGCCACATGCTACAATCACTACCGCTAATTGCTTGTCGCTGTCCCACTAAGGAGCCAGTTGGGACCCCGAGCGTGTGGTCCAAATATGGAAAGAATATTCTCGAATTAGGTAAGATGCACATCTGTAGTATATTTGCATATTTTACTGCCTAATATATGTCTATTAATATCTAACATGCATATCTATGAGTGATAGACAAATCTCCCAATTAGGATTTATTTCCTAATTTGCAACCGCACTTAATCTTTTATTCCATTTAGAAGGCTCTAGATGGAATTGCTGATTACGTGGGAATCTCTAAAATTGATGTTTTGATCTTTAAGGCTTAAGATCAATTTTTTTTTTTTTTGGTAAGGGCTTAAGATCAATTTTTATCTTGTATATCTAGATAAATATATCTAGATATGAGATAGATAGAATAAATAGAATCTTTGTATTCGGCTCAATCCTTTTAGTAAAAGATTGGGCCGAGTTTAGTTGCAATTCAATTAAGAGAACGAACGGTAATTATTGGATTACAAAGTATCCATTGTTTTGAATTCAAATTTGATCTCTTTCCATACTTAACAAGCAGCAGCTAGTTCAAGACTCCATTTGCTAGCCTCACAGATAATTTCATTACCCTCACAAGCAAGATCACGTCCCTCATTACAAGCTTGTACGCATGCTTCTAAAGCTACTCGATTAGCTACGGCACCCGGTGCATTTCCCCAAGGGTGTCCATTTGCGAAATTACAAGTTGATTGGATATTATTTCTTTATTTGCATCCACTGGACGATATATGATCTTGAGTGATTTAGTGCTTATCTTGCTTTAATTGCTTAATTTCTCCCAAAAATACAAAAAAAAAAAAAAATTGCATATCATGTAGATTACAATTGATTTCCTAGATAGAATTACATGATAGAATAGTTAGATTCATTTCTAATTATATTAAAATGCATATTTAGATGATATCTAGGTTAGATAATATTTTGGAATTATATTGCATGTCAAGATAAATTTCTAAGTTAAGATAGAATTCAGATTAGTCTATTTCCTAACTTAAAATAAATAATATCTCACTTTAGTTAGATTTTTATTGTTAGTAATTTTTAATTACGAATTTTCATAAAAAAAAATACAAAAATATCATGCGCATGTCATATAGAATTAGGTTCATGAAATGCATGTCATTTAGTAATTGCTATTAGATCCATTTAATGAGAATGTGTCCGTCATTAGAATTAGGCCATTTAGTTGAATTGCATGACATATAGGTTAAAATTTCAAGACAAGAGAAAACCCAAAAAATAATTACTTGTTTTGGTGTGTTGAATTCCTTTGGTGCAATTTATTTGATTCATTAAGTGTTTAATAATGGTTGAGCATCTGCATGATCACCTCACATGTTAAGGAAGTAAATTAAATCAATTCAAGCTGCCTATAAAACATTTTTTCGAAATAAAAGAGAAAAGTACCGAAAGGGCGTTAGAAAAATCTAGAGTAATTAAGTCCCCAAATTCACAATTTCTAGTTTGTAGGAGTAAAGTAAATCTCTCGTTACTTTACTTGGGTTTAATTGACCCACCAAAAATAGATTAGTGGCAACTCCTAATTAAAAAATCATTTGCATGTTAAGAACTTGAACTTAAGTTGTAATTTGGTATGGACTTGGGAGAGCCCAAGCTAAGTTTAGACTTAGTAATCCATTAGTCAAACCCTATGTGATGCACTCGAGGTTGGGTCGCAACATTCTTCTTTTTTTGTTCTCATTAATTAAAGTCCCACTCATTTTACATGATGAAATTTTGCGTTCTATAGATCTAATTTTGTAGAGTTTGACAAGCTTTGGATCATATATATTTATGATGATCATAAGGAATGTAAAAAACGATATCGTGGCTGGAACAAATATAAAAAATTGGGCTTGTGTTGTGACAATCCATCTATTCAAGTTTGACTGAGTTTGTGTATTGTATCATATCAACATGACCACACTCTGCGTTCTTATTCTCTTCACTAGCCTGCCAAATGTCGTCGATATTATGTTAAAATAATTTCTCATTGAGATTGCTGGTTCTTTTTCTCTCTCTTGTGATGAAAGATCAATTATTGTTTTTAGAAGAAGTAATGTCAAGAATAGTCCTTGTATTATTTGTCAATTTAGTCCTTGAACTTTGCTTAAATTTAATTTAGTCATTGAACTCCTTGAATCAAACTAACTTAGTTCTTTTGAGTCAATTTTGTTACAAGCTATGTAATCAATACCTAAGCTTAGGCTCCCATTGCTCATCTTCTAGAACAAGATTGGGGCGTCATAAGGGGCTGTTGATGGATGGATGAAACCTACCTTCGGCAATTCATTCAGATTTCGTCATTTTGCAGAAAATATGTTTTTGGAAAATATTTTTTAAGATTCCAATTTTCCAAGAAAATGATAATATATTTTGAAGTTTGGCTGAAACTTGAAAATGAACTGGAAAATATTTTATGCCGTTTGATAAGGAAAAACTTTTCCTTCATGTACTTTCAATAATTATTTTATTTTTTTTTAATATCGAGTTTTTAGATATTTTTCTTTTTCTTTTTTCTTCTTCTTCCTCAGTTGGTCGCCGACCACAACGACGACTAGTGATCGACTATAGGTGAGCTCAAGCCTCAGCAGCTTATGGTGAGGGTCTAGCTCGCTTAATCTAACAAAGCCTAGATCCAGCAAATTAGGCAAGTCTTGCCAGCTCACCAAAACTAGCCAGGCTCACTTTGCCCGATAGCCTTGAGTGAGCATGGGCCTTACTAAATCCGATGAGGTCAAACCTCGCCACAGGCTAGTGAGGGTTGACCTTGCTGGAATCTAGTGAGTTGCAACCTTGTCGGCATGTGGCGAGGCTTGAGCTCGCCTATGGCCAATCACCGATCGCCGTTGTGGTTGGCAACTAGTTGAGGAAGAAGAAAAAGAAAAATAACGAAAAGAAAAGTAAAAAAATAATTAAAAACTATATATTTAACAAAATAAATAAAAAATAAATGAAAAGAAAAAAACATAAAAGGAAAAGGTGTTTAGTAAATGAAAGTGAAAGAAGATATGAAAAAGTTTTCCTATACTTGAAAAACGAAAAATATTTTCCTCTATTTTAGAAGACTTTTTTCCATTAATGGGAAATGTTTCAATTAGTTCATTTTCCATAAATCGAACGCCAGAAAATTTGAAAAACGTTTTCCTAAAAGTTGTTTTCCACGAAACGAACAGATGTTTAATTGCTTCCTTAGCTCAGCTAGGTCCGTAGGTGGTTTGGCTCCAAGCATGAGCTCAATTTGATGATCTCATTAATCCCAAGGCAAGAGTTCATTCAAAAGTCTATTTGGCATGACAAATTCTTCGTTGAGTACCGACGGCACATCATGGGGTTGCAACTTTCTCTTGGCCTACGCCCTTGGTTGGCACAGTGCATGGTTGATGATCCCCCATGAACAGCAAAGAGTCTGCCATTGACATTACTACAACACTCGGCTTGTCTTGGGAACTCGATCCTTGGAATGATTGAGAAGTCATCCGAAGGCACATCCATGAAGCGGGCTCAGCAGGAAGCACTTGTAAGGCCCCCCACCCTCGAGCCATTTTCATCCATGCTCGCTCTTGCTATCCGAATCGGCATGACAGCGCGACGCTCTCTTTTGAACCGCCTTCACTGCACATTTTTCGGGAATTCCGCAGCTCTAGGAGATCCATTGCACGTGAAGTAAACTAGATGTTGCTTGCCAATGTTTATCAAGGTGTTTCCCTTCTCGCGGTATTGATTTCGAGGTGTGAATCGTTGATCGAATCCACTGCTTGCTATTCGGGCTCCCGACTTTCGCGTTTGTCTTGCTCGAATGACTTCCCACCGCTCGAGTTGGAGACACTTAATTTCTCATGTTCCTTGTCGATGGAGTAGTCCGTCAAGCCGATCGCGGCTTGGGCCGAAGGTAAGTCTTGTTGGGAAAATATGACTTCGAATTAGGTAGAATAATGAAGTCGGATCTTTAGAGTAATCAAGTCGGATTTTGAAGCGTGATATCACTTTCTTTAAGGATTTATTTGCCCCACAACGTTGCTAATGGTCACTGGCAAATTTCCTCCAGGATACAACAAAGTCTCAAATGAGAATACTATATAGCAATTTTAGTATTTCTCCAAGGTCTCTCTAAGAAACAATTGAAAAGATGGTTGTAGTTTTTTCAGAAAGAATGCTCGAAATGATAAGAATGATCACACTCACGTTCTTCTGAAAACTGACATGTATATATATATATATATATATATACAGTCTTAAAAATGTAGGCAACTCTTTGTGAAAAGTTGCAAAGCGAATAAATGTATCCTTTGAAAATTGTCTAGATGAACAAAGGAGTCCATTCGGAAGAAGTTGAAAGAACAAACGCGGGTATGGTGGGGTCTAGCCCACACCTAATCATTTCTTTAGGTACACAAATGAAACCCCACACTTATTAATTGGCCCATTTCCTCTCACTTTTCCTATGTGGGATAAGGAAAAAGCACTTAGTTTGTTTTAACAAACAAACTTCCAACAATCCCCCACTTTGCTTGTAAAACAAAGATTTCAAAAGTTAAAATTTTTAAATCATACAGCCAAAATTTCAGTAAGATTAATATACATACATAAATGTCTCTTTTGAGTTAAACATTTACTTAGTACAAGTATATCAAAGCTCTATCAAAGTGACAAACAGCTCAACTTTAAATTTGTACTTTTATGTAATAGAACCGGACATATTGCACATACACTAACCTCTTGTTTTAGCAAGAAGTTCTATATTACTCTGCACTATTATGGCCTTGTGCTTGATCCTGTTTCATGAGCTCTCTAGAAAGTAACCCTCACTTTCGTAAGAAGCGACACCACTTCTAAGCTCATATAAGTGAAGTATCTATCATGTGTTTTTGTTACTATTAACACATTACAAGTTTGTACTATACTTCATTAAGGATTCAATCCAACCTACAAAACGTAACAGATGATATTGACTTCTCATATTAGGGTTACGTCAGTAGAACTAGACTTAGAATCAGGGAAGGAAGAGTAAATTTTCTGCAGGTATGCCTTCACACAGTGGGCGAACAACTCCCGTTCAAGCCCTTTAGGGACGGCCTTTTAGCAGAAAACTACTCTGCCATTTAGTTCGGAGCCTAGAGACACCATGAGAACTAGGATGGAAACGTTTCTAATTTACCCGAGCTACATTTCTTAGAGGATCCTACCAGGCTGGAAAATATTAGGAGTTTAGAAAGCCATAGAGAGGTTTTACAAAACACTCACTTTACTTCAAGGGACTTTGCCCAACACATTACACCCTCCTTGCCTTATATAGACAATAAGAGGTCACAAGCAAACAAGGACCAAGCTCATGGGTCTGGAAACAAATAGAGGCACCGGAAACTTCCGGGAGGGAATTATTCGCACACTATGAACAGTAACTTACTTTCCCTAGCCTAGTGCTACAGTAAAAGTGAACAGTGCTTTGCTACAGTGAAATTGTACGAACATTGGCTTTTCAGCGGTCTCGTCCATCACGGGCATTGTAGTCATAGTCCGAGTCATCTGAGCTGTATGCCGTTGCTAGAAGATGTGCCTCATGTTTTTGTTCAAGAGCTTCAAGGTCTTCCGGTGAGAGGATCTGATTTAGCTGATGTGATGAGGATGCTTCATCATGAGCCTAGTGGGACGCTTCTTCTTGAGCCCAGTTTGTATTGTCATCTTCTGTAGTGTCGGCATGAATGCTTGGCTGAGGCTAATTGGATGATTGTGCATAGTAGGAAGTGTCTATGTGGGACAAGGACGAGGGTCCTTGGTCATAGGGATCTTGAGAAAGAGGACCTCTCCAACATGCATAGGGGTCTTGAGTGGATTGGACAATGTCATCTGCACTTGTCATTTCATTGTTTTGGGATGACTTAGCTTGTCTGAATTGCCTGAGTGCTTCCTTAGCTTTTGGTGCTAGGTCATAATGATCCCATGCAGTAGGTACATTATAATTCCACACTTTCTTAGGAATGGTTTTGTTTTCTTGGCACAGGATTCTCTAGAGTTCTCGGTACTAGTGTTGATAAGATCTAACAGATCTTGGATAAGATTTGTGAATCCGAGCTTCTCTACTATCCAAATGTGGTTTGTAGGATGTGGTTCCTATTTCCAGTGAGGCATTAATGATGTTGCCATTATTTCTGAAAAAATGCCATGGACGTCGAAAAAACAGGATGGTATGGACTTCAGGATTTGGTGTTGTGGTTCTTAGTTCTTTCTCCAAAAGATGTTTCCAGTGAGTAGGAGGATAGAACCAATTGAGAAAGTCTAGAAGATTTTGATCACTTTCTCTTTCAATATTTCTTCCGAGTAAGAATATCCTGGTGAGGTTTGCGATGAATCTTCTGGTTGGAATTTCAATAGCTATCAAGTACTTATTGGTTAAGTACCATAATAGCGTCTTGAGCTGATTAGGGAAATCACATTCTTTCCAGATAAGAGGATGTATGAATGGATAATCTGAATTTAATCTACAAGGGTAAAGAATCGAACTTGCATTGAATCTGAACAGATCTGTGTGACATTGCCACATGAGGTTTCCCAGATTTTCAGTGAAATTATCATTTTGGATTTGTTCAATAATCTCCTGGGGATATTTCTAGCTTGGCAAATCTTTGATCTTCTCAATCTTGTATTTTACGCCATGATTGAGCGTATGGAAAGTAGGTCTTTTGATGTACATGTTGATTTCGGCTGGTGCTTTTGGTCTTGACAAGAAATCAACAAGCACATTCTTTTTTCCGGGAATGTGTTTGGTTTCAAAAGAATATTTTGAAAACCATTCAGCCCATCGAAGTAGTTGAGAATTCGGGATTTGCTTTTGTTTAAACTTGGTCATCTGAGGAAAAGATGCCATGTCTAATTCTACCAGGAAGTGATGGTCGATGAAATGGAATTCAAACTTCTTGATTCCATTCTTTACTGCTAAGATTTCTTTGAAAATGGAATGGTAATGCATTTCAGATTGAGAAAACTTTCCACTTTTGTGAGCACAAATGTGTCTCTTACCATCAATTTCTTCAAGTAGAATGGCTGCCCAGTATTCGTCACTGGCGTCAGTTTGAAGAAATCTTTTACTTGTTGATGGTATCTTTAATGGTGGGAGATTCTACATAACCTCCTTAAGCTCAGCGACTGCTTTTGTCTGAAATTTTCCCCAAGGTGGGGGATTCTTCTTTAGCATAGATTACAAAGGAATCAGGAGCTTTGCAAGATTTGGGACAAAATCCTTGAGATAATTGATTATCCCAAGAAATTGCTGAACTTCTTTTTTTGTGAAATTCTTTCCAGGAAACTTTAACAGTTCTTGAGCAATATGTAGCCCTAGATAGTATGTACCATTGTTGAGGTGCATACCAAGAAATTCGATTTCTGTTTGGGCAATATTCATCTTTCGTTGAGAAAGCATAATGCCATGTTTTCTGACAATTTCTGCGAACTCTTCAAGGAGTTGGCAGTGTGATTGCTCATCAGGACTGTAGAGCAGGATATCATCGATGTAGACTGTAGCACTTGAAAGAATTGGTTGGAATATACGACACATGGCCTTTTGGAAAAGAGATGGTGCTACCTTTAGGCCAAAAGGAAGAACCTTCCACTAGAAGTGCTGGTTCGAAATACATAATCCTGTTTTGGATCTCTCTTCAGGATGGATGCCCAATTGCCAAAATCCAGCTTTGAGGTCGAATTTGGAATAGATATGTGCCTTTGTTAATCCAGTAAAAAGGGAAACTCTGGATGGTAAAGGAAATTTATCATCTTGGAGAAAAAGGTTAAGAGGTTGATAGTTGATTACCAATCTCATTTTCCCTCTATTCTGCTCAGCACGCTTATTGACATAAAAGGCTTCACAAGCCCATTGAGAGTTAGAGGTTTCAATAAAGCCTTGTTGCAATAGTTCTGAGCATTCCCTTTGAGCTAAAGTCAAGTGTTATGGCTTTGTTCCCATGTGGCTCGCCTTGGTTGGATTTATATCTTCATTCTTCTTTAAAGGAAGGCGAACAAAGAATTTTGGATTTTTCCATAAAGGATGGGAACACTTTTGAGCAAATTCCGAATGAGATTCTGAACAAGATTCTAACAACTTTTGCATGATTGGATCTAATAGGCTCATTTGAATTGAAAAGAGTCTCTGAATGTTGACGAACTCAGAGAATTGGTCCTTATACCTAAGACATTTTTCATGAATGATACGGAGCTGTGAGATCTGAGTCATAACGTCCCAACCAATAATTAGGTCTTTGTTGGGAAGATTGGATCCAAAGATTTTTGTGGTTATGGAACACTGGGGGAAGAACTGAACAGTCACAAGAGTGGTTCTCACATTTGTGGAGAAAGTATCTCCTGAAGCAGAGTTGAAATATCGGACATAAGGAGTCCAATACTCTTCAGGAAGAACTTTGGTATCCAAAATTGAACAACTTGCTCTAGTATCAATGAGGGCAATCACAGTGATATGTTTAGTAAACTTTGAGGTGATAATTTTCACAGGGAAATGGGGATAGTGAGTTTGACTAGAAAATATGTCAAGGCTTTATTCTACAGATGTGGGTGATATGTGAAAAATGTCTTCAAATTCTGAATCTGAATCTGTTTCACTAGAAGTGTGATAACATGGAATGACACAAAGAGTTTGTTTAGATGGTTCTTCATCAGTAGAGAACAATGATTCGATATTATCATTTTCAAGAGAAATACCTATTTCGTTCTCAATTTGATGTATCAAATGATGCTGACCTTTTCTGGCTTGGGGACAGTTTTTGGCAAAATGTCCTTTTTTTTGTTGTAGATGTAACAACGATTCGACTTTTTATGGCCCGTGCGATCTTTTCTTTTTCGTAGGTATCGCCATTTCTTCTTTCTTCGGAAGTTCTTGTGGCCATGTTTGGACTTTTTCATCCAGAACTTCTTGAAGTGTTTCTTCTTCCGAGAATACTTTCCATAAGTACCATCACAGTCTTGCTTGGAACATTTGATTTTCAACTTTTGGCGAGAGCAGGCTGTCTCAAGGCTTTTATCATCTGTGATGTAGGAGCGGACCATCTAGCGCTTTAGGCATATTTCTTCAAGACATAGATGGATTTCTTCTCCCAAGGGAATATCATGTACTCTCCTCTGTCTTCCAAAAAAAGATCTTTCGACCATTTGGGATAATTCTTTAGGGATGGAAGTCAGGAAAACATGCTTCAGATTTGAATTAGCTCTAATTTGGTAAAAGAGCTGAAGCATTATTCGATAATGCTTATCAATGTGTTTCTTTTGGAGGGAACAACATTTTCTTTCGAAAAACTCTCGTCTTTTCATCTCTATGAGGTCGGTGGGTTTTTCCACAAAGAAGTGGTATAAGAGAGTAATGGCATGGCTAAAGTCTGGTGACATCAGAAAATGAATATGATCTTGTTCTAACACTGATTTCCACCAAAGTTTGAGGCTTCCTGTGAACCTAGTGACAAAGTTGTAAAGGACATCATTCATATCATGGTTGGTGATAGACTGAGTGTTTAACCAAGTATGAAATTCCTCAAGTCTTTTTGGCCATTTATGGTAAGGGATGTTGTCGATGGTGAAAAACTATTTTGATGCCATGGACACATGGTTTCTTGGATTGTCCCGAACAATCTCTGGGTCAGAGTAATTTGATTCCATTTCCTGATCTGGAGGATCAGCCATGAATATAGATGAAGTTATTGGTACAATAGGAAGGGAATCAGGTTCAGGAACTAAGAAGGATGAAAATGATACTGAATCGGATTCAGTATCTGAAGTGGTAGAATCAGTTTGCTTTACTGGAAAGAGAGTTTGATCATTTGGAGGAGGTGGATCAGTCTTTTGGACAGGATCAGGATATTCCTGGACACTCAAATCCTTTAGAAATGATTCTAATGGATTTGCTAGCATCATCTGATCTGGCTTTTCTCTTATGACAACCGAACATGATTCTACATGAAATTTCTCTTTTCCTCTTTCTTTTGGATTCGATTCAATTCTTTGAGGCGATTTCGTACCTCTGTCATATTTGGTTCCTTTCTGAAAGGATCTTGTGGAATGGCAGCAAAGATAGACGTTTGGGGTGGTGGAGGTAAGTATCTAGTTCTTACTGGAGTTGCGAGTGGATCAAAAGGTTTGTACCTTCCTTCTTCAAGGAGTTGGATTTGTCTTTTGAGCTTTTCTATCTCCGGTTTTGGGTTCTCTAGATGATGGTACCCAAGATGTTGTCCTGATTCCAAGGCATTTAGCCTCTTCTGGAATTCAGAAACCATTTTCTTGGTGGTCTCATCATACTTCCGAAGATCTTGTTGCACAATTCCAATCTTGGAATCGATTGCTTTAAAAGCATTGTTCTATGCTAACAGAGTCTCTGATTGCCAATTTAGAACAGCTTCAGCAGCAGGAGTCTTTCTCTGTCTCCCATGTTCATCCACATTAGTGGGGGTATGTATTTTAGGAACATGGCGGTATCTGCCTTGTGGATCAATGAATTCCTCTGGGGCAGGAAACGAGAGTTTTGAACCTTCTCTGATAAGAGGAGGAAAGTCAATATTGTGAAACATGGCAATGGAGGAGATGGGTGGTGTTTCTGCTGGAGCTTCCAATGGGTAGGAATGCTTCTTGGCCCACTTTAGGATTGGCTTATAGAACGGAGAGAGAGCTTGTTTTTTCTGAGGAGGAGATGGTGAAGGTGATCTTGGTGGATCTGGTGAGACTTGGGGTGTAGTATTGACTTCTAGTGGTGGAGGTAGTGCATAAGAAACCATGAACTGGTATTTACCACACTCACCAAGAGTGTCAAAGGAGGAATCTCCCTTTAAGTATCTTTGATACACCTTATCCTTTGGCCTTTTTCATCGAGGTGGAGGTCTATCATATGGATTTACCTCATCGGGAGAATTCATACAATAGGAACTTTGGCAAAAAGGATCCCAGAAACAGTGACCATACTTGTCTTTATAGTAATGGACAGGATGTCCATCACCATTAAAGTGTCGAACAAGTTTTTTGGGATATGGCTCGGAAATTGATTCAGGAACACATGGTTCGATCATGAAGAGGGTCTGGAAGATAGAGGGATTTTCTTCATTTTCTTTGCCAAATTTGATGGAAACAGTTCCATCTTTTTTCCGGACGAACTTAGAGTCCGTAGACTGGAAAGGCTTATTATGTTGATGTAGCTTTTCGTAGTTGGTAATCCAAGTCTCTGGGAGGAGTTTGGCCAACGTGTCCTTCGGGATCTGCCGAGGAACATGGATGCATGATGCCTGATCATTCTGCATTAAGATAAATAAAGCATCTTCATTACCATTGTTGAAGTTTAGATCAAGAGCATGGTTCTGTACTCGATAAACTATCTCGGTAATGTAGAGTTGCGGCTACGAGAGTCGCTAGTTTGAGGGCTCCAGTGAGCTGGACTTGGACTTTTAAGAAAGAGAGTAGCTGGGGGTCTGAAAGAGCGATGTTGAAGTTTGGATACAAAGTCACAAAGACTGTTCTAGCATTCAAAGTAGTTTGAATAGTACCAATGCAAGCATGCTGGTATTGTAAAAATCTGGTATCTAACAACGCAATTCTTGCCACAACAGGCAAACCTTTACGACCATGAAAGGTTAGAGCAAGACGAACAACGCCATATTGAACATGAGTATATCCCTGTTGAGCCCATTGTCTGGGAAACTCTGGAGGGATCTGAAGAGTAACAAAGTACTCATTTTCAGTGGCAGGAATGAGGTGCTGGTCGAATTTGGAGGACTGGACGTACTCCTTTACTTGCTTTGGGGTTTGGTGAATAAGTTGGCGGATGGAGCGGATAGGTGAGAATGACGAGTTGGGTTTGGCAAAAGCGGAATAAAGGTTCATGAGAGGGAGCTGGGTTTTAGAGATCTTGGTTTCAGAGACTTCATAAAGATAATCTATCTTAGAAGCATTGGAAACACGAAACTCTGGAGGGGTTGAGGATGATGTGGAAGGGGCAAGGGAAACAGGTGCTTCGAGAATTTCAGGTTCTGTAGACATGATGCAAAGAGATCTTCTCAGCACTGGATTCACCTACTAAGCGCATGGAATGGATAACTTGTTCTTACCCATTAAACCTTGTAACTAGTGATGTTCTAGAAAAAAGGTCGGGTTACCATTATTAGTGATTTCAATTAAAGGGTTTCAGCCCCATTTCTTGTGAGGTCATTATTACCATGTGTCTTGGTAAAACCTTCATCAATGAATTGGCAAGATTATTACTTAACCTCACGTAGACAATTGTTATGATACAGTCTTTAATCAATTGTCTCACATATTCATGTCTTAAACTAATATATCTAGACTTACCATTATAAGTGCTATTATAGGCTCCTGCCAAAGTAGCATGACTATCGTAGTGGATAGAAATAAGAGGCATAGGATTATGCCATAATTTAATATCCAACAACAAATTCCTAATCCATTTGTCATTTTTCCCGGTTGCCGCTAAAGCAATAAATTCAGATTCCATTGTTAAGTGAGTTATACATGTTTGTTTCTTACTTGCCCAAGATACAACACCTCCAGCTAGTGTGAAAATCCATCTAGAAGTGGAACGCTCATCTCCCACACTTGTAATCCAACTAGCATCGGTGTATTCTTCTAATACGGCCGGATAATTATTATAAAACAATCCTAAATTTTTAGTTCTCTTAAGACAACCAAAAATTCTGGTAATAGCTCTCCAATGTTTTGTACTTGGATTACTAGTATACCTACTCAACTTGCATACATAATAAGCAATATTAGGTCTAGTACAATGCATCACATACATTAAAGACCCTATAGCACTCGCATATTCTAATTGTGCCACCGCTCTACCAGTATTATGATTTAATTTAATACTAGAATCAAATGGAGTACTTATTTTCTTGAAACCAAGATGTTGAAATTTATTTAATAATTTTTCGACATAACTACATTGGCTTAAAGAATAACCCCCACTATGCTTCTTAACTTTAATACCTAAGATAGTATCTACTTCACCCAAATCCTTCATTTTAAACATTGAAGTTAGATACTTCTTAGTCTCAATAATTCCAGTCATATTCGTTCCAAAGATAAGCATATCATCAACATACAAGCACACTAAGACACCATAGTCTTTAGTAAATTTAGAGTATATACACTTATTAGCACTACTGTTGATGAAACCATTTGACAATATTACCGAATTAAACTTTTCATGCCATTGCTTAAAAGCTTGCTTAAGCCCATAAAGAGACTTAATTAATTTACATACTTTTCTTTCATTTCCAGGAAGAATGAAACCCTTTGGTTGTTTCATGTAAATCTCCTCATTTAAATCTCCATTTAAGAAAATAGTCTTAACATCCATTTGATGAACACAAATATCATAATGGAAGCTAGAGCAAAAAGAACTCGAATAAAAGTTATATGTGCAACAAGAGCATACGTATCAAAATAATCTATTCATTCTTTTTGTCTATATCCCTTGGCCACAAGTTTAGCCTTAAAAGCTTAAATAGAACAATTATAATAATATTTTCTTCTAAAACCCATTTGCACCCAATAGGTTTTGATCCTTTCGGTAAATCTACTAATACCCAAGTATTATTGGACATAATTGAGTCAATTTCATCATTCACAGCTTCTTTCCAAAAAGAAGCATCTCTAGAAGACATAGCATCATCAAAGTTTCTAGGATCATCTTCTAAATTTAATACTAAAGGATATTTATTTATCACGTTATTATCTCCATCTCCTTCAACAAGAAAAACATGAGTAATAAAATCATGACCTAAGTCTTTTTGTTTCCTAGCTCTAGTACTTCTCATTGGTTCAATCATGTCTTTAGAATCATTTATTTCTTTCTCTTGAGAATCTTTTTGAGTTTCCATAGACTTTGAATTATTTTCAATAATTTCAGAACTTATAAAACATCTATTCTCAAAGAATTTAACATCTCTCGATTCTACAATGACATTGGACTCTAAATCAAGAAGTCTATAAGCTTTACTATTTTTAGCATACCCAACTAAAACACTTTTGATAGCTCTAGGACCGAGCTTTGTTCTCTTAGGATCTGGTACTCGGTAGTATACTAAACACCCCAACACTTTAAGATATGACAAATTTGGTTTTCTATCTTTCCATACTTCATAAGGGGTTATGTCATTTTTCTTAGAAGGTATTCTGTTATGAATATAGCATGTAGTAAGTAATGCTTCTCTCCAAAGATTAATTGGTAGCTTTGAATTTGAAAGCATACAATTAACCATTTCTCCAAGAAATTGATTTTTCCTTTCAGCCAAACCATTTTGTTGTGGAGTATATGGAGCCGAAACTTGATGAATAATACCATGTTCTTCACAAAATGAAGATAATTCATTTAGGAAATATTCTCCACATCTATTTGATCGTATAACTTTGATTTTCTTTTCTAATTGATTTTCTACTTCAACTTTATATTTCTTAAACATGGTAAATGCTTCATCCTTTGATCTCATGAGATAAACGTATAAAAACCTACTGCAATCATCCACAAAGGTAATAAAATACCTTTTACCTCCACGTGTTAGCATATCATTGAATTCACATATATCACTATGAACCAAATTTAATAAATTCGAATTTCTTTTAACACTAGGAAATTGTTTCTTAGTAAGTTTGGACTTAGCACATATTTCTCATTTATCAAATTCGCCATTGAAATTTATCAAGTCTAACTTTTTCATATTCTTCAAATAACGAATATTTATATGTGCCAACTACTATGCCATAAAAATGAAGACTCAACAATATAAACAAAACTAGCAATATTATTATTGATACTCAGTTTATACATGTCATCATTGGCATAACTCTTTTTCCAACAAACAGCCTATTCTTCGATAGGATAACCTTGTCGAATTCAAACAAAACCCAAAACCCCCTATTACAAAGTAAATCAATTGAAACTAGATTATTCCTAATTTCGGGTATAAATAACACATTAAGAAGAGTAATCTTCTTTCCATAAGTAAATAAGTCGTACTAGCGATCGGACAGAGTATTCAGAATGTGTACTCGACAAAGTAATTCGTCCTCCACACGTTTCTTCTTCTCTTTATTAACACTCTCAATGGCTTTTGCACTTGGCTGTCCTTCTTCGATAGTAGGCTTCGAATCTTCTATAGGCGTTAAGTTAGGATCCAGTATGTAGGAAATCTTCAAAGCAATGAGTAAGAACATCATCTTGTCCCTCTAGCAAGCATATCAAATCAGTCCAGTTTGACCATGTCTTGATTCATGACTTTGATTGTCTCTGACTCCATTGTTGAACAAAATAAATCCTTAAAATTATTGGGAAAATATGGTTTCGAATTAGGTAGAATAATGAAGTCGGATCTTTAGAGTAATCAAGTCGGACTTTAAGGCGTGATATTACTTTCTTTAAGAATTTATCTGCCCCACAACATTGCTAATAGTCATCGGCAAATTTCCTTCAAGATACAACAAAATCTCAAATGAGAATACTAGACAGCAATTTTACTATTTCTCCAGGGTCTCTCTAGAAAACAATTGAAAAGATGGCTGTAGTTTTTCAAAAAAGAAGGCTCGAAATGATAAAAATGATCACACTCACGTTCTTTTGAAAATTGACATGTGTGTATATATAACAGTCTTAAAAACGTAGGTAACTCTTCGTGAAAAGTTGCAAAGTGAACAAATGTATCCTTTCGAAAATTGTCTAGATGAACAAAGGCGTCCATTCAGAAGAGGTTGAAAGAACGAACAATTACAACCCTTCGGGAAAAGTTGCAAACTAAACGAGTATCTTTTCCCAAAGGTTGTCTTGAAAAGACATAAACAAAAATTCGGAATAATAATAATAATATTTTTAAATAAATAAAATGTCAAATTTTTATTTTTTAATAATTTCCGAAAATTCTCAAAACCAAAAAACAACCTTTGAATTTTTATTTTTTTTGATGACCTTGGAACCACCGTATGGTGGCGTGGCGGCGGCGCAAACCAGGGGGAGCACTAGTGCGGGGGCCCACTTCTCACGGCACTCCACTTAAGTCGCGCAACGGGGGCGCGGAGTTTCGAACCCCTCCCCTCCCGGATGAGGGGGCAGGGCACAAACCAACACGTCCATCGCGGAATTGATTAAAGTTAATAAGATAACCGTACGTAATAAAAAATAAAATATAACAAAGGGGTTAATGCTAATTAAATCGCGGGCGTGGCCAAGTGCCAAGTGTGCCAATTATTCGTGCACCTACACGCGGGTATGGTGGGGTCTAGCCCACACCCAATCATTCCTTTAGGTACACAAAGGAAATCTCACATTTATCAATTGGCTAACTTCCTCCCATTTTCCCTATGTGGGATAAGGAAAATGCACTTAGTTTGTTTTTACAAACAAACTTCCAACAAGTCTCGCCTGCTACCCCTCCAGCTCAATTCTGGTCCATGGCTTCAGGCCTTCCAAAATGTACAATAGCCCATCCGACTTATAGACATGTGTCATGCTCGGAACTCATCACTTGCAGGTTTCATCTCACATAATGCCATTTGAGCATGATAACCCACATATCTCGGGTTGTTTTTCATGTGAGACTTTATGAGATTACTGCCAACAGTTATAAAAACTTAACTCGTTAAATAAAAGCATAGTTCAATATTTAATTATTCTATCACGC
This sequence comes from Eucalyptus marginata, assembly GCA_014182565.1. Lineage (NCBI taxonomy): Eukaryota > Viridiplantae > Streptophyta > Magnoliopsida > Myrtales > Myrtaceae > Eucalyptus > Eucalyptus marginata. The sequence goes on along the minus strand of CM024594.1, from coordinate 14,458,710 downwards.
CCTCTTATGCTTGGTCTAATCTTTTTACTTAGTACTAAGGTGTGGGCATATTTAATTGGGCATGCAACTAGAGCCTAAAAATATTCGAATTTAGGATCTCTAGCTCTAATATCATTACGAGTGAGTATCAGTCCTGGGTTGCCAGGGCAACTATAGACCAACCGTAGATCGGCCTAACTAGCCACATAATATATAGTGTATATATAATATATTATATATTTTTATCTACTCTAAACCCTAGCACCTCCACCTCTACTCCTTCTTATGTGGTTTTACCTTGTAAATATAAAGTAGAAACCCAACCTCGATTCAACCAAAAAATAAAATAAAATCATAAAGCCTTTTTGCTCACCTCACTCTATTCACTCACCTCTCTTGGCTTGTCTTACAAACGCAACTCAACAATGACAAATTGAGATTTCCATTATTGTCTTATCTTAGATTTATGTTCAATATGTACTGATATTCACAATTTGATTGTTCAATGTCGCATTGTTAATAAATATATAAGTTGAAAGAGTATGTTTGTCCTTTCAAGGAATACCAAAAATGAAACCAAAAAAAAAAAAAATGATTGGTCCTGAGTTGACTCTAGAATTGGATAAGATCCATCGAGTCGGTCTAATCCTTGATCCTAAGCTCAACAGGAGACCAACATTGTGCAGGTTGGTTCTAAAGTTAGTTTTTTTTTCTTTTTTTGGTCGGTGTTCTAAAGCTAGTTATTGAACTGGCCCAATTTGGATCATATTCACCCCTATATATCATGTAAGATTTTGTAGAACCACTCTCAATTATTTTAAAAGCTTAAATTATTAGGTACAATTTAATATTTAATTATTGGAACTCAACGGACTTTGTCTGCCATCGGTGCTTACCATAAATCAAATGATACATGAACGCATTTAGTAACGATTTTTTTCCCGGGAATTAAGAAATGATTCTCTTTTATTCTGTTCTCGGGAACAATTTCTAAACATTTTAAGCTCGTTTAAGAATCGTCCAAAAATTTTTTCTAGAATAGAATTGCGTTTGGTATTATGCTCAAAATTTCTACTCCAAATCATTTTCTTTTAATTTTTAAATATTTTTTTTTTTTTTTTTTTTTCTTTTCTTTTTTCCTTTTCTCTCTCCCGTGCTTCTTCTTCAAGTGGCCGATCGTTGGTCCGGTGATCGGCTAGATGAGGGCCGGCGACCTCACCGGAGTGTCGCCGGCCGAGCCTCGTTGGCAGCTAGGCGAGGCTCGCTTGGCCACCGCCGAGGCTTGGCCTCCCAGATCTGGCGAGGCCCACTTGGCCACCGGTGGGGCTGGGTGAGCCGCCAAGCCCCGGCGAGGCTCGCCCAGCCTCGCAGGATCTCGCCCTGGCCTAGTGAGCTCATTGAACCGGTTGCTGGCGACCGGTAGCGGTGGGCAACGGACGACGGATGACGGCGAACGGCAATCGCAAGATGGCGGTAGATAAAGAAGAAGAAAAGGGAAGAAGAAGGAGGAAAAAGAGAAGAAGAAGAAGAGAAATATGGTCTTGATTCTTAAATTTGTTCCTAGGAACAAGAATCAACTTTTTTTTTTATTCTTGATTCTGTTTTTAATCTACTTCCGGGAACGATAAAATATAAATTTGTTTTCGGAAACAAAAATTTTATCAAACGCGATTTTGTTTCCAAACTGCTCCCGGGAACAAAAAATCAGAATCATACACTATTTGGATGGTTAACAAACATGCCCTTAACATCTTGGGCACCGGAATAAGCCCCTTGGTTCTTGCACCTTCACGCAATGTCTTGAAGTTGTGTGCATTAGCCGTTGCTCTCGTGAGCACAACTTATACAATCAGTTCGCACGATACCTTTATAGTCTTCCTAAAAAGATATCGTTTCAATTGCTCATAACACGACGCATACCTCAATAAACTCGACCCGCTTGCCAAGTTCCAAGAATGATGTCCCTAAGCCATCTAGGGCATTGATCGTAATCTACAAATCCTAAATTTGTTGATCTAGCGTGGAGTACGATTCCAAGAAATCTTTTGCCAAACTCAATCTCTTAATACAAAACGTCACGATTTAAACCTAATTTCATTTGCCGAGCTCAATCTCTCAATACAAAACGTCACGATTTAAACCGAGAACGTGCGAGACGCACTATCCTCGGTTGCCCTCCAAGTATTCCGTCTGCCCAATCAACCGCCAACCAGAAAAGCAACAAGCGAACTTATCGCCTCGTGCATATCTGATTTAATACGATCCCCTCAAGATTGTTTGCTCTATAATCTTTCTTCACTCAAATTATCTAAATTCATTATTTTTCTTTATTTGCTTTTTTTTTTTCTTTTTTTGGCTTTCTTTTCGGTCTCCTATATTTGTTCTCTTTTCAAGCTTCTTCTCGACTGTCTCTTTAGGTCTGGTCTCCAAAACCGGCTCCGTCCCCATCACTCGACGACGACGACGAGGACTCCACCGCCGGTTCTTGCTTCCCCTGAATAATCGGCGGCCGATGGCTTCGAATCAAGCCAGCCTCCTCCTCCAGAAGCAGCTCCGAGGTCCGATTCTCGATTGAAATCCCTCCTGATTTCGTCTTTTTATTCTAGGGTTTTGCTTCGTTTCTTCCTTTTTCGCCGCCGGTGATCGCGTGGGTGTCTGTGATCGGTGGCTGCAGATCTTTGCAGGAACCCGGTGGATGGGTTCTCCGCGGGGTTGGTGGACGAGACCAACGTGTTCGAGTGGAGCGTCTCCATAATCGGCCCTCCCGACACCCTATAGTGAGTTGGGAATCGGCTCTCTGTGTGATCTGTCGAGCTCGGAGTTTTGTTCCCTTTTTGGTGCTCTTGATGAAGTTCTTTTTTGTTTTTTAACTTTTTAATGTGGCGGCGTGAATGGGTTGGTTTTGTTCTGGCAAAGGTGCTTCCTTTCATAGTGTCGGGTTCCGAATTGGTCTAGAGAAGTGGATCATCTGTCTCAATGGTTATAGAAAGATGGTGTTTCGATAGGGAAACTGTTTATTGGGAGCGGAGCTGGAGTTCGTCTCGATTGTCGTGATGCTTTGGTCCGACACTATTATATGTGCGTTCTTGAATCAGAATTTGGCTGCTCTAGTTGTTTGAAAGATGAAACTTGGCGGTGGGCATGGCGTTAAACCATGGAGGAGTGTGTGACTTGGATACCACATGCTTAGCTAATTGTTTAATTGATGGAGATTACTTGATACATTACTTTGACTGCACGTGGTGATGGAGTTAGATAAATTTCCTAGCATACTGTTCTCAACTTTGATGGTCAATTACTTTGACCGGATATATGATATGTGCCATGAGAGGTAGTGGTGTGTTTCAACAATCTCATATATTTGGTCAGTGATTTTTTATTTTTTATTTTGGTTGGGAATGTGCTTGATACTTGTGACAATTTGGTACATTTATCTAGCATCTACAGTGTCTGGACTGTATTATGTATTGAAATTTAAAAATTGACATTTTTCTTCTATTCATGTACAATATTATTATGGCAGTGAAGGAGGTTTCTTTAGTGCGATAATGAGCTTTCCACCCAACTATCCTGTCAGTCCCCCAACAGTGAGGTTTACCTCAGAGATGTGGCATCCAAATGGTGAGAGGCATTTCCTACCATCAAGACTCTGGCATTACTGCTGTTAGTTATACTTTATTTGGCTATTCTAACTGCCTTCCTTCCGGAACTTTAGTGTATCCTGATGGAAAAGTTTGCATTTCGATTCTCCATCCACCTGGTGATGATCCAAATGGATACGAGTTGGCAAGCGAACGCTGGTCTCCTGTACACACAGTATGTCTTTATGTATTAACATGCTCTCTCCATGCTTCGTAGTCTTCATTTTCAGAACTTTTGCCTACTCCCGCCTTTATATATCCTTAACTACGGTCCACATTATTGCTTGATTGAGAGTCATCAAGTGTGAATGCACGATGTGGTTGTGAATCTTGATGAACTGAGCTTTTTTCAGTCTTTCTTGCGGCGCACTCTAGGATCCTCTTCACTTAGGGATATCTACCCTCAAAAGCTGTATTCTCTCTGCTTATTTTCTTGTGGAAAGCAAAATAGCAAGTTGTGAATCTTGATGAACTGAGCTTTTATCAGTCTTTCTTGCCAGGCACCCTAGGATCCTCTCCACTTAGGGATATCTACCATCCAAAGCTGCATCCTCTGTTGCTTATTTTATTGTGGGCAAAATAGCAAGTTGCTGGAGACAAATAGAACTGGTTTTTTTCAGTTCTTATAGAGACCTCCCAATGACTGGACAAATTAATGCTATTCTCATTCAAAAGACTAGTAACCTCTTAAGGACTTCTCCTTTAGGCCGTAACAAACTGAAACTGTCATAGATCCCCAACAAGACTCGGGCTTTTGATGGGAATGCTTTTTAATTTTTTTTTTTTTTAACTCCCATAGTAAGAAGGCTTAATTGCCTCAAAAGCATTGTACTTTTAACAGGTTTCTCAAATTTACCTCAAACATTAGAACTTGCATTTTTTCCATGAATTAAGGTGTCCATTGCAATTTCACTCCATTTCTTAGACACACACAAAAATGTTTTATTAGATGCCATATTGCCTGAATTGGTTTAGTCAGATCTGCAACCTACGAGTAGATTCTCATAGATCTCGGTAGTTCATGACTAAACAGGTGTTGAAAACTATCAAGCTGTAGTCGGTATCACTTGCATTATTCTTGCTTTGCAAACCTTGTATCTTTTGACAGTTTTTCCTCTCTACCCTAGGCGCCTGCCCTTTGGGATTAATTTCTGGTTATTTAGTTAGTCAGGTTGGGTCTGCTGCTCATATGCAACGAATACTTTGAATCAGATACTTATACCTCAAACTCTAGAAACTTCCTTTTTACCATGAGATATGATGTCTGTCAATTTATTCCATTTCTAGTGCACATGCAAGCATATTTACTAGATGCCCCATGCCTGAAGCATTTCAGTTGAACCTAGGGCACTTGAATAGATCTTCATCGATTTTGGTAGTTAGTGAAGACAGGTGGGAAAACTATTCAAAATGGAGTTGGTATCACTTGCATTATTCTTGCGTTCGCACTATCTTCCAGAGAATTGGGGTGTTTGGGGTTCTTCAATACCTGCTTTAGCTCTTTATTTCAAGTTACCGTTTGCTTTTTGATATGTTCATTATATAATTAAAGTTCTATTGTTCTAAAGTTTGTGTCACATTAGAGTATGACACCTTGTCGGCCATCACATCAGCAATTAACGGTTGCATTAACCATTTGCTCAGGCTGCATTTGGGAATCACTTTCCTAAAGGCCTTTAGTCCTCAAAAGGCCCTTGGGCAAATGCCAGGGTGTTTGGCATTTTCTCTTTCTGGGGAGCGTTGTGAAGATGCATTGCATGTCCAAAGTCCTCTAAAGTCCCTTAGTCCAATGCAAGTTCTACTCAGCTTTGGGCTTTATTATTTCCGGGATGCTAATGCATTTTTTCCCTCCAAATTTGCCCACGCTAAACTTCTGAAATTCCAGTCTTATTTCACCTCTTGTAATGTCGCTGGCGAGAATTCAAATCTGACTGCTGGCGAGGCTTGCCTGAGGTTGCAACCTCAGCTTGAGCTTGTTGGTGCCGAATCTGGCTTGTTGGCATCCGGTTGTTGCTGGCAAGGGCAAGTAGATTTTCTTTTTATTTATTTATTTAGTTAAAATATATCTAAAGTCCTCTACAAGTCTAGTTTTTTCCTAACAGTATCTAAACTAAAGTTGATTCCCCAGGCATTTTTCAATTACGCTTGGCCAAACACCATTTGCATACTGAAAGACCCCTTTAACCTAAAGTATTTGTAGTTCCCCAAAAGCCGAACCAAACTCAGGCTCATTGTGGTTTAGGATAAAAAAGCCAGGGAGTAGGATTGGAAGATTTGAAGTTTAGACGAAAATTGAAGAAGCCCTTAAAGTGTAGGCTCTTTTAGTTAACTGAGCCAATAGTGCATTGCTTGAAATATCATCAGCACATTTTGCAATGGTTCGATGCTTGGGATTGAATGGACCCAGAAGATGAATTTTGCTTTTTCTTTTAATCAGCTGCCTTTCACTGCTGATCTTTCAAGTTTGAATGAGAAGTAGACGCTGGTGATGTCGTGGCATGCCAATGCTGAAGTACATTTATCATCTCATAATGAATGCAGTCTACTTAGAATTGTATGCTGTAGTGAAAGTTGGACTGGTGCTTTCAGTCCTTGATATGCATCCAATAAATGAGGCGTCAGAAGCTCTCCATGAGCGACACTTCTCCATCTGTTCTGTTAAAAAAGCATGAGTATTTGTGCATAAGATGCTTCCATGTTTGGACATTAGATTCAACAGAATGTCTATATGGGAAAGGATTTTGACTTGTCTTGAGTGGGGGCACTTTTTAGAAATAAGCCGTGGTGGGTTTCTTAACTCTATGATCCTTATAGATTTGGAAGGAATGGGAGGGACTCTCACATAAAAAAGGTAGCGAGGCTCTATAGAGTGGAAGGGGGACCCCCTTACAGACATGCGGATGGTGGCCCCGGTGGCTTTCTTATCCTTGGGAAGTGCACAAACCTGGGCACTATTGCTAACTCTTTCCATGGGTGCCTGGGAAATATGCTGTGCTTTCACAATTACTAAAGAACACGGGACACTGTTACTAACATCATGTTGGTTCATTAAAAAGCACCATGCTGTTACTGTATTGTGAATCACGAAAAGCTGGAACAAGAAAGATGAAAGTTGTGTTAAGTGGTACAATTTTGCGCTAGTTGCATTGCTTTGAATGGAGAAACTTAGCGGAAAGGGCATCTAGAACAAATGATGGAATATGTCAGAAGTGTAGTTTCCTGGGACTTTGGAGCATTTATTTTCCGTTGGAAGAAGAAAGATATAAGTTTGCATAGAAGGATTTGATCTGTAATCTGGTGACCTAGTTTTTTGGATTAGAGAAGATATCTATAGTTTCACATTGAAGTGTTGAGCGTCCATCTTGGAATTGCAAGAGCAAATGATTGTGAACTTAAGGTTTCAGATATATCCCACAATAGTTTGTCACGGTTCAGACCTAGGAGGCTGGGACTATCCTCAAAAGTTGTATAACAATGTTTTCCTCTCTTGGCTGATTAACTTGGATGCAATGGAGTTAGGGTTTTGACTGTTCATTTAGGCTTTATCCTCTCCTTCTTGCTTAGAATCACAAAACACTAAATTGATCTCTATACTTGGATTTTCATGTTTTCATACTGTCATGTAGTGACTGATGTCCCCTCCATTTGGCAGGTTGAGAGCATAGTTTTGAGTATCATATCGATGCTTTCCAGTCCCAATGACGAATCTCCAGCAAATGTTGAAGCTGCGGTATGTTTTTTAATTTCCTCTTCTGCTTATCCAAACTTTAAGACTACTATACAGCTAGGTAGATATTGATCTGCATGTAGGGATGAGGGGTTTTCAAATCCAAAGACATTAAATCAGAAATGTGGTCATAAGTGGTAGTAGGGGCCCGTTTGGTTCAACTTTGCGGAAATGACTTTGAGAAAATGCAAATATCTTTGAGGTAAAGGAGTTTTCCGAAATGCTACACCGTTTGGTAAATTACAATCTCAAATAGCACTGAAAAATAACTTTAGCATAAACACCGGTTGGCAAAACTCACATTTATAATTGGTTTTTGCTTCTTTTTTTTTTTTTTTTAAGTTTGAAAATCAAATCAAAGCCGACGGCCGGTTAATCGCTGGCCAACTGTCGGACGGCCAGATCGGGCGGCCTAAGGTCGCGGAGGCCAGATCTGGCAGCTTGAGGTTGCGCGGACCCAGGCAGCGTCACCTGGTTCGTGCGAACTAGGCGGTGCGAACCTAGGCGGCATCGCCTGGTTCGCGTGAGCCAGGTGGCGCCATCTGAGGTTGCGCAGACGCAAACTAGGCGGCATTGTCTGGTTTGCGTGAGCCAGGTGATGCCGCCTGGGGTGGCGCGACCCGCGACCCAAGCGGTGTCGCCTGGTTCGAGCGCGCTAGGTGACGCCGCCTGGGTCGCGGGTCACGCCCCCCCAGGTGGTGGTCATAGGGGACGCACGACCCTCAGGCGGCGATGGCGGCTGCCAGAGAAGCCCGACTCTCAAGCGGGGAAGACGAAGACAAATGGGGAAGAAGATGAACAGTGAACTTGCATTTCCAAAATGCCTAATGCTCAAAGCTGGTCTAGAGCTACATTGGGCTTTTAGCATTGGGAATGCTGATATTTGGCCAATAAGCTTTCAAAAATGTTTGTCAAACACAATATTTTCCCTAAGGGACTTTGGAGGTCCCAAGCCCCTTGGGAAAGCTGAATCAAATAGGGCCATTTTCTGATTGTTGTGGTAGCAGTAAAATCCTGTTTCTTCGCCTTTGTCTGAATAGGTGGAGTGATCTTCTTTACATTGGATAAGAATTGAATAATGTTTAGCTTATAGAAACCTTTTTCCCCCTAACTGGAAGGTGCATCTGTCCTGGTTGGCAAAACCTCGGGTTGTGTCCGCAAGTCTGTGATATATGTGGATGGACTAGGTTGCTACATGTTGTGGTTGAAGCTTTTGTGAACATATTTAAAGGCTTTTTGCTAGATTTAGATTTCTGTTTTTAAGGCTATATGGTAGATCTGCAAATGCAATTTTTTAATGTGATGTTTGCGGGCATGCAGTGGGCTCTACTTTCCAATTATTGGAAGTCTTATTTTAGCATCCTTCTAAACTTGTACTGCAGAAAGAATGGAGAGACAATAGGAATGATTTCAGGAAGAAAGTCGCTCGCTGCGTGAGACGGTCTCAAGAAATGTTGTGACCCATTATCACCACTTCTTGGTGCTGCTTAAGTTTTGTCTTCCTGTAACGTAAGACTTCTTCTGGGAGGGAGGAGGGATTTCTGGTTGCCGCCAATTTATAAGCCTGTAGAATTTTTCATTCAATGTAATGTGCATTCAGGTCTGCAATGCATTTTCTTTGCATGTCAAGTAATCATCACTTAAGTGATGCTTACCTATGGTACTTCCGCCGGTCTGTTGCTCAAACTAGTGCAATCGCCATGATTTCTTTATATATGCTTTTCCTTTTCTGCGAATCTGGATGAGTTTGACAAAATGCTAGGTTAATTGTGACAGATGTCTTTTGCCATTGGCCGCTAGATCTGTGCCTTAACTCTCTAAGCTTCATCGTGATCTTTTCGACTTCTTGAGTTTTGAAGCAATTGCAAAATATGCAGCCATTGTATTGAGAGGGACGTCCGTTGGCATGGGCCAAGGGGTAAAATTCTAAATGGGGATAGATTCTCTCTCAAATAAAGTTGTAGGTACGGATTATGGACAGAAAAGAAAAGAGGATTCACTTTAGGCCATCAGCTTTTTCTTTGCTCAGCTTTTCGGCCCTTCCTTCTTCTCTTCCCCCCTTATCCCACAGGTTCTTGTATTCTCTTTACCATTTTGATAAATTGAGGAAATTGGTGCTTCGCTTGATTGGGTCTAAACGCAAAAGTTCAATGTTAGACCCGACGAACTCATCTTCCTCGTTTTCTTTTCAGTACAAAAATATACCCCGAGTATGTACATTCACTCAAGCGGTTTTGGAGTGTCAATGGGTTGGTTTTGTTCAGGTTTTTAGAGAATCCGAATCGGTCTGAACCATTTGGGCTGTGTTTAGTAGTTTGAATTTAAGTCCGGATAGGATAATAATAGGTCAATAAATTATTCCATTCGGTGTTTGCTGATGTTTTCCAGACTGGATAAATGTTGATAGGTCTGGATAAAATGTCGGATAAGAAATTCGGCTTAGGGGTGGGGTAAATTTGGATTGAATATAAAATTTTAAAAAAGTAATGTGATGCATCATATATTGTTTCCTTTGTAGCACTGCATGAGGATACAATCAATTTGATCATTGTCACTTCCCACCAAGATCATTGTCACCTTTGATTAGGACTGTCGTCGCCACCTGTTAGTGATTGTGTTCCGATCAGTGAGGATGAAAAGGGTTTTTTAAAGACAATGTCTTGCTTGGTTTGCATAGATCATCGTTGCCGCCATGATTACGTACGTCTTTCATGTCGAGCTTGACTGTTCATGCGTGATTCGCAAGTCGGCTGTTCACCTGTTGGTTGACAAAGAATGGCCAGCACATCATTGGCTTTCTGGGACCTCACTCAAAAATTGAGTTCCACTTGACGTCCATCAAGAACAACGCAACAGCACCATGGTGCAAAGCCTCCTTCGTAGGCCCACCCCGTGATGCACACCCACAGGATGTGCCTCTCACTGTTCACGAGTTGTCTTGAAATTACGTGAATTCGTGTCGGTTGAGAGCCTTCATGCTCCGAGGTCGACTTTCCAGATACGTAATTGGAAGGGTTTGAATCTTACATACAGGAGACGTGCATTTCAGAGAGTTTTAAAGACTTTCAAACATATTTAATTCTATTTTAGGTTATAGATTTTCAAAAATCTTTAAAGCTTATTTTTCAAAAATCTCAAATCCTATCTTAGGTTGCACCAAATATGTGATGGGATATCCTTACGATCTAAATGTTTGAAGGATTTCAAATCTTTCTTTATCCAATCCTGTCTCAATCTGAGCCCAACGACCAAATCCAGCCTTGGAGATCCATCAAGGCGCCCCCGATCCTTAAATCTGAACTTTGACCCGAATAAGCCCGAACATAATGGTACAGCTTGGGTTAGCGACGCTCGGGAACATTCTTTCAGGGGAAAAAAAAAACTCAAGAAGCTGATAAAACAAATTGCATAATTGAAGCTGAAGACAAGAAACTATCCGTAATCATACTAGCTATGGCTCAAAGAAGAGAGTTGCCTCATCACAGGTCCTTCACTGCAAGCCTTGCCCGCCTCCATCTGCCTCGCCGGAGGCGGCACTCTATCTCCGATTAGTCAAACAGTTCTCAACTCGCGTGCTGGTCATGGTAGACAAAACGGTGCCATAGTGGCCGCGGAGTTCGGTTTAGCCCACATCACATGCATCGCCACTGACCACTTGCTCAGGATCCTTGATCTTTTGACGTTGTACTTCTGGCCGGTGAGATCATCCCATAAAGATGCAAACCGGCTTCAGCTTGATTTGGGGGTCGGACGATGCCCAAGGTCGGCGTCAATCTCTAATTTGTTGCGAACATCAGTGATTCATCGAACTCTCAGGTCAAGTCAAGACTCATGATATTCCAAATTTTTCCAAAAAAAAAAAACTCAGTTTTATCTTCGGTAGAACTTCCCGTTTCAAACTGGCTTTTCGTTTTATACGGGTCAAAATGGTCGACTTATGTTTAACACCGAAACCAAATCTAACCCGCTTTAGTTGCTTTACTTATGCGACCTGAAACGTGAAGTCCTCGCACCCGAACCGAGAAACACGTTTGGGTCGGATTTTCAGGCCTTCCGAATTTTCTTGACAATCGAAGACACTGTTATTTACAATCCCCAGAGTTCATTTTTGAATGTTAGATGTAGTTGGACAGGGTTTGGTATTTTGTCAATTTAACTCATAGTAGTCATGTGGCATCTCGTCATTTGTCAATTCCTATTAGCATTTATCAATAATTTTATGTACTGCAATGACAGAAATGACATGATTAAGCATTTTGTTGGCACATGATCACGCCATTAGTCAAATGTCAATCTCCGACAAATAATAGAAAACAGCATCGAAACTCCAGTTTCAACGTTATATAATGATAATTATAATTCGTTTACTTGCTCCCACTGACAAGCAACTTAATAAGAACAACACTGAAAAGTCAAAAAGATGACTTAAAAGACTAAATTTGTTGATTGAAAATTTGGGTCTGTACGGTTAGAGTGAATTTATTTTGATATTTAGTATTATTTTCGACTTAGTGAATTGGAATGGAAAGGTATGTTCAGTCCATTTCAATTCCCTGAAGACTAAAATAAAAACATCACTAGAAAGAGCAAAAGGGATCTTTTTCTATTTTCGAATGAAAAAAAATCGATTGAATTAGAGAATCGAAATCAAGAAGAAAAAGAATCCGCAATTCGAGATAATCTTGAATCAGATGCACAAAATCAAGCGAATCTCGGATCACTTTTCTCAAACCAAGAAAAAGATATTGGAGAAGATTATGCAAGCTCCGATATGAAAAAACGTAGAAAGAAAAAAGAATATAAGAGCAACACGGAAGTAGAGCTTGATTTTTTCCTAAAAAGGTATTTACGTTTTCAATTGAGATGGGATGATTCTTTAAATCAAAGAATGATCAATAATATCAAAATATATTGTCTCCTACTTAGACTAATAAATCCAAGAGAAATTGCTATAACCTTGCCCTTTTTTGGGCTTTTCATACTTCTTTTTAGAGAGATATCAAACGTTTTACATAAATAATTTCAGATTTTCAATGATACTGGTCACAATAGAAAATATTGTCCAAAAAATCATAAATTTATTACATAGCGGCCAATTCAATCATGAACATTTGGGCTTTTCTACTTTTTTCTTTTTATTTTCACCAATGACTAATTGAAGGTCGCTGGCCATAGGTGAGGATCATGCTCATTGAGCCTCACCTGGATGAGAGCACCAAATTTGGTGAGGCCAACCCTTCCCAGCCCTCATCCTCACTAGATTTGTTGAGGGTGGCCCTCGCCCACATCTAGGTGAGACTCGACGGGGGCGATCCTTGTTGACACTCTCTTATGGCCAGTGGCTGGCGATTGACAAAAAGAGAAAGGAAATAAAAGAAAGGAAAGAAAAAAAAAAAACTTATAAAAACTTATAAAAACTTCTAAAAATCATCCATGTTAGCACTTGTTACGCTAAAAAATATATCTCTCAATAGCAAAACAATCCCAAAAGTTGCTCTTAGTCAGATTACAATCAATCAAGCAATTCTTATACTCTTGTCAAGTGTAGCAAGAGTTTCAAAGTTGATGAACTCATTTTATCTTTCCTTGTATAGAGATTTTCATCTTTCCATGTAAAATGGCCGTAACTTAGAAAGTTAATAGTTATTCCAGTTAATGTCTTTCTAAAAACCATTACCTATCTTATACTTTAAATGCATGTAAGAAATAATAGTGAAGTGTACATTGTGCAATTTCTTCATGGTATTAAAATCTATTGTTCATAAGCCTATCATTCAATTTTTTTCAACGACAGTAGAATCCACACACTAGCGCTCCTATGATGATCGCTGGCCCCTCTTCAAATGCTTGTGTTGATTGATGTACCCGTGCAACTCCTCGTCAAGTTAATATCAATAAATTATCCCTCATTGTTGGCTCAATTTAATTCTATGCTCCTGGGCTATAATTTAGTGGAGTATGTAGATGGAACCATATTATGTTCATTTGGCACCATTATTATTGATGGCAAAACTATTGCCAATCCATCTTGTCCTCATTAATTATGCCAAGATCAACTATTGCTTCATGCAATCATAGCTTCCATTTTAGAATCAATTGTGCCTCTCATTGCTTTTGCCAAAACAACACACTAGGCTTAGAACAAAACTTTTGCATCTCTTTGCCAACAAGACATATTCACGTGTCATGAGTCTCAAGGAGCGTTTAATCCTCACAAAATGTGACACTCGATTAGTAGTTGAGTATTTACAAGTTATCAAAGGAATTGCTGATGAACTTGCCATCATCAATTCTCCTATTAGTGATTATGATTTAATATTTGTGTTACTTGTAATCACACACACACACACACGAAGAAGGAGAAAAGGATTTAACATGTTCAGTCGACCAAGGAGAGGACCCTTAAAAAAAAAGATAGAATACATCTTTGGGGATAGACATGAATATCTATTGGAAAGACAAATACAATTGTTATTTCTTTCCTTTTCGATTTGAGTCAAATTTCCTACAAAATTTGGACTCTATTGACTAGTCATCCTTATCTTTCCAATCATTTGGAAGAGCAAAAAGCAAAGTGTGGTAGCTAGGGGAACAAATGATAACCATTTTGGCCAAAAATTGATTTTTGAAATAAAAATAGATTTTTCTATTTCTATTTATGAAGTAAAAGTACGCATTTGCTGACACCAAATTTCTATTCCCAAAGTAGAAATTCATTTGATGAGGACACAAAAATTTCTCCCTCCTAGGCAGCAAGGGGTGGATGATGGCAACCGGAGGTGGGAGGCGACTGGCGATGGACCAATGACGCACAGTGGGTGGTGGCCAGCGATAAGCGACTAGGCGACCAACAATCGACAAGCAATGGCGGGTGGACAATCAACTAGTAGAAAGGATAAGTGATGAGAAGAGTTTTTATTTCTCTTTTCTATTTCAGAATTAAAGAAGTGGAAAATTTTTACTTTTCATTTCTATTTCAAACCTAATTCTAGATTGTTCCAGAATTAGAAAAATGAAATTACGTTATCAAACGAATCTCTGTTCTAAATTATTTTTGGAATAGAAAAGTAGTTCTGGAAGAGAAGTAGAATGTTTATCATGTGCGCCCTGGATCAAGTGTAAAAGCTTAGTTCAAAGCCATAGCTTAAACCACAAAGTGAATTAGTTCGCTTCATTTATTATAGCATGATTTGGGCTTTAATAAGCTTCAAGTTCCTACAAAATAATTCTACGACAATCAAGTAGCAATTCAAATTGCTTCAAATCCGGTCTTTCATGAAAGGACCAAGCACATAGAGGTCGACTGTCATTATATCCGTGAGAAAGTTCAAGACACGATGATTAAGACTCCATGCATCATAAGTAAAGATCAATTGGTTGACATATTTACTAAGGCTTTGCAATGTGTGATGACCAAACTGACCTTTGATGACATCTTTGGCCTAGCTTGGAGGGGAAGTGTTGGAAAGATAAGGACGACTAGTTAGTAGAGTCTAAATTTGGTAAAAGATTTGGCTCAAATCGATAAAAAAAACAAAATAATGACTGTATTTCTCTTTCCAAAAGATATTCATATTTATATCAGAGATTTATTCTATCTTATTTAATAATAAAGAAATACCCTGAACGTGACATGAAGAATTAGACATTATTACAAGAAGAAAGAGATGATCAAGAGCTTATCCGAATCAGAATAAAATGAAGCAGCAAATAGTGACTTTGATAGCACAGGCACCACGCTTGAATCTCGCTTTGATACCATATTTTCTTTGTAATCACACACACATGCGAAGGAAAAAAGGACTTAACGTGGTTCAGTTGATCAAGGAGAGGACCCTTGGAAGGCTACATCCACGATTGGAATCCTCCCATTCTTCATGTCACTTTGAGGGGATTTCGTTATCTTTAAATAAAATAAAATACATTTTTGGGGATAAACATGAATATCTATTAGAAAAGCAAGGCAAATACGTTGTTATTTCCTTCTTTATCAATTTGAATTAAAAGTCCTACTAAATTTGGACTCTGTGGACTAATTGTTCTTATCTTTCCAACAATAATATATGTTCTAAATGGACTCGGCTTCAAATTCAAGGAAATTTTTGTTGCCATCAGAGCATGTGAATCACCAATTTCCTTCGAGGAACTCCATAATAAAATTGTTGATTTCGAATGATATCTAAAAGGGAAGAGAGTCAGAGTGAATTGACTTTTGTCACTGTGAATCTTTCTCAAATGAACACCAACTAGCGCCTCATTTTAAATCGTGGCTCGAACGCCCTCCAATCAACTTGACAATCTCATTGGCAAAGAAGCAACAATTATGATCGTAACCAGTCTATTCAACATGAGTTTGGTGCCAACAATGTGAACATGTAGGTCACTCAGCCAACCAATGCTATCAGGCTAAATAATATTTCTCTCCTCCTCCTACAGTAAACAGTACAATGTTATTCTGCCAAGCTGAGTAAGGATGGCTTATAGACTCTAGAGTGTCTCATCAATTCACTTCGATTTTGAAAAATCCCTCTCTGCATTCTAATTATGAAGGCATAGTGGTGATGGCTCAGGTTTGCAAAAAATGCACACAGGTTCAACTAAACTTTCCTCTCCCATTGTTTCATATTCATTGTTGGATGTTTTGTGTGTTTCTGATATTAGTAAAAGCTTGATATCTATTTCAAAGTTTTGCAAGACTAACCAAAAACTCGTGATATTTTTTCCCGACCATTTTTTTGTGAACGATTTGTGCACAAGGCGACTCTCACACAAGACCTCAATAATGCTATGATTAGTGCCCATGCATCCTCCAATGATTGGCATCAACGTTTTGATCATCTCTCTCACTAGATTTTAGAGTTTCTTTTAAAATCGAAGTCAATTCCTTCTCTTTCCAAGTAACATTTTGATTTTTTATCCAATTCAATGTCAATGTAATAGAAGTCATAGACTTTTTTTAGGTGCTTCTGCGTTGTCTAGTCGACGACTTCTTGAACTCATTTGTAGTGATGTTTAAAACACTAATGAAATTAATAGATGGCATTTTGCATTATGTTATTTTTATTGATCAAACTATACTAGATACATCTAGCTCTCAAACAAAAATCTGACATTCTCTTTATTTCCAAAATTCAAGAAATTGATGGAAAATTATATTCAAAATCTCATAGTATCAATTTACTCTGATGCTGGTGGATAATATGAATATCTAAAAGGTTTTTCTTATCTCATGGGAAACCACATGCACAACCCCAACATAATGGGACAGTGGAGCGTCGTCATAGGCATGTTGAGGAAATATGTCTTACATATTACTTCATCAAATGTCTCTTCTATCCTCGTTTTGGTCCTATGCTTTTCAAGCCACTGCATCTCTAATAAATCATCCCCGTATACTGGTTTTAGGACTCAAATCTCATTTTGAGACTCTCTTTGACTCCTATCCAAATTAATCAAAACTTTGAGTTTTTAGTTGCTATGTATCCTTAGCTTAAACCACATGGAAAGCACAAACTTGAACATCGATCAAAATTTTGTATATTTCTTTGTTACTCTTTCAATCAAAGTGCTTACATGTGCTGCGACCTCAACAAAACAAGGTCTTTGTCTCACGTCATGTGGTGTTTGATGAGTCAATTTTTCCTTATTCCAAACACACTAAATTGCTCCATCAAGTGCTAGTTCTCAATTCCTATCTCCACCACCTCAAAATACCCGTGCGCTCTCGTTTTTTAATAAAAGATTTCAACCACCTCTTCCAACACCAGATAGCTACACCATACCATGCACGGTCAAGCAAGTCTTTCAAGTTCAATGATTAAAGAAGTTCTAGATCAACATTTGAAGGGCCTTATGACTTTGGTGAAGAAAACCAATTTAACATCCTCCAATGCAGATCCATTTAGCTACTCAGGCTCCATCTATGCCTTCCACAGACCCCAACACTTAATTCAACTTCTCGACCACAATTCCATCAATATCAACACATTCTCATCCGATCCGATGATCAATCGCTCCCAAAATAACAATTACAAACCCAAACGGATACATTCAGCCACTAAACATCCTTTAGCTCCCTCATTTAAACCAAGGTACGTTTCCCAGACTTTAAAAGATTCAAAGTGGTAGGTTGCTATGTCGGAGGAATTTAATGTAATTCTCCGATATCTTGTACCACCTAAGCCTCATCATAATATCATTGGTTGCAAGTATATATTTCAAGTCAAACAAACTCAAATGGTAGCATAACTAGGGACAAGGCATGACTTGTTGCCAAGGGATTCTACCAACAGCTAGGACTTGACTGTGATCATATGTTTAGTCTAGCTGTTAAACATGCCACAATACGGGTTATCCTTTTTCTGGCCTTATCAAATGGTTGGCTCCTTCTACAATTGGGGGTCAACAATGCCTTCTTACATGACACACTTATGGAGGAATTCTATATGCATCAACCACCGGGTTTTGTCGATTAATCACATCTTAATCACATATGTCGATTGAAGAAGGCTATTTATGGTCTTACACAAGTTTCTCATGCATGGCATGAAGAACTCATTTTCTTTGTCATCTCTTTTGGATTCATCCAATCCAAATAAGATTCCTTGCTTTCTTTATATAACATGATGGCTTCATTACTCATTTCTTGGTTTATGTAGATTATCTGATCCTGAAAAAAAGTGATACAATTTTTTCGCGGAAGGATTTAGGAGATCTACATCTATGAAGCATAGACACGTTCAAAGGGCCTCCGTGTCGTGTCGGACACGCGGTCAACACGTGTCGGAGTTTCCGACACGTGGTCAACTCTTTTCGACACGCTCCAACGCATGTGTCCGGAGGTTTGTGGGCGAGTCTGCAGGTGCGAAGGGAAGAAGGTGATGGAGAGCGGAGGCAAGGGTGAGGGAGCGGAGGCAACGCCGCGAGCGACAGCGAGGGAGGGTAGAGGAAGAGCAAAGACCAAGACCATCGAGTAGGCTGCGACCGCCGATTGCAACGCTGAGATGGAGAACCGCATCGCTGCGATGGAGGGCTGGACGCGAGGCTACAATAGCAAAGTGGGGAACGAAGGCGAGAACTGCAATGCCAAGATGGAGAACCGCAACGCCGCGATGGAGGGCTAGATGCGAGGCTATGACGGCAAAGGGGGAACGAAGGCGAGGCAGCAGCGGGCGTTTATGATGAGGCACCCGAAAGGGAGCAAAGATCAAGAGGTAGAGACCGAGCAAGGGAGAGGAGAAGGTGATTACTAGGGTTTTTGGGTTGTTTCAGTTTTAGGAAGAAAAGCAAGGAGAGGAGATGACGTGTTGATGGCTTCTGGGGAAGAAACAAAAGCTTTGGGAAGTGACACTAACAGGCGCAGGCGGTGGGTGGGGTGGGGGAAGAAAGCAGAGGGTGAAATAAATGGGTGGGACCCATTTAGCCCAGAAAAAAATATCGAAATTTTAAATAACTTTATTATTAAATGGTAAGGCTAAAAAATAAATAAATAGATGGGTTAAAAAGTTATTTCGAAAAATAAAAACACTAGATGTTAAATAATGATAAATTTTGATCACCGTAGAAAAATATAAATTTATTTTGACTATAATCTCTCGTTAATTATTTATTTCATTGGTAACTTTTGTCAAAATAAAAAAAATGTCTTTCCAATTTTTTATGAATAAATTTATTAATGTTATTAGTATAGATTCATTATAGGCTCTTTTTTATTATCTATTTATTTATGAATTTGATTAAATTAATTTAAATATAATAATTTATCATGTATATATAAAAATATTCATTTAATATACAACGTGTCCCAATGTGTCGGAATTCTCTTTTTCTGAGAAATGACGTGTCGGCGTGTTGTGTCGTGTCGTATCGCATGTCGCATATCCGTGTCGGTCTACTTAGATCTACATTACTTCTTGGGAGTGGAAGTGAATCACACAAGGTTTGGTCTCTTTCTCACACAATACAAGTACATAAGGTACATTCTTGATTGAGCAACCATGTTAGCCTACACTTGCAAAGTGGTCTTTCTCCATTGCTTCACACATGCTCTAATGCTAATTGGGTAGGCAATCTAGATGGTTTAAGTCTACAACCACCTAGGTAGCTCATATTGGCCAAAATACCATATCATTGTGCTCTCAAAAGCAATGATTTGTTGCTCGTTCATCAATTAAAGTTGAGTATTGGACAATTGCTGTAATAGCTTTTGAGCTCGCCTGAATTCAATCTGTCTTGCATGAACTTGAAGTGTCTTCTTTGACCACCCCTAGCATCTATTTTGATAATATTGGTGCAACGTACGTGTACATTGATCCCGTTTTTACCTTAAGATGAACACCTTGCCATTGGTTATCACTTTGCTTGCACCGTAGTTAACAAAGGTCAATTACAAGTTTGTCGCATGTCCACTCATGATCAACTTGTAGATGCACTAACAAGCCCCTTACACGACAACTGTTTCTTCATTTATGGTTCAAGATTAGCATTTGCGATGGAACGCCTCTCTTGTGGGGGCGTATTGGAGAACATATCTCCCAACAGCAAAACAATTCCAAAAAATGCTCTCAAACAAATCACGACCATTCAAGCAATTTTTGTACTCTTGATAAGTGCAGCGACAGTTTCCAAAGTTGATAAACTCATTTTATCTTTTTTATATAGAGGATTTTATCTTTCCCTATATAAAAACTATAACTCATAAAAGTTATTGTATTACAGTTATTCTAGCTAATGTCTTTCTATAAACCATTAGCTATCTTGTACTTTAAATACATGTAACTAGTAACGATAAAGTATATCTTGTCTAATTTCTTCACACATCGGTGACTTCCAATCAAAATTGACTGGAATAACTAAATTGATAAATCGTTAAAAGGCTTAGCACTAACTTGGCACAATTGAAAAGATTAAAACTTTTTGGATATTATCCCCCAACTAAACATCTAAATTGAAACACTCATTGTTCATCTTTCCATCTTGTTCCTTTCAACATTTCAGTTTTGCCTCGTTCTGAATCTTGGTATCAAAAGTGTTGTTATTAAGTAGTTGAAATCAAATGTTCCAATTCTCGTATCAAGTTGGACTTATTATATAATGCTTGATTGAAGTAATTCACGTTAGATTTACAAAAAAAAAAAAAATCTATTGCAATTATGCCAATTCAGTTATAAACTTCTTCTTTTTTTGGCTAATTTAATCATAAACCTTTTGCAATTATACCTTTACCAAAAAAAAAACATTTTGCAATTATACCAATTCAATCTATCTAGATAATTTCAGTTGGCTAACTCGCTGTTTGTTCGGCGATGTTGACGTGGACAATTTTTAATAATATTTTATTTTTTAAAATTTTTTTGTTAATTTTTCACTTTTCCTTTTTGTTTTACCTTTTCTTTTTTTCTCTTCTTCTTCTTTTCCTTTTGTTCCCCACAATGGCTAGCAAGGCCACTAAGTGAGGGTTACAAAGCCTTCATCGGCTACTAGCAAAGGTTGCGGCCCTCGCCTAGATTTGGGCGAGGGCCATGACCTTCATTGGCAATCGGTGAGGTCTTCATGGCCCTGGCCTAGTGGCAGACAAGCCTTGCCAACCACTATGGGAAACAAAAGGAAAAGAAGAAGAAGAGAAAAAAGAAAAGGAAAAAGAAAAAAAATTAATAAAAATTCCAAAAAAATAAATATTATTAAAAATTATGCACGTTAGTGCTAACCAACCAAAATTGGCTAGATAAACTGAATTGGCATAATTATGAAAATATTTAGAACTGAATTGATGAAAAAAAAAATTATGATTGAATTGACTTAATTGACTTAATTATAATAGGTTTATGACTTTTTAAATAATTTTCCCCACATTATTAAGTAGCTAAATCATGTTTATATTGATGTATGTTTCTTAGAAAGCAAAAATATTATTATCAGGAGAAGTGCCAAAAAAGTCCTAAACCTTTTGTTTTTGTGTCAATTTAGTTATAAACCTTTTTTGGTGCCGATTTAATCCTAAACCTTTTTACGTTGTGCCAATTCAGTCCTTTCCGGCCAATTTTGGCCGGATTTTGCTAACTAAACGCTGGCCGACTGACGTGGCTTGATCGGCGCTGACGTGGACAACTTTTAATAATATTTTTATTATTTTTTATTATTTTATTATTTTTCTGTTTTTCTTTTTTTTTTTTTTCTTCCTCTAGCCGGTCGCCAAAGCTCGGCGACCGCCGAGGCGACGATCGGTGAGGTCGAGGTCAACCTCGCCGGCCACCTCGCCGGTGTCGAGGCTCGCCCTTGTCGATCCGGCGAGGGTCCTCGCTCGCCCATGGCCGGCAAGGCTCGACCTCGCTAGATTCGGCGAGGGCTGAGCCTCGCCCATGGCTGGTGAGGTCGAGCCTCGCCAGATCCGGCGAGGGCGAGCCTCGCCGCCCGACGCGAGGCCGCCCGAGGCCCGGGCGGCGAGGGCGAGGGCAAGGGCGAGGAGGCAGCCTTGTTGCCGTCGCGCCGTCCCTCGCCGCGAGCGTCCGTCCGCGCATCTTCGCCTCTCGCACTCGTCACCCGCCCCGCTCGCCGTCCGCCGGAGCTAATCTAGCTACTCGCAGCCGCCGTCGAGCGGCCTTGCGTCGAGCCGGCGGGGCTCGCCCTCACCAGCCATGGGCGAGGCTTGACCCTCGCTAGATCTAGCGAGGGCGAGCCTCGCCGCCTAGGCCTCGAGGCGGCCTTGCGCCGAGCGGGCGAGACTCGCCCTCGCCGGATCCGGCGAGGTCGAGCCTTGCCCATGGCCGATGAGGCTCGACCTCGCCGAGATCCGGCGAGGGCGAGCCTCGCCGCCCACGCGAGGCCTCCCTCACGGCCACTAGCGAGGTGGCCAACGAGGTTGACCTCGACCTCGCCGACCGTCACGCCCGGCCGGTCGCCGAGCTCCGGCGACCGACGGAGGAAGAAAAAAAGAAAAAGAAAAACAATAAAATAATAAAAAAAAAATTAAAATATTATTAAAAGTTGTCAACGTCGGCGCCGATCAGGCCATGTCAGCCGGCCGACGTCTAGTCAGCAAAATCCGGCCAAAATTGGCCGAAAAGAACTGAATTGGCACAACATAAAAATGTTTATGACTAAATCGGCACTAAAAAAAGGCTTAGGACTAAATCGGCACAAAGACAAAAGGTTTAGGACTTTTTTGGCACTTCTCCCTATTATTCTCTTTGACTTTTACAATGAAACTCAAGGTAGCAAGTCTTGTTGGAGCGTAAGAAACGTAGCTTGCAAGTCTGATGAAATTAGTGTAGGATCTTCGATTCTCAGTTGAGTGTGGTCGAGTTCAACCATTGCATCATGTCAACAGGACGACATGCCTATGCTCTTAAACTCTTCATTCGTCCCTGCTGAACGTCCTAGACATCATCTTGAAAATACTCTCTCACTGGGACCGTTGGTTCTTTCTCTTTCCCTAGAGACTACAACCAAGTGTTGTTTTCGAGAATAATGTATGGAATCGTAAAACTTGAGTTTTATTCCATTTGGTCATGGTACTCTTTATTTTCAACCCACTTAGTCCTTTTCAAGTCAGATTGGTTCCGTTGGCATCTAAAGCAACATTGATTCCTACGTAAAATCCACATTTGGTGATGTGATCGTAAATGGTAGCAGCGTTATCGTTAATTTTAATATAATAAAAAGAAGATAGGGGGAGAGAGAGAGAATGGGGATGGAACGCCCTCCTCCATCGGTGAGGGCTGACGACCCTTTCCAATGGAGGAGAGGTGGTTGTGCTTCTTGGAATATATTATAAGTATTATAATAAAATTGTTATTTATTATTTTTGTTGTTTATATTCTGGTGAAAGATAGTGTGCCTTCAAGGACATGCTTCTTGACCATTTGCATCACTTGTGTTTTGAAGAGATTTGAGTTCATTTTCTTTCATTCAATTCGTTCGTTTTAAGTAATTGGCTACCAAATAAGTTTCAACCCGCCTATGATGGCATCATTGCCGGGGCTGAGAATCCCATGTTGCTCAAATATGAGCTGTCATGTCGGTAAATAAGTCTCGTGTAATCTTAAACTGACGCGGCTGGTCATAAAAATCCATACGCTAACAAATAAACACAATTATGTTTCACCAAGATTCAGTACCGATTAGAGAGACCTACTTCTAGAGACAATCTTATGAAGAAGAGAAGTTTGCAATCTCAGATATGGAGGATGATGGTCTAGCCATAAGCTGACGTCTGAATGATGGAATGACAACGCTGGCATTAGTCATGAATCATGATTAGTGTGAATCTGTAGGCTGACCGGAGAACATGAGGCTTAAAATCATAGGCTGTGGCATTGAATGATTTCAAATGAGAAGGCCCCCTTCCTTTCCAAAAGCTAAAGAAGGAGGAAAATCCACACGGAAAAGGAGAGTGGTTAGGGCAAATCATGAGAGCATAGAGGGCCCCCATCGCAAGCAATCAAACTTTTCAAGTTGACCAGGCCTTTCCAAGTCTCCACATGCACAGTCCTTCTTTCGCCCTAACTAATCCTACATTCTTGAGTCAATTGCGGTGGTCAACCACCGCCGTTCTCATTCCTATTACTTTCAACAACCACCGACATGGAGTCGCTATACGATTTAGTTTCTCTAATCTAGTGATTATGTCCAATTAATGGTGTGATTAGGAGAGGCTAACCACATTGGGGAACTTGAAAATCAATATTGTAGAAGTATAACTATAACATTCACATTTGGTGTATTCATAATCTAACAAATTTTAGTGTGATATGATATTTTTCAGTAAAAGCTACCACCTCATACTTCACTTGTAATTATACGTAGATTTGAGAGTTTTAGGATCGATAATATCTTTCCAATCTTCCATGCTGGAAGTCTATAGATTTTTTATTTGGTAATCTACTTGAGTTCTGAATAAATGCTCATGTTTGCAAATGATGGTTATCAATTATATATTTAGGCTCCATTTATTTCTTGACAAATGTGGCGTTTCGAAAAATGTGTTCCAAGAAATCATTTTCCAAAAAATGTAATTATTTTCTGGTGTTTGATTAGAACCTCAAAAGAAGCAGAAAATATTTTCTACTATTTGATAAGGAAAATTTTTTCTTTCATGCACTATTTTTCAATAATTTTTATTATTTTATTTTTAAAAATATATTTTTAATTTTTTTATACTTTAAAAAATCGATTATTAAATTTGTTTTATATTTTTATTTTTTCTTTTCTTTGTTTTTGTCTTCTTCTTCTTCGGCCAAGCTAAGGCTCGAGCTCGCCGCTCACCTGGCTCACCGCTAATTAGGTGAGGGGCGAGCCTAGCTCGAGGCCGACAAGCTCGAGGCTTGCTCGTAACCGTCGGTGACTAGCCATGACAAAACTTAAAAAAAATAAAAATTAAAAATTAAAAAAATTAAAAATTCAATTTTTTAAATAAAAAAAGAAAAAGAAATATGAAAAGGTTAACATGGATGTGAGATAAGAGAAAGTAAAGGTGCGTTTGGTAACATTTTTGTTCAAAAATTATTCTAAGAAATAGAAATAGAAAAAATTATTTCTATTCCAGGGAACAATTTTGAACGAAAGAACGCGTTTGGTAAACTTGTATGATTTTTTTGTTTCTTTAAATTTTTTAATATTTTTATTTTACTTTTTATTTTTTATTTTTTTTTTTTTTTTTTTTTTTTCCTTTTTCCTTTTGGCCGGTCGCCGGCCTCGCCCATGGCCGGCAACCGACTGACGAGGGCCGACAGCCTTGCCCGGCCACGGCGAGGCTCGCCGATGGCTGGGCGAACTCAGTCTCGCCGGATCTAGGCGAGCTCGAGCTCACCCAGCCAAGGCGAGGCTGAGAGTCACCGGCCGGTGGGAGGTCGACCTCGCCTTAGTTGGGCGAGCTCGAGCTCGCCCAAATCCGGCGAGGCCGAGCTCGCCCGACCATCGGAGATGCTCGGCCTCGCCGGCTACCGCTAGGCGACGCTGACTTGGCGGTGGCCTAGCAAGGTCGAGCCTCACCGGTGGCTGGGCGAGCTTGGCCTCGCCGAATCTGGGAGAGCTCGAGCTCGCCCAGCCAAGGCGAGGCCGAGCCTCGCCAGGGGCCGGCGACGCTCCAGCGATGTCGTCGGCCCTCGACGGCCGGTCGCCGGCCATGGCCGAGGTTGACGACCAGCCAAAGAAAAATGAAGAAGAAAAGAAAGAGAAGGAAAAAATAGAAGAGAGAAAATTTGTTTTTCAAAAGTGTTTGGGAACAATAAATGAGTTTTTTTTGTTTCTTATTTTTGTTACAAATTTGTTCCCAGGGAACAAAAAAAGATTTGGAACAAAATGTAAACAAACGTTTTTTGTTCTTTATTTGTTCTTTGGAACAAAAAAAACCGAAATTGTGTTCATGAACCAAAAAAAAAAAAAAAAAAAAAAAAACAAACAAACAGCCCCTAAATGAAGAAAATGTTTTCTCCTTCCTCGAAAGTGGAAAACATTTTCCTTTATTTTAGAAAACTTTTTTCCCTTCATAGAAAATGTTTTTCTCAACTAATTTATTTTTCGTAAAGCATATATCGGAAAATTCGAAAAGCATCTTTCTGGAAGTTATTTTTCGCAAAATGATCAAAACTTTAGTGGAAGATAATTCTTTACTAAAAATACCACAATGGATTGCAAGTAGCCAACAGGTGATACTCAACTACTTTAAGACGGGATTGCGATAGTATGTCAATTTGTAAGGGATTTTTTGCAAACTAGTGGAATAAAAGAAAGTTATGCTACTGATTTGAGACGACATGAGCTATTCCAAACTCGTCCCACTTCTACCCTAAAATCTTAGGTCTAGACATCGAGCCTAAAGAGTTTTCTCCTTGGGCTTGTTTTTTTGTCAATAGCCTTTTTTACATTCTTTTTTCATGTTTTGCAAAAAATAGCTTTTCCATCCACGACTTTGTTACTCATCAAGATTTTTATTGGACTTAAATGCAAAGCTCAAGCAAGCCCAAAGAGACTCAAGAGAAAGGGAATGGAAAACATTACTTTCCAGAACGCGTAAACTATGCACATTGAAATGGAGATCATTTTCAATTTAGGTAGGAATCGTTTTAACTCTTATATTTTCCGTGACGATTGTCGATTAAACTCAGCTGAATTAACAAAGTTTCGGCTACCTGTACGGTTTTGACTTAACAACAATCTGTAGGAGGGGTGATTATTTTCCCAGATTAGTATTAGGTCCAGCTCTAATTTTGCAATCGAGTTGTCACATGTTTAACAGTGACAATGTATCCTTCTATTTGTACCGCAGGACTAATGATGAACCTAATAAAAATGCTCATTATTCTTAGTTTTTAGGTGGGATTGTTTGTCTTGAAGTATCAAAAGTTTGCTTTATTATATGTTTTTAATGAAAAAAATTAAAAAATAACTTTACATGTCGATATTAAATTATGAAAAAATTATATAATTTTCCGTTTCAGTATTTATATATTAGAGAATTTCGGATATACGAAAAAAAGAAAAAGTAGAACCCGGCATTTGAACTCTCTCTCTCTCTCTCTCTCTCTCACACTCAAAGTACAGGCGTCTCTGGCTAACGTCTCTCTCTCTCTCTCTTCCTGCTCTGACCTCTCTCTCACTTCCTGACCTTTTCCCATTCTCTCTCTCTCTCCGCCCTTTTCTCCATTCACAAAACCTTCTCTCTCTCTCTCTCTTCTCTCTCATGGAAGTCTCGCCATGTCCCGTGACTGCAACTCCCTTTTCCGTCTCGCCCCATAACTCCGCC
The DNA here is from genome assembly GCA_014182565.1 of Eucalyptus marginata. Lineage (NCBI taxonomy): Eukaryota > Viridiplantae > Streptophyta > Magnoliopsida > Myrtales > Myrtaceae > Eucalyptus > Eucalyptus marginata. The sequence continues at coordinate 14,431,622 of CM024594.1, read as the reverse complement.
CTCCGCTTTCTCCTCACCCCTCTCATTCCTCACACGCCTGCATAATCCAAAACCCCCAGCTCCCTCTCTCTCTCTCATGACTCAACGCAGAACCCGGCTCTCCTCCCGCCGCCCAGCACCATCGTCGTCGACGACAGCAGCAGCAGCAGCAGCAGCAGCAGCATGCGATCCCCGCCCCTGCCCTACCACTCCCCCCGCAACGGCGACGCCACGCCGCCCCACCACCACCACCACCACCGGCAGTACCAGTCGACGGTGTCCGTGCAGAAGCTCCGGCGGTTCAACTGGCTGATCCTGGTGCTGCGGCTCGCCGCCTTCTGCTTCTCCCTCGCCTCCTCCATCTTCTCCGCCACCAACTCCCGCGGCCCTTCCGCCCCGCACTGGTACGACTTCGAGGCTCTCAGGTACACTCTTCCCTCCCCCCCAAAACAAATTTCCTTTCCCCCTCCCCTTTATCCTTTCCTTTTCCTTTCCACTCGCTTTTCCTCGCCTACCCTTTCCCCTTCTCTCGAAACGGGAAAAGCCCAAAAAAAAAAAAAAAAAAAAAAAAAAAAAGCTTTTTGCCCGTGGAATTTACTAAAAGAGAGAGGGGGTTTTGGAGAAAAACGGAGCCCGCAGGCGGCTCGCCATTTTCGCACCCTACCGAGCATGGTTAAATCGATCTGATCACGGCGGATCTGCTGAAATCGGGAACTGGGTGTGGGGTTTTGGGTGCAGGTACTTGTTCGCGGCGAATGCGATGGTGGCGCTGTACTCGCTGCTCGGGACGGCGGCTTCGGTGTGGGAGATACTGAAGAACGCCACATTGTTCCCGGAGACGTTTCAGCTTTGGTTCGATTTTAGCCACGACCAGGTTACGAACTTGAAACTACCTCGATTTCTGGATTCTATCTTCTTCCTCCTCCTCGGCTTCTTCGAAGTAAATGGCGCTGTCTCTTTGTGATATTTATGAAAATAAATAATTTGGAATATCTTGAAACAATTAATCGAAAAAAATAATTTCTGTTTATTTATATTTTCAGACTATACATGTTATCATTTTCAAAAAAAAAAAATGTCTTTCAAATAATTCATTATTCGTGAAACAAACTTTCTAAAACCCTACCGCAGTTTTTTCTTCACCAAGTTCTGACGATAGAAGTAAAATTTGCAAAAATGTTGATTCTTCCTGGGATAAATTTAGGGTTTAGTCTAGGATTATTACTGAATGGATTATTTTTTAGGAATATAATCGAGTTCACATAGCGACGCTTGTGTTTGTGTATGGAGTGTATTTTTTCTCATAATCGAAGTCTTCTTCCACGTGCCGCACGCCGCCGCACGGCAATGGACCCAATGAAAATTCTTGGTTTTTAGATATATGGTGGTTGTTTGAAAGCTCAGTTCTCATGACGAAATTGTCGTTCGGGCCAATCGTTAGACAAATGATGTGGTCGGGACTGAGAATTTCTACGTAGTTAAAAGTTAGAAAATTGGTAGATCTCTTATTCGACACGCTAGGAATATGCCTATAAAGGACTTGATTTTTCTTTTCTTCTTTTTTTGAGGTTTAGTAAATTGAAGGAATTTTATTTAGTACTAGGTAACTCAAAACGTCGCTATGTACACGTTAATAAAACCTGTCGGACCATGTCTAAAATTCCCCTCTGCCTCTTTATTAATGAAATTTCGAAATTTTTCAGATTTTTTTCTCAAATTTTGATCCTAGTTTTTCCTCCTCATTTCCCACACATAAGATTAAGGTTCTTCGTTGCGACTTACTGAAAATAGCGTTTGATTTCTTGCACCGCAGGTGTTCGCGTACATACTGATGTCGGCGGAATCGGCCGGGACGGCACTGGCGAGGACGCTGAAGGGATCGGCCACATGCGCGGCGTCGAGCGCCTTCTGCATCCAATCGGACATCGCCATCGCCCTCGGGTTCGCGGGCTTCCTCTTCCTCGCCTGCTCCGCACTCCTCTCCGGCTTCCGCGTCGTCTGTTTCCTCATCAGCGGCTCTCGTTTTCCTCATTAGAGATCGCGGAAGGTGGTGGCGTGTGGGGTGTGATTTTTTATTTGATTTTATTATTTTCTTAACATTAATGTAAACTATAGTTATATATTGCATTACAAATTGAGTAGATTCTTCTGAAATTCCGATCAACCTTTTCTGAGAAGGCTACTACACATTTAATTAGCTCAGCTCTTCATGGCTACCGAGCTCAGTTTTATGCCTTCAACGTCCTGAAATTCTTTGTCAAGGAAGAACTACATAACAGACTGATCAAATCCAATGGCTAAGCTTAATTAAATTTAATTGAATTTCTTAGGATCGAAACTCGGTTGGTTTAAAGAATTTGCGATTTTCCAAAACAAGACCCGTAAATCGTGCCTGAACTCGTAATCAATTGGTCATTTTCTGAAAAATTCCATGTGCTATCGCATGAAATGCGCAGCGAGAATGAACATCCGACCCGACCCGAAACAACATCGGATTTGATTCCTAAAAGCTGTCCCCATCTTAGGCGTACTTCGCCAAAACGCCAACTTTATAGCGAAACAGAACCGACATGGTGCATAAAACACAGATTGGGTTCTCCAGAACCCGATTCTCCAAAAGAAGGACATCCATCTGCTAAAACAAGACAAAGAAACCTGGGCTGATCATTAGTTGCCTCGTCTTATGTCCATCCAATCGGGGGTAGAGAGTGCCCCGCAAGATTTTCAAGTAAAGTTCATGTTGCATCAGCACGTAAAGTAAAACTGATTTATGGAGAAAAATTCTTAACTAAGAGCATCCTGAGAAGTTCGTGATTCGAAAGCCATTTTACCCTTCACAAACACGACATTCACCTCATCAAACAATGACCCCATCAGTTCACTCCCTGGAATCTTTGATGGTGTCTAAGTCTTGGCAAGTCATACTGGAATATCACACGAGACGGGTGACTCACTGGAATCTCAATGGCATCAAAAGTTTTAGCAAGTCATACTCAAAATATCACACGGCACAAGCAAGTGGCACACACAAAGCACATACAGCCTTCAGCAGAGGGATTGAGTGGCATTTCCATTATTGCTCCCGCTAGTACTCAACTTTACGAGGGGGAAAGATGTCGGATCACATCGCAGCCTCATATCATGTCATCTCCAGCACCCTCAAGTGTCACCTTTCTTATGCTTTGATGCCATAAGGATGCCTTTGGCATCTGAAGGGCTCGCACTTCAAACCAATACCTCCCCAAAGGGCCAACGCTTCCGAAGCACGCACTCATCTCCAGACTCAGTTTTTTCTTTGCTTACAAATCATGACAGATTTCGCACTGGGAGACAAATGCGGAAAAGCTTTTCAAAAATGGTCCAACCATCAAAGTCGATAGAACAAGCAACCAATCATTATACGAAACGTAATTCACTCTATGCTAGTATTGTCACAACAAACCTGTCCAATCATATTATATTAAGCAACTGAAAAAAGAGTACTCCATCTAAACTGTGAAAGTCTACAAAATGTTTCAGTTGCCTCCATATTTCGGGTCAGCCATCACAAAATGGTACGTGATTACCAGGAGAAAGATGAAAATACCAAGAAAGTTGGAGAAAAAGCCGAGGTCCTGATCATCAATCATCTGCAATAGTCATAAAATAATACATGAGTTCCACATGGAAAAAACTACTACCACAGGCCAAAACAAGGGACATCTTAAGGAGAATTAGAAGAAACATATTCGTCCAAAACACACTATTCCATCTTGGTCCATTGCTCAACTACAACAAAACGTAATAGGGAGGAGTAAAAAGGAGAACCAAGAACATTAGTCCTCTACTCGCTAAGGCTACAATTTACGAGGAATCAATTGAATTAATTTTACTCAACCTGCGACCAACCCCTCTGAGATATTTGAGGTCACTGTCTGTTTGGGGTGACTTCTACTTTTGCCATCATCTTATAAGTACGCACTGTGACTTTTATTTAATGTATTTTTGATACCTTTGAAAATGGTCATATATTAACATGTAGCTTTACATATGCTCATTTCTTAAATTTAATTAATATTTTAGATAATTGGCAGGAAATAAAGAAGCTCTGAATCCAGGCAACCAGACTACTGTGAAAAAGATTATGAGCCCTATAGAAGCCAATAGCTGGCTGTGGCAAGTAATCTACATTACAGGATTAAAAGTACAACTTGCATCCATTTAAACCTACTAAAATACTCAACATTGATCACATCATGAAAACCTACACATATATTGACCATTTGGACTGCAAAAGATCATATAACTTGTGATATCTGAAACTATATGATGATAGGAGAAGAAACCTTCCACCACTCAACCTATAATCCTTCACCACGGCAGTTAGTCGACTCTAGACTGATGCAGGCTAATTATCTTCTCCATCATAAAGGAAAAAAAAAAAATCAAGTTGAGATACCTTTCTTTCCTGATAACCAAAACACAACATAACATTATTTTCTTAATTCATCCAAGCACTCATCAACATAAACAGGACAGTCCACTACCAACTTTTCACATGAAAAAATTGATACTAAACAAAATCAATGTGTTGCAAATATCACAGCTGCAAGACAATTTGGTATCTTAAATGTTATTCAACTTTCTATTCACAATCCAAAAATCATTTCCCAGATGGAGGGATTTCAGCTGTTCCCTACATATGGGATAAATCGATCCTCAAGTTGTCAAGTCAATGTCGAAGATACAGAACTATGTTGCTAAGAATAGTTCATTTCCTAGTACCTATGCTCATTAATTAAAGATTCCAGTATGTTGTGACTGAGCTTTGATATCACTTAGAGTTTTAATAGACTTGATAGTCAATTTGGCCACATTATGAAAATTCACAAGATAGAACAAGTAAAGATTAATATGCAAAACTGTAGAGGATAGCAAAAACACTAACAACCAGTATTTTCCCAACAGGCGTGTGAATATTTGAGCAAAAAGCAAATTGCAGCTTAACTTCCAGGAAGTTTATAATCAGAAAACTCATGGCACCACTGTGACACACACAGAGATGTTCATGCTTCACATGCAGATGTACTTGTGACACATAGACCAAATTTAGTATCATATGGAGTTCGAATTTCTTTGAAAAGAGGGGACATTGAAATTGTCAAGTTTCTTTTCAGAGGTCAACATGTCATCGCGTATAGATGACCCAGATGAGATTCAAGGAGTGCAAATTTTCCTTTGTCAATTATTAACCGATTCGAATGAAAAGAGGAGGCTGAGTCAAGACAGATGTTCTTTCCTTCTGACTTTTCTGAACAAGTTTGGAATGGATTTATCCAGTTGTTTGGCATTTATAGAACAACTGCTAACTGGATTATTGAGTCTTCTTGGGAAATCCAGGAGCTACACCCAAGGAATTTTCTTCAAGAAACTATTGGAATTAGCTTTAAGTTCCACTCTTTACTTCTTGTGGAAATATCAAAATCAAGTCCAAGAAGAGGTCTGTCCACATGTAGAAAGAGTTGTTCAATAGGTGAAATTTGCTGTCAAGACAAGATTTAAACCAGTTAATAATTCTTGTAGAAGATTTCATTTTGCTGGTCATAGAGAATTCTGCACTCAAAGTCAATGGAGTGTTTCTATCCTTGTTGTTTCATGTTAGCTGCCATTTGTATGCTAGATTCAAGTTGTTAGTTGGGTGCCACTGATCTTTCTTGATGATTGATTGTGGTAGCTGTCAGCGATTTAGAAGGGCTGGTTGGGTGTGCGTTGCTCTCCCAATTTCAATGTTCTATTGATGAAAACCTTATATATAAACATGTTCTCAATTAAAGGAACGTTAACCCGAGTATTTTTTTTTTTTCCTATATACACAAACTAATCACCGGCCAAGGGACCTGTCAAAGATGATGCATGGAATTATGGAGATTCTCCTTATCCTGTAAGCCCACAGCAAAGCTCCTAAAAGTTTTCTCATCAACAGCTGTTGCAGCTGCACTAAATGATAGAAATTGAACAGCTTTGGAAAGGGAAATAAGCTTGAAACCGTTACCAATGGAGCTGCGTCCCACATCTATCTTATACTTGGTCCAGAGATGGCATAAATACTTCTTAAGGTTCTTAGATACAGATCCATAATGCATAGAGAGGGATATGTGAAAAGGCTAAAATTGTCCTAAAATCAATCATCTCCTTCAGGAGGAAAATATAATCGGATTTTGAGGTCAACACAATAGAAGCAGGGATATCTACAATTGACAGGAACAGTGGAGGCACGATTGCAGGGGTCATCTTATCAGTGATGGAAGATAGCATTGACGTTGCAAAAGCCAAAGTAGTAAGAAAGACCATTCCGATGGATAAAGAAAAAGGCTGGGAGAAAAACTGTAGTCAAAACAAACACAACAGTAGTTTATATATGCATCAGTCAAAGATAGGACAACAACTGAAAGAGTGAACCCTTTACACAAAAAAGACTTTAAGAGCACATTAGATTTCGCTTGTGCTAGACTTCTTGTAATCAGGAGGAATGTTAATGAAGCAGCCAATCGGGCTACTTTGTCGAATCAAAGGAGAAATCCCCTCCCCCCGCCTCTCATCAAGTCTTACATATCGAAATTGCCAATGCAAATCGAGGCGCGCATTTTCCCATCACATGATACGACATCCGCTCTCGAAATGCATCAACACGCACAATCCCCAGCGACCGTCCCGACAGCCGAGACAGTTCACAATTCAAATCCCGGGTCACTCACACTCGATCGCGACAACCCAACTCAAATACACGTCAAGCTTGACTTCTAACTTAGATGACATCGAATGCAGAAGAATCGTAAAGACACCACAGATTCGCACTCCAGAATTCCGATCCCTGACACCGCAAACCGACTAGATGGGTCCTATATCCATCCTAAATCTTTCCTTTCCCGCATGCAACATCCATGGAATTTCACTATATTTCCGTCGCGCGCACATTCAGGCGACGACACTGCCGTGCTTCGAGAAAAAGGAAGTGGCCTCGGAGATCAAGACCATGGAGCGATCTCTTTCTAGAGAGAGAGAGAGAGAGAGAGAGAGAGAGGTACCTTGGTGGTCTTGATCGGAGGAGAAATCGCCGGCTGAAGAGAGGGATCAGATCTCCGTCCGAGGCTGAGCGAAGACGAGCTTCTCGTCGTTGCGATCGCGAGAGAGGTTGGGATCTTGCACCCGTCTGGTGTACGACCTTCAATATATTCAAGGCCATGGATGGGCTCGGCCCGGCCCAAGGCCGAGTCATCACAGTCTTCGCATCTTAAAAAAGCCCACTTATAATGATGTCAAAAGTGAATGGGAAAATGACGCAAATGGTGTTAGAACTTTTGCATAACGTGTAATGCAGTCTATGAATTTTTATTTATTCAATATGATCCCTAAATTTTACCTCAATGTGAAATGTCATCCTTGCATCTTTAATTTATTCAACGTAATGTCTAGACTTTTATTATGTGTTCAATTTAATCTTTCGACTATAAAGATGTTCAAAGTTGTCCCTGATCTTGAATTAATGGAATGATAATATTATACTTTTAAAATTGTCCACATCAGCCGGCCGGCGTCCAGTCAGCAAAATCCGGCCAAAATGACTGAATCGGCACTAAATAAAAAGGTTTAGGACTAAATTGGCACCAAAAAAATGTTTAGGACTAAACTGGCACAAACACAAAAGGTTTAGGACTTTTTGGCACTTCTCCCTTATACTTTTTCATATAATTTAGAAACTACATTATTGAATAAATAAAAATTTCAATGATCACATCACACACTTGACTAAAGTTTAGAGACCATTGGTGTTATTATCCTAGAGTAAATTGGATAACATAGAAGAGTGTTCCCCAAATATCTATTATTACTAAAGGAAAAATATTTTTGAAGTTAGCGAAAGTGTTTTAAGTATAAATTGCTTTCGATAATGAAAATATATTCATTAACTAATTATAAGATGATATTTTCTAAATTATTCATTTTCTGTAAAACAAATTGGTCAAGAAATTAACACTTTGATAACTTTGTAAATGCAAACGTGAATCGCCATTAGTAGTGACCTAGTGATATCGGTTGAAATTCTTAAATGTGAAGTCTTGAGTTCGGACTAGCCTACAGTTAATAGCGCTGCATAACTCTCATTGACGAAGAGGTTTTAGACCTCTCACATCTTGTCGGGGATATGGTTATTGGAGCTCGCACGTGTTGGATCAATTGGTCGTGAGCGAGCGCGAGTGACGACCTCTATGCAATCTTAAATTTGAATATCTTGTGGTGAATGTCGGCTCTTCATGATAACACCTGAGAAAATTTAGACTAAGGGACGATAAGTTAATACACCTTAGAAGGCTTCTCAAGAAGCAAAATATTCCATCGTGCATCTTTGGCATTCGCTCTTGCATTATGTCCTCCATTCATCATGTTTGGATTTTGCCCGTAATGGGCTTGATCCGAGCCCAACCCACAGCATTACATGGAGCAATCTCGGTTACTGAAATTTAAGGTGCGATTCATTAGTATTAGAACATGCCGATTATATTCCCTTCTTTTTAAAATTTGTTTATCATGTCCAACCAATTGTTGTATTTCCTATTTTATATTTCCATTATACTTTTCACTCTCAAATTATATAGTTAAATTAGATATCAACAAATAAAGATAACTAAAAATAACCCATTTCATATTAATATTTAAATATAAAAAATGCGATGAATATGTAACATGTTTCTCATTCTGTACATATGTAAAGAATAAGATAAAATGGAGAAAATTTAAGGAAGTAGTACAATTATGTGAATTTTAGTGCCATACATAACCTAGATGAATTCATATACTTTCGTAAATTGATAAGTCTATAATTACTCACAAGACGAGCTTTAAAATTAAAAACCAATTTTGAGACAGCTTTCTATCATGTGTGGTTTTGAAAATTGTTTCGACAAATCACATTCAAATACTGCTTTATTTTTTCTTTTTTCACGAAAAAGGAACTAAACTGCCTCCAAGTTTGTTCCCCGCTTTCATTTCTATATGTTTTCGGGCTGGGTTAAAATTCTTCAACCTCGGCCTTTTGGAGTTGCACACAGTTGGCCTAAAAGTTAAAGGAACAAATATAAAAAATTAGAAAAGCAGAAAAATAAAAAAGGAAAGGAGTTGTGGCTGCTGGGATTCGAGCCCAGGTCTCCACGGCCACAACGTGGAATTCTTACCACTAAACTACAGCCACATCAGTTGTCCTTCTAGTTGCAGAAGATTTAATTATTGATTATGCAACTTCGTTTCGGCCAAGCATCTCGTGTCGTTTTAGTCTGAATAAATTACACAGAAAGGTTCGCACCTTAAAGCATAGTTTACGTTAATAGCCTTATTGAATAGGTGTTATTGTTCCCTAGCATTGCCTAATTCGCAATATGGCCTTCTTTTGTCATATAGATGTCTTAACGCCTCCATTTCCTCGGCTGATGAGTAGAATTCTTAGGCCCCCTCCTTTCCAAGCTGATAAAAGAACAATCGCCCATCCTTTTTTTTATTTAATCAAAAACTCGTGGAGCAAGAAACAAAACAAACTAGAGGTGATCTTGACCTGGATTGAACTGGTCCAGCACCTAATCAAGGACCAATCTTGCACAGTATTGATTTCAAATTTTTGAGACCAAGGACCGACCCGATTGAATTTGAGACTAAGGATTGGACTGACTCTATGGGTTCGGTCCGGTTCCAAGATTAACTCAAGACTAACTGATAATTTTTTTGTTTCTTTTTTTGTATTCGCTCAAATGACAAATCTATTATTCCAAATTATATATTCATCAATAGGGGTAAGTTGCCGTGAGGCGAACGAATAGAAGCAAGCCGTGAGGTGAGTGGCGAACAATGAGCATTGCTCACAAGCCAAGAGGGTTTCTAATCAAGACTTTGTTTCCTTCTAATTTACTCGGCAACAAGCGAGGCCAGCGAAGAGAGGCGAGCGGCGTGTGCATCGAGTGGTGAGCGAGGCAAGCGTCATGCGGCGAGTGATGAGCAAGGTAAGGCAAGGTTTGTCCTGTATTTTTTGGAAATTTTTATTACTCTATTTCAATATTAAAATGTTGTTGATTATAAATAAGGACCTCCTAAAATGACACATTCCAATTGACCAACAAATTTTTCTATTCTCATGATTTTCCCAATATTCAAAGGTAGAGATTAACATAGAAATTACAATAAATGAGAATTTTATCGTTAGAGTGGTTTAGTCGTCTTAGCTCTGTCGGTAGAGTGCATGGCTTTTAACAATGTGGTCGAGTGTTCGATTCTCATGGCATTTTTCACCATTATCCTTGTCATTATTGTCACCTCCTCTTCTGCCTAACTGCCCATTTTTCTTCTTTGACTCTCGACCACATCCTCGATCACCCATTGCCATCGTCATTATCTCTCGACCACATCCTCAATCACCCATTGCCATCGTCATTATTGTCACCTCCTCCTCTGCCCAGTTGCCCATTTTCCTTCTTTAACTCTCGGCCACATCCTTGATCACCCATCACCATGACCGTTTGCATTGAGATTGTGACTCTCGCCACATCCTCGATCACTCATCACCATGACTGTTTGCATTGAGATTGTGACTCTTGGCCACATCCTTGATCACTCATCACCATGACCGTTTGCATGCATTGAGATTGTGCAGCTCAACAACTCCAATTCCGATTCAGAATGTTGGAGGTTGCTGTGGAGATCAAGCAAATAGAGGTTGGAAAAGAGAAGGAAAGAGATCAACTTTTATTAGGGTTAAATAGGTTTATTTTAAAACCCATTTATTGTGTGCTTCTTAATTTAGAACCCATTTATGACCCATATATTAATATAAGCTGACTTATTTATGACCTATTTTCATTATTTTGGATTAAAATATGGGCATGTAACTCATTTTGACAGCCCTACTTCTCTTAAAAATCTTTGCCTACGCTTTTTTCTAATCATGCCATACTTCTTTTCAATTCATCTCCCTAACCATGCTAATTGTACTAACTCCTCTAAACGTTGTGGCCTGCTCTCATTTGATGACATAACATTTGGAATTATGATTATAACTCAATTTCATCATTCTCAAAAGTAGACATTAAAAGTACTAAACATGTTCGCTGGAATTTTCCTAAATCAACTTTATTCACAACACACACAAAAACACAAAATCTCTAAAGAGAGAAACTCTTAATTTGTGATTGTATTTTTGAGTGAATACAAATGAGGACAGGGGACCTCTATTTATACGAGAACCCATTAGATCACAATCGTTGATCTTTAACCTAATCCAATGGGTTGGATGGATGACAAATCTCTAGGATACAAGTATATTTCCAATTTTACCCTCAAATAATGCTCTCGAATGCTCTTGTGTACATCTCCCATATTACCCTCAAAAATGTTTTATTAAATTCAAGAAAGCTCCTTAAAAGTTTCAAGATTCATTTGGTTATCTTGGATATTTCCTTGCAATATTTTGCCTTGAAAATATTTGAATGTTTACAATAACATGTGAAACTTGACTCGATTTAGTCTAGTGGCTATACAAAATTTATGAAATTTAAATCTCTTCAAATGCGGTGAAACAAGTCAATCATAAATGAGTGACTTGAAAATTATTGTTGTGTAGGATGATATGTATTTTACATGGATAGTGTGATAAATTGATTATACCATTGTTAGCCGTTTCATCCTCGTATAAAATAATTTCTCGCATGCTAGACCTCTTATTGCCATATTGCACCTGAGAATTGCTGAGTCATCACCTCTCAGTCCTAGCCACTTTTGCTTCTCTCCCCTCAAAGTATTGAAACGGTTATTTTTTAGCACTTTTGCTTTACCCTTCTTGGAATCAATCTATCATGAGAAATTAAACACTTGGCAATACTTTTCATCGTTTTGGAAAATCTGTTCTATTGCAAGTTAGTACTGTAAAATAATAATAATAATTAAATAATGCTATATCTTATCGGTTAGATGAACTATAATTGATAGCATTATTTTCATTGAGTACGATCGCTCTTAATACAGTTAAATTAAATTTTGAAAGAAAGCTAAAAAGAATATGTAATATTTATGTATATTTATTTTCTATACAAGAGCTGAGCGACTCTGAGTATAGAAAAGTTGTGCAATAATAATCTACTTGATATAAAAATGATTTATTTACAACAAAACTAATTATATTAAGAAGGTATAAAAAATATTTGAACAAAGAGGAGATTTCTAAAACTTTTGTCACGGTTTCCTTCCTTATGGTTTTATTACTTCAGTCTCATTAGGCACTTGGAAGATCAAGTTTCAACATTAGTATTTTATCGACAATAGTATGTAAACTCAGATGTTATTTTCATCATTCTCATGGAAGATAATTTTCTTGATATATGCATAACTTTTCCAGATGTCGGTCACATTCTATTGATTTAAAACTCTCAAGTGGGTTACAAGAAAATATGTTGTCAGTAAGTAATTTTTGCAAGGTGGGTATTCATTTTATTAATCAACTTATACTTCATCTTCTTCTATCAATTCTTTATTTTTATTTTTCTTGGCCCGAAGTCAAATTTCAAATCTAAAAGTATCTTTTTTCGCCCGTAATGGGTACCATATTGAGACTATTTTTGAGCAAGATAAGGAATATATTGGCATTTCCTTTTATAAGATGGGCCTGAAGACCATTCATGAGAAGCTAGAAGCTTTTTCTATGAGTTTGTATTGTGTCATGATTAAGGCTGTTGAAACCTACGCCACCACATCCTGGAGATTGGTAAGCCCTGATCAGTTTGGACTGTGACATGATCACCTTGGTCATCTTGGCGCTTCAATGATGCGTAGGATAATTCAAAATACAAAAGGGCACCCTTTAAAAGATATAAAGGTATTGTTGTCCAAAGATTATAATTGTGAGGCTTGCTCACAAGGAAAGCTCATTATCAAACCTTCTATAACAAAGGTTAATCTTGAATCTCCTTTATTCTTGCAAAGAATTCGGGGTGATATTTGTGGACCAATACAACCACCAACCGGACCATTTCGATATTTTATGGTATTAGTGGACGCATCCTGTAGATGGTCCCATGTTTGCATATTATCTACGCGCAATGTCGCATTTGCACGTTTACTTGCGCAGATTATAAAGCTCCGGGCACAATTCCCTGATTATCCAATTAAGAGCATAAGGATGGATAATGTTGGTGAATTTACATCAAAGAGTTTTGATACATATTATGCTTTACTCGGAATCGAGGTTGAGCACCCAGTTGCATATGTTCATACTCAAAATGGATTGGCAGAATCCTTGATTAAACGTATCCAAATCATTGCCCGCACTCTATTATTGAGAACGAATCTCAACGATACAGCATGGGGTCATGCAGTTTTGCATGCGGCAGCTCTAATAAGATTGCGCCCCACTGCTAATCTTTTACAATCTCCCCTTCAAATGGTCATTGGTTATGAACCAGATGTTTCACATCTACGCACATTTGGTTGTACAGTGCAGGTGCTTGTAGCATCGCCAAAAAGGACGAAAATGGGTCCCCAACGCCGTTTGGGCATTTATGTTGGGTTTAATTCACCGTCTATCATTAGGTTCTTGGAACCAACTATCGGTGATCTTTTTCTTGCCAGGTTTTGCATTGTCATTTCGATGAGACTAGGTTTCCATCAATTGGGATACCTACAACTTCCATGACGCAAAACAAAAACCGGTTAAGGTTTTCTCCGGAATGAGAAAAATTTATCTCAATTAGATTCAAGGACCCCTGAATGTGAAAATGAGGTGCAGCGCATAATCCATTTACAGGCTATGGCCAATAGACTTCCTGATGCATTTAATGATGTTACTAAGGTAACGAAGTCTCATATTCCAGCTGCCAATGCTCTAGGATATTTCCCGAAGAACAAGCTAAAATGGATCAAAATCCCCGCACTTGAAGCGTGGTAGACCGATAGGATCAAAAAGATACCGCTCTCGAAAACGAAGGAGAAAGAATCGAGGGAATTCGCTCCGTAAGAGCCCGGCGTCGTGCTTGCTCCTGAAAAGCTTATTGCCCCTGAAGAGGCGCAAACCCATGAAAGGAACACCAATCCCGGGAATACTGAGAATTCTATTACATATTATAATGAAATTTGGGATCGAAATGAAATCATCATTGATGATGCTTTTGCATTCTCAGTTGCCCATAAAATTATGGATGATGATTGTGAGCCGCAATCTATTATTGAATGTCGTCAAAGGCAAGATTGGCCTAAGTGGGAGGAAGCAATTAAGGCTGAATTAGCTTCCCTAACTAAACGAGAGGTTTTTGGACCTGTAACTCGTATCCTCGATAATGTAAAGCCCGTTGGATATAAATGGGTATTTATCCGAAAACGAAATGAGAAAAACGAGGTTATCGGTATAAAGCCCAACTCGTTGCCCAAGGATTCTCCTAGAGACACGGGATTGATTATAATGAGACATATTCACCTGTGATGGATATGATTACATTTCGTTTTCTCATTAGCCTAGCAATCTTTGAAAGATTGGAAATGCGTCTTATGAACGTTGTGACGGCATATTTATATGGCTCATTAGATTATGATATTTATATAAAAATTCCCGAGGGATTCAAAATGCCTGAAGCATGCACTCCCCGCAATTTATTCTCAATAAAATTGCAAAGATCCTTGTACGGGTTAAAGCAATCCGGTCGCATGTGGTATCAACGCCTAAATGAATACCTAATTAAGGAAAGGTACAAGAATGATCCTATCTCGCCCATGCGTGTTTATTAAGAAATCGAAACCGGATTTTGCTATTGTAGCAGTTTATGTCGACGATATAAATTTAATTGGAACTCGGAAGAGTTAATAAACCGCTGAATATTTGAAAAGGGAGTTTGAAGTTAAAGATTTGGGTAAAACCAAACTTTGTCTTGGTCTAGAGCTTGAGCATAAAACAAATGGAATAATCGTCCATCAATCAGCATACGTTGAAAGATTGCTTAAACGCTTCAACGTGGACAAAGCTCACCCATTGAGCACCCCTATGGTTGTAAGGTCTCTAGATCCCCAAAAGGACCCATTTCGTCCTAGAGAATCAAATGAAGAGATACTTGGTCCTGAAGTACCATATCTCAATGCAATTGGGGCTTTGATGTACTTGGCACAATGTACGAGACCGATATCGCTTTTGCGGTAAATTTATTGGCACGATTTAGTTCGAGCCAACTCGGAGACATTGGAATGGAATTAAACATATTTTCCGTTATCTCCGAGGACCATAGATTTTGGATTATATTATTCCAAAGATTCCACTAACTCTGGTTTAGTTGGATATGCTAATGCTGGATATAGATCTGATCCACATAAGGCTCGCTCTCAAACCGGGTATTTATTTTGTTATAACGGTACCGCTATTTCTTGGCGTTCTACGAAGCAATTGCTAGTAGCTACATCTTCTAACCACTCTGAGATTATTGCTTTATATGAAGTTGGAAGAGAGTGTGTTTGGTTAAGATCCGTTATAACGCATATTCATAATTCTTGTTGTTTAATACCGGTTACAAATCCTCTCACTATAATTTATGAAGATAATGCTGCTTGTGTTGCACAAGTCAGGGGAGGATATATCAAAGGTAATAGGACCAAGCATATCTCGCCGAAATTTTTCTATACTCATGAACTCCAAGAAAGTCGACAAATTGATGTTAAACAGATTCGATCCATAAATAATCTTGCGAGATCTTTTTACCAAATCATTGCCAACATCAACTTTTGAGAAATTAGTATATGGCATTGGTATGCGGCGAGTTCATAAGATGCAAGATTAATTAGCCCCATAAGTGGCTATATGGCTCAATTGAGGGGGAGATATTATGAACTATATATTACAGCATTGATATGCGGCGAGTTCACAAGATGCAAGATTGATTAGCCCCGGTGGCTATATATGCATTGCACTCTTTTTTCTTTTTGTCCGGTTTTTCCCACAGGGTTTTTCCGGCTTAAAGTTTTTAACGAGGCAATTAATGCATCTATAAATGGGAGAGATCATAACATTTGTGCTCGCACTCTTTTTCCCTTTTGTCCGGTTTTTGTCCCATTGGGTTTTTCCGGCTTAAGGTTTTTAATGAGGCAAGAGTATCATTTGATGCACAATCATAATGAATACAATGAATATTCAAGGGGGAGTGTTATGAAATACATGAATGGATGAAATACATGAATGAATATTCATCATATTCATCTTATCTAATGTACTTATTATGGTACATTTGTATCATACTTTCTAAGTACATCTCCTTATACAATGAACGTTCATCTCCATTATCTAGTACATGTATCATTCGATACATTGATATTAATGATAAGTACATTCTTGTTCTCCTATAAATAGGAGTTTAGTTTTGATGTACAGTAATAACGATCAGAATAAACAGTCACACCCTCTTCTCTGGCTTTCTCTACTATCTTTGGTGTTCAATTGCTTTCTCTTTGCAATCTCTTCTCTATTATATATTCACCACAACACAATATTTTACAACATGCCAAACGCGCACTCAACTTTTTATTAAATCTTAAACCCTTGAAACTTAAAATCACATATAGTCTGTTCATAAGTTTTTAAGAATCGAATAAAATTTTAACTTGGATCGGAAAACAAAGAGTTATTTTTTGCTTCTGCTGAGGTGTAAATAAAGAGTCAACTATCGGCCTTACAGAATTTCCACGCATGGCCAGGTAATGTTTAGTGTGCATGAACAGTTGAACACCAAATAAAGTTTTTCAACCAAATTTCTTATCTAAATGAAGACGAGAGAATTTCAAATTACTCACCGCAATCTTGCATATCATATGAACAGTAATTGGCAATATATTGTGCCGTAGTTTAGCGTATGCAAAAATACAAAGACAAACATAATTTCTCAATTGGGTATATCTAATTTCTGCATCATTTAGAATCCTATCAAGATAATACACCGTTTGTTCCTTGTTTTTCACTTTTTTCCTAATAAAAGTATGTGCTTCTTTACCTTTTTCTTTTTTCTGGATTCTATTGACCGAGGAGGTCGGTCGGTTTCTGAATCTGCTGCTACCTTTACTGCGATACCCTTGCACGTCCAAGAATCCAAACTGGAAAAGGCTAGTTTTGGATATATTGCACCCAAAAGTTCATGAGACAACTAATTCGAAATACCCTAAAAAATGTTAATGAATTTGTCTTGTTGACCAGATTTGACCAGCATCCAATCATTGCTACTTCAGATTGAACAATTTGTTACGCTCCAAATCCATCGTGCATTTCCTCGTCAGTGAATGCAGCAGGGGTGCGCACATCATCATTTGATAGCAATTCGCTTTGCCCTCAATTTTTTCATGGAAAAAAGATTGCTTGCTATGGCAAGAATGACATTGCCCAATGCTCATTTTCTTAATTATTAGTATATTTGATGATAATTGTCTCAAAATTCTAAATCCATTATAAAAAATTACTAGAAAAGTTATAAACATATTGCATTTGTTAGTTCTAGCGAGATTGCCCCTTGTCCAAGGTTGATAAGGCTGGCCCTTGTTGGCCTCTCACGAGGATGATCCTTGTCTCTAGCTAGCAAGGTCGCCCCTTGCCAAATTCCGGAGAATATGACCTCGCCCAAGGCTAGTGAGGTGCTCTGGCCTAGATTTGGGTGAGAGCTACAAAGCCCTTGTTTAGACCAACCAGGGTTTGGCCAGTGACCTTGCCGACTAAGAGTTGAAAAAAAATTAAAGAACAAAGGAAAAAAAAAAAAAAGAAAAGAAAAGAATAATTTAAAATTTTAATATTATTTAAAAAAAAAAACAAAAATTGTCCACATATGACACTATAGTAGGACGATTGACATTGAATAAATCACCATGTTAACAATTTTTGACAAAAAATGACCAAAAGGCCTAAATTGACAAAATTGAAAAGTCGAGAACTTAATTAGCCACCAAGCAATATGTTTAAGACTTTTTTGAGTTGATATACTAATAAGATCAAGTTTTACTGTCGTATGGTATTAATATCTTGTACACTCTATCATGTCATCTTATCATCATTAACTTTAGAGTTACTAAACAAGAACATAACATTTCAATCCTTTTTCCCTTGAAACTACATTTCTTGAGATGGTATTTGTTGATGAAAATTACCCGAAACATACTTTCAAGAATTGAACCGTCAATCTTTTCCGTTCTACATACTCTCATGAGTCTATCCTCAGTTGTCATGTCACGAAGGTTCAAAATAAAATCTAATGAAATTTCTCTTTTTCCATCAATTGATTTAAGCTTTATTTTTCTCTCTTTTTTTTTGACTGATTGGAGGCCCAAACGGGCCCGCTGAGCTTGTTCGTCATTATCGACCGGGCCTGGCCTTGTCCATGGATCGATTCAAGACATGGTCCAGGCCCATCTTCTTGATGTATCGGCTCGTCGCGCGACATATAAAATGCTCCCGCTTCATCGTTCCCACCAGCGAATTAGGGTTTCGGCTTTCATCAAACCTCGCCGTCGCGCTCCCTGCCTCCGCCTGCTCGATCTCGCAAGCCCTGAGAATGGATGCCCAGGTACTCTCTCTCTCTCTCTCTCTCTGCGGTGACTATGGGGATACACTCGATCATTATGCGCTCGCGCGAGCGCAGGTGGTCGCTTGATTTAGCTCGCTCGCTTGCACTGTTGCACTGACACAGGAACTTGTTAGTCGGATTGTCTGGAGTCCTGCATTGCTGAATTGAAAACCCTTTTCCCGTTTCACTCTTTTGCAGACGGAGAAGGCGTTTCTGAAGCAGCCGAAGGTGTTCCTCTGGTGAGTAAGCCTCCTTTGGTAGTCCTCGACGGTCGGTCGTTGGTCTTTTAGGGCGTGTAGTTTGAAGCTCAGGAACGTGGGTTTCGATAGAAAGGCTAGTGCCGCATTGTGCTTAAGGAAACGGAGGACTGCTTTTGCGTTTCTTTAGATGCGTGCAGCTTATGGGGTTTGAATGAAAATCATAGAATGGGAGGCGCTTGTCGTCTAGTTAGCACGAGTTGTCTTGATTTGGTTGGTCATTTTAAGCGTTCGTTACAAATCAAATGGAGGGTTGAGATGTTTATGGTGATGTAATGTCCGCGAGTACTGTTGTTTGAGCTAGCGATAGTTATCCGTTGACTTATTTTATGGGAAATTTGCAGCTCGAAGAAGTCGGGCAAGGGTAAGAGGCCTGGAAAGGGTGGGAACCGTTATCATAAGAGCGTTGGGTTGGGATTCAAGACACCCAGAGAGGCAATTGAAGGTATAATCATCTCTGTGAAATGGATTCGTTTGAATGGTTGTTCTCTACTGTTTTGCACATAAATGATATCATAGACAACTGTATCACGAACCTAGGCATTTTGTTCGTGATCTATAAACATCAGGTGTGACTTTCTTGTGGCCAAGTATGCATGTTTTTTGGGTGGACGTGTTTGTTGCACCAGGTTTGCTGGTAACAGAACCACCAGGCTCAAAAGTATTCGGCTGAATCAGCTGTTACAGTTTTGGTTTTGTAGAGCATATCAATTCCCCAACCAGTGAATGTCCTTTTGGTACTCTGAACTAGATCTCGAACAGGAACCATGTCCTAGATACTCTGAGTATGGAAGAATCTACTTGGGTTTATTTCGTTGTTTTTGTGTTATATACTAGTCAGTGACTTGTTTTGAGCCATCCATCACATATCTCCTTTACTGCAAGAGTTGTGATGATATCAGTAGTTAGGTTCCATGAAAAGAATCTTGCTAGGTAAATTTTTTCCTTCCTGGTCATATATTCGTAACAATTGTTTACGTTGTCCAATATACTTTTTATTGGACTTCTTATTTTCCGCACACCATATCATTTTCATCAACACTTTGAATGTGTGTAGGAGAGAGAAGGTTGTGGAAGAGAGAGATAGTGTGAAGAGTGAGTTAATAAGTTGAGAGGAATGAAGAAGTGAGTTTGACCAAAATTGTCAGTCCTTATGAGTATGTGGTTTTTTCAGTCTTTAAGTTTGTGATATGGTACTTTTGTAATTGTTTAACGTCTTTAAATTTACAAGATGGGTAATTGTTGGACAATAATGAAGGATGCAAATTCTAAGATATTGAGTAATCTATTGGATGTTTGGTTCATGGAATGAAAATTTTCTTTCAATTTACAAAATGGGTAATTGTTGGACAATAATGAAGGATGCAAATTCTAAGATATTGATTAATCTATTGGATGTTTGGTTCATGGAATGAAAATTTTACAGGACGTGAAATGAAACTTCACCTGAACTATCGTGAAGCTCTTTTAATTTCTAATGCCCTTGCTGCATGTTATTTTTGCATTTAGTTTTGGTTTATAATGCTGGTGAAAATAGAGCATAACAAATTCTTTTAATGACCTTGTATGCGCTTCTCATGCTTCTCCCTCAGCCAATTCTCCTACACCTTAGTTGCTTCCTAAATTTAGTGGATAAAAGCAGTCTGTTCACAGTTATTGGCTATACGTGGTTGCAGGTACCTATATTGACAAGAAATGCCCATTCACTGGGAATGTTTCCATAAGGGGCCGTATACTTGCCGGTACTTGCCACAGTGCCAAGATGATGAGGACGATAATTGTCCGCAGAAATTACCTTCATTTTGTTAAGAAGTATCAGAGGTTGGAACCAACTGCTTTTAGTTGGCCCTTGATTTTATGTATTGTCTAGTTGCCTGAGAAGAGGCTGTCTGTCATTCCAGTACTATCATTCTTTTGCATGGTTATGTGGATAGTATAAGACAATGAAACTTGTTGATTAATGGGGTTTATTGGGGTTTATCCTGTTGTTGTGTAGGTATGAGAAGAGGCACTCAAACATTCCGGCTCACATATCTCCATGTTTCCGTGTGAAGGAGGGTGATCACGTTACTGTTGGCCAGTGCAGGTTTGTTTCTTCATGCAATTAATATGTTCTGGTGACATTTAACCAGAGGCCTTTTCTCTAACTAGATTTTTCTATGTCAGGCCGTTGTCAAAGACCGTGAGGTTTAATGTGTTGAAGGTGATTCCGGCCGGATCATCAGGCGGCGGTGGGAAGAAGGCCTTCACTGGAATGTAATTGAGTCAATTTTTACATTTTGGTTTTACATGTTGAGAGAAGATACTAGATTTGCTCTACTTGGAATTTACTATTGTTAGCTATCAAATTTTTGCATGACCTTTTCTACCTCTTTCTTAATTGTCGATTTTCGGTTCACTTTTGGCCGAACCTACAAATTTTATGACATGGTGAATTCGTGTTTGTTTGATTTGCTTGTTATGTGGTGTTTGCTGTGATCTTTTTCTGGAAAGAGTCATGAAAAATCAAGTATTGCCTGGAATACCAAGCAAAATAATCGAAGATGGTACACTTAGAAGTTTTTTAGGCTGAAGTGGCGATACTGAGGATGTGTGGCGGAACATTTATTGTTTTCTCGATCAAGATGCTAACGGAATTCGTATTGTCTTTTACTTGGCTAAACCCCTGAAGGTGTTCCAATATTTGTGTCATAGTTCATGAATCATGTCTGAAATTCAATTGTTGCATGTTTTTATTTCTTGAATTCTCTGGTGGACCCTTTAGTTTTACTTGGACATGAAAAAATTACCTCATTTCTATTAATTGGGTGTCTGTCCATCCCCAGCCTCTTCGGGATATTTTATATTCGGAAGTATGTTTACCTTTATCATGTGCCTATTGTATTAATGAATGAAAGTAATCACCTGTTGAATGGCCTTCTGGATTAGTTTGCCAAGCAAGCCTGATTATCCAATGATTTTAAAGATGAGGTGATGAATTACAATTCTGGGTACTTTGATTTGTTGGTGGGTGTTCTCTGAAATGAAGAAACTTCTGCAAAAATGGTGAAGGCGTGTGCACTTTTCCATGAAAAGGGAAAAGTCAATTGTGAATTACATTTGTTGATTTCTTAGGGTGTATGAGTTTGTCTGCTGGATATTTTACTAAAATCTGCATTAACTTCTATAAAGGAAGTCAGCTTTGAGGAATGAGTGCCCATCGGGACCTTCCTCCTATAGGGAAAGGCGTTTGATTGTCAATGCTAGAGCCTAGAGGAGCTTTCCTTTCAATTTCTCAAGTCAATGCATAAGATCTTGAAGAGCAAGCAGCTTCCTTAGACTGACCTGATAATCAAATTTTTTATTTTTTTTGGTCAGAACCTGATAATCAATTGAGGTGTTGACAATATGTTTGTTTTTCATACCGAGATATCTTTTCTTTCTTCTTTTCTTTTTTTTTTTTTTTTTTTTTTTTTTTTTTTTTTGCAGGGATTTTTGCGGCAATCCGCTCCCATGCTGCAGAGAGTCAAATCTGAATGCCTCTGTTAATTAAAAAAGAAGAAGAGAAAATGCTAATAATTTTTTTTTTAATGGCAACGTGCGATCCATATCGAAATTAAGCGAGTCCTCTCGTCCGCTCTGAATAAAAGTGAAATTCCTCCTCCTTTTCCCTTTTTCTTTTTCGTATATAAAGGAAGAAGGGGAGTTCCTAATTCCAATTTTTCCCCAGAAAAGAAGTCGGCTAAAACAAGTTGAAGCGGTATCCTAGAAAAAGGGTTGGTGGAGAAGCCGTGCTTGACCTCCTAATTTCCTTTTTTAAGGTCAAGGAAAACGCGGAAGAGTTGGCAATTGCCATTAGCGACCAAGACATGAATTGAATGGGAGTTCCATCATTGTTTCAAGATAGTTAATTTTTTTCCAATGGCACAAATAGCACACAATGTTTTGTTTTTTTGAAGGGAATATCTGTTGACGTGGGCTCACGTTTACTCGGTTGAAATACTCCCGAAACAGGACTCACGATATTTAATTTAGATGAAGACGCGGTTCAACGCTTTAATTAATCTACAATCCTTTTGTTAGTATGAAGGGAATATCTGTTGACGTGGGCTCACTAAACGGCGCTGTAAAAAACACCCCACTTAATTATTTTGAGAATTTTTTTGAATTTTTAATGGTACTGTTTTGACCAATAATTTTGAGTTTGCAAGAGGTGGACAACCCAAGGTGGATCCTTATTTTTCTAGTTTATGTAGGTCATAACCTTCTAGTAATAGGAAATTCATAAGAAATTTGAATGTGACTTTCAGATACATGATGGACGTTTCTTCACTAGATAATAACAATATTTAATGGATGATAACATCTACTTACCTTTTTTCTACTTAAAGACATGGATTTAAGTGACGACATTCAAATAATAAGATATTTATGAATGTTTCAACTGTAACTTTTAAAACGGTAGATATTATTTCTGCCAAAAATCAATATCGGCGGATATTCCTTCAAATTTGGAAAGAATATAAAAGCTAAGAACTCAAAGAATGCAAGTGTAATTTATACAGATTCTCGAAGATTTTAATAATATCCGCCAGATAATTGTGCGGTCGGTGCCAGCGCAAATCCATCGTCGAAATTCGAAAATTACCTAAAATAGAAAAGGTCAAATTCTTTCTAAATCGCCAAAGATTACTAGGAGAAGATTACTAGGAGAATTCAATGGAGGATGACGATGCCTCCGATGTTCCTTTTCCTACTGATCAACAAGGTGGAGTGAAAGCACCCGTTCTTATCTCCTCGTCTTCCTCGCTCATCACTTCTGTATAAATCGAACCTCCACAGCCTGCAGACGCTTCACAGTTCACACAGCCTACGCACAAGCCCCCTTCTTAGTTCGTTTCCGAGACAGCGAGCGAAACCATGTACAGGGTAGCAAGCGCCTCCGAGTACCTGGTGATCACCGGGGTCGGCATCGCCGACGTCAAGATAGCGAAGAAGGGATGGGTCCTTCCCGGTCAGTCCTGCGCCGTCTTCGACGTGTCGCCGGTCAATTACACATTCGAGGTGCAGGCCATGAGCGCCGAGAAGCTGCCCTTCATCCTCCCGGCCGTGTTCACCATCGGTCCCAAGGTCGACGATGATGATAGCCTCCACAAGTACGCCAAACTAATCTCCCCCCACGACAAGCTCTCCAACCACGTGAAGGAGCTCGTCCAGGGGATCATCGAGGGGGAGACGCGTGTGCTTGCGGCCTCAATGACGATGGAAGAGATCTTCCGAGGCACCAAGGAGTTCAAGGGGGAGGTGTTTGAGAAGGTCCAGCTCGAGCTCAATCAGTTCGGCCTGCAGATCTATAACGCGAACGTGAAGCAGCTGGTGGATGTCCCGGGGCACGAGTACTTCTCTTACTTGGGCCAGAAGACGCAGATGGAGGCGGCGAACCAGGCCAAGATCGACGTGTCCGAGGCCAGGATGAAGGGCGAGATTGGGTCCAAGACTAGGGAAGGGCAGACCTTGCAAAACGCGGCAAAGATTGACGCGGAGACGAAGATCATCGCTACGCAGAGGCAGGGGGAGGGGAAGAGGGAGGAGATCAGGGTGAGGACGCAGGTGAAGGTCTACGAGAACGAAAGGGAGGCCGAGGTCGCGGAGGCCAATGCCGACCTGGCGAAGAAGAAGGCGGGTTGGACCAAGGAGGCCGAGGTGGCGCAGGTGGAGGCCGCCAAGTCGGTGGCACTGAGGGAGGCCGAGCTGCAGAGGGAGGTCGAGAGGATGAACGCCCTGACACGGACCGAGAAGCTCAAGGCCGAGTTCCTGAGTAAGGCCAGCGTCGAGTACGAAACCAAGGTAAACCCCGCATAGTCTATTGATAATGTCAGGATTCTCTTCAATAGGATTTCGCTTTCAATGCAATTGCATACCCTAGTCATTGTCAAGAAAGAATTATAGGTACAACCAGATAGAACATAAGAACTGTCATGCTTTATTCGGTTTACATCAAAAGATGCGCTTGATGTTTATGAATGACATTGCAATGTTTGTCATGATCAAGGACCGATACATCTTTATGTCTATAGGCTAATTTTTTGACATGTATGTGTAATATCTAGTATGGGTACGCTAGGTTAATTTAAAGGTATGTTGAGGGCATATAGCCCGACATGTCGATTTGAAATGTTAGTGACCTTTTAGAGGCTCAAAATAATTGGTTATATGCTGGAATGTTGCTTGACAAGAATGTGGATGTTGCGTTTGGTGTCTAAAGAAGAGTCAACCATAGTCTGTCAAGAAAATAGTTGCCTGAGTGAATGGAAATTTCGGTAATGATTGAACTCTCTCAAGTGACGCTTCCTTTTTGGAACCTGGATCTAAGGTACAAGAAGCAAACTGGGAGCTGTACACGAAGCAGAAAGCCGCGGAAGCAGTCCTGTACGAGAAGGAGAAGGAGGCGGAGGCCCAGAAGGCGATCGCCGAGGCCAGCTTCTACTCGAGGCAGCAGCTCGCCGACGCGGAGTTCTACGCCAAGAAGAGAGAGGCCGAGGCGCTCGTGGCATTGGCCCAAGCCCAGGGCACTTATCTGCGGACCCTGCTGGAGGCGCTTGGGGGCAACTACGCCTTCCTTAGGGATTACATGATGATCAACAACGGCGTGTTCCAACAGATGGCGAAGGTGAACGCGGATGCCATCAAGGGGCTGCAGCCGAAGATCAGCATATGGACCAGCGGCGGAGAAGGGGGCGAAGGAAGCGGGAGCGGGACTGGCAACGCGATGAAGGACCTCGCCGGGGTTTACCGGATGCTGCCTCCGCTGTTCAAGACGGTGGAGGAGCAAACGGGGATGCTCCCGCCGGCGTGGATGGGCAGCTTGACCGACTCGTCCGGTCAGAGCAATCCAAAATAAGTGGGAGCCGATCGAAGGCCGAGAGGTCGTGCTGCTTCGGCGCCATGGGAGTTGAATCATTATTTGAGTTTTTGAGATTGCGTTAATTAGGTAGGTCTATTGGTTTTGTGAAGTAGGAGAACATATTGATGGAATGTTTTCTATTTGCGCACTATACTATCCTGTTCGAAATTCTATTGCTTGAAAAGCTTTCACGAATTTAATTGTCGACGGACATATTCTGTGGAAAATTACGAGATACCGTCGAAGCTTTCCTAGGAAAATTGTCTACCTTTCATCATGACGAAGATGGCGGAGCATCGCATTACCGATGTTGGTGTCGCGCACCCGCAGTAAGCCAGCTTCAGTCATGATCATGCCTAGCGTTCCACACCTAATTGTCCGATACCTCCATACAATACAAAAAGTCATGCAGTATATGTTTCCATCTCATTCACAAGAATGGCTTCTTTTTATTAAAATATATTTCGAGTTTGTCTAAATAAATTGGACTGCCGATCTCATGATTTTTATTGGAATGTGATTCAAAAGCAGGGGTCTCGCTCTCTAGTAAGCGTCCCGGTCCGCCAGAGGGCTTTTATGTTAAATCGTATTTTATTGGTAATTTGAGCTTAGGTCTATTAATAATTGCTGCTGCCTATACATAATATATTTTTTCTTATATTTGAAAGTTGTAACATAGTGGTGGAACGCACTACTTAAACTGGTGGACGTGGAATCTCGTGTTTGAGTCTCTCTTTCTTACTTTTGTTGTCTAATTCCATGTGTTTGTGCGTCGATAGTTTACAATTTCGTGGCACTTATTCTTCGGTCCAGCTGCATTTATGTTCAGCCCACAATTGTCAGAAGAAGAAAAAAAAGAATGCGTATGGATTTCACTTTGCATTAAAAAAAGCAACGGAGAGAACATGGGGGGTTTCATTATCTTTGACTCTCTATACTTGCAACTCCACGGAGCTGAAACCGCTGTCAGAGGCGAGATTTGCTCAGCCAGCAGATATGGAAATCCCACTACGTGTAACATTAATTGAGACTCATCTGCTTACTTGCTATAAAAATGTGGAGTTTCTCTGGACAATAAAATATAATATATGAAAGTTTTAATGTAATTAAATTCTTGTGATTAGAATTTATATAATTCTTTGACTAAAATTTTACTTGGAATTGTGAGGGGTCAAACACTGAATGAGTGATTGGATATAATTGGAAATCGGAAAACATCGAAAGAGTATTTGAGTGTTCGAATGATTATACTTTCTACCATATCACTTGTTTCTATAGTGATATCTTGTGTTGCTCTATCGTAGACATCGGTGTCGGTATTTGGACCGAACCATATTTCATTTCTTTCCTTCCATCTATTATCTGACTTGCCTGGTGTCCCAAATTTTCCAAACACTTATCATGTAGTAAAAGAAAAATTACAGAAAAAATTCGTCAAGACCAATAATCTAGCTAGAAAAAAAGAAAACCCAAAGTGGGGCGTTTTTTGAATACAATTTGGTAGTCTCTATGTGCAAAAGATCCTGTTGCTGCGGTCTTGGTGAGGTTACCCTGATCAAATAATTTTTGATTTTCAAACCTAAGAAAATTTTCTTTTTTATCTTTTTGATGGGACAAGATTTGCAGTTCTTCATGATGGTTGCTCAGAGTTATATTCAATTTTTTGGAATTTTTTTGTCTTTTAAGCAATTTTTGTTCAATTTTTCATTTGGAATTTGCAGTTCTGAAAGTTTCTTAATATTCAATTTTTCAATATTAATCATTTTTTGCAATTTCTCATTAATCAATTTTTTTGCAACGAAGTCGCAATGTGGACTCTGTTCTTGCTTTTCTCCCATTGATGGCGCACTCCAAGTTCAACCGGACGTTGCTCTTGCTCCTCCGAGGATGTGATTGAATCCCTTATTCGCTTACGAAAACGCGTCCAGGGTTTCAAGAAAACTTCTTTGTGGGGAGAGTTTCTAAATCTATTTTGTCCAAAAAATAATCAATTAAACATATTAAGTAGTTTTCTTGAAAATTAGGGGTGGGGAAGCCGTGTGAGCTCCACATTCCCTTTTAAGACCAAGGTTTGGTTTAATACTCTAATAATTTAACATCCTTTTATTAATAAGAAGGGAATATATATTGACGTGGGCATCGTTTTCCTGATCCTTGCAACGGAATTTCCTTATTGTTTGACAATTTTAAAAAAGTTGACTAATTCTTTTTGAGAATTATCAAATTTTGAGGATGTATTGCGCTAACATAACGGGTTAGTTAGCTAAAATTTGTAATGGTGCTATTTCGACCACAAATTTTAGTTTGTAAGAGGTGCCAACAGAAAGTGTATCTCTATCTTTCTAGTTTATGTAAAGAAACAAATCAAAAGTCATAATATTAAGAAATTTAAGTGCACTTTTAAATGCATGATGGATATTTCTCAATCAAATAATAATAATAATATGTAGTAGGGAAAATTTCCAAATAAGGGTCCAAACTATTCTCATTTTCTCAGATAAGAGTTTAAAGTGAACCTTATTTCAAATAAAGATATGAAGTTGTCATGTCAATTTAAAAGAAGGATCGAACCTCATGGCTGATCAAGGGCATTTTCATCATTTAATTTTTTGAACTCGTTTTCCTTTTTTTCTTTCTTTTTCCCTTTTTTCTTGTATTTGATGAAAAAATAAATTAAAAAAAGGAAGGGGAAGGGAAAACGACAAGCGCTTTGTGGGTCCCTATTGTTGCTGCCCCACCATCGCTAGGACTGGCAATGGTGGGGATAGCTGACCAACGGTCAGCGAGGGTCGCCGGCCCTCTCCTAGATTTGGTCGAGGGCCACCACTAGTGAGGGAGATTTGTGAGATTAGCTCTTTATTTGAAACTGTTATGACTAATTCAGGCCTTTATTTAAAATTGTCATAGCCACTTTATGCCCTTATTTAATAAAATGAGGGCACTTCAGGGTTTATTTGGAATTTTTCCTATTTAGTATGATAAAATCTACTTTCCTTTTTTTATATAAAGAAACATATTTAATTGATAACATTTAAATAATGAGAGATCTATGAATGATTCAACTGTAACTTTTAAATTAGAGCATATTATTCTCCGGCCAAGAATTGGTATCGATAGATTCCTCCAAAGTCCAAATTTGGGGGGAAAAATTAAGAACTCAAAAAGTTAAGTGCAACTTTTGACCTTGGCTTATGCTACCTAAGATTGATCTTGTAATATTTTTTAGGTCCTTGCATATCTTCATCCGTGAGAATCGATTCAACGGGGCTAATTTAACTTAGATTTGTTTCTTCTAAATAAAATAGGGAAATAGATCATATCATACCATATGATGTTTTTATTTGATTGAGCAATATCTATTGCGTGTTTAAAAGTTGCGCTTAAATTTCTTATGAATTTTGCATTGATTCGTTTTTTTACATAAACTAGAAAGATAAAGGATTCGCTTCCGGTTGCCTACCTCTTACAAACTGAAATTAATGGAAAAAAAAGCACCGATAAAATTCTATCTGACTGTACCGTTTAGCGAGCGCAAATCCATCCTCGAAATTTGGAAATTTCCCTGAAAGGAACAGATCAGATTCTTTCGAAATTGCCGAAGATAACAAGGAAAATTCCATTGCAAGGATGAGGAAGACGATGCCAAGGTCAATCGATATTCCTTTCCTACTGATCAGCAAAGCCTACGAATGAATAACCTGCAACCACTTCACACGGCCTACGAGTAAGCCTTTCAGCTTGCTTTTGAGTAGTGAGAACATGTACCGAGTAGCGAACGCTTCGGAATTCTTGGTCATCACCGGCTTTGGCATCTCCGACATAAAGATAGTGAAGAAGGGATGGGTCCTCCCTGGCCAGTCCTGCACTGTCTTCGACGTGACGCCGGTGAACTACACCTTCGAGGTCCAAGCCATGAGCGCCGAGAAGCTCCCTTTCGTCCTCCCCGCGGTATTCACCATCGGGCCGCGTGTCGATGACGAGGCAAGCCTCCTGAAGTACGCGAAGCTCTTGTCCCCCCACGACAAGCTGTCCCACCACGCCAAAGAGCTCGTCCAAGGGATCATTGAGGGAGAGACTCGAGTCCTCGCAGCATCGATGACCATGGAAGAGATCTTCCGGGGCGCCAAGGAGTTCAAGCAAGAGGTGTTCGGGAAAGTCCAGCTCGAGCTCGACCAATTTGGCCTGCTGATCTATAACGCGAACGTTAAGCAACTGGTGGATGTCCCAGGGCATGAGTACTTCTCTTATTTGGGCCAAAAGACGCAGATGGAGGCGGCGAACCAAGCAAAGATTGACGTGTCGGAGGCCAGGATGAAGGGTGAGATTGGGGCCAAGCTTAGTAAAGGGCAAACTTTGCAAAACGCGGCAAAGATTGATGCAGAGACGAAGATAATTGCGACACAGAGAGAGGGGGAGGGGAAGAAGGAGGAGATCAGGGTGACAACACAAGTGAAGGTCTATGAGAACGAAAGAGAGGCCGAGGTCGCGGAGGCTAACGCAGAGTTGGCAAAGAAGAAGGCAGGTTGGACTAAGGAGGCCGAGGTGGCGCAGGTGGAGGGCGCTAAATCAGTGGCGCTGAGAGAGGCCCAGCTGCAGAGGGAGGTCGAGAGGATGAACGGCCTGACGCGGACGGAAAAGCTCAAGGCCGAGTTTTTGAGCCAGGCCACTGTAGATTACGAAACCAAGGTAAAACCGGCATCTCTCTTGGCATAGTCTGTTGATAATGTTAGGATTCTCTCTAATGGGATTTCGCTTTCAATGCGAATGCATCCCCTAGTCATCGGCAAGAAAGAATAGTAAAGTAGGACCAGAGAGAACAAAGGAAACTGTCATGCTTTATTTGGTTTACATTAGAAGACGCTTCGCTTGATGTTTGTAAAAAACATTACATCGTTCGTCCTGATCAAGGACCAATACCCCTATGTTTATATTCGAGTTGTTCCACATGTATAGGCGAGATGGAGCAAGAGTACCATAGGTTAATTTAAAGGTACGTAAAATTAAGCAAACTATGTTTATATTCGGGCATGTAGCCCGACATAGCAATTTAAAAGGCTGGTGACCTTCTAGAATCTCAAAATAATTGGTACTATGCTGGAATGTTGCTTCACATGTACGAGAATGTTGACGTTACATTTGGTGTCTCAAGAGGAGTCAGCCATAGTCTGTAAAGTAGATGGTTGGTTGAGGGGATGGGGACTGGTTATGATTGAACTCTCTCAAAGGACACTTGCCTTTTTGAATCTAAATTCCAAGGTACAAGAAGCAAACTGGGAGCTCTACAGGAAGCAGAAAGACGCGGAAGCAGTCCTGTACGAGAAGGGGAAGGAGGCGGAGGCCCAGAAGGCGATTGCTGTGGCTGGTTTCTTCGCGAGGCAGCAGCTTGCCGATGCAGAGTTCTATGCCAAGAAGAGAGAGACCGAGGCACTCGTGGCATTGGCCCAAGCCCAGGGCACTCATCTGCGAACGCTGCTCGAAGCACTGGGGAGCAACTACGCCGCCCTCAGGGATTACATGATGATCAACAACGGCGTGTTCCAAGAGATGGCGAAAGTGAATGCGCAGGCCATCAAGGGACTGCAACCAAAGATCAGCATTTGGACCAGCGGCGAAGAAGGGGGCGACAGAAGCGGGAGCCGGACCGGCAATGCGATGAAGGACGTTGCTGGGGTTTACCATATGTTGCCGCCACTGTTCAAGACGGTGGAGGAGCAAACTGGGATGCTCCCACCGGCGTGGATGGGCATGTCAAGTCCGTCCAATCCAAATTAAGTGGGAGTCAATTGAAACCCAAGAGTTCTGCTTCAGCGTCACGAATAATTTGGTCTTCTGGTCTTGTGAAGTACTTGAACGTGAATAATTTTTTTATTTGCGCACTATACTATCCTTATCAAAGTTTTATTGCTTGAAAAGCTTTCACGAATTTATTTCTGAACGACAATAATCATATTCCGTCGAAAATAAGACATCCTCGAAGCTTTCCTATGAGAATTGTCTCCCTTTCATCCTGATGAAGATGGCGAGCATCGCAATCGTGATGTTGGTGTTGCATTCCGAAAGAACTAGGGGGCCAGCTTCAATCGTTCTCGTGCCAAGTGTTCCACAGCTAATTGCCCGGTGCCTCCATCCAATGCAAAAGGTCACGCCTTGTATAACTGTTCTCCCCTTCTTTTTCGCAGGATTCCAGGGAATTTGCTTCCTCTTCATGGAGTAAAGATTGAGAAGCTCCAGAGAAATTCCTCTAATACGTCAGGACCAAATAATCTAATTCTGAAAAATAAAAAAGGAAGGAAATAAGGGGACCTATTGAGACCCAAACAAAAATATAATTTGAATATAAATAAAAAAAAATTTACTCTCACGGTCGAGTGGGCCCGCTTCCGCCTGCTAACTGGGCCTAAAAAATTCAGCCTAGACATTTTGGTGGGCGGGCCCGCGCACGCCCATGAGCTGCCCACCTGTGGATCAAGTGTAGGTTTTTTTTTTTTTTTTGGGGGGGGCTAAGATCAAGTGTGGTTTAACACACGAAAGTATGGCTTTTAGTCGCTCTTTTATTAGTGCCGTGTCCTCATTTTATTTTTGGCATAGAATCATTGTTGTAATTATGGGTTAATGGATCAACGAAAGTGAGCAAAATGAGATATATTTCTTCATGTCATGTACTTCTTTAATTTGTGTATCTCTTGGATTCGTGTATTTTTCGTTCATGTATATCTTCAATACATGACCTCTCAAACTCTACAAATTGATTTGAACTATTTTTCATTCACAAGGAAAAAGAAAGAAAAACGACGCATCTCTTTACTTTATTTTTGTTTAAGTGTGCTGGTTTCATGAAAAGTTCAATTGTCCTATTTGCATAGATTAGAATATTTAAATAATAAAACACACATTTATCCAATAGCTCAAATTTTTACAACAGTTAGCAATAGTCTCACCAAATCTAATATTGTATCAGAGTTGGAAATCTTGAGTTTGAATCTTTCCAAGCCATATTTGCCTCCCAGTTAAATTTAGTGCTAATACAAATAGCTTCAAGGTGTCATATTTTGGGAGGCATAGTTCGTGAATATGCATATCACCGTTGGTAAGAACTAATTGCTTTAAGAAAATTTGATAATCCATACCCCACCTCCTGTTTAATACTATTGTAATTGTATAAGAGCTGTGCAAGTTCAAATTTGGTTTGTAATTGTGTCTTCTTTACTTGTTAAGAAGAAATATTCAATATTTTTATCGCTTTATCAAAGTTATTTTTCCTGTTTAATGTTTTTAGATTACAACAAACAATATTATGTATATTTTCCAACAATCTTATAGCGATTTGTTTCTTTACTGTTAATGGGTTCATTAGAAAATCGAGATGGCTAATAACAATCAAGTACAAAATAATGTCTAGAATGTTTCTAGAGATGTTCCTTTAGTCGATTCGACCACAGCTATTGGAGAGATTTAGATCTCAAGGCCTAGTTTTGTAGCAATAAATGTTGCGGGCCTTCGGGTTAGGACCATTTATGGTGTTAAACGCACTAATCACATGGCTAATATATCCGGTATTGGTTTTTAAACTAGTACAGGTCAAATGACATATGATTCGGTTTCTCAAGGGGTGGCTCAATAGACTTTGCCCACTTTGTTGGTATTACCTCTAGTAACACCAAACGAGAAAATTGGAGAAATTCACTGGTGTAAGTTTTAAGCAGTGGTAGCAAAGTATGTTTTTCCATCTAGTCATGTTGAATCTGATTAAGTACTTATAGGAGACGTGCTTGTAATTAGTTTAGATGAGTGAGATGTCACAACACTTGAGGCGTTGGAGGCTTGGAAGCACGGTGACTTCTTATACTAAAACTATATCCTTAATTGTTTAGTAAATTCCCTATATAATGTTTATCACAATATTATAATTGCCAACGGTCATGAGAGTCCTTTAAAGAGAAATATAACATAGAGGACACAAGTAATAAGAAATTCGTGGTTGCCAAATTACTAGACTTTAAGATGTCATGAGTCAGATTTAGGGATTGCATAAAATTTTGAACAATATCTTTGTTGAAATCATTTCAAGTGGCGGTCATTATTGAGAAGTTGCCTTCGGGCTGATAAGATTTCAAAAATTATTTAAAGCACAAATTAAAAAAGTGGAGCCTTGAAGATCATATTTAACATCTTAGAATTGAGGAGGACAACAGGAGGATTGCAAACCCTCCTGTGAAGCTAGAGGCTAACATTGTTGAGTCTTCCAAATCCAATTAAGACATGAAGAGGAAGTAGTCTTTTCGAGGAAAAGGAAAATAAAAGGAACAGTTCCAAAAACTCCAAGGAACATATTTTGTTTGCAATAAGCTTGGTCATTGAGTCAAAGATTGCAAGGAGCACTTGAATTGGTGGTTGGACATAAGTGCCACAAATCACATTTGTATGAACAAATAACTTTTATCGTATTATGATAAGGCTAAGGAAGAGGAGAAGCTCTATATGGCTAGCTCTACATCATCAATGATTGTCGGGAGAAGAAAGGTGATTATGAATTTAACATCCAGTAAGGAGATCACGTTGCTAAATGTGCTGCATATACTGAAGATTCAGAAGAATCTAATTTTTGACCCCATATTTATCAAGAAGGGCTTCAAAATTATATTTGAGTCTAACAAAATTATATTTTCCAAAGGGAGATTTATATGGGAAAATGGTACTTGTATAATGACCTGTTTAGAGTCAATGTGGCTTTCCTTGATGTAAACTCGAAATTCTTATACCCAAATACTTTTAATAAAGAGAAGTCTTCAGTTTACACTGTCGTGTCCTTATTTATGGCATGGTAGATTAATACATGTAAACTGTAGTGCAATGAAGATAATAGTAAACTTGGGTTAAATAAAAAGATTTAAGTTGGATGCTTGTTACAAGTGTGAGATTTGTATTGGGGGTAAGTTTACTAAGAAATCTTTCAAATCCATTGAAAGAACGAATGACCCTCTACCATTAGTCCATAGTGATATGTGTGATTTAAAGTTTGTGGAAAGTAGAGGTGGAAAAAAGTACTTCATCACTTTTGTGGATGACCATTCTCAATTTTGCTACGTTTATTTGTTATCTAGCAAAGATAAGGCTATAGGCATGTTTGTCAAATATAAAAATGATTCAAGAACTAACTTGATAAACGAATCAAAGTGTCTAAGTCCAATATAGGAGGAGAATATGGTTCAATAAATTTAAAGGAGTTATGCGTTAGCTAGGGGATAATTATCTAAACAATTACACCTTATACTCCCTAGTAAAATGGAGTTGATGAATGGAAAAATAAAATTCTAATGGAGATGACTATGGCCATGCTCTTAAGTTCGGGTTTACTTTTAAACTTGTTGGGGGGGGGGAG
Source organism: Eucalyptus marginata (assembly GCA_014182565.1). Taxonomy (NCBI): domain Eukaryota; kingdom Viridiplantae; phylum Streptophyta; class Magnoliopsida; order Myrtales; family Myrtaceae; genus Eucalyptus; species Eucalyptus marginata. The sequence continues at coordinate 14,396,543 of CM024594.1, read as the reverse complement.
GGGGAGGCAATTATAATTGTAAACTATATTCATAATAAGACTCCATATGAGTTATGGAATGCAATGTTACCATCTCACAAAATTTTGTAAGTGTGGAAGTGCTTAGCCAAGGTGATGATTTTTTCTCCTAAACAAACTTGGTCTTGATTGGGACTTAAAACAATGAATTGCATAGTCATTAGTTATACTCGAAATAGCAGTGTATATAGATCGTTGGTTCATAAATATGAAAATGTGGAAATCCATGCCAATACTATCTTAGAATCAAGGGATGTTGAATTTTTAAGGATATATATCATTTGAAGAGATATGAGGGTGAACATTGTTAGGAGGGATTTAGAAGATTAAAGTTTGAGAATGATGAAGTTGAGGCCGAAAAAGCCAAACTCTTGAAGGAACAATAGGTTGTGGACTAAAAAATCTTTCAGACCTAATTTTTTGACATACATGTTAGATACACCTATCAAAATGGGTCCACAACCCATTTATGACCAATGTTTGTTTAAATAGGTCGTTAATGGGTTAGGCCTTATTTCCCAAATTACCTATAATAGGTTTTAAAAATAAGGAGACTAAAATCTATGGGTCTTAAATGGGTTTAGTCTAAATCCAATTACAACCCATTAAAGGTACACCTGTCAAAATGGGTCCACAACCTATTTATGAACCCATGTCTATTTAAATGGGTTGTTAATGGGTTAGGCTTTATTTCCCAAATCACGCATAATGGGTTTTAAAAATAAGGAGACTAAAATATATGGGTCTTAAATGGGTCTAGTTTGAATCCAATTACAACCCATTTAACAACCTAGCTCGTGATATCACATACGACACAATCTCACTACAAATGACGATCTACTCTCCCCCTTCACTTCCACATTGCCACCTCCATTGCTTATTGCCGACTTGGCGCCACCCATCTATGGTGGCTGAGGTTTTCCGACAACTCAATAATCACGGTATTGACCATCTTGCACTTCTCGCAAACCCTAATCTCCATTTCCAATGAATAAATCTCTTTGATCACCACCAAATTCCTAAGAATTATCCAAGCCTCCAACTCCGCTGCCGCCTCGACTCCCATCGCTGCGAGCACCACCGGTGTGTGTGCACGAAGTTCACTTTCTTGATGACAATCGATTACTTGGTCTTCCTCTCATTTGGCTCGACAAACCGAGTCTCGTAGCTCAAAGGGAGGCCGATCAGTGCATAAGAGCCAAGCTTCTTGTACTCGACGGGTTTCGAAGGGATCGGTGTTTTTGTTGCTGGGTATTATGTTTTCTCTGTTTGCTTACTTTTTTGTTGAGTTTGCCTAGAATTTTTGTTTTCAAGGAGTGAGTTGGTGCTTTTAGTTGGCTGGATTGTTGAATTTGAATTTGATAGTTTAAAATCGGAGAGGGTTATGTCCTTTCTGTTGTTTTTTGTGGATTGTCAATCCATTAGAGCTACTTTTGGCTTATTATAGTATTGGGGCTTGAAGAATGGTTGTTAACTGCATCAACAACAATGAGCCTGTCTCTACTGAAGTTTAGAGATAGCTTATTGATTTTGTTCATTCACGAGCCTTATGACCCTGCATTTTCACATTATATGTAAGATAGACCATTATGTGTTGCCATTGTTCTTGAAGTGGGATGTAATGCGAGTTAGATCTAGGATCGTGCTCAAGAAGCTCTGTAATTTCTTCAGTTTTGTAGTGAATTGAATCATGATTTTCTAATACAAAAATCAAAACTTCTTCAACAGTATAGCCTGTTGTGTGCTTGACATGCAACACAAAGGAAGCCTTCCCTCAGTTGATCCTTTCCAAGGACAGTACGAAGAATTAGATCCTCATAATTAATCCTAGCATGTCTAATTTTGCTTAGGCATTTAGTCCCTCGAAGACATATAAACCACTTCAGCACCACAATTGATTTTGTCCTATCCTAGCTATCATGAGAAATGGCATCAACTCTTGATCAATTTGTGCACGAGAGGACAACCTTTCTCTTAAGAGATGCTCTATAATGATAAACATTCCATCCCTAGATTCCTAACAAAAAGCATCCTGATGTCACTTTCACAAAGTAGTTGAATCAACCCTTCTACATCTCGAAGTCACAAAACACGGGAGAAGTACACTATCTGTGACATCCCAAATTTCATTGACCTTCATTAAAGTAATGGAATCATTAGGAGTTCAGATTATTTTAAATCGGGCCAAGAAGTGAACCCGATGGACCGTGAGGATCGAATGGGCTTGAGAAATAAGTGGGCCACATGAATTGGACTTGTGAATTCGAGTGAGAGATAGTGGGCTTGGACTTGGTTTAAGTGGGCCAAGGTTCGGGATTCTTAGGATCGAAGGTTTAGTTTAGTGGGCCGGGATTGTTATGGATTAGGCCCATTGGGCCAAGGATAGATAAATTAGGCCCAAGTAATTTTATTCTTGGTTAAGATTTGTAGATCACAATTAAGATAATTTAAATTAGTGATTGTGATGCTAATATAAATTTCTGACTTTAGTATTTTGTGATGGATTCTTTTTAGACTAACATTAACTAGTTGATACGTTGTATATGTTGCAATTTCGTGTAATTGAAACCAAGTGGAAACAAAAGGAATTAATTGAAGAACATTAGCAACTAATGTTATAACTAATAACATGAATTAAAACCTAATTAAAATTGAATGACAAATGGTGAAGGAATTCCTCAATTGAAGCCGCGACACACCCTTTCCCTCCTCTCCCTCCGTTTTCTCTCCACCACCCACGGTTTTCTTCTCAAATCCATAGAACCGAAAATGGCAACTTCAAGGAAATATAATCATTAACTAAATCCAATCATTTCACTAACCTAGGACTAGCTTATAGCTTATTTTCCCCTCATAAATTCGAAATCCTCTCTCTCTCTCTCCTCAAAACCGAACAAACTCATCTTCATCTTCTTCTCTTCTCTCTCGGACGGGCAGTGAAGAACCAGCAACAAAACCAGCCATTTTTCCTCTTGCATGTGAAGTTTTGGTGTTGTTCTTGAAGTGTTTTTGTGTTAGATTGATAGCTGAACAAGGTAAGGAAAAATAGAACTCTAAATTGAAGTGTATCCACTACTTCATCAAGAAAGCTTGTGGATCTAACCAAGCTATGAGGAATATGAGATGTAGTTGTTGTTTTATGGTTAAATTGAGTTGAGTAAGTGATGGATTAGGGATAGAAGTCATTGCATGTTATATTCGAATCATGCATGTTGCGAATTCCAAATGTAAGTGTGCTGTCTTGTGAAGAAAAGTGATGAGAAGTGATGGTTTTGTGTTGTTTTGAGCTTGATGGACCTAAGAGTGAAGCTAGAAGTCTTTGCATGTTGTTTTTGAGCTTTGCATGTTTCGAAAATTTGATGAAAGTTGGCTGTTTTGTTGAGCGAAGTGATGAAGTGGATGTCGAGTGTGCTGTTTTGGTAGAATTCGTGATCAGTGGCTTACGGGTGCAACGACACTTTGAGCCGAGCTGTGGAATTGATCATTTGTTAAAGAAAGATATGTTTTGAGTTGCTGTGAGTAAGCATTGGAGTATTTTAGAAGAGATTTGTGGATAGATAAGTTGTTTCGTTGAGTTAGAAGTAAGAAAAGTGATGTATCTATTCGGTTCTAGGCGAAAACAATTATAGATTCTTTTTGTTTGTGTTTAATTCTCTTTATGTATGTTAATAGAAATATGAAAGAACCATTTTACATGATGGAACATATATAAGATTGAGTTATACACGTAGTTATAATAATATAAATATATAAAAACGTAGAAATGGAGGTCAACTTAGTAAAGTCAGTAAACTGTTTTTGTGATAAATGGTATGACCTTTACTGATTATGTGAACTTTCTGTATTTACCTAGTTAGAATTGGACTTCGAGTTCTTAATGAAAATTGTAGAACACATCTTAAGGAATAATGTGTCAAAATTTGAGATTAAATGAACAAGAATTGATTAGTAAAAAAAATTTCTTAGTGAATATAAAATCTGGACGTCAGTATAGGGTAATAATAAAGATTACAGTAATTTTTTTTCTTAATACAGCAAGATTCGAAATTAAGTTTCTTCACGGAAGTTGTTGATCTATGTCTCTAGTATAACGTACTAAAATTTGGTAATATTTTGACAAGAATTGATATATTTTCTATTACCAAAACAGAAACTGTGCATTGAACTAATAATGTGTCCTAATCCGAGAACTTATATATACTGTGTTATATAATCGACTCATGAGGTATTTATATATATATAAAAAGTCTAATAAGCTCACGGTAGACATAGTCTTAGGCCACATACATCATTAGAAATATAAGTGCATATAGTACCATGCGAGTGCAATGTGTGCGGTGCATAGTGCTTGATTATGGAATGAATATTTGTTCGGCATGGTATGGGACATGTCGTAATGGATTTTATCTTATAATTTGGACACGCGCGTGTGCTAGGATCATGAGAATTAGATACCTAGATAGATACTTTGGAGTCTTTTCTTTTGCATACGATAAATGCATTAATCAAAGGTGTGGTAGTGTGAAATGTGTGCCTAAGAGAGTGAACGAACCCATCGGTACTGAGATACCGGTGATGCCCCCGGAAGTTTGGGATGCCCTTGCTGAGTGGTCTTGGATGCCTCGGTAGAGAGATACCGGGATGCCTCGGAGTGAGATGCCCTTGTGTGTGATCAAGGATGCCTCAGCAGTGTGTGATACTGAGATGCCTCGGAGTGAGATGCCCCTTGCTGTGTGGTCTTGGGAGGACCTCGGTTGTGTGATACCGGAATGCCTCGGAGTGAGATGCCCATAATAGAAATATTGTGGAAGTCCGGATAACGTACTTTTCGGAAGTGACTCGATCAGGCCGGCAGAGTTTCGGTTATGACTGATTCGAGGGTGGATCATATGCACACTAAATATAATTCTATTTGGCGAGTGAGTTCATGCATTATTGTTGCATTGTATCATGATATGAAATTGATTTTTGAAAAGGTAAGTATGGAGATGGATGCATACAAGGTGATTATCTAGGTGGTGTCTAATTGACTATGCTTGTGACAATTATACTGTTATGTTCTGAATTGTTTGGATTATGATTCCCTGGTAATATTGATGGTTGTGGATTATTTAAGTTAGAGTTTTATTATTCTTTACTGGGCATAGATTTGCTCATACCTTACATTTTTCAGATTGATAGTATGGACGTGCCGCCAGTAGCTCGTTACGATGTGATAACAAACATTGAGGTTACTTTTACCGATGTGTATGATGATGACGTTGAGCTGACCTTCTCCAAATACGAGGCCACGTTATGGATGGATGATGGTAGAGCGGAGATGACTCCCTTGATGTTTGTTGCTTGGTTTATCAAGCACGATGGTGCAATGTTTGGCCCCGTACCTTTTGGAAACGATGGAGCAGGAGCTGGGACGGATGGCGCCTAGACGCCTTTGATCACGAAGAAGCTGTCTAACTTTCTTTTCTTTTTGCACGTGGGCTTGTGTGGGAACTTATGAAGTAGATACCCTCACCCTCTTATCCCTGGTTTATGTTGCGCCTTACTTTTGCTATAAATATGCTGTATATAAAGGCGAGGAACATGAAAGAAGTCCAGGTCGATAAAATTTTGTAGGCCCTATAATGATAAAGAAATGAAGCTTCTTGTGATCTTATCTATGTGGACTATATTAATCATTGGTAGAGTAATAGTAGGATAACCTCAAAATACAAACTATAGATTTTAAATAATCCATGTTATACATGCTAACCTTCAATGGTAAATACTATAGATACCTAAGAAGGAGGTTATAACTAAAGGAAGATAATAATATTAATTATAATTAAGTTTCCGCCTGTGCTTAGTACGTGATGCCCTGGGACGTCACACTATCAGTGCCATAAGTTGTGTACGGCGCTCACTTTGGTGCCAAAAGTTTTCGTCAGATCACTTAAGTGTTAAATTGGAGGAAAAACGATCACTTTGGTGCCATCGGCAAAAGATTTCAGCCAAAATGATTACGTGGCTTTTTAAAAAATAAAATAAAATCGACAATGCCTTTAAACGACGTCGTTTTCGGTCCTCCTTAAGAAAACGACGTCATTTTGCCGTCCTACATGGATGGCCTCACAAAAATGACGCCGTTTAACTCATTTAGGGATTTTTTTTTTTCATTTGAGGATTGAAATTAGGGTTTTTCCGTCGTCGCTCGGCCTCCTCCGTCTCTGAGCCGCCGTCGCTCACTCAGCCGCCATTACTCGACGCTATTCAAACGCCCTCGATGGCACACAAGGGAGCACTAGCCCCGATCGCTGGAGCCTAGGTACTGGAAGATGCAGGCCACGCACTCGTAGGGAGATCGGAGATGGAGAGGGAGACATCAATGGCGGCGCACTTGTCGGCGGCCTCCCCGAGCACCGGCTAGATCACGGCCTTCGACTTGGCCGTCGAGTGGCTGTCGTCGAGGTTGGGGTCGGGGTCGGGGTCGGGGTCGGGGTCGGAGCCGCGGCAGTCGAGTGGCCATCGTCGGGGTCAGGGTCGGGGTCGGAGCCGCGGCCACCGAGTGTGGGGGCCGTCGAGGACGGTGACTGGTCGGAGATTTAGGGTTTGAATTGGGGGAGACACCAAACGACGTCATTTTGGTGTTAGAATGCTAACTGTACTCTCCAGCAAGCCACATCAGCTTCAAAAATTAATAAAAAAGTGCCACGTCGGATTTCTGGCCAACCGGATCGGAGTTGGCACCAAAGTGAGCATTTTTCAAACTTTTTGGCACTTAAGTGATCCGACAGAAACTTTTGGCACCAAAGTGAGCGCCGTACACAACTTATGGCACTGATAGTGTACTTATCCTCACAAAACCCCATCTTTACCTAACGTGAGTATGGGATAAATCAAAGCATGATATGTGGACAGAATATTGTAATAATATGTCCATGGTTGTAAAAAGGTTATTTTTAACTTTTGGGATCTTATAAGCTCTCCTTCGGACAATTTTTGTCTAGTGTCATTATTGACCTCTAGAAATATAAAATTTGTTTAAGGAAAACTTTTTAGTTAATTCTTTACAAGAACAATTTCTAAATTGGAAATTTCCAAGTAAATTCACATATCACAAACTATGCCAATGGAAAAATTTATTAATTTAGTTCTAAACTTATTATATAGATTTTAATGCAATCCAAAACTTTTCAATTAATCCAATGGAGAATTTGCAAGTATTTTCAAGCCAATAAATCTTGTGGTAAGATTTATCAATTCCTTTGTAAGATTGAATGATTGTTTAGAGAATAATTGTGAGGGCTAATCGCAGTATCAATTATTGATTATAAGTGGGAGTTGGAAAACATGAGTATCGAGTGACTTGAGTGTGTTATAATCTCCACTCCATCTATTGCTCTACAATTTAATCCTATGTGGCTCTTGCCATGAAATAGGTTTTATTGACTAAACCACATATATCTGATATCCAATTGATTTTCTTGTTTTGCTTATTTTATTATTCTATCACTCATTTTGCATAATATAAAAAACTTTCAAAGTGACTGGAAAAGTGAAAATAAGTTTAGAGACAAGACTTAAGATTTTGGTCGTTGGTCAGTTGAGAACTTCTGATTTTATTTGGGTGAATCGGATTTCTAAGATTTTAAAAAATCTGTAATCAAGTTTCGAGCTCGCCCCTTGTGGAGATTAGCCATAGCAATCATTTGTGGCAATTTTTCAAGATATTACATTGGAGTCATGCCGATGAGATTTTCCACTTCTGAATATAATGGCGACAAGTTTGAGACTTTATTAGGACTTTTTATAATCTTAAATCTTCAACTGACCAAAATAAAACTAATTCCTTGATTAACCAACAACCAAAAGTTTAAGTCTACTTATGCACTATGAAAAACTTATCCAAATGGGGACAAATTGCACAGAAATAATTACATGCCCTTAAAGTATCTCATATTACAGATACATTTTGCCATAAAAAGAACTTCATAGATTTACATATCAGATCTGCAAGTACTCTATATGGTATGCCCTCAACTTCTAAACGAGATGGTGGTTGTGGTGGTGATCGTACCACCCATATGGCTATATATATGTAGGGATTTTGTTTAATTTCAAACAAATAATTAAACCATCAATAATTAAACCATCTTATCATAGCTTAAAGAAAAGTGAGAAAAGAAGGTCAAACTCAAAGAGTTTGTTTATCCATGGGCGATCTTTGCCTTATGTCTCTCTGCTTCATTGGTATGGTTTAGTTTGAGGGGAAAATAAAAGACACATGCCATCACTTTTGTTCGGCGCTCATTTAAGAGTCATGACTTTTCGACCATTTGAATATTATAACTTTAGCATGTCGCTTGGAACTTATGATAGATGTTTTTTGACAAATTATGATATTTAATTGATCGTTTAAAAAGTTAAAGCACTTAAATGAAGTCGTATAGCATATGTAGCACTTGTGTTGTCCTTATTCCATTTAGTTTGATAAGCTTTTATCAAGTAATTCAATCAGATCCAATTATACTTGGCTATTAGAAAACTTAAAGGACATAAGGATGAACACGAAGTAGGAAGTTTCAAAATTCAAATGCAAAAGTTGTTTTTTAGCCTCGTTTTATGGGCAAACTATACGGAAGGGCTCCGCAATTCGGGAAATTATACCCACACTGGTTCATGTTGTGATTTATTTGTTTGAACAAATTATAAGAACAAGACGAGATTATGAAATTATTTCGATTCCTCTAAGGCTAATAGCTGGAATTTGCAAATTTATGTCGCTATCATTTTCCCATGACATACAGATGTTGCAACAATTTCGACAACTTGAATATTCTAAATTTAATCGTTTTATTAGTTGTTGTAGCTATTAATATATTATATGTAATTGTAACATCCTCGATTCCAAGCTCGTAAGGATTGGCCATAAGGTCCAAAAAGGATCGATCATAGGCCATTGGCCATTGATCGATCGGTTCGATCGGCAAGGAATCATGGATTGATATGGTTCGACCGATCGACCGGTCATGAACTGGTCAAGGTGTCGGCTGTGAATTTCTACCGACCATAGCGATGGGATAGGATCACCAACTCATAAGATGACTTTTTGATCACGAGGATTGGTCATGGGATGATTTTAGATCGGCGGATGGTCATGATCGATCATAGTGCCTGGCCGCGGGTGATTCCGCCCAGCTATGTACCAATACATGGACGATCCGACTTGATCAAATATGATCATCTTCCAATTCTTAGTGATTGGAAATGATTCTTAAATTGGTGATGTCCGATCGTGGATTGGTAATGCACCGACCATGAGACATATGAATGGATCAGGTGCCGACTGGAATGAGCTTGGGGATAGACCCAGCTATTTCATCACTAATTCTAAGGTCCATGAGTGCCTTGGCTTAGTGCTAAGCTAGGGGTAGCCTTAAGATTGGCCTTGAACTAACCGAAGGACAACCGACCCTTTAGGCTGACTGACCATCTAAACGAACGGTTCGAGCAAGCATGGGGCGTGATGTCCGAATCTCGGGTGTACGTGATTTGATTTTTTTAGGCGTACCTAATGATCCATTCTCTGGCCCCGAAACCAACTTAGACGACGGAATTCTCTAGACCACCTTATTGAGAAAGAAAATGACAAAATGGAATTCTCTTAAGCACCCTCGTTTCTTCATAGAGGAAGTTGACTTATCATTCCACCTAGATTTTTTTTAGATATGATCATGATTACCAATGATTTACCTTGGGGATTAAGCAAAGTATCCAAGTCAAGTGTTCCAATAAAAATAGAACACATTGAAACTAATTATGGCTATTCTATAGCTTTGATAACACCCTATCTTTTAGAGTGCCACCTATCCATAATGAGTTGTCCCCTTAATAATGAGCTAAATACTAATGTGGTCCAATGAAATGGAGACAAGCAAGGCCTTAAATGATGACACTAAGTTATTAGATCTCCACCTCATAAGTCTAAGTGTCCACTTGAAAATTTGGTAATGATGGCTTGAGATTTGCCTTGGAGAAGAAGTCGATGACTCATAGGCTTAGGTGTCCTCTAGAATTTTAGGTTATGATGAGCCTAAAGGATAGCCTTGGTGAATAAGGCAAAGACCAACCAATCAAGAGAAGACAATAGACATCAAGGGGCTTATGTGTCCCCTAGGGCCATGGGCACATCATAAGCCTAAAGTGAGCCTTGAAGGGTAAGTAAATAGATGGACCAATCACAATCAAACACAAATAAGCATAGACGCCAACTAAGGAGACTAGATAGGCCAACTCATTCTTTAGGCTTAATCATGACATTGGCACCAATAATTGAAGAGGAGGAGGCCTATAAATAGGAGAAAACATCCTCACATTTTGGAGACTTAGCCATTCTCTCATTTCCTCTTCCTTTCTCTCTCTCTTTCACGTCCTTCTCCCCCAAGCCGCCTTAGGAGCCGTTTGGTCACTAAACGAGCATCTTGGAGTTAGGTTCAAAAGTTGTAAGTAGAATCTCTAACTCTTTGCTAGGGCGATAGCCTACGTTGTCGAGTTTAGTGGTGTGCTCACTCGTGTAAGCTGCATGTATGTTGTAATGTTCCTTTGTACGGTTTGCCCATGTTTGCATGCTTGAATGTGTTCATGCCCTGGGACAAGATCGAGGTTCATTCGGCTTGGAATCGACATCAAATCGGGATGGCCTAAGCCGCAAGGCCATAGATCGGCACTAAAGCATGCCGGTTTCAAGTCTTGCTTGGTGCAGACATCGGTTTAGGCATGCGGCTCAAGCCACGAACTAAGAATCATGCCCAACATATCATATAACATTATATCAAGAACCATGGCACACTCACTTGAATGAGCACGCCTTTGGGCCTTGTATGAATCCACTAAGATGAAAGATGAAGAAGCGGCTTGTGTGATGTGAGAGAGCTAGTACGAACACCTAGAGGGGGGTGAATAGGTGTTAAAGCAATCTTTACAAAAACTTAATAGCTTAATTCATCTTTTGATAAAGATAGACCGAAGATGTAAAAGACAGTAAACAGATATATAAAACTATAAGTTAAAGTAAAGAGTTTAGAGAAAGAGAATTGGAATACAGAGTTTATAGTGGTTCGGCTTAGATCAAGCCTATGTCCACCTTGAGTTTTGTCTCTGGTAAACGTTAGACTTCTTTCCTGGGAGTCTCTCAAACTAGTAAAATTTTGCGTGATCATTTCTCTTCACATTATTTTCTACACCTATCGACCTTTCCTTACGTGTGCCTTCACCAACCCAGAGGGAGATGAGCTATTCCTTCTTCCTGGAACGCGAGTCTGAGGTTAAAATTGGTTTGTAGCAACGATGCAGGGTTTTTCCACAAGTAATAAGTTTTGTCATCTCATGCTTTACATATTTCACCAGCATAGAAACTCAAAGCATGAAGCTGTGTGGTTTTCATGATCTGAAGTGAGTCCAAAGCAAAAGGGAGTTGCGATTTGGTTTGGAGAAAGAAGATGAGGCTTGGCTCCAGCACTCATTAGAGAAGCTTCCACCTTCTCTTTGCATACACCCACGTGAGATTTCATGTGTTCTTTGTATACCTAAACATGTGGGATTGTCCAACTATTGATTTCATGCAAAGATGCAGTACCCTAAGGGTGACGAGATTTTAGGCATGGGTGCAAAATTTTAGCTTGCAAATTGGTAAAATCCATAGTATGTGATCTCATTGCTTGGATAAGTGCTGGGATGGGGTGAATTGACTATTATTCTCTTTGAGCATTTTCACAAAGGGTCCTGCACGAGCTATGAAACGTGTGAATTTAAGATTGCATGGGTTTATTATTCGGTAAAGGGTTAATTGCCTATCATTCTCTCTAAGCATTTTCACAAAGGGTCCTGCACCAGCTATAAAACGTGCGAATTTAAGGTTGCATGGGTTTGTTCTCACCGAAGTGTTAGAGGTCTAGAATCCATCCAAATTAAAAACGCACCAAGACGCAAGGGAGTTTGAACTGAAATCTTCTTAAGGAATTCCCTTTCTTAAACCTTCAACATTGTTCACCGAGAAATTGGCTCACACTGTAAGGACAATTAAGGAATTTCAAACGAGGAGAGTTTTTCATGGAAAGTAAGCATTTAATTTACGTAACATTACCCCTTTTTTAGTGGAGGGGAAAAAAAAGATAGTTGTCCTTTCCTCGGATAGTAATTCAATGAGCGGGTAGGTGGGTATTTGGGTTGTGTATAGAAATTTAATAGTTTGATTATTCTTTACCATTTTATGGAAAGTAGCTTGGAGAGGATTAAGAAGTGGATTAGATGAATTTATTTTTGAGCCAAAAGTATAGATATATATATATATATATATATATATATATATATATATCTATTAATTAGTTTCCTTTGTTTTTTTCTCCCTTCAGATTCTCTTCTTAATGATGATCCTTCCAAGTAAGGATGATAGGTTTCACGGTAGGTAGGTTCTAAGCCTAACGCTTGAAATTTACCCTATTAAAATAGATTTCCAATTTTTGAATTCTGAATCCTACCTAATTTTTCCACTTCGATTCTAGGATGTACTTGAGAATCTATTTTTCTTTTGACCCTTTTCATTTTTTAAAAGCAAAATAATTTAGTAAAAAATGAACAAAGGCAAGCAAGAGAAGGCAAGTTATGAACAAGTTAGGGTAAGCCACAAAGAAGTAAGGAGGGGGAGGAGTCGAGAGCAAGAAAGAGTTGTGAAGTGATGAAGTGAGGTTAAAGAAAACAAGGAAAAAGAGACAATGGAGAAAAAGATTTCAAGAGAAAAATTAAGATTTTTATATGCTAGTTCATACATGAAATGGATCAAGAACATTACTCCGGAAACTAGTAGATTATCCCATGTTCACCTCAAAATATTTTCGATATGGGGATGATTATAAAAAAAATAGTCATAAACCTATTATACGAATGTCCATTCAATAAGAAACTTTTCAATTTGATCATTTTAGTCCTAAATCTTTTTATCGATTTGCCAATGTAGTTCTTGAAAGAAGGCAAGAGAGAAAGCAAGAGAGGAAGGAAGAAGGTAGAGAGAACGACGTAGAGGAATTTTGATGTATTCTCTTCGATATATTGTTGAATGTACAATTCTCCTAATAAATCATACAAGCTGTATTTTGTGCAAGGAAGTAAATGATCTAAAGAATCAATCTAGATTTAAATCTAATATTCAATTGTCATATATACACAAATCATGATCAATTAAGATATCGGATAATCCGCATATCTTCCAACACTCCCCCTCAAGCTGGTGGCTTGTAGATGTCCAAAACGCCTAGCTTGTTTAGCAGATATGCGTGTTGTCTTTGACACAAGGGCTTGGTGAACATGTCTGTTGGCTATTCCGTTGTCCCAATTCTTCTTGTCTCAATTACTCATTCTTGGATCTTTTCCTGTGTAAAATGACAATCCACTTCTATATGATTGGTTCTTTCATGCACTATAGGATTAGATGCAAGTTTAAGAGCCGCATCATTATCACAATACAACTTCGTGGATCCTTGCACTTCTACTCTAAGATCCTTGAGTAATCCTCGTATCCAAACTATTTGACATGTAGCCTTGGCCATAGCTCGATACTCTGCTTCGGCTGAGGATAGAGACATAGTGGCCTGCTTCTTGGTCTTCCAAGAAAGGAGAGATTCTCCCAACTTAATACAATATCCAGTGACAGATATTCGACTAATAGGGCATGTTGCATAGTCTACATCACAATATGTTGTCATCCTTAAGTCACATTTTTTAGATAGAAGTATCCCAAGTCCTGGACATTTCTTCAGATATTTCACGACCTTTAAGGCTGCATCCAAATGAGAACGCTTTGGCTGGTGCATGAACTGGCTAAGTGTCTGAACTGCATATGAGATATCAAGTCTAGTCATTGTCAGGTATATAAGTTTCCCAACAAGTCTTTGATAGCCTGATGAATCGCTGAGTACGGGATCATCATTTCGAGATATTCCTTTATCATAGTCTGCGGTGGTCAACTTAGTGTTTTGCTCTATGGGAATTACAGCTGGCTTGCATCCTGATAGACCTGCTTCTGATATGATCTCTAATATAAATTTCCGCTGACTAAGGGAAATTCCTTTGTCAAATCGGGCAATTTCAATTCCAATGAAATATTTTGGTGCTCCTAAGTCTTTAATATGGAAGGTGACATTCAAATATTCCTTGAAATTCTCTATAGAGGCTCTATCATTTCCCATAACAAGTATGTCATTGACATAAATCATCAGATAGATAGATGACATACCTTTAATTCGTGAGAATAGAGCATAATCGTGCTTGGATTGCTTGAAGCCTGCTGTTGTAAAAGCGCTAGCAAATTTAGCGTACTATTGTTTGGATGCCTGTTTTATTCCATAAAGGGATTTACGGAGACGACACACCTTATTCTCCCCCTGTCTCCGTATGCCTTGAGGAATATTCATGTAGATTTCTTCATCCAAATCACCATGGAGGAAGGCATTATGGACATCCATCTGGTGTAGATGCCAGTCATTAATGGCGGTGGCAGCTAAGAATGAACGTACTGTAACATCTTTGGCAACTGGAGAGAACGTCTCGTGATAGTCAAAACCTTCTCTTTGGGTGAACCATTTTGCTACTAATCTTGCCTTGTACCGTTCAATAGAGCCATCAGCACAATACTTGATCTTATAGACCCATTTGCATCCAATCGGTTTAAGATGAGGCGGTAACGGAACAAGATCCCATGTATGATTATCAGTAAGTGCCTTCAATTCTGCCTTCATGGCTTCTTGCCATTTTGAATTAGTGGATGCTTCGTCATAACTGGACGGTTCCTTGTCGTCGGATAAACGACTAATACAACATCTATGCTCCTGAGATAATCTATGAAAAGAGACATAAGAGGAGATTGGATACTGAATACCTGGAGAATTGTGAGTAGCACAGACATAATCTTTTGTCCAAGTTGGAGGTCTTGTAGCCGTCTAGACTGCCTAGGATACTCAACTCCAGTTGTAGATTGTGATGCCTCTGGTGAGGAAGTTGGTGCAGTGTCATGTATTTCCACATTGGCAATGGAATCTTCTAATGTATCTTCCTGAATATGTTCTGAAGAAGTCAAGTTTGTATTGGAATTTGGCGAAACCAAAGCTGGAGAAGGATCAAGACTCCTTGGCTGTGCTACTGGTATGTAGGAGAGATCTTGATATGAAGCCTCATTAGAGAGAAAATTCTAATGTCTGGGGACTGTCTCTAGGCCTTCATTTGAAGATGTACTTTCAGAAAACGGAAAAATATTCTCATGGAAAATTACATCACGACTTACTAAGAATTCTCTTGTGGAAATCTCAAGAACCCGATATCCTTTCTGCAGATTGGGATATCCCATAAAGATGCATCGCCGTGCACGTGGTCTCAATTTATCTCGAGATCCCATTGTTGCGACATAAAAAAGACATCCGAAGATCCTGAGGTGGTTTAATTCAGGCTTCTTCCCAAACAGCAGCTCAATGGCGTTCGCCCATTGAGGATTCGAGTAGGCATTCGATTAATAAGATAAGCTGTTGTGGTGACACAGTCGCCCCAAAAATTTTCCAGAATGGACGCCTGAAATTTTAAGGCACAAGCAACTTCCAGCGGATGGCGATGCTTTCATTCAACCACTCCATTTTGTTGTGGTGAATAAACGCATGAATGTTCGTGTTGAATTCCATGAGAATTTAATAACAGGGAGCATTCATGACTAAAAAATTCTCTCCCGTTATCAGTACGGATCCACTGAATGAATTTCTCGAATTGATTCTTGGATAGTTGAATGAAATTTTTCAGGTGAGAATAGACTTGCTTCTTAGATTGCATCAAGTAAATCCATGTTGCCCGAGAATAGTCGTCTACTATATCGTAAGAAAATAACGAGAACCATCATGATTGACTGTATGATATGGTCCCCAAATGTCCACATGAATCAATGCAAAAATGTCACTAGTCCGTGAAGTACTAGAAGGGAATGGTGTTCGTGATTGCTTTGCAAGAGGACAAATAGGACACTCAGGATATGGAAAGGAAGCACTATGACCCAATCTCATATGCATAGTAAAATTTCTATCATTGGTAGTGGAATTACACAATGATTTCTTATTCAAAGAATTGCAGGAAAAATTGAAATTACTTGGAAAATTCGTCCAGAAATAAAGTCCTTTAGAAAGATTACCCAAGCCCATAAGTCTGCCAGTTGAAAGGGCCTGAAATAAACAGGTGTCAGCATCGAAAAATACCCGGCATGAATTTTCTTCGTAGGCTTTAGACACAAATATGAGGTTGAATTCGAATTCTGGGACATAAAGCACATTCTGGAGGATAATCTAAGGACTGAGATTCACTGTTCCTGTCACTTTGACATGAGTAATATTGCCGTTGGGTAATTGTACGGAGACAGGATAATTTAAGTTTTCATTCATATTTGAAAAGAATCCCTTGTCGCATATAATATGGTCACTTGCCTCAGAATCGATAATCCATACCTTTCTAGAAATAGAATTGATTAGGCAATGTGAAATACCTGAGAAACTACCCCATTTATTGGATATATCCATTTTCTGTAATGCCTGCATGAGTTGCTAGTACTGACCAAATGAAATAGGCTGATCGATTTTTGGACCAGTTGGTCTAGTGACCTAATAGGCTGTGGAAATTTTTTTTCTCCTTATCACCCGGTTTCCCGTGCAATTTCCAACAACTGTCAATGGTATGATTAGTACGCTTGCAATAATCACAAAAAATTTACCCTTTCCTTTAAAATTCTTTGCGAAATTTCTGGATGACGTGGCGAAGATCTGGCCATCCATTCCTTTGATCGTGATCTCTTGTCTGCCGTCCGATCCAAGCGCAATCTCGCCCCCTTGAGCACCGTCCGATCCTCGCCTGTAATCTGGGCCGTTCGATCCCCGCGTGTAATCTGGGCCGCTTGTTCCATCCCTTTTAAAGGATCGTGGATCAGCGTTGTCGAACCCTAAGGGGTTCTTTCTATCTCTTTCGCGAGCTAGGGTTGGAGCAGTCTTGGCGGCCGCATCTCTTCGTTCACCGTGGGCAGCGAGAGCAATGCTCTCGCTATTTCTCATGTGTTCAGTTGATGCAAGTCGCTGACTCTCCTCCTACATCACCAACTAGAAAATACGTTCAATCGATGGCATGGGATCCATGGCTAGGATCTGTGATCGAAACGTGAGGTACGATTCGTTTAGAATCATGAGGAATCTCGTGGCTTTTTCTCTTTCTTTGATTTGTTTATAATGTTTGAGGGTAGATTCCGGCCCTTCAAGCTTTTCTTTTGCTGCCTCGAGTTGATTCCATAGAGACGATAGCCTATTGAAGCAGGTCGTGACTGTCGTGTTTCCTTGTTTGAGCTCGCTGATTTCCTGCATTAGATTAAAAATCTTTGCTTGATCCAGTTTACCATACATTTCTCGTATGTTTTCCCACATCGTTTTGGCATCCTCTGTGGGTGGAAGCCCAGCCGCGACCTCTGGGGATAGGCAATTGCCGATCCATGTTCGGATGAGGTGATTGCATTTCCGCCAATGTCGGGCTAGGCGTTCATCGGAGGGAATTGCGATGGTTCCATCAAGGAAACCGTCTTTGTCCTTTGTTATCAGTGCCCGCCGAAGCTCCTGTGACCACTTCAAATAGATCTTTGCTCCAGTCAGTTGCTGGCTTATCAATCGAAGCTCCGGTCCGTTGGTGGTGGAGACATACAAAGGGTCACCCAGTTCTGGTCGCCCAGTGAACGCCGCCGTTGGAACGGGCAGAAATTCGGGCATGAAATTCGGGTAGGGATTCTTCCCTTGACCCAATTCGCCCGACCCGACCGGATAACCCGCATTGAGATATCCCGGGTAGGGATTATGTCCCGTACTCGATTCGCCTGACTCGCCCGTCTGCTCCATCCTGATGGTTGGGCTTGCCCCATTCGTGGCTAGCGGGCCCCCATCGTGACTCTGGTGGCCCACGAAACCAGGCGGTGATGATCTTGGGCTTGGCCCAAAATAAAGTGGATATGGGATCCACTGGTATGGTTGGCCCGTCGTGGGTTGCCCCAACTGGATCTGAGCCTGCGTGGGCCGCCATTGCGCGGGTTGGGCCTGAATTAATTGTTGATCAGATATTGAGATTGTCGCAGGGAGATTCTCGATCTGCGGAACTTGAGGACTGCCTTCTTCTCCAGTGTTCCTGCCGTCGGCAGCCAGATTGGAGTCCTGCTAAGAAGTCATGGTGAGTTTAAATCCTCTTCCTTCGAGAGTATGCCTTCTAATGCCGAAGGATTAATCCCTTTGCAGGTTGGGAATTCTCTTCGGCAGCAGTTTGAGGCGAAAGCGAGTTAGAAACCGAGAGGCTCTGATACCATGAAAGAAGGCAAGAGAGAAGGCAAGAGAGGAAGGAAGAAGGCAGAGAGAACGACGTAGAGAAATTTTGATGTATTCTCTTCGATATCTTGTTGAATGTACAATTCTCCTAATAAATAATACAAGCTGTATTTTGTGCAAGGAAGTAAATGATCTAAAGAATCAATCTAGATCTAAATCTAATATTCAATTGTCATATATACACAAATCATGATCAATTAAGATATTGGACAATCCGCATATCTTCCAACAATTCTAGCCAATTTTAACAAGTAACTACTCACGTGGATGCCAATCATCTCACATGCCACGGTGACAGCCTGTCAGATTTCCGATGATTCTCATCGAAATTCACATTTTAGTGATTTTTTTTCTAATAAAAAAGTGGCACTTAACTGATTCGATAAAAATTATTAGCATAAAAGTGAGCGACATACAAAAATTTTGACATTTCTGATATCTTTTAGCCAAAATTTGAGTATGAAAGGCGATTAATTAACTTGCCCCAAATATCCACTATTCAGATTGGAAATAAAATTTCATCAAAATAATTAAAACAATGAGAAGAAGCAATTTTCACTTGGTGCAAAGTTATGTGATTACATCAAAGTGTATTTATAATAGCGCTCGTCGGAGCCACCTTCGCCGGCCTTCGCGCAGGACCCTCCCATCTAAAACCCAAACTCAGATGCAAGACTCGTTGGGGTCAGGCAACTTTGAACACAGCCCTATGTCTGCTTTCCAAATAGTTTCTTTCTTGATCTCACTCGCAATTGATTTCTCCTAGTTACACAAAGAATTCAGGAAATTTTGATCGAATCAACTTAAGATATAAATATATTGATCCCCACGACAACTAATTAAACAATTCGATTTATGGGTCTCAAGCAAGGTCTGAACTGAACAGATTAAACTCCACGAAGGCTTATGAAGCAAAAGCTAGCAGTACCTGTGAAGCAAAGAGCAATGAGGGAAAGAAATCCTGAATTAACAGACTCTTCCTGAAGCCATTTCAATGACCTTCTCTTCTCACTTTTTTTTTTAGGTTATGACGGTACAATTGGTTGTGAAAAAATTACGCAAAATCCCAACCATTATATAAGCAATTCCGGTGCCTTTAGATATATGGAAATTGAGATCGTCCCATATTGAAAACCATCAGATCTTGTATTAATACCAATTACCATATATAAATATCTAGAGTCCATCCTGTGGCAAAATGTATCTCCCATATAAGCCCAAGGGCATATCATTATTTTCAAACAAATTGCCACCGCCTTTCATGTCATTTGAGAAGTTTTAAATTAAATTCCGCCTTAAATGGCATTCATATGGAAGATACTATGGAATACCATTGAACATGTATTTGATGTGATATTGCACTTTGTACAAATTTCCATACATAGATATCCTAATTAAAACTTGCTCATTTTCATTTATTTTTCCAGTTTATCCTGTAATTGCTTGGTAAATTTTAGCTATTTTTTTTTAATTCTGATCAAGGGCAGGTTACCCACATTTATTAGTTACTAAGGAATTCGTGGGAAACTATAACATCACGATCTAGTCTATTAAATCCATTGATACAATCTCATGAAAATAATCCAAATTAGTTTGTCTGCACCATTGGCCACCAAAATGATCACTTTAATGCCCGTTGTTATTAAAAAATGATCACTTCAATACTAAAAAAATGTCATATCAAATAGAATTTTTAATTGTAAAAGCCATGTAATTTCCGTAGCCAGAATTTCTTGCCAGAGTTGGTACATAATTTTTTGCACTTCAATGTCCTTCTCCCCACAAGTGGGAGCTGTTGACTGTGCAGAAGAAGACAACAAATAAGGCAAAAACCCGAGAGGAACACCGACGAAGGAGGAGAAGGCTTGAAAGGTGATGATACTGGGAAGGATGAACCTACTTTCCTTCAGGTCGTGGGTTCCCTCGGTGAGCTAAAGGCAAAGCTGGAATCATTCTTAGAGATTGCAACTACCGTGCTCAATTTGGAAGCTTTGCAAAAAAGCTTTTTGGTCATCATCTCTCTAGGTAGAACAAATGCTACAACCCGCGTCGTGCGAGGTACGCAATGTTCAGGATAAATATGGGAGGCCATGAGTGAACTTGCACCAAATAAACAGAAGAGGATGGAATTTTATTCTTAATAATCAAAACTAGAGTCCGCAAAATGGGTCAATTACCCATTTTTTGACTCATATTTAATGGGCCGTGTCAAATATGGATTGCGTGAAACTATAAAAATAAGTCAAGGTGGGTTCAAAGTATCATGGTGGGTCTTAAACAAACCCATTTACAACTCAATTAAACTAAATACCCATCAGTCTCTGAGAAAAATCGAACGGAAGGTGGAATTTTATTCATAACAATCGAACCACGTTAACAAACGGATTGACATGGCTCTATTCAAACTTGCAAAAACAAAGAATTTCTCGGAACTGAAGACACCCCCTATATCCTTTTTCTTAAGGGATAAGTGTTCCAGAAGTCCTAAAACTTGTCACGAAAATGCATTTCAGTCCTAAAACTTGCAAAAAGTGCATTTAAGTCCTACAACTTATCAAAATGTTTCAAACGATCCTAAAATCGACGCCGTCTAATTTCTTAACGGAAAAAACTGACGTGGCCCCCGTGTGGCTTTTTTTAATCATTTCTCTCTCCTCCGTTGTGAATAATTTAAAAAAAAAAAAAAGCCACGCAAGCGTAACGACGTCGTCTCCTCCTTTCTTCCTCACCACGACGTCGTCTCCCCTCCGTCTACTCCACGACGTTGTCTCCTCCTTTCTTCTTCACCACGACGTCGTCCCCCTCCGTCGTACGTCTTCTTCACCGTCGTATTTTCCCTCCCCCTCTCCGTCTCTACGTATTCTCGTCGCTTTCCAAGTGTCCCCTACACCCCAAATCGATTTCGTCCAAACCCTAAGCCCCAAATCGAAGTCGTTCGAACCCTAAGCCCCAAATCGAAGTCGTCCGAACCCTAAGTCCCAAATCGAATTGGTCCGAACCCTAAGCCCCAAATTTGATGATCTGCAGTTCTCTTGCGATTTGGGTCCTGATCGACCTCGAGTTCGACGCTCGTCGTGAGTTCATGTTCTTTCCTTCCTTTGACGATTGCGAGTTCGTGTGAAGACCTCTCTGAGGGAGTCTGGAAATCTTAGCGGTGAAGCGATTGGCGTCGGGGCCAACAACAGGATCGGCGACGACGATGGCGACTCCTCCTCACGCAGGTATCACTCTCTGCATTATAGCATTTGGGTATCTTACGAATTTTTTTTTGTTTTGTTTTGCAAATGTGCTTTAATCTCTACATTATGCAAAACGACGTCAGTTGGCGTCCTCATTTTTTCATTATTTGGAGTTCAGACAACTCGAGTTTGACACACATCAATTTTATGTTCTCTTCTTTGACGATGGCGAGTTCGTGTAAAGACATGTCTTGTGGGCATATCGGCGTCTCAGCGGCGGAGCGAGCAGCATCGAGGACGGCGATGGTGACTCCTCATGCAGGTATGACTCTCTACATTACAGCATTTGGGTATGTCATAGTAATATTACCATTTTTTTTTTTGCAAAGGCATTTTACTATCTACATTATAGCTGCGTTTTACTCTTTGCATTATGATTGTTTTGCATTTTCTAATTCTTGCGATAAATTAGAACATTGCTGCAAATTAGAACATTGCTCTCACTATTGATCATGTAGTTGCATTGTGGTTGTAAAGTGGATTATGCTAATTTCTTGTTTCGTATTGATTGTTAGTCTTTTATAAAAATATCTTCAATTTAGAACTTGAACATTGCTTCAATAATTTTATGATTGAAAGTGCTTTACTTTTTGTTTATGTTCTCTTGTAGGTCCAATGGCCGAGAACAAAGTTTATGTCACTGTTCACTATGGAGGTAAATTTAAAGTTGGCCCACCATTGGAATACATAGGTGGAAGGGCTGATGTTGCTGAAATAAGTTTAAGTAAGAGTTCACTGTCTAGTATAATTGAAGCTATTGAGGCTTTGGGTGTGTGTAAAATAGAGAAACTCTTTTACAGAGTTCCTGGAAGTAAGACTCTTGTAGACGGAATAACTCTTAGGTATTTGTGGGATAACTCTGATGTGATGGATTTATTTTATCATCATCTGTGCTCTGAAAATATTAAGCTATATGTTGAGCATGTTGATGATGAAAAGGCAGGAGCGAGATGGGGGTGTTAAGATGGAAACCGGAGGTATGTCTAATGTGATTGGGAATACTGATGATGACGGGAATCAGGCTGAAGTTGCCAATAGGGATCTAGATGAGGAAGAGGATGATGATGCACATAATTTGGTGGATATGGAACAGTCGAGTGATGATGATGACTTTGAACTGGTCAATGCAAGGAAAAATTAATGGAATTTTCAGCAAGACATAGGCTCCAAGTTTTAAATTATGGTGAGGCACCTGGTACTTCCCAATCACCGATTGTGGATGAGGTGGATGAGGTGGATGAGGCTCAATCGTTAGATGATTCTGGGTACAAAACAGAGTATGCTGATTCAGATGAGGAAGACAGTCTTCAATCAATTTTAAATGATGAGGGCGACGAAGAGGTTGATGTTATTTCAAGGAGGAGAAGTAGGTTCCCATCATATGATCAAAGTGGTACAAATCCAGAATTTATTGTTGGCATGACATTTGAGGATGCAACTGAATTCAAAAATGCAATTTTGAAGTATCTCGTGGCTGAGCAAAGAGCAATCAAATACACTAAGAACACAAAAAGCTTTGTAAGAGCCAGGTGTGCCCAGAAAAATTGTAATTGGATGATCTATGGTGCTCTTGATAGAAAAACTGGGTCATTTCATTTGAGAAAGTTTATAAATCAGCATATATGCAGTATCACTTTCGAGAATAAGAGAGTGTCTAGCACTTATTTAGCTAAGCACTTCATGATTCTCATTTCGCAATGCCTAAAATCAAAGCACCTGAGTTGAAGAAATTAATTAGAGAACAACTTGGAGTAAATGTCACTTTCAGTCAGTGTAGGAGAACAAAGCTGAAAGTATTGAAGGAACTGCAAGGCAATTACAAGAAGGAATATGCACAGATGTACGACTACTTGGGAGAGCTTTACACTGCAAGCCCTTCAAGCAATTTTAAATTGAAAGTTGAAAGGCCATTTCCAAATTCTCTACCATTATTTGATAGGGCTTACATTTGCTTTGATGCTTGCAAGAAAGGTTTTTTGGCTGGATGTAGGAAGATCATTGGATTAGATGGATGTTTTTTGAGGGGTTTGATCAAAGGTGAGTTGTTATGTGCCGTCGGAAGGGATGGCAACAATCAGATGTATCCAGTGGCATGGGCAGTGGTCGAATCGAGAATAAGGACACATGGACTTGGTTTATCGAATTGTTAAAGTCGACCTCGATATGTGTAATGGTGACGGATGGGCTTTGATAAGTGATCAACAAAAGGTATGTTTTTCTTTCTGTTTTCATTTGTAAATTGTTTGTGACATTACAATACTTTTCTTTCTGTTTTCATATATATTTTCTTTTTTTGGGTAATTGTCGTGGTCTCGTCCAATCCGTAGCTGAACTATTGCCAAATGCGAGCATAGGATGTGTGCAAGGCACATTTATTCCAACTGGGGTCAAAAATACAAAGGAAAACAGATTCCGAGGCAATTTTGGAGATATGTCAAGAGCAATAATATGTCGATTTCGAGATGCATAGACAAAGGTTGAAGGAATTGACTCGGGAAGGTCATGATGATTTATTCCGTATTGAGCCAAAACATTGGTGCAAAGCCTTCTTTGACACAAACATTAAATGTGATGTCGTGGATAATAATCTGACTGAAGCTTTCAATGGTAGGTGTGTGGAAGCTAGGTGCAAGGCCATTGTGAGTATGCTGGAGGATATTAGAATCATGGTTATGAATAGAATGCATACTTAGAGAGATGGATGTGCTAGGTGGACTAGAAATTATGGTCCAAGGATTATGCATAAGTTACATGAGAATACAACTGCTAGTAGGTATTGCCATTTGATATGGAATGGAAATGAAGGATATGAGATTACAGAAGGTGGTGACAAATATGTTGTTGACTTGAATTTAAAAACTTGTTCTTGTAGAGCTTGGGAACTTAGTGGAATCCCATGTTGCCATGCCATTTGTGCAATACACCATAAGAGAAATGATCCGACTGACTATCTAGCTAAGTGCTTCAACAAGGCAAAGTATCTAAGTGCTTATCAATTCATGATGCCTCCAGTGAGAGGACATAAATTTTGGGAAAAAGCCAATAAAGAAGCTCCTCAACCCCCACCAATGAAGAACATGCCTGGTAGGCCAAAAAGGAGCAGAAGAAAACAACCGATTGAGCTTGTAAGAGGTGATAGAATGACTAAAGAGGGTAAGCAAATGACTTGTTCTGCTTGCAAACAAATTGGACATAACTGCAAGGGATGTCCTTTAAAAAAGGTATTTCATCAACTAACTAATCATCTTAATGCTGTGCATGTTACTTTAACATGTTGTTGTTAATCAATGCTTAATATGTGCTTCTCAAGCCAATGCTGGGGCCAATGTATCTACATCCAATGCTCGGGCCAATGTACGTACATCCAATGCTCGGGTCAATGTATGTACATCTAGTGCTCATGCCAATGCAAGTACAGCTGAAGCTCATGCTCAATCTCAGGCTAATTCCACTGGTCCTAGGCTCAAAAAAAGACAAGTAAGTTGTCATCTAACCATTATTGTAAGTTTTATATATCAAGGTTCAAATTTAGTAATTATGAATATATATATTCAGGCTACAGCTAAAGCAACGATAAGCGTAACTGAAGGAGGATCCGAAAGCCATGCCAATGCTTCGCAAATGCCAATTCAATAGGAGACAATAGTGGGCATGTTAATGCTTCGCTCGAGGTTAGTGCGAGATGTAAGAGAATGTAGTGCTCGTGCAAATGTAAGAGAATGTAGTGCCACTGCTTCTGCTCATGCTAGTGCTGATGTTAGAGGATGTAGTGGTGAGGCAAATGCTTTTGGTGAAGTTCGTTCGGATCAAGGGGAAGGTAGTGCACCGGCCAATATAATGGCTAAGCATAGACGTGAAAAAATTCCGGTGAGTAATACCTCAATCCACAAGTATACATGTATTGTGACTACGTTCTCATGTTGAATGAATTTTTATTATTTCAGTTTAAAAACCTGCCATTGAAAATTACATGATACGAGAGAGAATCACAAGCCAAGAGGATGAAAATGGTAGGGTTGGGTGTTGATGCAAATCCTATGACAAACCTTCATATTCACAAGGTGAGTAATATTTTTAAAATTTTATAATAGCAATTGCTTATCTCCTTAAGCTAAAAAGATACTCATTCTTATGTAGCCTAATACAACTGGTGCAAGAGTTATGTCAACAGCAAAGGTGCATTCCCAAGTCAGTGCACAACCTCAGTCATATCATGTATCAGCAGCTCCTCCAAAGCATGTTGCAATGAAGCCAACGACACTATCGCAACCTCAGGCCAATTCCCAAGCTCAATCATCTCAAGGTACAATAGCTCAGAAGCATCTTGGTTTAAAACGAAAGGCACCATCACAACCCCGGGTAAGTTCCCAACCTCAATCATCTCGTGCAACATTATCTCCTCGAAAGCATGTTGCGCTGAAGCCAAAGCCACTATCGCAACCTCAGGCCAATTCCCAAGCTCAGTTATCTCAAGCCACAATAGGTCAGAAGCATCTTGGCTTAAAGCGAAAAGCACCATCACAACTCCAAGCAAGTTCCCAATGTCAATCATCTCGTGCAACATTACCTCCTCGAAAGCATGTTGCGATGAAGCCGAAGCCAAAGCCAAAGCCACTATCACAACCTCAGGCTCAGTCATCTCAGGCTACAACAACTCCTCCAAAGCCTATCGCTGCGAGACCATATATAAGGAAAAGCGCCAGAATTTTGAATCAAGCGAAGGCTCAACCTACTGGACCACCGGAGACCATCATATTGGATTGATATGTTTGCTGAAATTGGTGTTGTTAGGTGAATTTATATTAATTATTAGCTGGTTTTCTGTATGAGACGTGTAGCGTTTGTGCATAGAACCTTTTGCGCACCGAAAGTGCATATTTTGTTGAATAGAACCTTTTGTGCACCGAAAGTGCAGGTATTTTGTTGAACAAAAATCTTTTGTGCACTGAAAATGTAAGTATGTTGCTTTGTCAATGAATCGTGTTTCAACGAGTTATGTGGGATGCTTGGTTTTGGTTTGGATAATGCACGAAAGTGATTGCTCTTCAGATTGTTAATAGGTAATTACTGAAATTGTCCATGCAGAATTTTCATTCTTCCAATACTTTTGTCATCTTTTTTCCCATACATTTTTCTCGAATAGGTAATGTTATTGACAAATACACAAATCAAGCAACATTTTACAATGCGAAAGTAATTTCTCGCATGGCAAGCAACCGGTCTTGCAAACTACAAACTCACATCGATTTCATTCCCATCTCAATTATCCACAACTACTATTCAAATTTACAAACTTAGAAAGAAGGTACTATGGAAGACTTAGAAATTTCCCACCAACTTTCACATTACATATAACCAATACAACAATATAACACATGCATAGAATGAATGCTGATTGATATAGCATCTTTCCTTTCTTTACTCGTGCGAGCTCCTCCTTTAAACGTCTATTTTTTGCCTTTTGAGTCTTCATTTCAGCTAGCAATGAGCTCACATCGACTTCGTCACCCCTCAATTGGCTTGATTCAGACAATGCTTGATTTCTTTCAAGGAGGTCAACTATCATGTCCCTCACATGATCTGGTATCTTTGGATCCACCCACATGAAAAAATTGCAGCGACTTGGACTATCAAACTTAGCACATCCATGGAACCTTCTTCCTGCGTTTTTCCTTGTCTTTGCCATAAGAATTGGCGATTGAAGACCACAATAACATGTTGGCTCCGAGTTGACCTCATTAGGAGTTACACCACTTGATTCAGATGTTGCCGGCCTCATTCTTCTGGCCTTCGTATTATAGGAACCTGATAGAAGTATATTAGCTATATTATGATTCCTTCATAACGTCTTCATATTAATAACTTCTGCATAATGCAATGTGTTTACTTGAGAGATTTAGGAGATATTTTCAATCTCCAAAAAACATCTCTCTTTCCATATGCTTTGGATGAATGTTCTAATTTGTCACTAGTATTGGAGAATGGAAAACAACAAAATGCTATAATGCGAGAGAGCAATACCGCATGAGGAGGAGTCGCCATTGCCGTCGTTGACCCCGTCGTCGTCTCCGATGCCATCGCTCGCTGCTAGATGTCGAGACTCCCACAAGTGAGATCTTCGCACGAACGCGCAATCGTCAAAGGAAGGAAAGAACACGAACTCACGACGAGCGTCGAACTCGAGGTCGATGAAAACCCAAATCGCAAGATAACTGCAGATCGTCAAATTTGATTTGGGGCTTAGGGTTCGGACGAATTCGATTTGGGGTTTAGGGTTTGGACGAGATCGATTTGGGGCTTAGGGTTCGGACGAATTCGATTTGGGGTTTAAGGTTCGGACGAGAGGGCTTAGGGTTCGGACGAATTCGATTTGGGGTTTAAGGTTTGGACGAGAGGGCTTAGGGTTCGGACGAATTCGATTTGGGGTTTAAGGTTCGGACGAGAGGGCTTAGGGTTCGGACGAATTCGATTTGGGGTTTAGGGTTCGGACGAGATCGATTTGGGGCTTAGGGTTTAGATGAATTCGATTTGGGGCTTAGGGTTCGGACGAAATCGATTTGGGGCTTAGGGGATACTCGGAATAGAGAAAGAAGAAGTAGAGACAGAGGGGGGAGGGGGAGCACGACTGTGAAGAGGAGGAGTAGACGGAGGGGGAGACGACGTCGTGGAGTAGACGGAGGGGGAGACGACGTCGTGGTGAGGAAGAAAGGAGGAGACGACGTCGTTCTGCTTGCGTGGCTTTTTTTTAAAAAAATTATTCGCAACGGAGGAGAGAGAAACAATTAAAAAAAGCCACGCGGGGGCCACGTCAGCTTTTTCCGTTAAGAAATTAGACGGCGTCGATTTTAGGACTCGTTTGAAACATTTTGATAAGTTGTAGGACTTAAATGCACTTTTTGCAAGTTTTAGGACTGAAATGCATTTTCGTGACAAGTTTTAGGACTTCTGGAACACTTATCCCTTTTCTTAATTCTGTTCGGAACTGATGTTTCTGAGAAGCACAAAATTTCAAGAAAGTTCAGCAATCAACGCAAGACATAATATAAATCATATGGACGTGGTGTTTCACTAATTTGAGTGAACAGATAAATGCGTTCTTCTTCAAGCCTTCAAGTCAAATGGGTCTCACCCTTGGTCTTAATTGAAACAGAAGAAACTAGATAGAGACAGAAGAGAAATGAGGCACAGAAGGACGATGAACAAACAAACTCTTCGTTAAGCCATTTTAATGACCTTCTCTTCTCACTTCTCTTTAGGTTGTGATTGATTCACACAAAATCCCATACTATATATAGGGAATTCGAGCACCACTATAATAGTGACATCACATAAGTGGAAATTAAAATCAGATTATCAATTGCCAAAAATCAAATCTATACCTACCATTTAAGCCGATTTTTTGAGGACATACAATTATTTCGTATGGATTTGCTTCCATTTGGGTTAGTATGTCATAATGAAAGATTGTAAATTAAATTCCATTGAAATTTGCATTTTAGTGATATTGCATTTTTTACGCATGCCTAAAATTTCTTCTTCTTCTTTTTTTTTTATTGTGATCAAAGGCAAAGCCCACATTTATTAGTTAATAAGGAATTCTCTAGAAACAATATCCCCACACTTATTAGTTAATGAGGAATTCGCTAGAAACTATTCATATGCATTAACAAAATGCTCGCTCAAAGTAGATATTCAAAATTATCTTCTTTGCATAGCTCACACGTGAAACTTTCAAAATTTGTTTTAATCAAATTGCAACTCAAAATCAATTTGCATCATACCCCAAGACTCCATAATGCTCTAAGGAATTCCCTTTCTTAACCCTTCAACATTGTTCACCCAAGAAATTGTTTCACGCTATCAAGATAATTGAGAAATTTCAAATGAGGATAGTTTTTCAGGGAAAGTAAGTACTTAATTTTCATAACATTACCCCTTTTTTTAGTGGAGGGAAAAAAAAAGATAGCTGTCCTTTCCTCGGATAGTAATTCAATGAGCGGGTAGGTGGGTATTTGGGTTGTGTATAGAAATTTAATAGTTTGATTATTCTTTACCATTTTATGGAAAGTAGCTTGGAGAGGATTAAGAAGTGGATTAGATGAATTTATTTTTGAGCCAAAAGTATATATATTAATTAGTTTCCTTTGTTTTTTTCTCCCTTCCATTCTCTTCTTAATGATGATCCTTTCAAGTAAGGATGATAGGTTTCACAGTAGGTAGGTTCTAGACTTGACGTTTGAAATTTATCCTATTAAAATAGATTTCCAATTTTTAAATTCTGAATTCTACCTAATTTTTCCACTTTGATTCTAGGATGTACTTGAGAATCTATTTTTCTTTTAACCCTTTTCAATTTTTTAAAGCAAAATAATTTAGGGTAAGCCACAAACAAGTAAGGAGGGGAGGAGTCCAGAACCGAGAAAGAGTTGTAAAGTGATGAAGTGAGGTTAAAGAAAACAAGGAAAAAGAATTCAAGAGAAAAATTAAGATTTTTAGACTTTATGAAACCAATTTCAAATTCAATCCAATCGGTCCGATTCTCGAATGATTTTTCACTCGAAATCGAGAATTGGGAAGTTAAGAACTGGACAAGGTTCGAAGGGGAATCTGAAGCCAAACCAGTTTCCAAAGTGGTCCGATCTAGATCTCAAGGAAAACCGGTTCAGTAGGACAGCCCATCCAAGAATATGCCATGGACAGGAAGCACTGGAAAACAGATACGCCCATGACGTGTCGGGTGAAGATCGACTAAACCGGCATTTCCGACCGTCGGATCACCTCAGCCTCGCAGCCTGGTTCCCGCATTACACGGCCGCGATTCGCTCCATGTCGTCACGCAAGAGAGAGGGGAGAAAAAAAAGTCCGTTCTGATCGCAGAGTATAAATTCGCGCGAGTCACACTCTCGTGTCGTCGCTCGTCCTACCCGAATCTCGCGAATCTCTGTGTCTCGATCGGCGAAGACACCGCGGTTCGTCGTCGTCGTCTCTCTCCCGATCTCTCTCGAAGGTGAAATCTCGACCGGCGATCTCGCTCTGCAACTCCCTGAGTTTCCCCTCGTGCATGCGAGGTTCAGATCTTGAAATTGTTAAGAGTTGGGTGGTGGCTTTGACGTCGCTGCGGTGGCGCTTTCGGCGTTCGCTGTATCTCTTTTTTTTTGGGTCTTTGTTTACCGTGCGTTTCGACACCTCGTGTTCGTTTGTCAACTCGCTCGCCAACCGAAGGGTCGGTGTCGTTTGGTGGTGAATCGGCGATGTGCGAGCTAATTCCCCTGTTCTTGATCTGCTTATAAAGTAGTCATTTCAGCTGTTGGGTTGATGAGAGGAAAAAGAAAACAAAAAACCGAAGATCTGAGAACCCTTTTGGGAGAGGTTTCGTGGGTTCTCGATTTCGATCAGGAATCTTTCTTGTTGGTTGTGCATTTTGGTTAGTTGGGTGTGTCTTCGTTTCCTTCGTGGGAAGACGAGCTCGCGGTGGTTGCCTTAGCCTTGAGATTGAATTGTTGTGGCTGCAGGGTTTGAAGTAGCAGGAGGAGAAGAAGGAGAAGAATCCGAAGAATGGCTAAGCAAGCTTCCAACGGTGAGAACCACTCGGTTGCGAAACCGCCTCCAACTCCGTCTCCTCTGCGTTTCTCCAAGTTTTTCCAGGTAATTGTGATGACGAGGCAGTATGTTATTTCCTCGCCTTTAGTTTGTCATTACTCTTGACCATTATATTTGTGTAGTCGTGGAGTGTGTCGGAGAAATTTATTATTAGCTGTTTTTCTTTTTGGCATCTTTTGTCTTTGTCTATCTGCTGAGACAAATTCGGTATTTTTATGCGGTGGGACAAACATTTTTGAGATAGTGTTCTGTATTAGAATATGAGAACATAAATTTGAGAAGTTTGCATATCGCATGCACTCTGTTTCTCTAACTGAAATAGTGAATGCGCTTCTTTCAATGAATCAGCAAGGTGTTACTCGAGGGGCACTGAATTTAGGGATGCTGAACCAGTCAAGTTCATTTTTTTATTGGAACTGAATGGTTTTATGGGTTTCAATAAGGAAGATCAATCACAAGTAGAATTATTTGCGTATTTTCAAAATGGAAGGTTCCCGTCTGCCCCCCCCTTGCCATGATTGGATTTTATTTTTGTGGATGAACTGATTTCTTTCCTTGCATCTGAAATTTGCAATTTGAAGTCAATTAGCTTCCATTTTGAAATGGCTTCCAGTTCTTCCAAGAGTTTGTATATATCACTTTTTCATGATATTAGAAGTGGTGTCATAAATTAGTTTTATCTGAAATGGTTCTCTTCATCGTTTACTAACCTTGGTTTATCTTTAAAATCATTTTAAAACAGTTCTGTCTACTTGGTGTGTCCAGGATGGTATTGTTGCTGAAACTTGGTCATTTTCCATTGGCTTTTAGTCTGCCATGTCTCTTGTTTATTTTGGGCTGCTCTTGTTCTGAAGTTTTTGTCTATTTGTGAATTTCTCTTATTAATTCATATTCAGGTGTATGTGTTTTTGGGCTACATTAGCCATTTATGAACCAAATGATTTTGGTCATTATGGTATATTTCTTCTTTTACTGGACCTGTGGGGTTTTTGGTGTGCAGCCCAATATGAGGATTCTCGTTACTGGAGGAGCTGGATTTATCGGCTCTCACTTGGTGGACAAGTTGATGGAAAATGAAAAGAATGAGGTGATTACTTTCAGCAACTAAAGTGCAACCTTATATTTATAGGGACCAATATTATTGAATTTGAACTTGGATTTGGTATTGATGCCTTGAAATAGCAGGCTGGGATTGGAAAAATCTGTTTATAAGGCAAGATAAATCAGATCTTATTGAGTTTTTAACAGATGCACATGCTTTTATGATTCAGGTTATTGTGGCTGACAACTTCTTCACCGGTTCGAAAGAAAACCTTAAGAAATGGATCGGTCATCCAAGATTTGAGCTTATACGTCATGGTATGTCTTATTTTGGATGTCATAGGTCTATGGGTCACAGTTGCATTGTTAGAGTCCTCTATGTTGTTTTTCAGACTAAGAGAAGTGCTCTCATATATGACATGCTGCCACTGCAACTTAGAGGAGCGTGTAATAAGATGCTATAATGTAATTTCCAAGTCAAACTAGCATTCGTGGCGGGCAAAAAAAGCATTTTGAATCCAGCAAGTGATGCTATCTCCTTGTTTTATACTCACCTTGCTCATGATGTCCTAATAAATTAAAGGACTGAGAATGACATTGCCTGAGAAAAGCTAAAAGAAAATACTCCGTATGCTTAAAAGTGTATCACCTAAAAGTGATTTTTTTTTGGAACACTGACTTTTGCCAATTTCTTTACCTTTCATCCCAACACTAAGTTCCTTAGTGAGCAATTGGCTATTACAATTTTGAGAGATAGGCTTAGCCATCTTTTTTAATTCTACTTAAGAAAGTGAATGGTGGTGATCCCTATTTGTCAATTGAGGTTATTTGAAGATTTCATTTTATCAGGCTTTGTTTTAATGCAGATGTGACAGAGCCATTGCTAGTTGAGGTTGATCAAATTTACCATCTTGCCTGCCCTGCTTCTCCAATTTTTTACAAATATAATCCTGTAAAGGTGTGTAAATTTGTCTTGTCGAGCGGTAGCCTCCTGGAATTTATTTTATTCTATTATGGGCTACAGCCTCCTGGAGTTTGAGTTTTTAGTTTTCCATCCATCTTCATCTTAATATCTTGTCAAGTATACTCTCTCAATTTGCCATAGTATCACTGATTTAACTATCTGATATGCAGACCATAAAGACCAATGTGATTGGAACTCTGAACATGTTGGGGCTCGCCAAGCGAGTTGGAGCAAGGTTCATACCTTCAATACCTTTTTCATTGAGATATCTTCCATTGATTGGCTGCTTTTCTCATCGAATAACTATGGCTGCAGGATTTTGCTGACATCTACCTCAGAGGTGTATGGGGATCCTCTAGTGCATCCTCAAGATGAAAGCTATTGGGGAAATGTCAACCCAATTGGTAAGTCTACTCCACTGACTTACTAGCTAGTCTCTTTTACAATAGATAGATAATGTTGTTGCGTCTACATATGAATACCTCTTTTAGCAGGTTCAGTTTGTGAAAGATTGGTGTGTGCTTATTGCACATCTATATTTGACTTCTATAACTTTATGACATTCACTTGAGAAGTTGAAAATCTACCAACATAAATATGCTGAATAGATTGTTTTGAGAAGTTTTCAAAATAGTAGTGGTACTTTATGTGGAATGTATGTAGGTGGAAAGGGAAGCCTGCCAGGCTGATTTTCCCTAACCAATCCACCTTTTAAGACCAGGAGTGTCAGTATTCTCAGAGACTCCTATTATATTGCTAGTGACTTACTCATTAATTTCCTTCAGGTGTTAGAAGTTGCTATGACGAGGGGAAGCGAGTAGCGGAAACCTTGATGTTCGATTATCACAGGCAACATGGTATAGGTAAAGTGCTTTCTGCTTTATCCTCTTATACTTGGTTTGTGTTTTACTTTGTTTCAGTTTCTTGTACTAAACTATTTATACTCCGAACCTACCTATTCTGTAACAGAGATAAGGGTTGCTAGAATTTTCAATACCTATGGCCCTCGCATGAACATCGATGATGGTCGTGTTGTGAGTAATTTCATCGCCCAAGCTGTGCGGTAAGTTTCTAATGCAATGGCAGAATTTCGTTCAGACCATCTCGAAGCTGCTCTTTTTAGTGCTGGCCTTTAGTACATGTATTATTCTCATGACCATGTATTACTTTGTTAATCAATTATACAGTGGCGAGCCGCTGACTGTGCAAGCTCCCGGAACACAAACTCGAAGCTTCTGTTATGTTTCTGACATGGTAAAAAGCTTTTTCCTCTTTTTTGTGGGAATTTGGGATGCAGAGGATTATGTTTAATTGTGAGCCTGTGGAGTGACTGACTCGTTATCATAACACTGTAGGTTGATGGCCTCATTCGGCTCATGGAAGGAGAGAACACTGGGCCAATTAACATTGGGAATCCAGGTTATATTAGAGATCCGTGATGCATAAGTTTGGAAATGAGTATTTTTCCATGGTCCTAACGAGGCTTTTATCCAAACCTTTAGGTGAATTTACAATGATCGAGCTTGCTGAGAATGTTAAGGAGGTAC
Source organism: Eucalyptus marginata (assembly GCA_014182565.1). Classification (NCBI taxonomy): domain Eukaryota; kingdom Viridiplantae; phylum Streptophyta; class Magnoliopsida; order Myrtales; family Myrtaceae; genus Eucalyptus; species Eucalyptus marginata. The sequence goes on along the minus strand of CM024594.1, from coordinate 14,361,730 downwards.
TCTCTCTCTCTCTCTCTCTCTCTCTCTCTCTCGATGCATCATTCGTCAGTCCTGACTGCAAGCATTAGGTCATGATGATGCATACAGTTTTAGATTCTCTCTGCAAACTGTATTTGGTTTTGGTACTTTCACCACTCATCTGATGCAGTGATTAAATCTGCGGACAAATATCTTAACATAACCCTGAATTATGATGCTATTTAGGGTGAAAAATTACATTATCACAGCTTGCTGTGAGATTTATGGACAGCATTCTGGGAAAGTACATTCTTATTTTAAAGGATGGCATTGCCCCCCTATTAAATCATTGCACATGGACATGAACTGTGGACAGCATTGTAGGAAAGTACATTATTGTTTTAAAGGACAGCATTGGCCCCCTATTAAATCATCACACGTGGGCATGATCTGTAGAAGTACATCAGAAACAACCAGACACATATACAAACAACAAAATGAGATGATTGCTTAAAATGTGACATTTGTAGCTCATTAATACTGATGTGGAGATCACCATGGTGGAGAACACCCCGGATGATCCGCGCCAGAGGAAGCCAGACATCACAAAAGCTAAGGAGTTGCTCGGATGGGAGCCCAAGGTCAAGCTGCGAGATGGCCTTCCGCTGATGGAGGATGATTTCCGACTGAGGCTGGGTAAACCCAGAAAAAATTGAACCTTGTTGGCTGAAGGGATGGAAGTTCATAGGCAAAATGCAAAAGACAACAAGAAATGCAAAGTATCTGGGTGGCTTCAACGCCCTTAATTTGGTCATGCATATCATCTCTAGGTGGTTAATCTATACAATATGAGGAGAAAGTGTCCTTTATCTTTACTCTTTGTTTTTGGTTGGAACTGAAAGGTCCTGTGATGCACGAGTTTCAGTTCGGCAATATGAAGGGAGCTGCTTTTTTTTCATGTATCCTGTTTTGTGATTATTTGCCTGCACCAGCATGTCCTCATCTTCTAGCAACACTAGGGTTCATCGTAATTGTGCGAGCTTCCAATTTGCATCGACAAAGTCAATTTCTTTCGCTGGAAGAGTTGCCGGATCGTGCTTGGACTATCTGTAGATTCTTCTGGGAATATATGATTCATTTGTAAAATTTAAATATATTCAATCGCAGTAATCTGCCCTACTGTTGTCTTAGATCTCAAGATCACACCCTCTAGTTTGCTGCTTTCTTTTTAGGTCTTTTTTGGCCAATAAGCTTCTGGAGAAGCTTTAAGTAACGTCAGTCACCATTCATGCCTCTCTCCCCACAGTAAACTAGCTGAAAATACAGTGATCCGAGGTTTGCTCACTCTATTTACTTATGAGGATTGAATGGAAATCTAACCGAAGACTCTTAAAAGAGACTCATCATATATTACACGACCAATCCTCACGGCAAAGTGTAATGCAACTGATTCAACTCCGTTTGGTGTGACATGGCCAAGTCCTTGTGTAGTACTACAGGTTTTCCTGCGCACGCCTCGTTGCTCAAATTATGATAAACTACTATCGCTTGACCAGATGCTCTTATGAGGTAGTAGTACCAAAGATTAGATTGGCACTTTATCTCACGGTGAGTGTAAAAAAAGATCTAAACCAAAATGCCGTCAAGAGCAAGATTATGCCCATCTGTTTGGTGTTCTCTAAGGAAAGTTCACTCCTGAATTGGGGTTACTCCATGTTGCTTATCTTCCTGCCCCAACTTTGGTACTTGAATCCTCTTCGACTTTGTTCTCTATCCTTGCAAAAACTGGTTTGGGTTGTGCCATGACCTGACCGCCCTTCAATCCGCCCCATCTCGTATCACTCTATAATCAAGGAAAAACCACAAAAGAAAGATTCAATCAGTGAAGGAAATCAGGTACCAAATCCATGTACGAGGCAAAAAGTATACCTGAGAGAGAGAGAGAGAGAGAGAGAGAGACCCAAGTTGCGGCGTTGAATTGATCTGCTGAGTAGCCCAGTTGCTCATATATTCTGAGACATAACCTGGGAGTAACAGGAGATAATGCAACAGCGATGATCCTCATTGCTTCCAGCACGATCACCAGATCCTAATTAGGGACAAGACCGTCAAAACTTGAATTCATAAAAAGTTGCATCAATAACTTAACTGGAACACAAGGCATGAACACTGTAAGTTCGCCTTAACTGAAAATGGATAGTAAATAGTGAATTGTTTCAACCTAAAAAGGAAGATTTTCCAGCGATCGATCAAATTGGCAAGGTTCTAAATCCAGCAACTCGACAAGAATCTCATATTTTCCAAGATCATTCCTTAAGGGCAGAAGTTACTATTTCGAATTCTCCTAAGGAGTTCAAGTATTGGAACAAAGAAATGCATGGTCAATGCAGCTGTAACGGTGTTCAATTGTCTTATATTATTTTCTGGGAAGGAGAGACCAAAAAGGATTAACCTTTGCCGCAGCTTCTGAAGCAGCACCCCCTTGCTTAAATAGAGACCACGGTGCACGTTCATCAATATAGGAGTTCCCAGAACTTCCGATTTCTAGAACAGTTTCACATGCTGTGGAAAGTGATAGGTTTTCATAATGTACTCGTGCCTTTCCAACCTACAAAATAGAACAATGACTGGTAGAACATAAGCAGCACTAAATAGCAGAATCTTGTAAACTGACCCTGATGGTAAAAATTGAAAGACATTCTTAACTAACAACTGAAGAGAAATGGTCACCATGGAAGTTTTCATGACGCAAATGAAATACAGCAACCAAAACAGGGCATTTTCCTCATTTGATAAAAGAACAGATGTCATTTAGAAGATACACCAAATGACAATTTTTGTGATCCCGCTTCAACTTTAGTCCCAAAGCAAAACAGATGCAAAATGGTGCAGTCATCAAAAACAAGCAAATGAATATATAAATGGGCACATTAATAAAACATCATTGTCACACAAGTAGGAAAATATAGTGCAAACTAAAAATCCATGACTCCATGTCATGAGCAATTTTTACCCTAGCATGAATTTATAAAGTATCAAATAAGTCTCTCTGCTTGGCCAGGGGAAGCAACGGTCTTTGATTAACACACAAAAAAGTGTGATAATTCACAGATACATTTGTCCTAGGAGTCCCATGGTACGACTTGATAATGCCATAAGATTCAAATGAAACACAAGCATTACCAGCATCTCCACTGTGTCCTTGAATGCATTTCCGTCAGCAGCAGTGGCTGAATCCACCACCAGTGTGGATCTGCAGTTCTTTCTCAGAAGCCCAAGCGTGCGGTTCAGGAGATTACCTGCAGAACAGAAGTTAGGAGGTATGCGCAACTTATTAATGTATGCTAAACAGTAATGCCCAAAAGGAAAATAGAACAAAACCTGGTACTAGAATTACCGATAGTATTGGCAAGATGTGCATTGACAGTATTGATAAAACGATCCTCAGAATAGTCACCATCACTGCCAAATTCCACCTCTCTGACGAAGAAGTACCTGACAGCATCAGACCCAAATCTATGAACCAAATCATTTGGTTCAAGAGTATTTCCGAGTGACTTCCCCATCTTCATACCATCCTAAAAGTTAAAACAAACTGCATGAAATAAAAATTAGGTATAAGAGACAAAGTAGCAGACAGCCACAAACTGGTTTATCAAAGCCAGCAGAACTTAATTAGATGCAACCCAACCACCAACACAACATTCACAGCAACTCCAACCCCCCAAAAAAAAAAAAAAAAGGAAGATAAAAACATACAACTCAAAGTAAAGCAAAATCATGTGATTACTACATCTTGCTGCTTCACCATAAGGAATCAATAAACCAAATCAATAAAGAAAACAATGTTAGTTTTATGGTTTGACTACCTTCGTCAGGAATCCATGGCCAAAGACTTTTTTTGGAAGACTTAAACCAGCAGACATCAGCATAGCTGGCCAATAAACTGCATGGAAACGTAATATATCCTGTGAAGAACGAGAGGAAATTGTATATGTCATCGTAGCCCAAATTAGTCCAACAAAATAGGAGAAGAAGCCACCCACTCATTCTACAGAAGCAAAATGAATACATCTGAGGTAAGAACATGATAAGTCGACACTAAGAAATTAGCCATCTAGTTGAATGTAATCCAAGTCCAGACTTCAGTATTTTTTTTTTCCTTCAAATGTTTAAAAGCTGGAAAATGCTAAGGGATTCATATAGCCCCATTTAACATCTAAAGGTTTGGCTCAGTTTAGTAAGACTAAACAGCAGCCTTACATCAAGTTAAGGAAAAAGCACAGCACAAGAATGCCATTATGGTCAGCTAAAGAAATATTTATTGAAGGATATCAGACTGAAACACTATAACTGGCCATCAGAGTTCACCTGACAGCTGTCCAGTATAGCACATTAGGCACAGTGGCAATGTGAGACACGAAGAAGAAAGATACAGGTTTTTCATTCTTTATGTAAATGAATGAGCATATGGGTGAAGTACAAGCAAAAATGGCAAACTCAGACCAGCAAAACTTTGTATTTTGTGCTTACGGGAGACACATCACTAGAATCTACTAATTTCCAGAAGGGGCAAAAAAAAAAAAAAAACTATTCCTTATCTTTGGCTTTAACTCCCTGGAGATAAGTCTGGCATCCAATAGTTAGAGCTACAAGCAATGCAATAAAGAGGGAGTAAAGTGCTTCAAAAAGTTTTTTGAGTGGGGATGAATCCAGTAAAAATATGGAGGACATGGAATGAAAATATGAAAGCATAGAGAACTACCTACTTAGATATCTAAAAGTTTCACAATGATTAATAAAAGATATATTGAACTTTCTCACAATGTGTAAACTAGGGAAAAATTCAGTAAACAGAGAACATGAAAAAAATTAAAAGGAGCACACTTCAGAGCAAAGCTATGGCTTACCTTGCCTATAAGATGTAGTGAAGCAGGCCAGCCCAAAGAAACAGTATCCTGCAAATCCAGTTGCTCATTTTCCCCCGATAATGCAGATATATAACTGTTCAAAGGTAGAAAAAAGTGGTGATTAACAAAGTGTCAGTAATGCTCAATTGCTCACCTAGCCAAGTAAAAAGAGTCAGTGGATGCTTAAGATGCATTCCAAGTGTGACAACAAACAGCAGCACTCATAGTTTTCACATAAATTGATTGACCTATTGCATTCTACTTGCAGTAGCAATTTCTAGGTTTTTTATGAATAAATACAAACAATACAGCAGACTAATTTAATAGAAAGTCAATTTAAGCAGGACAGAAATCTTTCCCAGCAGTTGACTACATAGCCTTGTGCTTGAGGCATTGTGAAAGTATGTCAGCATGCCAATAACTGCTCTCTTAACTTTTGATAAGGATGATGAGACAAATATAAGTAGTTATGCTTGCTATTATAGGATAAAAAACACATTTCTTAGGTAAAACCTCATTCGGAAAGATGAAAGACGATTTACCCCAGTAAAGCATCAAACCAGACATAGATTGTTTGCTTTTTGTCATTAGGAACTGGAATACCCCAATCAACTGATGCGCGAGAAATGGAAAAATCTTTTAACCCACTTCTAATCCAACTTTGCACCTACACAGAAGTTCAAATAAATGAGGTTCAGTGGATTAACATTAAAGGAAAAAGTAGTAGCTAATTGTACAACTATCAAAAAACAATTGTTCTTCTTATTGGCACTCAAAAGGAGATACTTTTGAGTTCCTAGAATGGTTATAGTTGATGTTGATGGACTCTTGGCCCTGAAAAAAATGCTCAATTATGTTTTCACCTTTATTAGTAGAAAAAGAAGGCTTTACAGATGATATGAACTGAACCACTTTATTCATGTCAATTGAACAAGCAAGGTGCTCAGCTTCATTCTATCCTAGTGAGATGGCATGAAAACATGCCTTACAAACCTCTTCCACTGATTGTGATATATATGAAAGCCAACAACATCACCAAATAATGGATCCTGCAAACCGGATAATAATATACAAATAGCTCATCTCCGAACAGCCACTTCAATTGATTTGAGTTACGCTGTAGCAAAACCTTCAGTTTTTATGACTGATTTCATTGTAAGACCCCAAGTTTGCTCATTATCTCCTCTCCTAAATAGTGACTTGAGAAAAGCAGTAGCAGTAACCCCTCGTGTTTGAAAAGTTTCAAAACACGGTCCAATACAGATTATGGCACTGTCTAGTAAGATGATCTTTGTTTTAAAGCCTTTTCATGTCAATGAAAATATTCTCCTAATTATCCAACAGAATCCTCAAATAGCAATCATCTATTATGGAAGAAACAAAATAGCAATCATTGATGGTTAAGAAGGAGGCCAGATGTGCTTCATTTCCTTTCTTTTCCGCAAAACTTTACTCTTTCCAGTCAACTGAAAAACTCAAGTAACATATCAAGCTTGCCTACAAATTTGTATAAACAGAAATTGCAGAAGGAAGACATTTGTCTGAAGATGCTACCACAGTTATCCAACTTTTATGAAAGCATTGCTCACCATTCTTAAAGCGATGCCCAACTCACGTCGAGTGCATATAAAAAGACTAATTCAGCTGAAGAAGACAACAATGGAACATTGCCTTTCTTAAATAGATAGGTTAGACATTGTCTCACCTCATTTAAACGAAATGGTGGCTGTACGAATTCTGGATTCTCTTCCAAAATTTCTTCCAAGGATTTCTGATACTTTGATAAGGCAAAAAAATAGTTATCCTCCTTTCTGCGAACACAGGGCTTCAGATGCATAGGACAACAGTCGTTATCCAGCAGATCTTTCTCATCCTAGAAATCATGCAGAGCCAACAACATTATTCTACGGCTTCTAATAAACTAGAAAGATCCTTTGTATTCTTTTTTCTGGAAAGAATTAGCAAAGGTAATAGCACTAATTGCACTGGAACAGTACCACTGACGGTCACAACCTATGGATCTGTGACCCCAGAACAACATTGACAATGTAAGGTTTAAGGTCTTACCTTGTACTCTTCACAGTTGATGCAATATAGACCTTCGTAATCAGCTCGGTAAATGTCGCCATTCTCAAGGACCCTAGAATAGAACTGCTTGACAATTGCTTCATGTTTAGCATCAGTTGTCCGAATGAATCTATCATAAGCTATGTCCAACTGCATCCAGAAAAATAAGAGGAACCACAAAGAATGCAAGCCCAGCATCAGAACATGCACTATCATTAAGTCTGTCATAAATAAGAGAAAATGGTTAGATAACAGGCCATTACATCTTTCCAGAGAGCCTTGTAAGCTTGTGAAATTACGTCACAGTGTTCCCTAGGGCTTGAACCACAAGCACTAGCAGCTGTAGCAATCTTCTCACCATGTTCGTCGGTGCCTGTGATAAATATAACCTTTTTACCCAAGAGCCTCTGCCATCAAAAGGAAAAGTGAAGCAGAGTCATCAAGAAATTCTCAACTTGACAAGATCACAGAACAAGTCACTCCATTATCAAGACATAGCAATTATTAAGTAGAGAATCAAAAAGAATTATAAATGTAAGCCTTTTAATCTGAAGTAACAGAAGTTAGAACCACGTCATTGTTTATGTAGAAGCGATTCCTGGAGCCAATTTTCCAATCCAAACCCACGTCATTGCATTAGCTTACCACGAACAACCAATGAATAAAGTGCAATAGCTTTGTCCGTGGAACAAAACTCATCCCCACCAGCTACAGGCAGACTCATTTATTTGCATCAAGGCAAAAGTTCAACCGCAATAAACCGGTACTCTTTATTCGTATGTACTCTGATAAAAGAAACAACCGACTATTGACACTGATCTCTACTCTTAATGACACCAAAAAGAGGATCAAGCAACACGGGTTTTGCCTTGACCGACGCCCATAACTCGCAGACAACAAAAAAACAACGAAAAAACAAAAAGGAACGTCGGCAATGAAAGACGAACAATGTCCGAAGACAAACCTGAAAGCGAGCGATGGCATCAGCAGCAATGGTGGTGTAGGCGCTGCCCATGTGAGGAGGGGCATTGACATAGTAGAGCGGCGTCGTGAGGACAAAAGGGTCGGTCTCCGAAGCGCCGTTGCTCGACCCAGCACAGCACACAGCTCCACGAGTCGCCGCCGCCGACGAAGAAGGAGAAGAAGAAGAAGAAGAGAAAAGGGCGTGGCGGAACGGGAGGCGGGGCCTCGAAATGGAAGGCCTGGAGGCCACGGCGTGCCAGGGGCTCGCGAGCCACGCGCTGCAGCTTATCCTCGCCGCCATTGGCGGAGCAGGCGGAGGCTTCGCGCCGGTCGAGAGATCGAGCAAGGCTTATCGCTGTTCGGTTCCTTTCCGCCTGCGTACAAGATAGGCGCTCCTTCGGAAGGGAGGTGTTCGGGTGCTTCTGCTCCTTTTATCTTCCGGCGGTCCGTCTGCGATGCATCGACCAATCAAATCTTTTTTTCTCACGACTTCTCTAATTAATCCCTCTAATTTCTAATATATTTTAATTAGAGCTGATGTCTTTGATTACATGTAGGATTTTTTTAAAAAAAAAAAAAATAATCTTTTTCTTCCTCTGAGATTTTTTTTTGAATATATATTGGCTTCTTGTATTTCATATTTTGATATTCCCCAACTTTTGTCACATTTAATCCAAAATTTTTCAATAAATTAAATGTTACTCAAAGCCTTGATTTTCATATCTTTTTTTTTTTTTTGTGGAAACTAATGTTAAAACTACATATACGTAGTAGCTATAGTCCTTGCTCTTACATGATTGAACATATTAGATATCTATCTTTTCGCTTTGTTCTTTTCTATCTCTCTAGTTACCAAGTTCCAAATGTTTGAATTTTTCTTTTTTATTTGTTTTATTATTTGTTTTTTAAAGCACTAATGTATCAGCAAAATGATGATCAACAAAAGGCCGATGACAATCGCAGATATATCTACTATGGGCCTTTGGCTATCGAGTTCCAGCCTTTTTTCTTTTTCTTTTTTTCTTTTTTTTGCATTTTATTTTTGTTAGTAGGAGATTCTTATTTGCTTTATTTGGTTAACCACTAATTTTTTAAGAAAAAAAGGATGATGAGTCATATATAATATACACACACACGAATGGATGATGATTGACTATAGCGCATAAGGCTGCATTTTTATCTTTTCTACTAAAAAACTTAATGAAGTGAGTTTATACTTCCTCTATAATTATGATAGGAGTCTTATCTTCACGCACAAATGTGGTCCTACTACCGCGATTTCATCAAAATTAATGTAATATCATGAAAAATCCCAAAATAGTAAATTTATAACAAAACATATCCCAAACTAAATTTTTTTACAAAAAAAAAAAAAAACTTTAATCTAATACGTGTGACAAATTTATCTCAAGCTAATTCTTTTGCCTACAAAAAATCACAAACTAGTGTATTTGTGATAAATTTATCTTCTATTAGTTTTCATTAAATTGATTGATACTTCAAAAATTCAAAAACCAATATATTTTTTTACAAATATAGAGAAAAATCTTAAACGGATACATCCATCAACTGCTATGTATCATCGAACTTAGCAATTTCACGGTAAAATTTAACGAAAAGTAATAGAAGCTAAAAATTTATCACATATGTACTAGTTGAGATTTTTTTAGGTCAAAAAATCAGTTTTTTGATAAATTTATTACCAACGTATCAATTTTGAGTTTTTCGTAGTATTAACCCTATAAAATTATAATATTGTGTATTGTATATACCGAAATCATAGTTTTGACGAAAACTTCTACCAATTTTTACGGTTAAGTTTTTTTATTTTTGTATATATGAATCTTTAAATGTTAACAGGTATATTTCTTTTACATTCACTTTGTATATTTGTATCTATATAAATTGTTATGGTGAAAATCTATATAAATTATTAATTTTGAATAGAATTATTCCATATGAAAATGTAATAGCATGCAATTTGTGGACACATAATGTCTTTATTCTTTAAGTATAATGTGCACTCTTTAGCATTGTTGGAATAATTAAATAATAAAGGGAAAAAGTTAATGGTCTTCTTAATTTATTTTTGAATAGAATTATTCCATAAATGAAAATGTAATAGCAAACAAAATGCAAAAATTTGTGGACATCAGAATGTCTTTATTCTTTAAGTATAATGATAAATTTGCACTCGGGGTTTTGGTGGTTAAAAAAATAGTTTGGGGTAAATTTTAGCATTGTTTTGGAATAATTAAATAAGAAACCAATAATAAACCACGCATTTATTTAACAGTTTAAACTTTTAGAACGATTGGTTGTGATCTTACAAAATCTCATATGGTATCAAAGTTAGAGATCTTGAGTTTGAATTTTTCCAGCCCCCATTTGCCTCCCCAATTAAATTTTCACAACTAATACTAGGCAAAAGATTAGACTAAACGATCACATATGGTATTAGAATTAGAGGTCCTAAGTTTGAATCTTTACAGGCCCCATTTGCGCTTTCTAATTAAATTTTCATGCCTAATATTAGGCAAAAGACTAGATTAAACGTGAGGGGGAATGTTGAAATATTTAAATAATAAATAATGGATTTATTTAACAATTTAAGCTTTTTCTCTCATTCATAAATCTCAAGTTAGTATTAGAGCCTTTGAGCCTTGTTAAGCTTTTTCTTTCATTCATAAATCTCAACTTGTTATCAAAGCCTTCAAGCCTTTATTCCTATGGCAACCTAAGTGCACCGGGTGCACACCAAATAAATTAATCCCCACATCTCAACAAGTTCACTTTGAGCACACAAGTCTTATTTGAGGAAGCAATTAATCAAGTTGTTCCTATGACACAATAGTCGTGTCACTCATTTATTGTTTTGTTTGATGCTGCTGTTTCCACTCTAATCCTCGACATTTTGCACAACTTGCCGCCCTCAAATGATCAAGATCTAGAGGATGCTACCTCACACACTACCCCACCATGGTGACACTTAGAGTTCGAGAATGGATGATAGAGATATTAAGGATGTTGGCAATATTAAAATAATAAATAGGATATTTTTTCTAATACATCTTTTGAATATATCTGATTTGAAATATACTTTAAATCTCTTTTAATTCTCTCTTTTGTATTCTTATTTCTAATTTGCACGAAGTCTGATGCATATGAAATGTTTGGTTCGTATGCATTTAGTAAGGTTCTACCCACGAAATAACGAACGTAATTATCAAAGTTACCTCGCAATTAGCGCAAGGAGGAATAACTCACGTCTTCCTCGCTATTATAGAAAAAAAATGTCCCCATCGAAATTGCAAGATGAGGCACCTAAGATGCTATCAATTTTCAGGCTTGTTCAGAAGGAATTGGGGTTGAAATTTTTTGCATTGAGAAAATTTATGGCAAATAATTTAGTTCTAAACTTTTTAATTTGGGTCAATTTAAACACAAACATTTTTACTATTTGCCAATATAGTCATTTCTATCAATTTTAACTGAAAATTATTAACGTAGTGGTCCAATTAGTTTGGTGCAATGCTGACTTTGATGATTTTTTCAATTTTTGTATGATATTCTGAATTTTTTTTCTTTTTTACATTTACTTATCTATCTTCTTTTTCTATCTTATTTTTTCTATTTCCCTTAAGGGATCACTGATGGACGGACCCTTACAAAATTGGTCGAATTGACTACGTTGGAAGTTCGTCAAAAAGCTCAAAACTAAATTGACAAATTATAAAGTTTATAATGGATTGTGGACTTTTTGGACAATTATCTCCTTTGCATTTGTCTACATTATATAGATAGACTTTTATATACAAAGATTTCATTAACAACTACTTGTAAGTTGCTTTCGTCCTCATGTTAGATGTAGTCTGTATTAAAAAAAAAAAATTCTCTAGGTATGATTAACCTCCTTAAAACATCCTTCTATTTTTAAACTATAATCTCAAACAAATAATAATAGTTGTTTTAAAAATAGCAATTAAGCCTGGATGAGCCGGCAGATGCACCCTCTTCATTCTAATAGAGAAGAAACATGCTTGGAGCTGGTAATTCGTATTATGTCGTTTTGAAAAAGGGGCACACGAATATGACCAATTCATACACGATAAATTTTTATATACGTGTCTAACTACTTCGACACGAATACATATCTAACAAAGTGGGTCATAAAGCACTACTCGACTATCATGTTTATCCAACGTGTCATCATCATTGTATGGGTGCGTTTGGGAAGACTTTTGGGGAAAGTTTTTAGAAAAATGCAAAGACCGATGTTTTCCAAAATGCAAACTGTGTTTGGTAAATTGTAGTTTGAAAGCCTTTTGTGAAGTATTTTTGAGCAAAATGGTGTTTGGAGGACAAAAGACTTTTGTGATAAAAGAAAATTATCAAAAGAAAAATAAAAAAAATTGACCGGCAAGGGCAAGCGGCTACCGGCGACCTCCGGCAACCCCGGATCTGGGGCGGCGAGGTCGCACGCGTCGCGCGACGCTGCCTCGACCTCCGGCAACCTTGGATCTGGGGCGGCGAGGTCGCACAACGCCGCCTCGACCTCCAACGACCTAGATCCAAGGCATCGAGGTTGCGGGAGGTCGCGCGACGCCGTCGCGACCAAGATCCGGGGACGGCGAGGTCACGCTACCCAGATCGAGGGCGGCAAGGTCCTCCCGCAACCCTACCGCCTTAGATCTGGGTTGCGGCGACCCAGACCTCGCTGCGACCCAAATGGTGCGGCGGTCGCGCCATCCCCCGATGACAGTGGCCAGCGACTGCCTGCCCTTCGCCGGCAATCGCTCGTGGAAGAAGAAGAAGAAGACGATGAATAGTGAGGGCAAAATTGGAAAAATGAAAAATTAATGAGGATAATTTGGGAAGAAAATTTTTTTTAAGCCCCTCATCTCAAGCATTTTGGTAGGCGAAAACCCAAAACCGGCCCCAACCCGCTTGGGCTTTTAGCTTTGTGAAGGTTGGCATTTGGGGAATGCAAACCCAAAAATAAATGCCAAACACACTTGCATTTGCTCAAGGGCCTGTAGAGGCCTAAAGGGCTTTGTAAAGTGATTCCCAAATGTAGCCATAGTAAGACTATTAGTTATACATCTAGAGCGTGTTATGTATTTAGTTTCTTCTTTTGTCTAATGACTTTTGTTACCCTAAATATGTTTTTGTTTAACTCTTCGTCCTCTTATAAATAAGTAAAGTCTGGCTGGTGTAACGGTAGGGCTTCTGTAACGTTAGGAACGGTCTAATCGCAAGTGAAAAAAATCCTTAATTGGAACACTTTGAATATGAAGAATGGAGAAGCAATTTAAATACCATAATACAGATAATCATGATTGAAAAAATCATTCCTAATTTAATAGAATAATGTATACCGTCTATTAAATTTTAAAGATGAAAAATATTTAAAATATTATCTTTACAATTAATAATGAAAAATATTATCTTTACAACTAATAATGAAATTACCATGCAATGAAATGGCTCCTCCTTCCTTTCTTTCACATCAAATTGCTATAGAGGGACTCTCCAATAACCTATAATCAAAAACCACTTATATAGATTATGCGTAAAAACATATGAATTAAAGAAAATATTAAGATAATAATAATAATTAGTAGATGAAAAATTATCCCACCAATGCAAATCTAGTAGATGAAGACATGTAACATGAACTCCCTGTCTGAATGAGATTAGCAAAAATATAAGCATTGTATGTCTAAAATATATAATGACAGACACCAATTAAAATTCAACATCAACCAATATCTCTTACTTTCTTGTAATAAATGAAGTGAAGACTAAAGAATTCTTTTCCACAGTAATGTGATCATCAATATTAAAATACTAATCGGAAGTTTGAACTATATTAAATAATCACATTCCTATTTATTTTATTCGAGTTCCCCAAATGCTTTTTTTTTTAAAATGGAAAATGGTAACCACTCCTTTAAAAGTTGCAATTTAAAACTTTTAGTCGATTTAAACTTTTCTTTGATTGGAAAAAAATCCACTTATTGGGAATTTTTTATTTGTGATTGCATTACTATTGGCTAATCATCTTCCTTTTAAATTCTCTAATCTAATGCTAAATTAAGCCGAGAAAATAGGAAGTGATGGGAAGTCAAAAAAGGGGAAGAACCAATCACCCAATTTCCTCAATAAAAAGTGTGGCTCACATTGTGCCGTGCATTTTGCAAAATGATGGTACCGTTAGCTAATCATTTTCCAAATAAGTATTACCTTTATAAAACTTTTAGCGATTGTCCTAACCACGCCACATTATTTTTAATTTCTATGTCATAATAAAACTTTTATTTTAATATTGGCAATAATTCTCATTGGTCTCCCACTTAAGTTGACTTCCCTCTGCACATTGCTGGCAACCCCATCTCTCTCTCCCCCTCCCTTCCTCCCTCCCGCACAGAATCGATCTGACCATTTTCATGGCGGACAACAAGCCCGGCGAGGAGCAGCTCTGCACCCTCGAGAAGCGCGGCAACCTCTTCATCCTCACCCTCACCGGCGCCAGCGAGCACCGCCTCAACCCCAACCTCATCGCCTCCCTCCGGTCCGCCCTCTCCCGCCTCCAAGCCGGCCCCTCCGCCTCCTCCTCCGCCCTCATCACCACCGCCCACGGCAAGTTCTTCTCCAACGGCTACGACCTCGACTGGGCCCAGTCCTCCGAGCCCCGCCTCCAGCTCATGTCCTCCTCCCTCCGCTCCCTCGTCCACGACCTCATCTGCCTCCCCATGCCGACCATCGCCGCCGTCACCGGCCACGCCTCCGCCGCCGGCATGATGCTCGCCCTCAGCCACGACTACGTCGTCATGCGGCGCGACCGGGGCTTCCTTTACATGAGCGAGATGGACATCGGGCTGGTGATATCCAACTGGTTCATGGCCTTGATGAGGTCCAAGATCGGCGACCCGAGGGCCCGGCGCCAGGCGGTGATGCGGGCGGCAAAAGTGACTGCGGAGGACGGGGTGAGAATGGGGATTGTTGAGTCGGCCCATGACGGCGCGGAGGCGACGGTGCTGGCGGCGGCCGAGCTGGGGGAGGCGTTGGTCGCGAGGAAGTGGGACGGACACGTGTACGCTGGGAATCGGAGGGTGGTGCTGCGGGAGGTGTTGGAGGCCGTCAGGTACGATGAGGCTGTTAAGGAAGCGGCGGATAAGGCCAGGTCGAAATTGTAGTTGGGCTTGTTTTTTAGGCCCGTTTGGAGTGTTCTTGTGAAATCGCTCGGCCCGTTGGGACCGTTATTCGGTCCCCCAAAAGGACCAGTTATGTTTTTGGTTTTTTGGTTTAGCTTTTGAGGAAAGCCTTTAAGATAATTTAAGACCTTTAGCCTAAAGAGGTTTGGTAAAATGTAAAGACCGTTTAGTAAACTGTAATTTGAAAAATAACTTGGAAAGTAACTTTGGGAAAATGTTGTTTGTTAAACATATATTTGAAAAATCATTTACTATGACCAATTTAAGTTTTTTATTTTCATTTTTTTTTTAAATTGAAGAAAAACAATGATTGTAACTTTTATATTTGCATGTTAAGAATAATGTATTAAAGACATTAACAAATTTACAAACCAAAAAATACATCAAGGTAGATTTTTCTCAATTAAAAAGAAAGTAATTTCATTCTAATAAGCATGGCCACATATATTTCGAGAGAAAAAAAAATGTTATCCTTAAATATTTCATGCACATTCCTGGACGATTCCAAGTGATAGCAACCGCCAACATTCTCATGTTATCATCTAATAGGAAATGGATGCTCGAAAAATCACATTTATGCATTAATCGATGTGCAACAACATAAGTGTTTAACATACGTCAACATATTAGTTTGAAAAATAAAAGCCACAATACAATTGACATGCATCAAACCCATATGTCTTAGGAGCAATCCCTCATAAAAAAAAAGCACCAACCAAGTAGAAACCAACATGTTTTAGCAATGGTCACTATACAATAGTGTCACTCAGTACAACCACATTTAATGTCTATCTCTCACTTTTTTAGTTTCAAGACTTCAACTTGCATATTGTTGTTCATGTTCACCATATGCTCAATCCTTTCCACTTTCCAGCAACATACTGTGCAGAGACTTGAACTAGTGGTGAGTTGATACCTTGAAGAGCCATCCAATCAATTTCCTTCTCCCATCTTTCTCTAATCCCAAGCAAAAGAATCTTTCCAAATAACATTAGATCCAATTAGACTAGTACCGAATCTAAAAATACAGCCTTATCATCATTTTTATATTGCATTAGAGGCTCATAAATTTGCTGTAGGATGACTGCCTAAAAGGTATAGGTTAATATTTTTGATGATATCTTACAGCTTGATGTAATAGCATTTTGATTGTAATGCCAAAGAATGGGTCTCTGAACAACAACACTAGCATCATGAACGCAGGGAAGGGAACCAAATTTTGGTATTGAATGCATCTGCAGACCACTAGTTTTATCCCAAGAGATGTGTGAACCACTCTAGTACTTCAAGCACCAGCGTAAACAGACCAAGACCTCCACCCCAGATACTCCAGAAATCCTATTTAAAAATCAAACCATGGTCAGTAATGGAAAGAGAGCCGCACAAGAGAACAGGTAACATTTGAAATAATAGAGGAACTATATGTCCTTTCAGCACTTTCCTCAACGAGTTCTCACTAGTGATCCTCCATGAGGACATCCTGCATATTAATAATAACCCCAAAGGCTGATGCATGCTCAACTACAAAAGCAATATGAAGATTGGGAATGGGTGGAGATCCATGAAACATTGATTTCAATGAGGAAAATGTGAGGGCTTTGAGGGAGTGAGTCAATTACGACATTAAAAAAATGCACACATTGTTGTTAGAAAAAGTTGCATAGGAATGCAACACGCAAAAATTGTAATACTTTAACGACCTCAAAGACCTCTTCAACAAGCTTTCTAGCATCAATCTGAATAAAAGCCAATATAGAGAAGCAATTAAATGAAATAAGATCAGGCAAATACATGTACAAGATTTCAACATATTTAGAGATTTCCTCACCATTCTGACTTTTCCCTTAGAATTGTAATATTCAATAATTGGAAGGCTAGACTCTGAGAACACCTTAAACATTTTCTTTATTGTTTCTATATTGTCATCTTCTCTTCCCTTCAAAACCAGTAAGAAATAGTGGAAAAGTATCAACAGCTCAATAGAAATGGTAGCACAGATCCCGTTTAACTTCGAGGAAAGATCAAGATAACAACCTATTTATACAGACAACATAAAATTAATAATAAGCTCGTAAAGGGAAACTGAACTAATCGATTCAAATCGACCCACACGAGCTGTGGTAAGTGATTCACAAGAAGCCACCCCCAGCTTCGAGCCAAACCATTCCACCATACTTTTCCTATATGGATCCCACGAATGCTCCGACTCGAATACGCTCTAATTAGCAAGCTCAATCTAGAATTTCCCCCAACTTTTTCAAGAATTTGAAACCGCGCGAGCCTAATTGAAAAGGAAAATGGGAAAACTTGGAACGCTAGGTGGTGAGAGAGTCCAACTTGTGAGCGATCAGAGAGATAGGGAACTCTTGCTGTAATCTGTGACTCCAACCCAATCGGCGACGCACCAAAGAGAGAGAGAGGGGGGGGGGGTTCGGCCAGCCGATCATCTCATCACCCTTGGAGCCCAGGCGAGGGTTTCGAGGTCGTTAGACCCCAGGCACGGTGATGCCGGGGTCCCGCGACCTCGACAAGCCTCACAACAATAGATCTAGGCGATGATGCAACTGTCGACTAGGCGATTAGCGATGACCATCGATCAGGTGACCGGAGGTGACTAGGTGAGCAATGTCACTGGCTGATCAAATTTCGTGCGGTGAATAAGAGAGGCGAGAGAGCTGTGTTTCGTCAGACGAGTAGTCGAGTGAAGAGAGATGCGAGGCAAGGGAAGAGAGAGGCAACAGATCGGGGTTTTACGTTAGAAAGTGGTAAATGTGGAATTATGGTTAATGAGTGAGGGTAAGATTGGAAATTCAAAAAATTTATTAACTGAGGTATTGTTGCATGCCGAGAATGCTAGAAAGCCAAAGTAGAGGAGAGGAAGCCTTGAGCTAAGGGCCTTTATAAGGCCTTACAAATGCTAGCATTTCCCAAATAGGCTCTAAAAAATAATTGCCAAACACACTTGCATCCAAAGGACTTTGCAAAGTTGTTCCCAAACGCAGCATATAACACGAATAGTTCCCAAAAGTTGGTCTAATATGTAATATCATCTCTAAATTTTTAACTTGTACAATGTGGTCCATCAACTTGGCTCCATATGTAATTTTGTCCATAATATATATATATATATTATTGAAAGGGGTGAAACCCAAAAGTTACAATAAAACTCTCCTAACGAAACTAGACCCACCCGATCACCTATCAATAAAGGAATCAAACCTTTGGATGGCCTCTCAAGATTAAGGTGTCATTCACATCACATGAGTGAATGGCCCAATTTGCTAACTAGTTAGCACATGAGTTTTCTTCCCCAAAGTTATGCAGGAACTACATTAAAAGTTTTCAAATATAAGAAATGAGCATGTCACCAAAGTTGAGAGTATGAGTTGATGTTTGAAGTAGTGAAATAGCGGCTTGTGAGTCCACCTCCACGATAAGTTTGGGAACACCCAAAGAAATTGCCAATTTTCAATTTGGTTATTGAAATATTGAAAAATGTTCTAGTCATTCTATTTGCACAAACGACAATTTAGATGATAATTGATAACTTGAATTATTATATACTGAATTGGGTTTCTAAAAATATTAAGTCAACATTGTCTATCCTTTTATCCATCTATTTTATAAAATAAAAGAAATAAATTAGGGAGTTTTTTCTTTTCTGATTAGTGATGAATACACTTGTAACTTTTATTTCTGTCCATAAATCAAACCCAATTACAGTACCTATTATCCAAAGAGGAATCCTTCTAGTAGTATCGACCATTTATCCCGCTTCCCTCCACCATTTCTTTCATATAAATATCTTAATATAGTTTAAGGACTTTATGAAACATTTACCAATAGTTCAAATATTACATTGAATAAATTAAAAGTTCAGGGACAACATTGCATAGTGAACCAAAGTTTAAACCACTGGGGTTTACCCTAGTGGCCACATTTTTAATAGGAAAGGAGGAGGTGGGAGGTTTGAATCCCCACCTTTTCAATGGGGGTTGGGGTGGAGACGAATTAGTTTCAGGAGTAGGTTTCGACTCTCACGCCCTGCAAAAAGGCAAGACAAAAGTCTGAAAGTGAGAGTTAGAATAGAAGTAGAGTAGGACCAAAAAAAAAAAAAAAAACCAAAGTTTAGAGATGATATTATGTATTGAACCAAAGTTCGGGGATTATTTGTATCATTTTACTTTTTAAATGTATGAGATGTTTAAATATTGCAGTATAATAAGGTGGCAAAATAGGAACTAAAATCTAATTGTGTGTGCCACTTTTTTTTATGTTTGATCTTATCTTATATCTATTTTACAAGCCATTTTGTATGCCATATGCTATGTGCAAATTGTGAAATCCTACTCCTTCACTCATACGTCTCCACCCTAGCTCCTCGAGAAGTCCTACCTTCCCCTTCCCAAGTAGAAAGGGTTGCCTCATAGGCAACCCATAGTTCAATCATGTGGGCACTTGAAAAGTGAAGAATTAATCATTTTCTTTTTTGCAATTATATGCTAATACCAATATATTTTGTCATGTACTTATAAACGAGATCCCTTCTATGTGGTTTGTTCATAATTGTTAATGAGAAATGTTCAAAAGCTACCATGGCATGGATGTT
The DNA here is from genome assembly GCA_014182565.1 of Eucalyptus marginata. Lineage (NCBI taxonomy): Eukaryota > Viridiplantae > Streptophyta > Magnoliopsida > Myrtales > Myrtaceae > Eucalyptus > Eucalyptus marginata. The sequence continues at coordinate 14,342,006 of CM024594.1, read as the reverse complement.
GCAATTTTCTGGGAAAACTTATCAAAATAGTTTTAAATCTATTGCACCTATGCTAATTTAGTTTTAAGTCTTTTAATTTAGTCAATTTATTCTTAAATATTTTGACAATTTACCAATGTAGCCCATCCGATCAATGAGTGAAAATCGATAACGTAGACACCAATTGTTTTACATGGCACTGTCGGCATTAATGTGGAATAATTTTTGCATTTTCTTTAATTTTTTATTTTTAAAAAAATTAATCAATTTATTTATTTCCTTTATTGTTGCCGGTAAGGCTCCCCTTGCTTGTGGCAGTGAAGGTGGCCCTTGCCCAGCCCCCTCTAAAACAACCTAAATTTCCACAAAATTAAACATCGAATGAGTATATAAATTAACTTCACTTCAATTCTTCAATAAATAACAAACTTATCCGCAATTGTACAAGTAATTTAATTGTAGCTAACATACTTCAAAACCTTATATACAGAAACCCATTTCCACTTTTGCTATGCATTTCTGATTCAATCCTTATTAGTGATCTTCGGAAGCATTAACCTAATGCTTCTGAACTCCTAACTCGACAAATCTATAAAATATTTAGGGTGAGCCTAAGCTTCATAAATGAACTCTCTAGGTGTGAGGTAGAAGATCAGCTTACCATTCAACCTGGTATCAATAAACAACATGAGCTTGAGCTATATAAAATAACTATGTATGACAAATGCATAAGCAAATGTTCTATCTTCACTATCATGATATGCTAGTGGAAACCATTAACAACATTGCAAGTTCATTCACTCAAAAAGCAAGCATATGACATATTATTTAATGATGAACCAGTATCACCTAGTAGCTCACCAGTATACACAAGAATATACATAAGCAAGGTTATACTTATCATGGAGCTCACAAACACACACTATACTTGTCACTGGCTAGGACCATCACATCTTGACTAAAGAGGCATTGTCACTACCAACTCATGGGAGAAGGAATCATACATGCCCTTTGGCATGCCTTAGCCCATTCATCACAAGTGTCTTCTACGTTAGTGATGACAAATACATCACTATACATCCACATGATGATAGTCAACATACCATGACTACATGAGTCATGTCATGCTTGGCTATATAAGCCAAGACATATCATGAACACAAAGCCCATATCATACCATGACTATAGAGCCATATCATAATAGAATTTCATATCATCTTAATTTTATAGAGAACCGTCTCATACTACAAAACATCTGACTAACTCTAGAGTCTCATCCACATAGTTATATAAGGAAATTCGCTCTATGGCGAATAGGTTGTGGCAAATGCCTTAATCATATGGCATCATTCACATACATTTCATAGCAACATAACAATTGCCATGTACATCTCAATAATTTGCAATTTGTCATGCAATTAATGATAGACAATTAATTACACGCACTTCCACACATATAACCTCATTCTTTCCATGCCAAGCCATCATTATTTAATCGGAAGCCATAGATAAGTAATTGGTAACTTAGGAATGGATGCTCATAATCGACCACGTGAACGTCAACAATTCAAAGAATTGACCACGTGAGTAACAACAACTCAAAGAATTAATCATGTGATTAATCGACAACACTTAACTAGTGCTTTGGTAACTTAGTCAAATTACAAGAATATTATTATCATTTCTAATTTCGACACACTTTCACATTTTCACATAATCAAGCAATAAATTAAATTAAACACTAAGGGACATTTTTATTTACGCTATGGACATGCCACTTAATTTATAAAATTATGAAAACAACCTACTTCCAAATTAATTATACAATTAGGACCAATTTTGCATAGTTAGACACATTGTCTAGATTGAGAAATTATCTCTCAAAATAACTTAAACCGCCTATCAAAATAAGGTTCCTCATGCTGTGAACAGCACCCAGAACTTTCAACTTTTGCAGATTCGTTCTTCAACTTGGTGAAATTGCAAATTTGACCCGAAAGCTTCCAAACTCATTTTTTAAACCGGTTTGATTTCCCTTAATTAATATTATTTAATAATTAGGGATTTGCGGTCATTGTGGAAATTCCATTTTCCCTAAGAAATGAAAGAAATAGCAAAATCTCATAAATTTTGAGCAATTCATTCCATATTTCCTTTTTTGCTATGCTACTAATTAATATTTTGATTTGTTTTGCTATTTTGACCAAGCCTGGCTGAGGAAGAGTTACGGGGCGTAAAACAAAAAAAAAAAATATGTCGGGGCATACTCTATTTCATTTTTCAGCCCTTAACAAGAAATAATAAATAAAAAGAAAAAATGAAACCCATTTAATTTCGACAAAAGACCCACACCCAAGTTCCATAGCCTTGGGTCGCTATCCCGATCATGATTTTCCTACTTCCATAGGGAAAGGTCCTTCCCCTTTTGGGCCGATTGTGGGCAAGGAGGGATTCAAATCCTCGACACCGTGGTTCGTAGCCACGTGCTCTAATCCTCTGAGCTATAGGCCCCGCCCCGTCTCCACTAGATCTGTTCCCGGGAGTATCCTAAAAAAAAAAGGAACCTTTCCTCTCCCTAGCCATTTTGGGTTAAGAAGATGTGAAAGCGCCTTTCTCTCTATAATAAGGGTGCGTTTCGAGGTGTGAAGTGGGAGAGAAGGGATTTCAAAATTGGGGTTTTAAATAAAACGACATTTTCCTTTTCTTTTTCTTTTTTTTTTTTTCAATATATATGAAAAAGTAGTAATAAGAATGAGAGGTGTTAAGCTTTTTATCATCTTGGCGTCAAGCTATTTTTCCGTAGGACCTCCCCTATAGTATCGTCACCACAGTAGAGTTTAACCACCAAGTTCGGGATGGATTTGTGTGGTTCCTCTACGCCTAGGACACCAAAATATCGAACCATGAATGAAAAAAGGCATGAGAGAAAAGCATATTGACTAGTGAATGGGAGGCCCCAATTCTTGACTGAATGGGACACCAAAGGTCTCTGCCCTTCCATCCCTTGGATATCTACGGATAGAGGAATACATAGAGTTGAACATAGTAAAAAGTAAAAAAGGTATTGCTTAAGAATAAGAAAGAGGAATCTCATGTAAATACCATGGAATAAGGTTTGATCATATTCATGGGAATTCCATAAATATTCCATTCAAAAAATAGAAAGTTCGAAACAATTGGAATTTTTTGGAGATTGGATGCGATTACTAATTCATGATCGACATGTATAGAATGAAAACCTCATTCTCGATTTTACAAGAATTTTTATGAAAGCCTTTCATTTGCTTCTCTTCAATGGAAGTTTTATTTTCCCAGAATGTATCCTACAATGGGATCCTTCTTAAGCTTTCATAATATTTTATTAGTCTAAATAAAAAATAAATAACTTTTCCCGATTTTGAAAAAAAAAAACTTCATTTCATTTTTTTTTCTGATAATGTTTTTGAAAATTTCATTAATTGATTTAGAACATCTCTTATTCGCTGATAGTATCTTATCTATCTTTCAAAGTTCGAAGAAAGAAGAAATCGCTCGATTTTATTTTCCTGAATGACACAATTACAATATATATTTCTATCAATCAGATATTATCCAAAGCAAATCCTTTTCGAATAGATCCTTACTCTACTCTATTTAGTATCTCATCAAAGTTGAATTTTTTTCTAAGTTCATTAGAATAAGTTCTATTTTATCAAAAGATTTCCCTCCATTTTTTGTTTGTTCACTACTTTATATATGTATACGTAATAAATATAAAGTAGGGGTTCTGATAAACCTGGAAAAAAGAGAAACTAAAGATAATAATCTTTTACTAACGGGATCAAAAACTGGTTTTCTTTGACACAAGAAAGAAAATTTTCTTGGTAGAGTGGAGGATTAGAAACATGACTATTGCTTTCCAATTGGCTGTTTTTGCATTGATTGCTACTTCCCACATATTGGTAGGATGGGGTCATACTTCAAATAAAAAGTATTCCTTTTCCTTTCTTTTTATTTCTATCTAATCTATTTTTTTTCTGGCTCGGCTATACCACTTAGCCGAGCCATTTCCTTTTATGATACTAAAAAGCCGGGCAACTCAAATAAGGTAAGGAAAGAAATATTTTCACCGAGCAAAAGAAAAGGAGAGAGAGGGATTCGAACCCTCGATAGTTTTTTGTTACGAACTATACCGGTTTTCAAGACCGGAGCCATCAACCACTCGGCCATCTCTCCGAAAGACAATTTCTATTATATTTTTATTCCACCGATAGAACATGGTCGTATGAGTTGATACCATCACTATCTAGAGAAAGGTGTTAGGTTTGAATCTATCTATATATACAGATAGATGCATGATCCATCTATGCCCTGTGAAGTAAAAAAATGACCCGCGCCTTCATTTCCGAATAAAGTAAGAATAAAGTAAAGGGGTGTAAATAAGTCATCTCGAATCAATGGATTCATTGTAAAATCCCTCTATGATATAATGCATTTTTATTACAATTTTTTTGGCTGATGATAGATAAAGGAATTAAATGGTATATATAGAATATGTCCATGGTTTGTTTATTCCTTATCCTCAAAATCCTATTTCAATTTGATCCAAAAAGATTTCAAATTCAAAATATAGGATTTGATTTGGCTTTTTTTTAGTTAGTTATATTATGTTAACTAAAATGAAAATATATAGAATAATATGGTATATATAGAATATGTCCTTTTCGTGTTACTTGTAAGAGTGACACACAGGCACTTGATTCGAGTTATTTCTTTATCTCCCCGTGAATCGTATGTTTCTTTATCTCCCCATTAACAATTCTTGGAAATTTCGAAATTGCCCCTAACCTTGTCAAGAATTTACTAAAATACCCCTTATTATGCCTAGTTTTACCATTTTCACTTCTTCTTTTTTTTTTTTTCCATACAAGGTGCAATAAAACCTTTTTGTAGTCTCTCAAAGACATTCTAGGCATGAGGAAAGCTTTTGAATTCAAACCAATTAATCACAATAGCTTAACATATAATTATTGAAACTTACTTACACATAGAGTAAAATCTAAACTAACTAAACAAACAATCGAGCAACCAAACTCAAGAGTACTACTTAGATTAATCTAACTTAGCCCCTAAAGTTTTCACTTACCTTGAACAAAAACTTGGACTACTCAAAATCTTAATCACCTTCAAAGCAAAATAACAAGAACAAACATTAACAACTCCCAATCTTTAAGAAAACAATAAAACTAGCTTGATAAGAAGAAAATAAAGTTCATGAATATATTGGAAAGATGAGACTTAAAGCTCAAACAACTCAAATTGAATGAACTTTGGAACTTGATTGAAATTTAGGGGGAGCTTCGCTTGTTTTGAAAGGAAAAAGAGAATTGGCACTTGAAGACAAGAATATGAAGTTAGGAATGTGCAAAACTGACTGCTCAAACCGGGAACTGCCCAATTTACTCTTGTTTTTGGAGTGCCAATCCGATTCTCGATTCCTAAGATTGGAATCGATGCACAGGCAGTCCAGTTTTCGATTCCAAGAGGAAACCAGACCAGACCGACTAAAAATACATTTTAAAAAAAAATTATTTCTTCAAAAATACTAGTAAAATATGAACTAAATATTATCTCGTCCAATAGTACCATAAGTTATGACACAATAACTCTTCACTCATCATTGTTTCCATTAATATCTTAAGATTTGGCACTCTCTCTCGTTGTGCATGACCACTCTTTAGTGGGAAAAAAAGTGACTAGTTCCTGGACTAGACGAATCGAACCAGAACCGACGATCTGATCCGGCTTCCACTCCTAGGATCAAACAATCCAGTCCCCACTTCCCACTTTTAGGAACCAGTCCTCCCAGTCAGCTCCCAGTTCCACCTTGGAATCGGATCGAACCAAGAACCGATCACCTCTAGATGAAGTTGCTTTACCAAAGAGGAGAAGAGAAAATGAATTTTTCTTCTTTCTTTACTTATTTTAAAGAATAGCTTCAACTCATGTTAATTAAATAGGGTTATCACTATGATATAAAGTAACCAGAGTTAGCACATTATGTCATTCATGACATCACGCATGATGTAATTTAATAGGCTAAGTTCAATGTCGCCATTTTAGGTCATGAGTTATTACTCAAGTGACAAATGACAAGATTTTGGATAGAAAGATGAAGATATTTGATTAGAAAGAGAGAGAAATAGAATCATTAGCCAAGTAAAACACATGAATGAGGAAACATTATTTGAGTTGTAATCATTTCAAGTATTAGTGAGAGATAGCGGCCTCATGAGGACAAGACACCAAACTGCATACTATTTCTTGTCACGAGTGTGGATATGAACTCCGTTGTGTCAGGCTCTTTCCCTCTCTTTCCCCACGCAAAAAACAATGGTGGCTTGCTGTTGGTTTTTTTTTTTTCTCCTTTCATGATGGGGACTGAGAGGACAATGGAGTCTCGTTGGATTTTTGTAGAGTGAGACCCAACGAACATGAGTTTGGAGCAAAGAGCGAAGAAACATTATTTGAGTTGTAATCATTTCAAGTATTAATGAGAGATAGCGACCTCATGAGGACAAAACACCAAGCTGCATACTATTTCTTGTCACGAGCGTGGATATGAACTCCGTCGAGTCAGGCTCTTTCCCTCTCTTTCCCCATGCAAAACACGATGGTGGCTTGTTGTTGGTTTTTTTTTTCTCCTTTCGTGATGGGGATTGAGAGGACAATGCAGTCTTGTTGGATTTTTGTAGAGTGAGACCCAACGAACATGAGTTTGGAGCAAAGAGCGAAGAAACATTATTTGAGTTGTAATCATTTCAAGTATTAATGAGAGATAGCGACCTCATGAGGACAAGCCACCAAGCTGCATACTATTTCTTGTCACGAGCGTGGATATGAACTCCGTCGAGTCAGGCTCTTTCCCTCTCTTTCCCCACGCAAAACACGATGGTGGTTTGCTGTTGGGTTTTTTTTTCTCCTTTCGTGGTGGGGATTGAGAGGACAATGGAGTCTTGTTGGATTTTTGTAGAGCGAAGAAGTGACACCCAATGAGAGAGCGCCAGAGTAGAGAGCAAAGACAAGAGAATCTGAAATTTTGAATTCACGAGAGGAAGGAAGAGAGGAAGCATCAATCTTCCACCTTCAGAAGGAGAAAAATGAGATGAGAGAAAGGAAAAATATCTCTTCGCAGTACGTTTTATGGCAGCAGTTGACATGTGCATACTTATTATTAGGGGAAAATTTTTAAATTAAAAAGAAAAAATTCATATTTTCTATGCTGGGGACCACTCGCTAACGTGGAACCACATAGAGCTTCCTAATTGGTCAAGAACGGTCGGACCTAATATTTTCTATTTTCATATTCTCTTTGGTTTCCACGTCAAAATCAATTTTTTATTTTAATTATAACAATAATTAATTCTCGTTGGTCTCCTTATTTATGTTGACTTCCCTCTGCACATTGTTTAAAACAGTAAAACCCCATCTCTCTCTCTCTCTCTCCCTCTCCCTCTCCCCTACGCAGGAGAATCAATCTAACCATTCTCATGGCGGACGACAAGCACGGCGAGGAGCAGCTCTGCACCCTCGAGAAGCGCGGCAACCTCTTCATCCTCACCCTCACCGGCGCCAGCGAGCACCGCCTCAACCCCAACCTCATCTCCTCCCTCCGGTCCGCCCTCTCCCGCCTCCAAGCCGACCCCTCCGCCTCCTCCTCCTCCTCCGCCCTCATCACCACCGCCCACGGCAAGTTCTTCTCCAACGGCTACGACCTCGACTGGGCCCAGTCCTCCGAGCCCCGCCGCCAGCTCATGTCCTCCGCCCTCCGCTCCCTCGTCCGCGACCTCATCTGCCTCCCGATGCCCACCATCGCCGCCGTCACCGGCCACGCCTCCGCCGCCGGCATGATGCTCGCCCTCAGCCACGACTACGTCGTCATGCGGCGCGACCGGGGCTTCCTCTACATGAGCGAGATGGACATCGGGCTGGTGATCCCCAACTGGTTCATGGCCCTGCTGAGGGCCAAGATCGGCGACCCGCGGGCACGGCGCGAGGCCGTGATGAGGGCGGCGAAGCTGACGGCGGAGGACGGGGTGAGGATGGGGGTGGTCGACTCGGCGCACGACGGGGCCGAGGCGACGGTGGCGGCGGCGGCCGAGCTGGGGGAGGCGTTGGTCGCGAGGAAGTGGGCCGGACACGTGTACGCTGGGAATCGGAGGGTGGTGCTGCGGGAGGTGCTGGAGGCCATCGGATCCGATGAGACGGTCAAGGAAGTGGCGGAGGATAAGGCCCGGTCGAAATTGTAGTTGGGCTTTCTCTTGAGGCCCGTTTCGAGTGTACTTGTGAAATTGTTCGGCCCGTTGGGCCCGTTGTGTCTTTAGATGTACAACGTATTATACATACTGGAGTATAATAAGGTGGCCGAAAAGGAGATGAGATCGTCCTGTGGGGCACTTGGAAAATGAGAACTTTGCAATTATCAATTATTGCAATTATATGCTAATATCGGTATTTCTTGTGTTATACTTATACATGTCTTTTATGAATTCGGCCAAACCACCAACTTTTAAGATCCGTTTATTTGGTGAAAAATTATTAATTTTCTGAAAAATATTTTTGAAAAGCCATTTTCTAAAAGGTAACTTTATTTTATGGTGTTTAACTGAAACTTGAAAAGTACATAAAAAGTTTGTATATCATTTAGTAACAAAAATCTAATAGGGAAAATTATCAAAAAATTTGTACTCTTTTTGCCTCTTCCTAGTATAGACGTTGCCACAGCGATAATTGGCGATGGCCACATATAGGCAAGCTTAAGCCTCATCGGCCTCGAGTGAGCTCCACTTGCTGGATTTGGTGAGACTTGAACTCACCGAACGTCGCTTTGTTTAGCAAACGTTTCTTTAACGAATGACCCAAGTCCAAGAGAAAAAAGTACCAAAAAAATTATAAACCTATAGTATTTGTACAAATTTAGTCTTAAATCTTTCAATTGAACCAATTTAATCATAAACATTTTCACATTTATACCAATTTAATACTTTTGGCCAATTTTGGCCCGCTAGTGCTGATGTGGATGCCGTTCGGCCAACAAACATTGATGTAGTAATTTTAAATATTTTTTTTTCAAATTGTTTTATTAATTTTTTCCTTCCTCCCCCTCTCCCCTTATCCTTTTCGTCTTCTTCCTCTTGGCCTTTTTCTCCTATAGTGGTTAGTGAACCTCCGGCGACGAGCATTGCGGCCCTTGCCCAACGTCGATGAGGGCTTCACAACCCTCGCTTGACCTCACCTAGGGTTGCGGTCGAGGCGACTTTGCCTAGATTTGGCCGTTGCCCATTGTTGGCCGAGAGCTTCACGTTCCCTTGGTGAATGGCACCATGGCCTTGCTAGCCGCGAGTGAAGCCACCTTCGCTCGCGGTTAGGCCATGGCGAGGCTGGCCTCGCCTAGTGGTCGATGAGCTGCCAGAGGTTCGCCAGCCAATGTAGGAGAAGAAGGCTAAGAGGAAGGAGAGGAAAAAGGAAAAAATTAATAAAAAAATTCGAAAAAAAAAAGAAAAAGAATTGCCACGTTAGCATTCATCGGCCTACTGATATCTACGTCGATGCTGGCTGATCAAAATTAGCTTGAATGGTTGAATTGATACTAATGCGGAAAGATTTAGGATTAAATTGATATAGTTGAAAGGTTTATAATTAAATTAGTAAAAATACTATACATTTATAACTTTTTCAGTACTTTTCCCTAAGTTTGAGTGCCAATATCCCGTACACAGCATTTGTGGGCCTAGGCTCAAGGGTTGGGACTAAAGCTTGAGCGCAACAATCCAAGCATGGCCTTTATGGACCTGAGCTCAAGTGCTGGAGCAATGGGTACGAGCACCTAAATGCTCATACCAAGGAACCAATATTGGAGTTTTTGTATCCAAGCGTAGAGTTTCGGGTCTAAGCATCAATATCTCGTAATATTTTGGAAAACGTTTTGCGATTCTTTCATAAAATGGAATTTATATTCCCCAATTTAAGTTTTGATAAGAAAATGTCAATATTATTTTATTTTGATTCATTTTCTTAAGCGAATCAAATAGCTAAAATGTTTTCCCGAAAAATATTTTCCACAAGACAAACAGATGTTAGAATATATTTATAATTATAATTATTTCTATTTTTTTATGGACTTTATTGCTGTTAGCCAGTTTAGTATTTAATTTCTTAAAAAAAAAAAAAAAAAAAAAAACCCCGCAAAAACCCTATCAGCTCATTTCCTGCAAAACCCTGCGAAAACCATAAGCACCTGGAGTTTCAGCGCACTTCACCGGTGTCTCCGTCCATTTCACTCCCAGCTCCTTCTCCTTCTTCTCCTCCTCCTCCTCCTCCTCCTCCTTCTTCTTCGTTGGGTCGTGGCTCGACATGAAGAACCCGAAACTATACTCGGAGGTCACTCTACATCTCGACTTCTAGTCCGAGGACGAAGCGATCTCGTTCTCTACCATCGACATCGAGCGCGACCAACTGTTCTTCGCTTTCTCGGGGAACCGCGTCTACACTGCTCACCTCTCTTCTTTCCAAGTAAGTTTGCGAGGGCTTTCTGTAGCTACGCGGTTCCGTCGGTTGATGACGAGGAATTAGGTTGATCGGAGGCGGAGCGCGGTGGGATTCTTTTGGGATCGTTCGAGTTGGGATTTTGAAAATTACCGGGCGCGTAGGTTTTGAGTTTGTTAAATCGAGAAATTTGAAAAAGGGAGCTTGTTTTGTTTGAAGACGGAAGAACGCTTTTTTTTTGTTCTGATTTTTATGCACTATCTATTGCTTGCATATCTCCTCTCTTGTTCCGAGAAAAAAGACTATAAGGCACTGTTTGGTAACCATCCAAACAGTGCTTGATTCTGATTTTTATTTCTAGAATAGTTTTGGAATAGAATCCCGTTTGGTAAATTTTTGTCCAAAAGCGATTCCGAGAACAAATTTGTTCCTGGAATTAGTTTTGGACAAGAATTCAGAATTAAAAAAAATATGATTCTCGGTTTGAGAATCAAAAAAGAATTAAGTATTATTCTTCCCTTCCGCCATCCCGCGACCGCCGTCCACCACCACCCGCCGCCGGCGGTCACCGTCCGCCGATCCTAGGCCGGGCGAGCTCGCCGGAGGCTCACTAGGCTAGGGCGAGGTCCGGTGAGAGAAGAAGAAGAAGGAGGAGGAGGAGAGGAGGAAAAAAAAAAGAAAAAAAAAAAAAAAAAAAAAAGGAAAAAAGGAAAAGGTTTATTTAAAAATTAAAAGAAATTGATTTGGAACAAAATTAATGAGTACGGTACCAAACACAATTCTATTCCAGAATCAGAAATTTTGGACAGTTACGAAACGCGTTCTTTTACTCAGAATTAGTTCCCGGAAACAGAATAAAAAAAAAATTTGATCAGAATCTACTCCCAGGAATAGAATCGTTACCAAACACACCCTAAGTGCCTTTGTTTCATGAAAAATGAGTAATTTAGAAAGTGCTTTCAAAAAATTTGCTCACAAAAATAAATGAATGGAAAATTTTTTCATCGATCATGGAAATAGTTAGGAATAGATTATTTTCGATGAGAAAAAATTTTCTGTGACTAATTTTTTTGGGCTGAGGTTGATTTGGAGAGTGTCTTACATTCTTTCTAGGACTTTCGAGTCTTGTCTGATTGCTTAAGGGATTTTTTTTTGGTTGGGATTGAAATTGCAAGAAAATCTTTTCCTTATTTTGCCTATTCAATTGTGACGCCCAGGATCTCAAACCAAAATACAAGACTTGCTTTATAAATTAGGAGAGATATTAATTTCAGATCATAAAATAAATTTCATTCTAGCTGAATCATAAGAAACCTGAGCTATACTCGGCTCTATTTATCATAAAACTTTGTTTCTTTACACGTAGGGAGATGAGGTTAAGCAAGGGGATTTCTACAAAAGAAAACACTAGGAGCCACAAACACTAAATATCCCGCCTCCCTGTCGAGTATGTACATAGAACAACAAAAACAAAAACTCTCCCACACGTCGAGCGCTCCTCGGTCACCTTCTAATCTGAAGAAAAGACACATAAACAAGAGTGAGTTTTTAAAAATAAAAACTCAGCAAGTGGGCGGTTAGTTTTAACTTGGATTTGGCCAATAAGACAACAAATAAGTAAACAAATTGTCATTTAACTAAATCCACAGGAGTCTAGCTGCAACAATATCCCAGGGGGAGATGACACTCCGCCCGAACCCTCGCACCCAACCTGGCATCACGAGGTTCACAAACACCCGGGGAAGATGACACTTCACCCTGTACCCCTCGCACCCAACCTGGCATCACAAGGTCCCCTGAGAAGTTGTTCAACCCTTCTCATACCTCTGGAGAAAATACCATCACTTCTTTTCATCCCTCTCCAGGCATCCCGACACCCGGGGTCTCACATTGGCTCTTTAGCCAATCACACATTCATAATTCCGCCTTGTTGCAGCACCAACAACTCCAGTGCACAAAGCAGCTCTCACTTTCCTAAAGTCGAGTATGAGTCCTAGACTTAAACAAACTTGGGTATCACAAGCCATCTCATTAAATTCTTAAGTAACCAGTGTCTTATTGAGATCATAATCACAACATTAGACAATATATCACATGCAAAATCATCAGAAGACCATAACCTGGGATTCGATCACCTTCCTCATGAATTCCAACAAACTCGGAATAAGGGCAACCTCAACCAGAATGCATAGTTTCGGGAATTAATTTGAAAACCATAAGAAATGGGCTTGAAAAATCCTAAAATTTTAGGATATTATAAATAAGACATTAACAGACATTTTTCATGTAGGATGCTGAACCTAATTAGTTCTGTACAGAGAGCAGCAAATTGCACAACTAAGACTCACAAACTGAACTGTTTTCCAGCATCAGCGTGCACAAATAAAAGTATGTTCCAGTACCTAAGACTTCACCAATTCCTACGAAATTTTAATATGCCATGCATGAAGATGTCTGCTACAACTTTCATGAAGGAATCATGACCAGAATCAAGCTAGGAACTTCTATAGAAAATTCGCAAGGTCACAGAGTGACACGTACTGTAGTTCTGCACAGCATACACCCGATAGAAACTTATGTCCATACGCTGACTATTTAACCTCAGAAAAATCCACGAAAAATATATGTCATAGTTTAAGGTATCTTGCACGAATTTCATGAAAGAAGTTTCACTCAAATCTCAACACAACGAGCCACACAAAGTTGACAAACTAGAGAGGTCAAGAGTTCTCAGTTCTGGAAAACAGCAGGCAAAACTCAAAACACTCGCAATCTACAAACCTAAATTAAATCTAATGGAACCAACTAACCAAACGGGAGCCTTTGAGCGGTCGACTAAGCGATTTTCGACACCCACGACTCGCTGAAGTTAGGTGGTTACATCAAAGGCCTACCCAGTCCAAAAACGTGCATTCCGGTACCCAATTTTGGACTCAAACAGCAACCACAGTCCATAAACCGCACATGCAGAGCTACGAGGAGTTCATCCGAACACCCTAGACCCCAAGGACAGCTCTACACTCAGCATCCGAACAGTAGCGAACCCATTTGTTCCCAACCCAGCTCTGGATAGAGCTTTAGCGCCCAACTTCTACCTTAAAATCGCAATACCAAGTCCGAAATCGACATGCACAGCTAGGCGAAGCTAATCCATGAACTCAAGACCTTAATAGCAGCCCTACTTGCCTAGATTTTTCACCGGCAGAAGGAAGAGAAAGCGTCAGGCAAGTTGGGGCTTCGCGGTTGGCGGCGGGAGCTCCGAACGAAACCGAACGGCGGCGATCTCGCTACTGGGCGGAGGCACTGGGCTATGAGGGGCGGGGATTGGGTCGGTTTTGGTGGAACAAAACGAGAACAGGGGAGAAAAAGAGTGGGTGCTTCAGTAGATAGAGAGAAAACACAGGTAAGGGAAAAGGAAAATGGGTTCCTTCGACCGAACACCCCCAAAAGGAAAGAGAGAAAGTGAAAAAGAAAAAAGAAAAGCCTTTCTCAACTACACCTGTATGCTACGTGGGGAGAAAGAAAATTTTTTTCTCTCTCTATACTTCTCTTTCCCCCACGTACGAGGTGAATCATCAATTTAATTTAATTTAACATTTCTTTTTTTAATTATCATCATCATCATTATTATTATTATTATTATTATTATTATTATTATTATTATTATTATTATTATTATTATTATTATTATTATTTTTACCTAAGAAATGACATTAGTCTCTAATATGCGTAATATAACTAGCAAGAAACAAAACGAATCATTTGGGGCGTCACATCAATTGACTTTGCCTTTGCTCATAGTGCTCCACATTTTGGTTTTGCATTTGTGGCTCCTTCTTTTACCAATTCCTAATACTGCTTAAAAGTTGCAATTAAAAGTTCAATTTTTTTACTAGAGACAAAAAACAAAAATCCGATTTCGCTTTGGTAGACAATTTCCTCCTTGCCAAAAAAATTCAAACGAAATTCTTGTCAGGATTTTATACTCCTTAAAATCAAGAGATTGTGGAATGAAGACTTCAACATAAGTACACAAAATGGGAGACTAGTGCAAACAAAACTCAATTTCATCATTGATGAACTAGATCCAGCATAAGATACAAAAAAATAAAGAAAAAGGAGGCACTATTCTCGTTTGAATTGAATTGTGCCGGGACAGTATTAGCCCCTAGAATGAACTTAATCACAAGAAGAACGGCCGATAAAAACATCAGGATCACTACATGTTATCCAACTGTAGGCATAAAATTTGGCAAGACATAACTAGTCTCGATGAAATTGACAAAGAAAATGGATGGCTATGACTAAAAAATGAATCCTCAAAATCTACGGAAGAATCTAGAGAACTAGATTGCTGGCCATACACTATGGAGGAAAAGAATGAACTATTTTTGTTTTCTATTTTTAACTTTAAGGCACAAAATGGCATGGAGTTGGCTTCAAAGTACTACAGCAACTTTCTTTGGAGATACGAGATAAGCAGCATCAACTCCGAAACCACACCACCCTGCACATTAAAATCAATTAAGGCAACGTTAAATGTAGAGAGAGAGAGTTCACAATTTCTCGACCTCCCCACCATGAACTCGACGTGCCCCTAAGCTCCTTCGACAAAAGGGTCCTTAGCCTCCCCACCACGAACTTGATGCACCAGGCGCGAGCTCGCAGTGCGTCCCTGAAGGCTCTCGACTTGTCCGGCCCTGGCGAGACGTGGACGACTCGCCTGCCCGTCTAGTGCCGCAACCAGTGCAAGTGCCATGGAGGCGTCCTCAGTGGCGGTGGTGGCGGCCTGGTGAGGACACGACACCATCGTCATGAGCTGCATACTATTTCCTATCACGAGCGTGGATATGAACGCCGCTAAGTCGGGCTTTTTCTCTTTCTTTCCCCACGCAAAAAACAATCACGGCTTGCTGTTGGTTTTTTTTTTTTTTCCTCCTTTCCTGATGGGGACTGAGAGGACAATGGAGTCTTGTTGGATTTTTGTAGAGTAAGACCCAACGAACACGAGCACCTGAGCATAGAACGAAGAAGTGACACCCAACGAGAGAGTATTGAAGTAGAGAGCAAAGACAAGGGAACCTGAAATTTTGAATTCACGAGAGGAAAGAAGAGAGAAAGCATCAATCTTCCACCTTCTGAAGGAGAAAAAAGAGGAGAGAGAAAGGGAAATAACTCTCCACAATAGGTTTATGGCAGCAAGTAATATGTGCAAACTTATTATTAGGGGAAAAATTTTAAATAAGAAAGAAAAAATTAATATTTTCTATGGTGGGGATCAATCGCTGACGGGGAGCAATAGAGCTTCATGATCGGTTAGGATCGGTTGGACCTAATATTTTTTCTATTTTCATCTTCTCTTTGGTTTCCCCGTCAAAATCAATCTTTTATTTTAATTAGAGTTAGTATCCTGAAAAATCATAAACTGGTATATTTGTGACAAATTTATCCAAACTATAACCTTAAACTGGTAAACATTTAACAAATTTACCCAAAATCGGTATACTTGTGATAAATTTACCCTTTATTAGTTTTCGTTAAATTTTACTGTCAAATTATTAAGTTAAATGACATGTGACAGTTGACTGGTATACCAATTTGAAATTTTACGCTCCGTTTGTCAAAATTTACAATTTTTGTGATTTTTTTGTAGTATTAATCCAATTTAGCGAATGGTATATTTGTCACAAATTTACCAATTTGAGGTTTTTTGCGGTCGAATAAATTAGTTTATAGTAAATTTGTCATAAATGTACAAATTTAGGGCTTTTTTATGATCAATCAGAGTAAATTTGTCACATGTGTACTAGTTTAGGATTTTGCATAATCAAAAAAATAATTTTAGGTAAATTTATCATTTTGGATTTTTCAGGTATTAACCTTTTTAATTATAACAATAATTAATTCTCGTTGGTCTCCTATTTCAGTTGACTTCCCACTGCACATTGCGTGAAACAGTAAAACCCCATCTCTCTCTCTCTCTCCCTCTCCCCCCTACGCAGGAGAATCAATCTGACCATTCTCATGGCGGACAACAAGCACGGCGAGGAGCAGCTCTGCACCCTCGAGAAGCGCGGCAGCCTCTTCATCCTCACCCTCACCGGCGCCGGCGAGCACCGCCTCAACCCCAACCTTCTCTCCTCCCTCCGGTCCGCCCTCTCCCGCCTCAAATCCGACCCCTCCGCCTCCTCCTCCGCCCTCATCACCACCGCCCACGGCAAGTTCTTCTCCAACGGCTACGACCTCGACTGGGCCCAGTCCTCCGAGCCCCGCCTCCAGCTCATGTCCTCCTCCCTCCGCTCCCTCGTCTGCGACCTCATCTGCCTCCCGATGCCCACCATCGCCGCCGTCACCGGCCACGCCTCCGCCGCCGGCATGATGCTGGCCCTCAGCCACGACTACGTCGTCATGCGGCGCGACCGGGGCTTCCTCTACATGAGCGAGATGGACATCGGGCTGGTGATATCCAACTGGTTCATGGCCCTGCTGAGGTCCAAGATCGGCGACCCGAGGGCCCGGCGCGAGGCGGTGATGAGGGCGGCGAAACTGACTGCGGAGGACGGGGTGAGAATGGGGATTGTCGAGTCAGCGCACGACGGGGCCGAGGCGACGGTGCTGGCGGCGGCCGAGCTAGGGGAGGCGTTGGTCGCGAGGAAGTGGGCCGGACACGTGTACGCTGGGAATCGTAGGGTGGTGCTGCGGGAGGTGCTGGAGGCCATCGGATCCGATGAGACGGTCGAGAAAGTGGCGGAGGATAAGGCCCGGTCGAAATTGTAGTTGGGCTTTCTCTTGAGGCCCGTTTCGAGTGTTCTTGTGAAATTGTTCGGCCCGTCGGGCCCGTCGTGTCTTTAGATGTACAACGTATTATACATACTGAAGTATAATAAGGTGGCCGAAAAGGAGATGAGATCGTCCTGTGGGGCACTTGGAAAATGAGAACTTTGCAATTATCAATCATTGCAATTATATGGTAATGTCGGTATTTTTTGTGTTGTATTATACATGTCTTTTATATCATATGGGCTTACATGTTCAAAATCTAGAATTTCGTCTATCATGAAATTGGCCAAACCACCAACTTTTAAGATCCGTTTATTTAGTGAAAAATTATTAATATTCTAAATTTTTTTTTTGCAAAAGCCATTTTTCTAAAAAGTAACTTTATTTTTTGATGTTCAACCGAAACTTGAAAAATGCATAAAAAGTTTTTTAAATCTGATGGGGAAAATTATCAAAAAATTTGTATTCTTTTTGTTTCTTCCTGGGCTAGACGTTGCCACGACGATAGTTGGCGATGGCCACAAATAGGTGAGCTTAAGCCTCATCGGCCACAAGTGAGCTCCACTCGCTAGATTTGGATTTGGCAAGGCTTGAACTCGTCGGACATTGCTTTGTTTATATATATATTTGTAAGAACAAACGTTTCTTTAACGAAGGATGCAAGTCCGAGCGAAAAAATACAAAAAAAAGTCATAAACCTATAGTATTAATACAAATTCAGTCTTGAATATTTCAATTGAACAAATTTAGTCATAAACCTTTTTACATTGATATTAATTCAATACTTCTAGTCAATTTTGGCTTGTTGGTGCTAATGTGGACGTCATCCGGTCGACAAACGTTGATGTGGTAATTTTAAATAAATTTTTATTTTTTCAAAATTATATATATATATATATATATATATATATATATATATATTTGTAAGAACAAACGTTTCTTCAACGAAGGATGCAAGTTCGAACGAAAAATACAAAAAAAGTCATAAATCTATAGTATTAGTACAAATTCAGTCTTGAATCTTTTAATTGAACAAATTTAGTCATAAACCTTTTTATATTGATATCAATTCAATACTTCTAGTCAATTTTGGCTTGTTGGTGCTAATGTGGATGTCGTCCGGTCGACAAACGTTGATGTGGTAATTTTAAATAAGTTTTTATTTTTTCAAATTTTTTTTATTAATTATTCCCCCCCCCATCATGCTACCCTTTATCCTTTTTTTTTTTTTTGATACCTAGGGAACCCCATACAGCCAGTAGTCGGCAGGTAAACCTTGGAGTGATGTTAGTGGAGGACCCACTACCCAGGTGCCACACTTAAGACACCAAATGCCTCTACTGAGTTTCGAACCTCTTACCTTTGGGGAAGGATCAACGGAGTTTTTATCCAATGGAGCCACCACGGCCGGTGGTACCCTTTATCCTTTTTGTCTTCTTGCTCTTGGCATTTTTCTCTTACAATGGTACCTATGGCGATGAGCATCGTAGCCCTTGCCCACTGTTGGTGAGGGCTTCGCAGCCCTCGCCTAACCTTGCTCAAGTTTGTGGGCAAGGCGGCTTTGCCCAGATTTGGCCCTTGTCCATTGCTAGCAAGGGCTTCATGTTCCCTTGGCGAATGGCGCCATGGCCTTGCCAACCGCAAGCAAAAGCCACCTTCGCTTGTGGCTAGGCCATGGCGAGGCCACCTTCGCTCATGGCTAGGCCATGGCAAGGCTGGCCTCACCTAGTGGCCGACAAGCCGCAAAGGTTTGCCAACCACAGTAGGAGAAGAAGGCCAAGGGGAAGGAGAGAAAAAAAGAAAAAAAAGAAGAAGGAAAAAATTGAAAAAAAAAATTATTAAGAATTGCCATGTTAGCATTTGTTGGCATGCTGGTATCTACATTAATGCCAACCGACTAAATTAGCTAGAATGATTAAATTGATACTAATATGAAAAATGCTTAATATTAAATTGGTCAAGTTAAAAGATTTATGATTGATTTGATATCAATACTATACTTTTATAACTTTTTTGGTACTTTTTCCCAAGTTCGAGTGCTAACAACCCGTACATAGCATTTGTGGACCTAGGCTTAAGTGTTGGGACCAAAGCTTGAGCGCCAAAAATCCAAGCGTGGCCTTTATGGACCTAACCTCAAGTGTCGGAGGAACGAGTATGAGCACCTAAATGCTCATTCTGAGGAACCAGGTGCCCAAGGCCTAGGCCTTGCCACTCGAAACCTGGTCCTAAACACTCATACCATGGCCGTTTGGTTGGCGTTAGAGGGCTTTCACCGAAAGCCCCTTGGGGAAAATTTTACTGTTTGGTTCGGATTAGAGGCATCCTTGGCCAAATGCTAGCATTTGGAATGCTGGAATCTTTGAAAGCCCAAAGCAGTCGGACTGCTTTGAGGGCTTTCAAGATTTCGGAAATGCAAGTCCACATTTACTATTCATCCATTGACCTTTTTTTTTTTTTTTTTTAAACCGATCATCTTCCCCACATCCCAACCGCCATTGATCGGCAACGGAGTTTCATTGTATTTTATTTTTATTTTCTTAAAAAATAATAAAAATCCTTTGCAAATGTTGGGTTCACCTTTTTTTTTTTTTTGTTATTTTTATCTTTTGACAATCAATAGCCAACTTTTTATAAATACACTAGAATGATCATTAATTAACGAAGATGATTAATACTACAATAATTAAAAAAAATTATTCAAAGTTGAAAACAAACCTAAAATAACCCTAGGCCAAAAGCTGAGCTTTGCATCTAATCTATAATCAAATTCTTTTAATATAATTTTTAAATAAATTTACTAGTATATCTTTTATATTACTCTCAACATGAAAATGTAAAAGGTTATATAGTCATTGTTTTTGTTTTTTACAATTTTTAAAATACTAAAACTAAAAACTTAATTTAGTTACACTAAAAGGCTTTTCAAATATATGTTTACCAAACAAATTTTTGCATTTCCCTAAAGACTGATTATAGTTACCAAACATCTGAAGCAAAGATTTCGGAAAACCCCTTTATCTCAGGTATTTGCATTCTCCGATGGCGATTTTAAAGTCGAACCAAACGGGCCCATACCAAGGAACTAATATTGGAGTTTTTGTATCCATGTATAGAGTTTTGAGTTTAAGTATTGATATCTAATAATATTTTGAAAAATATTTTGCGATTCTTTCATAAAAAAAAGAATTTATTTTCCAAATTTAAGCTTTGATAAGAAAATATCAATAATATTTTATTTTGATTCATTTTCTTAAGCAAATCAAATGGGTAAAATGTTTTTCAAAAAAATATTTTCCACAAGATAAACTGACGTTAGAGTATATTTTATAATTATAATCATTTCTATTTTTTATGGACTTTATTGCTGTTAGCCTTAGTATTTAATTTCTTTTTTTTTCAAAAAAGTACCCCGCAAAAACCCTATCAGCGCATTTCCTGCAAAACCCTGCGAAAACCGTAAGCACCCGGAGCACCCGGAGTTTCAGCGCGCTCCACCGGCGTCTCCCTCCGTTTCACTCGCAGCTCCTTCTCCTTCTCCTCCTCCTTCTCCTCCTCCTCCTCCTTCTTCTTCTTCTTCGTCGTCGTCGTCGGGTCGTGGCTCGACATGAAGAACCTGAAACTGTACTCGGAGGTCACTCTGCATCTCGACCTCCAGTCCGAGGACGAAGCGATCTCGTTCTCCGCCATCGACATCGAGCGCGACCGACTGTTCTTCGCTTCCTCGGGGAACCGCGTCTACACCGCTCACCTCTCTTCTTTCCAGGTAAGGTTGCGAGGTTTTTCTGTAGCTACGCAGTTCCGTCGGTTGATGACGAGGAATTAGGTTGACCGGAGGCGGAGCGCGGCGGGATTCTTTTGGGATCGCTCGAGTTGGGATTTTGAAAATTACCGGGCCGCGTAGGTTTCTGAGTCTGTTCTATCGAGGGATTTGAAAAGCGAGCTTGTTTTGTTTGAAGACGGAAGAACGCTTTTATTTTTGTTCTGATTTTTTTGCGCTATCTAGTGCTTGCATATCTCCTCTCTTGTTCCGAGAAAAAGACTATGGGTGCCTCCGTTTTGTGGAAAATGAGTAATTTAGAAAGTACTTTTCGAAAGATTCGCTTACAAAAATAAATGAATGTAAAATTTTTCATCAATCATGGAAATAGTTAGGAATAGATTGTTTTCGATGATAAAATTTTTTCCATTGACTAATTTTTCTAAACAATATAACCAATCATTTTTCAAAAAATATTTTTCAAATCACTTATTTTCCTCGAAACATCACACCCTATGTAAGAGGATTTGAGGAGTTGTGTATTCGGTTTACTGATGGATTTACAGTGCAATGAACTAAGAGAAGTTCAAATTTATTTGTATTTGCCGGTGCATCGAGAATTTGGATCTTAATCTAACTGTTATGATGTTATTTATGCATCTTTCTGGTTTTTACTTCTTTTTATTCAATTTAGTAAAACTCTTTTTGGGATCCTAAATCTATAGCCTTTGAGATTATTGCACTGTCCAAAGGTAAACATGTTGATGATTTTAAAGTATTCTGCATCTGGATTCCATGTAGTTTCTTATTCTTGAATTTTTGTTCGATAAGGTCATTAGCTTTGGAATCATAGTTCTTGACCCTCCATTTAATGGTTTTTAGTAAGGACTTGGTGTTTTCTGGGATAGTTTTTGATTCACGTGAAGGGAATTTGGCCAAACACAAAACGAGTACATTGAGTACAAAGAATGAAGATTACTCTTTGACATTTGTTATCCCTCTTTTTTTTCTAAACTTAAGTGCTTGTGCCAGAATGACGAAGCATGGACAAGTACCTCTCTACCGGCTGAAGTCGATATTATTGATTTGGAGCCAGGGGACCGCATTACTTCCTTTGATTATCTAATGGAGAAAGAAGCTCTAATATTGGGTACATTGAATGGACTAATCATTCTCCATAGTGTGGATGAAAGTACAACGGAAGTTGTGGGTAGAGTGGACGGTGGTGTCTCTTGCATTTCACCCAGTCCTGATGGAGATCTGCTCGGAATAATCACTGGCTTTGGGCAGCTACTGGTGATGACGCATGATTGGGATTTATTGCATGAAACTACATTGGAGGATTCTCCTGAAGGGGTTGACGTACGTAAGGACCTTTATCCATTATCCGTGATCCATTATTAAACTGTTCTGGACATACTTTAGATTTTGGTTTTGTGCAATTCCTTTCTAGCAGTATCCTTATTTGTTCTTGAGAGCGCAAAATTGCACCTGGTAATGGCTTAGTCCTAAACAGTTAATGACAGCTCTTGGCCTGTAAGGGGCATATGCATTACTACCTACCTGCCTCAAAAAAAGAAAAAAAGAAAAAAAAGAGGCAATAACTTTGCTTTTAATTTGATCTTTCTTCTTCTTACTTTGATGCAATAGCTAGATGTAAATGTTTTCTTTTATTTATGCTGGACCTTGCTTGATTTGATTTGATTTCTTTCCCCCCGATTTCAGTTGAACACGCAATTTCCTCTGGACAAATGCTTGAAAGTTCAATCTCTTGGCGAGGTGATGGAAAGTACTTTGTAACACTGAGCGAGTCCTGCAATTCTCCTCCTTCTTCTCATAAGAGGCTTAAGGTTTGGGAGCGAGACACCGGGGCAGCACATGCTACTTCTGATATGAAGGCCTTCATTGGAACTGTCCTGGATTGGATGCCTAGTGGGGCTAAAATTGCTGCTGTTTATGACAGGAAGAAGGACAATGAGTGTCCACTGTTAGTTTTGTTCGAAAGAAATGGATTGGAGAGAAGCTCATTTAGTATTGATGATCGGATGGATGCAACAGTAGTGATGTTGAAGTGGAATTGCGATTCAGACCTCCTTGTCATCGTTGTCAGATGCGAAAACTATGACTCTGTTAGAATCTGGTACTGCAGCAATAATCATTGGTATTTAAAACAAGAAATTAGGTACCCAAGCCAAGAAGGATTGAAGCTTATGTGGCATCCAACAAAACCGTTGCAGTTGATATGCTGGACTCTGAGTGGCAGGAGCACGATTTACAACTTTTGCTGGAATACAGCTGTCATGGAGAACTCCACAGCGTTTGTTGTTGATGGATCTAGGATACATGTAACCCCTCTCTGTATATCTCTCTTGCCACCTCCGATGTACTTATTCAGCATTAAATTTGCCTATGCGGTTCGGGATGTTGCTGTTCATTTCAAAAGTTCAAGAAACTTGTTAGCTGTTGGTTTGTCAAATGGTTGTTTGTGTATTCTAGAGCTTCCGCAAATTGATGCCTGGGAAGACCTAGAGGGCAAGGAATACAGTGCTGAAGCTTGTTTATCTGAAACATTATTTGGATCCTTACTACATCTTATCTGGTTGGATTCACACACTCTCCTCAGCGTGTCTCATTATGGTGTTGGTCATGGTAAGTACCATGATCAAAATGGGCTCTCTGGTTACCATCTGGAAGAAATTGAACTTGTTTGTTCTGAAGATCATGTCCCGAGCTTAATGACATGTTCAGGCTGGCATGCAAAAACTATTAATGGAATTCCTTTACAAAGACCAGTTATTTCCATTGCTTCAGATCCTGCCAAGCAGTCCTCAGCAGTCATCCAGTTTGATGGTGGAAAAATGTTTAAATACACATCAAAAACATGTGTACGAGGAGGATCTATGAAACAGTGTGATTTTAACTTTTTGTCATCTTGCCTTTGGATGAGTCTTGTTCCTATTGGTGGCTGTCCTTCAGAACCGGTGCCTTTTGGACTTGACGACATGGGAAGATTACAAGTTAGCGGGAAGATTTTGTGCAAAAACTGCAGCAGTTTCTCATTTTACTCAAATCGCGGGGACCAAGTGATCACACACTTGATTTTTGCTACCAAACAAGATCTGCTTTTTATTGTTGATACTAGTGATATATTACATGGAGATGTGGTGTCAAAGTACGACAATTTTATTCATGCTGGTAACAAGAGGCGGGATGAAGAAAACAGGAAATACATAAATATATGGGAGAGAGGAGCCAAGATTATCGGTGTCTTGCATGGAGATGAAGCCGCAGTTTTACTACAGACAACTCGAGGAAATCTTGAATGTATTTACCCTAGAAAGTTGGTTTTAGCTTCTATTGTCAATGCGTTGTCTGAGCAGCGTTTTAGAGATGCACTCTATATGGTGAGGCGGCATAGAATAGACTTCAATGTTATTATTGACCACTGTGGCTGGCAAACATTTGTCCAATATGCTCCAGAATTTGTCAAGCAGGTCAACAATTTGAATC
Organism: Eucalyptus marginata; assembly: GCA_014182565.1. Classification (NCBI taxonomy): domain Eukaryota; kingdom Viridiplantae; phylum Streptophyta; class Magnoliopsida; order Myrtales; family Myrtaceae; genus Eucalyptus; species Eucalyptus marginata. Next base: position 14,317,453 of record CM024594.1, on the reverse strand, counting down.
ACTTAACTGAGTTCATTTGTGCCATAAAGAAAGAAAACGTTACAGAGAGGCTATACAAGAATTATATAGCTTTGCCTTACACAAATGAGACCAAAGATGAGGGGGCCAGAGAAGTGAAGGGCTTTGATCCTGATAACAAGGTTTCTTCAGTCCTTCTTGTGATAAGAACTACCATTCAAGGACAACTACCTGAAAGTCCTGCACGGGAGCTTTGCATATTGACCACTTTAGCACGAAGTGATCCTCCTGCTCTTGGGGAAGCTCTTGAGAGAATAAAAGTCATTCGTGAGATGGAATTGTCTGGTTCTGATGACCCAAGAAGAATATCTTTTCCTTCAGCTGAAGAAGCTTTAAAGCATCTGCTCTGGTTATCAGATTCTGAGGCAGTTTTTGAAGCTGCTCTGGGACTTTATGATCTAAATCTTGCTGCTATGGTGGCGCTGAACTCCCAGAAAGATCCTAAGGAATTTCTTCCTTTCCTTCAAGAACTGCAACGCATGTCTGCTGTCTTAATGCAGTATACTATTGACCTTAAGTTGAAGAGGTATGAGAATGCTCTTAAGCATATTGCTTTGGCTGGAGATGCTCATTATGTTGACTTTATGAACCTTATAAAGAAAAATCCTCAACTTTTCCCTTTGGGACTGCAACTGACTACTGATCCTAACAAGAGGAATCAAGTGCTTGAGGCCTGGGGTGATCATCTCAATGATTTGAAATGTTTCGAGCATGCTGCAACCACTTATCTATGCTGTTCCAACTTAGAAAAAGCTTTAAAGGCTTACCGTTCCTCTGGTAGTTGGGCTGGTGTGCTTGCGGTTGCTGGTCTTTTAAAATTGGGAAAAGATGAGACTGTGCAACTGGCTCATGAGCTCTGTGAAGAACTCCAAGCACTAGGGAAACCGGGTGAAGCTGCCAAAATCGCTTTGGAGTACTGTGCAGATGTGAAATCTGGGGTGGGTTTATTAATTACTGCAAGGGAGTGGGAGGATGCTTTAAGGATTGCTTTTCTGCACAGGAGAGAGGATTTAATCTCTGAAATCAGGAGTGCATCTCTTGAATGTGGGGGCTCACTCATAAGTGAGTATGAAGAAGGCTTGGAAAAAGTTGGTAAGTATTTAACCCGATACTCGGCTGTTCGGCAGAGAAGATTACTTCTTGCAGCAAAACTCCAGTCAGATGAACGATCAATGACTGATCTTGACGATGATACCGCTTCCGAAGCTAGCAGTAACTTCAGTGGAATGAGTGCTTACACCAGCGGGTATGGCCTTTGTGTGCTTACTTTGTGTTGCGTTTGGATCCATCATGCTTTCATAGCTTGTTCCAGACAGACTAAAGTTTCTCTTAAATATTATGGACTTTTTCCACTTATATTTTTGAAATGTTACTAGTACTTGCTTCTGATTGCAACTAGGGATGTACACTTTGAATATTGACTAGATATTGAATTTTATTCTGGGATCGGTTGTTAGGATGTATCTTATGGTCGCATACAGTGGCTTACTTTTTTTCAGTATCTCTTGCATATATCCTGCTGCAACCCACCTTTTGCAATATCCTGCTTAGTGTGATATTATCTACAACATTGGTATTTCCACTGTGTAATGAATTTTTGTAAGCTGGCTGTCTTTACTACCTGAGACAGATGTCTTCTCCCATATTCAAATGTGCATAGTGACAATGTTTGCTTTGTACTCTTTTCTTTCCTGTTGTTCTACGTGGCTTATCCATTTTGTGATGTGGGAGTTTGAACTGGCGCTGGTGGTGTGATATGCATTTTTTATGGGTGTACTCTCTGCACCAGTTTTTTCATTCCCTGAAAGGGAACACAAGTTACATTCATTTAAGTTCCACATTTATCTGAATGTAGTGCTCTCGTAGCGTATGTTTCATTATATTGAGCTCTTGATTTGCTCATGAGTAGGACAAGGACAGGCTCCACTGCTTCCATCGTCAGCTCTACTGCTGGTAGCAAGGCAAGAGACTCAAGGCGACAAAGAAAGAGAGGGAAAATTCGTCCAGGAAGGTATAATCTGCTTTAAGTTTTCTCACTACTTTCTTTTTATTTGCTTCTTTTTAGTCATAAAATAATGGGTCTATGATGTGTTTCACATCTCAGCCCCGGCGAGGAAATGGCCCTTGTAGAGCATCTGAAGGGCATGTCTTTAACCAATGGAGCTATGCATGAGCTACGATCTCTGCTAATTTGCCTGGTGATGCTAGGCGAGCAAGAAATTGCCAGGAAGCTGCAACGCACAGGAGAAAATTTTCAATTGTCGCAAATAGCCGCAGTCAAACTAGCTGAAGATACTATGTCCACTGATGTCATGGATGAGAGAGAGCAAACTTTGGAGCGTTACTTTCATAAAGCAAGGGTTGAGTTGCAAAATTCAGAGGCTCTCTCCTGGCGTTGCAAGGTCTTCATCTCTCCTTGAAAGATGAGTTAGTCCTTGTTTAGAGCGTGCTTGTATTAATGGGAAAATTGATTAAACCGGATAGTTGGGTTCATCACCACCAATTTATTCTTCTTAATGAATTTGGCTGTTTCCCAGCACCATAGAAATTTGTTGTTTTCTAGGGGTAATGCAGTCATAAAGTAGCTGCGGAATCAGTTATTTATGTTGTGGATTTAGCCGTGCCCTTTAGAGAGTAGTAAGGGTCTGATCGCAACGCTTCGATTCTTCTGTTCTTTTGTTATTCGGAATAGAAACAAAATAGAAATTCGTTTGGTAAGGTGAATTAATATTTCCATTCCTCGGAATGGAAAAGTGGCCGTTGAATAGATTTAGAACAGAAATAAGAAGTAGAAAAAAAAAAGTAACTTCTTATTTCTGAAAATAATTTTTAGAAATAAATCATGTTCTTTTCTTTCCTTTTCTTCTTCTTCTTCCTCTTCTAATTAGATGGTGGAGACTTGTTGCTCGTCGCTATTGCCTGCCGCCTCTTGTCAGCCATTGTTGCTCAGTGATAGGCTAGAGGAGGAAGAAGAAGAGATGAAAAAAAAAAGAAAAAAAAGAAAAATCTCAAATAAATTATCAAAAAATTGAAAGAAATTCTACATCACAAAAAAATTTGAGGCCGTACCAAATGTATTTATGTTATTTTCTATTTCGGGAATAGAAATTTTGTAAAGTTATTGAACACGTTATTTTACTTAAAAACTGTTTTAGGGAATAAAAATAGAAAAAAAAAACTATTTTGGAAAAGAAATTGTTTTCATTAATAGAAATGTTATCAAACGCACTCTAAATTGTGATTGCCGGACGGGTGGTGGTCGGCGACGGATGGACCGATTCATTGCAAGGATGAACGATGAGAAATTTTTTATTTTTTATTTCTGTTCCAGAAATAGAGAAGTATAAGATTTTTACTTTTGATTTTATTTCAAACCTATTTTGAAACAAAAATCTATTTCAAAAATAGAAAAATGGAATAATTTTATTAAATGGATTTTATTCGTAAAACAAGTCGGAATAGAAAAATTGTTTCGAAATGAAAAGGTGGTTGTCATGCACCCCGAAAAGCTAAGATAAGACAAACTAATTAGAGGAACAGACGGTACGTAGTTTTAGTCGATGGAATTTCTTAAACCAAAATTGAAATCCTAACTACACATATCTATAAGCTTTTGATTTAAGACAATCTAACTGGTAACATCTAAGTAAAACTTTAGGTTCTCTTTGGATAGGCTTGAAGCTTCCAACACGCCGCCGGCCCCCGGCCCTCGCCGTCGGGCGCTGGCCGCAAAGGAAGAAGTTTTGTGTCGTTATCAAACGGGTAATTTTTCTTAAAAACTTATCTCGATATAAAAATAGAAAAATCTATTTCTCTTCCATAAATCAATTTCTGGCTAGAATGGTTATCATTCGCGCCCTTAGCTTCTGCAATATTATTGTTCAACTTAATAGTTTATGGATGATATACAAGAATTAGTATATGATTCTAATTTATCGTACCTAATCAATTATCCATGAAGTGTGCAAAGGATGCAAGTTTCTGAGCTATCCCGAATATGTTGGTTGCGCCTGAATCTTCCTTACTAGTGATATATTTTCAAAACACTTAATTTCCGCGTCCCCTTTTTGACATGCTCCAGAAATTCATCAGCAATGACGCGCGTCGTGTAATGACCATTTTAGAAGCGCTATTACTCAAGGCAAAACTTTTAGTTGCTTATATAGCCTCTCACCGGTGAGCAATTCCTCCATAGCCTGTTCATACGCAACCTTCTCTTATCGGTTCATGATACAAGTAATGGCCGTCACTGATTTGACAACAAGATTTGCTTTGCACACTGGCTAAAAGATACACGGACAAGAGTATCCCGCGGCCTACGTTTTCACTAGTCAAAGCCGAGGGCATAAGCGAATTACAAGCTTAGCAATTTTTCTCCCTCGAGTTCGAGCTATTCCAGCAACCACGAGCGAGCTTGAATTTATTAACACTTCGACTCAGAGTAACTCATGAACATGAGAGTATCTGAAAACCCAGATGCCCCCTCCTCTCTTAATCTTACTCAGCCGCAGCCCTGCGAACCACTGTTCGTTGTTGTCGGTGCTCTTCCTCTGGCGTCTTTGTTGCAACTTCTTCCTTGTCGCTTTGCCACCACCTTCGCCGCCTCTTATCTTGTCTTCCTGTCAGCAGCCAACAGATAGAAACTGGAATAATTTGCTCCATTGGCCTTATTAAATGCATATTGAGCTCATCTAGAAGCTTTAATGCTTACAATTGGAATTCTCCTAGCAATAGCCAATTAGCAGCGTTACTTTCATCTCTATCTTCAGTGTTGCTCCTTCCTCAACATCCTTTTTTCATTGTCCTACCGCTGCATTCTGTTGCTTCATCAAAGTGCATTATAATATCGTGTGTGAGACTGCTCCAGCATGGCACAGGAAAATATACACGCACTGAAGAAAGGAGTATGCAATGAATATGACACCTCTCCTTTACATTCGCGATGTAAAGTACATATGATCCTCAAAATATAACAATTCTGTGGCTCAATGGGATCTCCACCCCCAGCACAAAGCATATTGTCGGCTTTGAAGAAAAGAACAAGGGAAGAGAATCTATAAGGATCACTTACTCCCCAAACAAGACCATGCAGCCAACAGATTGGTGTTCTCACTTGTCCAATCCAAAATTCTTGTAATGCTGGATTAACATGTGGCCATTGTGACCGCTCATTCTTCTCTTTAAGCATTGTGCTACAAATTGTCAAATTGGCATGTTGCAGCAAAGTCACCCGTAATCCTCACACAAGAAGATGCCCTCCCCAAAGTGATGCAAAAGGGTGGCATCTTGTACAATGATTTTGCGGCTTGTAATTTTTGCAATGTATATGATAGCTGTATAGCAGTCTACACATATATGAAGATTCTTAACTCTCTGGTTTGTCGATACAGGTTCTCTATTTAGAAGGGCAAAAGTTAAGGCTGGTCTTTCACTATGACTCTGAAGGAACTGTTATTCATCCTCTTCCACCACGTTCTGCAGGACACAGCTCCTGTCAGGAATATACCTCACATTTTCCATCTTCTTGAGCAAACTGTTTCACAAAATTTGCTTTTTCTCATATTAGGGGTGATTTGAGTCATCCACTAGAAATGTGTGAATCCTGTTTTTCACTTCAAACCAGCTACAACCAGGTGTTTTCTTCATCCCGGTGTCTTTTAGGTTTAACCTTCTCTTTCCTGCATCTGCCCACCTACCAGATTGAGCATACATGTTTGATAAAACTACGAAGTGTGTCGGGTTCCCAGGCTCAATTTCAGCGAGATGCTTCAATGCAACTTCACCCAACTTCACATTAGAATGCATCATGCTGGCCCCCAGTAAGGCTCCCCATACTCCAGCATCAGGTTCCATTGTCATTTTCTCAATTAGGCTCAGTGTTTCATCAAATAAGCCAGCTCGGCCTAACAAGTCTACCATACATGCGTAATGTTCGGCATCTGGCTGAATCCTGCTTTCTTCTTGCATAGTATGGAAAATCTTCTTTCCTTCTTCTATCAAACCTGCATGTCTGCAAGCAGACAAAACATTCACATAGGACACAGAATCAACTTCAATGTGGTTTTTTTGCATCAGCAAGAAAAGTGCAACGGCATGGTCCCCTTGACCATGTACTGCATATCCTGCCAGCATAGAATTCCAGGAGGCTCTGTCCTTGTTTTGTATCTCATCGAAACATCTCTTAGACAAATCAATCTTGCCACACTTAGCATACATATCAATGAGACTATTGCCAACCATCACATATGACAGAAATCCCATCTTAATGATACAAGAATGATAACTCATCCCTTCTCTCAGGGCTGCCAAGTATGCTGCTGCAGGAAGGATGCTCACATAGGTAACTAAATTTGGCTGATGATTCTCCAATCTCATCTGGTGAAATGCAGATAAAGCTTTCTTGGCTTCTCCATTCTGTGTGAATGCAGCAATCATTATATTCCAAGATACCTCATCTCTAATGAAATCCAGTCGGTTAAACAAGCATAATGCTAAGGGAAGATTGCCACACTTGGAATACATGTCAATGAGTGCACTATTGACATGGCAATCAGAATCAAACCCACTCTTAATACTCAGAGCGTGAACAGAAGTTCCTTGCTTGAGATCGTTGAAGAGGGCACAAGCTGGTATCAAGCCCACCATAGTTCCAGCATCTGGGTGTAGACCAGAACACTGCAGTTTCTGGTACATTTCAATTGCTCGGTCCGCTTCACCATTCTGAGAATACCCATTTATCAAAGCATTCCACGTCACAACATCTTTAGATTGCATGGTGTCAAATAGAATGTGTGCATAATGAAAATGTCCACATTTAGCATACATGGACAGTAGGGCTGTTCCCATTGGAATGTCAGAATCAACTTCCGCCTTGATGGCATAACAGTGTATGCTCTTGCCTAATCTCAGAGAAGATAGTTCAGCGCAGGCTGGAAGGATACTCATCAGAGTTACCTTATTCGGTTTAATGTTTTCATTCTCCATATCTTGAAGTAAAGATAATGCCTTTTCAGGATAACCAGATTGGACAAGAACGACAATGAGTGCAGACCAAGCAACTAGATCCCTTCCTGGGAGCCCCTTAAGCAATTTTTCAGCTTTCTCCAACTCTCCACACTTTGCATACATGGTTATAATTGGAGTAGCAACAAGAACATCCATGTCAATAGCTTGTTTTTTGGCAAAATTATGTATCTCCTTCCCTTTCTCTAAATCTCTTATATCTCCTGCAGCTAATAGAGCACTTATGATAGAAACCTTATTCATCTGAAGATCTATCTCTTTCATTTTGTCATATAAACCCAATACCTCAGAGAAACATCCATTATGAGCATATCCTGCCATCATGGTACTCCATGAAACATCATCTTGACTAAAAATAAGGTCAAAAACTAAGCGAGCCGACTCTACATCTCCACACTTTGCGTACGTGTCAATCAGAGCATTCGAAAATTCCAAGCCAAAATCCATCCTGATCCCATAGGCATGCATACATCTGCACGAATCAACATCAGCCAATCTTGAGATAGCTGGAAACAAATTCAACAGGCTGACCGACTGGGGTACCACTCCTGTCATCTGCGTTCTTTTAAAAAGTGACAAAGCCTCAATAGGATCTGGGCTACGCGACAGGCCAGCAATCATTGAGTTCCAGGCAACGACGTCTCTCACATGCAAATTATCAAATATTTCTCGTGCACTCTCCAAATCCCCTGTCTTACAATACATATCAATAAGACCAGTGCATATAAACACATCCCTGTCCAGCCCTCTGCGACAAACTTCACGATGGATCGAAGCACCCTCTTGCATATCCAGTGCACCGGCACAAGCTTTCAAAACAAAAGTGAAAGTATATCTGTCTGGTTCCAAGCCTCTGCTCACCATGGAACGGTACATCTTCAGTGCCTCCTGGTGTCGGTTCGATCTCGAATAAGCTCTTATCATGGAGTTCCACGATACAACGGTCGGAGTCAGCGCGGAATCGAGGACGGAGCGGGCAAGGTCGCATCTTTGAAGCGAAGAGTAGGAATTTATGAGATGGGTAGTCGTGGAAGCGTCTTGACCAAGGCCTGCGATTATCATGCGCGCGTGCACTTTGAGGAGAGAGTTCAGGTTCTTGCATGAGGACAGCAGACGAATGTAGATGTTCTTGCGCATGTAAGATGTGCGAAAAATTCAGTTGCCAGGAACTTGGGAAGAACGTGAGTTCGGTATGTACTGCTATGCTGTCTTGAATGACTTCTTGTCTACAATGAATTAACCTTAAATTAATTCCCAAAGTAGTTTAATACCAATGGTTATTTCTCAAACTGCGTTTGACAAATCATCGTCAAAATTGCCTAGTCACCCTCTTCTTCCTAGTCACTTTTACTTCTCTCTCAAATTATTATTATTATTATTATTATTTTTTAATTTTGCACAATCTTTAATAGTTTTGGAATTAATCTATCATAAATAATGAAAATCTAAGTCCAAGTTTCATGCAATCAGCAACTAAGTTTTAATATCTATTATGGATTTTAGTTGTTCTTTATAGTGGTGCAGATTTTACAAGAGCTAATGTCCTAGTCAACATTTGTTGGTGGTGCTCCTGCTCCTTTGACTTGATCTAAACCCATACAAAACATTATTATGACCAAAAACTGAATTCCATTTAACCTCTTAAGCCAATTGTTATTCTTAGTACTCTACTCCTTCATTTTCTTCAAGTTGATTCAAATTCATACTCTAATTGACTATACATAAATTTTGAAAAATACTTATTCTTAAACCTCCGCTTATGATAAAGACGTGGCATATTTTTTTATTAGCATTTTTCCCACCGTACAGAGTGCATAAATAATGTTGTGTATTTGGAAACACTATTCGAATGGTTTTTGCCATAGCTTGTTCTTGAAAAGCAAATATGGTTTTTGAATCCTTATTTTCCTTAAAATCCAATACACATCAAATAACTAAATAAAAAGAATTGGCAATCCCATCTAACGAAAATGCATACCTGAACAAAATATTCTTCCAATAATGATTGACCCTAACAAAAAGGTGTACATATCATGGTATATTTATTATTATGATAAGTGGTATCAAATACTGTCGTGTGATCCCTGAAGGGTGATTTCTGGCAGTCCCTTGGTCATTAAAAAAAAAAAAACCGTCCATCACCGAATCATTCGTGTTCAAATTTGGACAAAATATCTCTTCAAAATATGTGTGTCAATGGGCTGCGCTTTTTCCAGTCTCACCATGGCAAAAACACTTCCCATCACATTGTTAACCTTTGTGAGTCCTACCTTTTTTAAGACCCTTTTTTGTGTGGTTCTGGTGGCTTTTGTTTGTTTTCTTTTGTCTTTTCTTGTGAATCCCATTTTCTCCCTCCTTTACTTCTCTTCGTTCCCTCTAAATTCTAATCTAATCATAGTTTAAGTTTTGGCAGTATTTGTAAAAAAAGAAAAAAAAAAAAAAAGGTTTGCCTCTTACTTGTTGCCTAGGCCACGTAACACTCATTGATTTTTGATTCCCTAAGTAGAGTTTGATGCCTAAGAACACGATGGACCTAAAAGGCTCTTGCATTGAACTTCTTCACGACAATCAGAACATTGGAATCCCAACAATTGATGGGCAACGGGGCTGCCTATTGCATAAATGCTCAAACTTGAGGGTCGGGTTCGTAATCACCTCTTCAGCCTTCTCAATCGTTGATGATAGCAGCTCGGCGACTGAGGTTGGCGAGGAAGTAGGAGAGAGTGCGGGGGCGAGGAGGGGCAAATCCTCGCCAATCTCGAGGATGAAATTGTCGTTCTCTTTAAGGTGACATTTTCGGTTTGCTTAAGAAACTTAGAGAGAGTAGGGGCATATTTGGGCCATGAGTTTGGAGGTTGGTTGGTGATGGCAAATTGGTGGAGAAGCAAACATTGGCAATGAGCTTCATGAGGTTTTGGGGAGGGCCTTAGCTTCTGGATTCGAATCTTTAATAGGGGTTTTTCTTGTCTTCATGATCGATCAATTGAAAAGTTTGATGCGAAATGGAACAAAGACTAACACAGAGAGCAAAAGGTATGGAATGGGGGTGAAGAGTGGAGATTTGAGATGGGTTTTGAGCTTTGAGTTGAAAAAATGATGAGAGAAGACTAGTTGGGTGAGGAGGAGGTTTCTGCAAATCTAGGCTTCAACTTAGTGAGTTGCTTGTGTTAGTGATGGACTTTTTTGTGCGTGCTATTGACGGATGTTGTGGTGTAAAAAACTTGTCTATTATTGACATGTGAGGGGTGTTATAGAAAGAGAGAGAACCGAGAGAAATAAATGAGAAGGAGGAAAGTGGCACAACGAAAAAAAGAGAGAAGAAAAACAACTGAAGAATGCTTTAACAAAGGTTGGACCCACAAAAGTTTATGTTGTCAAAACATTGTCACAATGGGGGTGTTTGTTAACACTTCTTTTTTTTTTTTTGTTTATAAACAAAATTTTTGTTTTTTTTTTTGGGAACAAAAAAAAGAAAGTAAACGTGTTTGTTTGCGTTTTTATTCCAAATCTATTTTTGTTAAAACACATTTGGAAGTAAACAAGAAACAAGAAAACTTGTTTCTTGTTTTAACAAAAATTAAGAACATATTTTCTCTCTCTTCTCTTTTTTCTCTTTTTTTTTTTTTTTTTTCTTTTTCTTTGGTTGGCCACCGGCCTTGGCCATGGCCGGCGACCGGCCGTCGAGGGCGGCAACCTCGCCGGAGCGTCACCGGTCCCCGAGGCGAGGCCGAGCGTCGCCGCCCTTGGCGAGGCTCGGCCTCGCCTTGGCGGGCGAGCTCGGGCTCGCCCAGATTTGGTGAGCCCGAGTTCGCCCCACCAGGTGAGGCTCGGCCTCGCCGAGCCACCTCCAGGCCGGTGTCGCTGGCGGTGGCCCAAGCGAGGCTCGCGGTCCGGGCGAGCCCGAGCTCACCCGGCCAAGGCAAGGCCGAGCCTCGCCCAACTATGGCGAGGCTCGGAGGCTCGGCCTCGCCGGGGCCGGTGAGCCTCGCCGTGGCGGGCGAGGCCGCCAACCCTCATCGGTCGGTCGCCGGCCATGGCGAGGCCGGCGACCGGCCAAAAAGAAGAAAAAAAGAAAAAAAAAAAAAAAAAAAAATAAAAATAAAAATATTAAAAAATTAAAAGAAACAAAAAAAGAATAAAAATTTACCAAACGTGTTTCGTTCATTTTTATTCTCGGAACAAGTTTACTAAAAGTGTTTTTTGTTCAAAAATTGTTCCAGGAATAGAAACACTTTTTCTATTTCTATTCCCTAGAACAATTTTTAAACGAAATGTTACCAAACGCACCCAATGAATGTTTTAGCCATAGTGAGAGTGGAAAAAGTGCAACCTATTGTGAACTTTCAATTAGGTCACTAATTTTGTGACCGCGCAATATGTGGTTTTTATTTTTTCTGGAATGTGATTCCATTAGAGTTATGAAACGAGTAGTAATAGTTCTATGGAAATAAATTAAAAATGTGTTCACTAATTTTAATATGCTCAAATTAATTGATATTTATATATATGTTGATTATATAGAGTAAAAAAACTTATTGCAATCGCAAATGATCTCCGAACTTTTTTCTGGGCAAAAGTAAGAGTTTGTTGTGTTAGTTGCCGGACCTTGGCGACTAGCTAGAGGTGAGGGTCGGCGAGGTTGAGGTCGACCTTGCCGGCCTTTGGTGAGCTTTGCTGGCCACTGGCAAGGCTCGAGCCCTTGGAGGCCGTGAGGGCAGCCTTACACTAGGCGGGTGAGGCTCTCCCTGATTGGATACAGTAGGGGTCAAGCCTTGCCCTCGCCAAATCTAGCGAGGGTCAAGCCTCGCCCTACCTCTTACGAAGCTAGCTCAAGGCTACAAGGGCAACCTTGCACTAGGTTAGTGAGGGCTTAAGTCCTCAAAAGTGTGACTCTATGGCCTCTGGTGAGGGCTTGAGCCTCTTTAGGGGTAGGGTGAGGCTTAACCCTCGCTAGCCTAGGGCAAGGTTGCTAGGCCACCCCCGCGGCCTTTGGTCTAGTTGACCTTGACCTCATTGGCCCTTGCCTCTAGTAGGTTGTTGAGGTTTGACGATCAGCTCAAGAAAAAATGAAAAAGAAATAAATTGAAAAATATTAAAATATTATTAAAATTTATTTACGTCAACGCCGACTATGTAATATTAGGTGATCGGCATCCACATCAACAATATTCAATGAAAATTAGTGAAATGACTAAATTAACACCAAGTTAAAAGTTTAGGACTAAATTAACATTGATAGAAGGTATATGACTAAATTGATACAAATACAAAAGGTGACACTTTTTCCTATATTAATTCAATCATGAACTTACAAATTCTACTAACAGAGTTCTAGTTCTTTGCGCAAAATTTAAACATAGTCATTCTAGTCAATTTTCATTGGAGATTGTTGATGTGCCGAGGTGCCGCATAAGATGGTCGACAATGGTTAGACCGTCATATGAGCAATTTCCAATGAAAATTGGAATTTCACATGACCGTTTAGGACTGAATTGACAAAATTGAAAAATTTAAGATTGAATCGACATTCGTGCAATAAATTTAGGAGTGATTGGGTAATTTTCCTATTATAAGTGAGAATCACCCAACAACCTTGTTTGCATATTGGTTGAATAATGGCAATTAGGTGCTACCGTATGTAGTTCTTCAATATGAGTTGCGCACTCTGAAAATACTAAAGTAAAAAGAGAACTTTGAAGTAAAATTCTCTAAGCCCAAATGGGCTTAGAGAAGCCCATTGGGCACCAAGCCCAGTGATAAGGAAATTAGGTGGTGAAGACATAATTTCAAATGTGAAGTTCAACTCCCAGCCGTAAAAAGAGACAAAGTAAAAGTCTGTAGAAAAAGAGAGGAGAGTTAGAATTGGATAGACAAAAATATTTAAGAATGTTCTTTCCAAACATGTGTAAAGTTCAAATCAGAAAATAATTTCTTATATCATTCTTATGTACTTTTGAACCTCTAAGGGTAAAACAAGAACTATAGAAACGCATCTAAGGCCTTTGTTTGATAACTATCCAAATAGTATATGATTATGATTTTTGTTCCGAGAATCGGTTTGGGAACATGTCGTGTTTGGTAAAATTTTTGTCCAAAATTGATTTCGAGAACAAATTTATTAGAATCGGTTTTGGACAAGAATTGAGAATAAAAAAAATATATATATGATTCTCGGTCGAGAATCAAAAAAAAGAATCAAGTCTTATTCTTCCCTTCCGCCATCCCATGATCGCCATCTACCACCGCCTGTCGCCGCTCGTCGCCGTCCGCCGCCGCCGAGCCAGTCCGGCGAGCTCGCCGGAGGCTTGCCAGGCCAAGGCGAGGTTCGGCGAGCTCGTCGGAGGCTTGCCCGACCACCAACGAGGCTTGGCCTTGCCGGTGGCGGGCCTCGGCCGGGGGTGAGCCTCACCGAGCGATGAGGGCCGGCCTCGCCGAGGGCCGGCGACGCTTTGGTGAGGTCGCCGACCCTCATCTGGCCGGTTGCCGGAAGAAGAAGAAGAATAGGAGAAAAAGGAAAAAAAAGAAAAGAAAAAAGGAAAAAAAAAAAAAAAAAAAAAAAAGGGAAAAAAGTAAAAAGTAAAAAAATTATTTAAAAATTAAAAGAAATTGATTTGGAACGTAATAATGAAAGACGGTACCAAACGCAATTCTATTCCATTAGAATCGAAATTTTGGACGATTATCAAACGCGTTCTTTTACTCGAATCGGTTTAAAGAATAGAATAAAAAAAAATCATTTCTGATCAAAATCTGCTCCCGGGAACAGAATCGTTACCAAACACACCTTAATTGTCCATGTATGTGAGAGAATCATTTGTAAAGCAATAATACGTCTTTATGCTCTACGGAAGGCCAAGGCTTTTCCTCTTTCCACTTGCTTGTTACATAGACACACGACATTGTATTATTCGTTCAACCTAACTTTTGCAAAAGTGAGGAAATGCCTCTTGTATGGTAGAAAATAATAGATAAGACCAGGAGAGTCGCACATTCTCAAAGCATTTCTTTCATTGTGATGTTGGGACAGAAAAAGATGCTCTTACATTGAATAATCATCTCTTTAATGAGCGAGGTACCACAGCATCTTAGCTTGTGGTGGCACCGGCGGGGTGACTGGTGTCGGGTGACTAATCATTTGTCTGTGGCTGAGTTAGGTAGAGAAGAAGACCATGGGGAAGAAACAACAAGAAAACAAAAAGAAAGAAATGACACATCTCAGCCACTCAGTGTTCAATAATTCAGATGTATTTCTATTCCGAAGGTCTAAATTTAAAATATTCCTATGCTAAACTTTCTAGCCACCCAACCAATTGAAACAGAACACTATTCCGTGGAATGTGATTGCTAGAAATGCGAACCTATTAATGAATTTATTGCTGATGAAATTAAAAGGAGGCACTAGATGGGACGACTAGAAATATTAGCAGCACATGACCTCAAGCAAAGCCAAAAGCATGTGGTTCCCAAGATAACTACAAGCTGCGGTTCCGTCGTACACACATGGGAGCCACTTTGAAATTTCTCGAAGCGTATACAATAAAAGATCACTGGACATCATAAGACAATGACTGCTCCATATTAGCTTGCAAGATCATGTGCTATTGTCACATGCTAGAGCTCCACTGGCTCATAATTTCTCTCATGACAGGTCGCTAAAGAGTAACTTGGAAGCATGGGATTCAGAACCCCAAGACCCAGAAAACCATCACTTTGACCATCAATAAAGTTCCATGCCCACGGAAACAAAGCAATGGGAATAATTGCACCTGCCACTAGAACTACAAGAACAAAGTCCTTTCATCCCAAAGTGGGAAACACTGGCAGCTGGTATATTTCCCATAAACATGCAATTAGGTGCACATTCGAAAGCATGTAAAATCATGGAGTTATGAAGTAGCTCAAATCAAACTCTGGAGGATGCTAAATTGCTACAGGTTCGTCCACATGCAAAATCAAGGAGCAGATTTACGATAAATTATTATGACAACCCAATACTAGAACTACATGAATATGTTCTTTGCTTTGTCAGGTAAACTAGCCATAACCAGGGGATAAAAGAGAGACAATTGGCAATTAAGTGGAGTCTATACACACCATAAACATCACATAAAAACTGTATGTGTTGCAATCCCAAACAAAAAAGTCACCATTACAACCGCATATAAGGATCTGGAGCATCATCCGATGCTTAAGATAAAGACTTTGATAAATTTCAAATGACAAGCCAATAGATAAAGTAACTGCAATTTCTAGTTCCCAGAAGATGTAAATATGACACATATAGGACGCAAATGGTGTTAAGAACCTGCATTGCATATAAAACTTTACATTTAAGTGGAGCGGCTCCTAATTACGTCAAGGCCCATCTCTGTCGGATCAGTAGCCTGCAGCTCAATCTGGATACCATCCAACTCTCTCTTGAACCTGTCTTTGGAGCTTGCATAAATCATCTTGTTTCTCACCTTAGAAGTGTCAGGGGACCTTCATACAAAATGAAAATGAGTTAAGAAATGAAAAACAAGAGCAAAAGTTATTGATGGGTGCAGTTACCAACTATTACCAGGCAATGAAAATAATCCTGCTCTTCTGACAATTCTCTTCAGTCACATAATCAAAGTCATACACAGCATATCTGCACTCATCAGCAGGAAGGCTGGCAGTGAAATCTTCATAGCTATTAGTGGGTTCTCCAAGTTTCTCAACAATGACTTGCTTTTGCTTCTCCTCAATTTTATATACTATGAAACGGTAGGTCCTTTTCGTCTTCAATTCTAAGAACCTCAACTTGCAATCATCATGCACTGCCATACCTGAAGCTGCATTGGCCTAGAAGTACATAGTCGCCACAAGCAAAACATTATAAACAGAGGTGATAACATTATGTAGTAACACAGTTGAGCAACTTTCAATGATTGTCACATAATAGATGTATATACTTGGCAATGAAATCCACTCCTCGTCCAAAATTAATTTAGAGAAAGACAGAAAGCAATCCTTCCCACATGAAGTGCCTCTTCCGTAACATAAAAGAATTTACACTACGATACTAACTGCCGAACTGCTCCCTCATACTGAATATTTGGTGGCGACTCATCATGGGTTAGTATCAAATCAAGGATCGAATACCAAATTCTCCAACAAAAGATGCATCCAAGCCCAGTTTGCAGATCAAAAGCGCTCATCAAGGAATGCCAACCAAAGGAAACGTGCACCTAGGCAAACAAAAAGCAGCCACCTATAAACTAAGGAAAGCAAGAAGTCACCTAGCCAGCCCACAAAAAGAGCTACCCTGCATTTTGTCCGATGCTCAAATCCAAGGCACTCGTGCCAATTGAAAGCATGCGAGATAGTCAAAGACAAGAATCGACGAAATCTGAGTCTTCAGTAGTATGTCCAAACATGTGTAAATTCTGATAAACTCAGTTTAAAAAGAATTAATCGGCCAAAAACATTGCTAATCTGGCATAAAAAATAGCTCCGTCCATTTTCTATCTGTCATCTCTTTCTCCTATCAAATCAACCAACTTTTCGGGTCATTGCTGTTACAACAGAAATGGTCACATCTCTTAAAAGAGAATCTTGCTAACCAAGCAAACTTTACAGCATTCACTTTCACATGCTCCGGTCTTTGCTTGGAATTACAATTCTCAGCATTTCCTCAAACTAGAATACCGGCGAAGATGACCGCTCGACCATCCATCGCGAACGCGCATCATCACACAGCTCCGAAGCATTTAGACAGAGAAAAAGCGAACAAGAAACCGCCGCGATGAGAGATCAGAGATGCACCGAATCGAAGGCAAAAAGGACGCCTCGAATCAGTACACACCAAGATCAATCGCCCGACTCAGCCAACTCAAACTCAAGTCCGTTCGGAAAAATTCCCGATCATCAACAACGTTGTTCAAGAGAATAGCAGAAAAATACGAGAAATGCCGCCGCAACGGCATGAAAATCGGAGAAGTCGGAGCAGACGACGGAGACGGTGACCGAGATCGCGAGCTCCATTAGACGGACGGTAAAGACGACTCACCATTGTGCCTCGGGAACAGAGCAGGGAAACCGGAAGTGAGAGGAAGACGGTGGAGGAAATCTAGGGCTCGAGAGGAGAGAGAGAGAGAGAGAGAGAGAGGGAGAGAAAGGATAGAAATGGGATAGAATGCGGAGTTCCCACAAGCAGGCCTCTTTGCCTTGGCAGTGGACCGGTCTCGATTGACCAAGGGAGGTGACTGGTCAAAACGGGTTTTCTTTCACGTTGAAGTGGTCTACTCTTCTTTATCTTGACGGTACACAACTACCTTAACCATTACTTAATACCCAACTACCTTAATCAATAACACTATTTGGTTATCAATAAATAGTTTAAGAGAATAACTTGGAAAATAATTTGCACCTGTCCAGTTCTACCGGGACGGTTGTTGCCGCCGCCAACGATGGTGTTCGCCCCCAAGAGGAAATGCGACCATCTTGGTTAGCGTCCGAATTTGGCATCTCTTGTATTTGTAGACGTGCACATGAAGAGAGAAAGGGAGATAATCGCACGTCGATGATCGACGTTCTTGTGATCGTATTCTATTTTTTAGATTTTGGTTGTGTAGGTTGAAATTGGGTCTAATACGAGCTTCTTATCAAACCCATTCTAACAAAGGAATGGACAAAGAGGCAAATATGACCCAGCCTGAAAGAAGAAGAAGAGGGGGAGAGAGAGAGGGAGAGAGGATCTCAAGATCAAGAATGTCGAGAGCGTAAGCTTTGCAAGTAAGCTGCAGAGAACACGCGATCTCTCAGCTTCAAAGAGACGCTAACGTAGACAGAACGACAGAGACAGAGTCGTCCACCACAAAAAGCTACAAAGAACAAATCCTCACCTCCAGCTAGGCGGTCAGAGTGGCACGAATGAGCACAAAGAATCGAATGATTGCCGAAGGGAAAAAACGGAGGCTCAAAGTTAGAGAATCCCGACAATAATTATTAAGCAACACGGTACTTCCGGCCAACCCCAGAAGTCACGCTGCTATGATTGCCATAGGTTCAAGTTAAAGTCATCACTCTGGGCAAGCATGAACATCCATCAAACAGACACATACAAAACTCATCAGGACATGCAAGGAGCTAGCTAGATATCTAGTAAATGTCTCAGCATATATAGGCATGTCCTCCAGTTAAAACCTCTTGTATCCACTGGGGGAAGAAAGAGAGACAAATTGGCAAACATTCGGAGCGTATACACTCCATAAACCACAACATACAACGCTGAACGTCGCAATCCCGAAAACAGCAACCATTACAACATATAATGATCCTGCGCCTTAACTAGCGCTAAAGATGGAAGACTTCTTTGACAAGCCAACACGTAAAATAACTGCCAGTCCTATGTCCCAAGTGTCCCGAGAGATGCAAATATGGCACATATGGAAACCGGAATGGTATGAAGAGCCTGGGCTGCATATGAAACTTTACATTCAACTGGAGCGGCTCTTAATTACATCAAGGCCCATCTCTGTTGGATCAGTAGCCTGCAGCTCAATCTGGATACCATCCAACTCTCTCTTGAACCTGTCCTTAGAACTTGCATAAATCATCTTGTTTCTCACTTTAGAAGTATCAGGAGACCTGCACGTAAAGTGAAGATGAGTTAAAGAAAACTTCAACAAACAAAAAAAGGAATTCGACGAGTGCAATCGCCAGCTATTACCAGGCAATGAAGATAATCCTGCTCTTTGGAACATTCTCTTCAGTCATGAAATCAAAGTCATACACAGCATATCTGCACTCATCAGCAGGAAGGCTTGCAGTGAAATCTTCATAACTATTTGCAGGTTCTCCAAGTTTTTCAACGATCACTTGCTTTTGCTTCTCTTCAATCTTGTATACTATGAAACGGTAGGTCCTTTTCGCCTTCAACTCTAAGAACTTCAACTTGCAATCGTCATGCACTGCCATACCAGAAGCTGCGTTTGCCTAAAAGCATATTGTTGCTAGAGATAAGACAGCAGATTGGGCAAGTGGAACCAAATTATGAAACCAAAACATACATTAACAAAATTGAGCTACTTTAGAATGACACTCGCATGATAGATCTAACCGACAATGGACATTTTCTCCTCCTTCGTTTTAACACGAGGAAAGGAAGATGGAGACCTATCTATTGCACCTTTGTAACATATGTCAATATCTCACTCAGCTAGCAACAGCTCCCTCATCTTATATATTTAATGGCAACTTGTGATAGTGTTCAGACTCCAAGAATGTTGCATGGTCGAATAAAAAGGATCAAATACCAAATGCTACATGAACAGATGCACACATCATCCACTTAAAACACAAAATTTTCCAACAATGGACGATGTGTGCTACCAAATTTACAGTGACCAGTTTTAAGAACCAGAAGCAAGAAATCATGCTGCACCCGGGAAAGGTGAGATGGCATTTTATCCCAAAAAAGGCAAAGATTGAACTGCTCAAAGCCATGGCACTTGTTGGGCCATATCGAAAGCACATGAGATAGTTAAAGACCACAGCAAGCGCAATCTGGGGTTCCAACCAAAGTCATAAGCATTTGCGAGTGCAGATAAATTGAGTGTGAATCAAGAAGATCTGTTAGCCTTTTAAGGGGACTAAGCAGGCATTCTAACTAGCTCCGTTGTTTTTCCATTGTTCAATTTTCCATGCGGATGGACCGACTTTTCCACGCTCACTATTGCCAAATTCAGTTTCTTAGACACGACATAGGCTGTTAATACTATGGTACAACCTCAAAGATAATCTCAAACACCAACGAAGCTTTCCCCATCCATCATTCACTTCCAAGGATCTGCTATTGTTTTAGTTCTTAAATTTCGAACATTTTTTCAAATAATAACCAGAGGAACTGCCACGGTTCCCCAAAGTCACCTCGGCCCTGGGCATTTCAAAAGTCGGCACATCTTTTCATCACTTAATCATCGTTCAAGAAATCTTTTTTGCTTTCACGGGCTTTCTAGCCCCGGATGCTCCGCATGTAAAACCGACACATCATCAGACAGCTCGGGAGCACACGCGTGGCGACAGATCGAACAAGAAACCCCGACCACGACTGGGGGAAAAAAAAATCAGCCGCATCGGACGACAGATCGCCCTCAAATCCACCACATCGGACCCAGATCGGACCGAAAAACCCCCGATTACCAACCGAATCTACAAGGGGACCGCGCGAAGATCGGGAGAAACCCGGCATCCAGCAACCGCGCGGCTCATTCGGCAACGAACCCGCGTCGAGAAAAAAGTGAGAAGACAGATAAGAGGAATTGACCAGATGCAGGAGGAGCACGGAAGAGTCTTACCATCTCGCCGAGGAAATCGAGCACCGAGGAGGTGAGGGGACGAACCAGAGGAAATCTAGGGATCGGAAGAGAGAGAGAAAGAAGAGAGAGAGAGGAATCGCAGAAGGATTTTTCCTACTTGGTTTGATTTACGGGGATGGTGTAAAGCTTATATGATTGCATATTCCGTGGGCTAAGTTGAAAAGACGTCTTTGCCCTCTCCGCGGACCGGTCTCCATCGACAAATATTGGGTGGTTGTTCTCTCTTGTCCCCGGGGAAAATTCTCGGAAAAGTGATAAACCTATCATGGTACGGCTAATTCAATTGTAATTTTTTTAATTTGACTAATTGATTCATCAATCTTTTCCCATTTTACCGGAGAAGTGCATTCAGACCAATTTTAGTATGACATGGATGCTGATTATTTTACATGGTATAATCGATTGATATATATTTTTAAAATTTCTGAAATTTTATTGTATTTTCTTTCTTTTTCTTTTTTTCTCTTTCAAGCTTGGCAAGAGCTATTAGCCAATCTTTGCTAGTCACAGGTGAGGTTGGGCGATTGAAATTGGTAAAAAAACAAAGAAAAGATAGGAAAAGAAAAAGAAAAAGAAGAAAATAAAAGAAGTAAATAATAATAAATTCACTTTAAGAAAATTATAAAAAAATTGTTTTTATCAACACTGGACTACTAGTGTGACACTAGTAGTGTCCACCTCAACGATTTACAATTAAGCAATTTTTGGTTAAAATTGAATGTATGAACTTAATTGACAAAACATAAAAAAGGTTGATGTATTAATTGACATAATTAAAAGGTTTAAGAATGATTTAGTCGAAATGCAATGAGTTTACGACTTTTTCGACAATTTTGCCCTTGTCCTTGTGGTCCCGATTGGCCTTTGCCAAGTGATTTAATGCAATTAATTACATAAGTACTTAATTTCTTAGAAACCCCAAATTTTATATTCAATCTCAATTTTGTCCCGAACTTTTTTTTTTATCTAAAAAAAATCACTAATTTTACTTTTGTCCTAAATCTATCCCGCATCTAAATATTGGCAGTGATTTTTTTCAAAATTATCCATATCAAGAGGTTGTTCTTATTTCACATGAAGGTAAAAGTGTTGATGAGAACATAACTTCTAATAATGAAACTTTAATTGGCCCTAATATCGAAAATTTTGAAGAAATTAGTGGCGAATTTTGGATGCGGGGTAGAATAGCGAATATAATGAAAGTTTGTGACTTTTTAAGACAAAAAAATGTTCGGGACATAATTTGAATTGGACTGAAAATCGAGAATTTTTAGGGAATTAAGTAATTGCAAAAGATGTTTTCAATTTGTCATTTTCAATAAAAAGTAAAAGCAATTACATTTTCCAACCCCACCTTGTTTTCTTTTATTAGACTTTTATCGAGAGTAACTTTTCCCCTGTCCGCCAAAAATATATATAAAAATATTAAATCCAATAAAAAAAATTATGAAAACATGATCACTTTTTCTTTCTCGAATATTTTATAGAAAAAAAGTTAAAATACGTACCTCACAGACCCCAAAAATAAAAATAAAAAACACCATTTTGTGCGTGTCGACTGGGATCGAACGGTCGATTAGTCCTACATTTTCAGCAAATACTAGTTGACGCACGCATGGTGTTGATTGGACCAGTACGGAACACCATCTTTCCACTGAACCCTTTTAGGCAATTTGAGCTGTCTATGAGAGTGACAACCCGCCTTTTTAGCTGGAACGGGGACTCGTTCATCTTCTCTACACATTCACAACAGTCCTTGCTTCCCATGACAGCTAGAAACGAGCATGATCTGGCCGAGCTAAATACCCAAGTACCGGAAAAAGGCCATAGAATTTGGGTCTCCGGCATCCTGAATAGCGAGAGTAGTCCTCTCCCCCCGTCGTCGGGTTTGAGAAAATGTTGGGTTTTTGCGGAACTGTACCTCGAGCCCCATGAATCAGAATTGCTCCACGCAATCCTGATATGTCTGTGTGAGTTCGAAAGTGTAATCGCACAGAACACTTGTCTGTTCGATTATCTACGAAATTTTTTCTCCTTTTGATCTTGGCATCAAGGTACACAAACGAGCGCTGTGCGTGTTCTAATGAATTAGTATTTGAATTAGTCGAGGGCCGGGTCGACCCGTCATCCCGGGCAGCCTGGCTCAGGTGGTTCCATCAGATACGGGTAATGTACATGTCCTTATCTAGGAAATGCGGTCAATTAATAAGGTTCCGAGTATTTCTTTTATTCTCTGCCCCCACCCCCACCCCCACCCCACACACAACGCAAACAACCCAACACCGCAACTTTCCCGTGCGCAGCAGTAGCTTTCAGTTCTTTACACCTCTCAAGTGGGATCATTATGCTGATCTGCATAAGCTTTGAAGTCTAAAAGGATCTTAGCTAGGACAAAGTTTCTCCATTTTTCACACGGCATAAAGAGTAAGAAGCTCTCCAAAAAGGGCTGTCCTAATTCTCTGCCATCCGCATAACCTCGCTCGCTCGCTCGCTCTCCTCTTCTTCCCTCCCTACCGAAATGCTCACAGTTCCAACCCAGGACTTCTATGCTGTAGTCACAGCCACTGGCTTCAAAGCCCAAACAGAACTCTGGCAACCATATCCAGAACTAGCTACAAAGGCAAAACCCAGATTCGCAAATGCAATCAAAGCACAAACAAAAATGCCTAGCTGTCAGAATCCTGCAGTTCAATGATTTCTCAAAACAGAAACATGTCGACTCAACCTGACAGCAACTGAAAGGTATTATTCCTTCGTGGCGGAGAAAGGTCCCTTCACGAATTGTCTCAAGCTAAAATTTTTTCAAACTGGACGACATAGTTCAATAAAGTGCAAAGCAAGCATTAAGTTCAAGCATCCTCGAGCACTGCTCTCTGCCTCAAGATTCTTCCTCAGGTAGATTGCTAATGTCCCCAAGCTGATGGAACTAGGTCCTCCGCGTCGTTCTGATGAAGCGCCTGGGCGGCAGCTGAATATGATGCAGAGAGAACAATAAAAATCCGTTAACATATAGCTTGTCATTCACAATACTACTAGTGCTAGCAAACGAAGAAGTGAACATTCCTCTTTTACATTTTCTTTGGCTGTATTCACTATCCCGCCTGTCCTACGACAGGTCGATTTTGATGGAACATGATTGACTGCAGTTTGAAACAATATGATTGATGCGCTTCTGCATTCAATCAGACAAAATAACAGGTGTTTTTTGGATCATCGCAAAACTAAATGACCTGCTAAGTGCATGTGAACCGATCCATGTGGCAATAGTATGCAAATTAAAGCGACAACTTGTAGTGCGGCATTTTAATCAAGGGAGGCGCTAGAGAGGAGTTGGAGATTAAATGACCTTTCCAAAGGTGAAAGTGTAGCCGACTAACAGCGGAACCGGCGACGATAGGAATTACATGAAAAAGCATATCCTCTGGTGTGTCCCTCAGGACTTGAAAAACTTCGTAGACAGTCTTGCCATTCTCCAAGTAGATGCATTCATTCGGATGCCTCGTCCTCCCTCCAGCATGGAGCTCAAATTTGTAGGGACTAATGTACTGCACCGTTCAACATAAAAGATGAGTTATTTTATGAAACTTCGATTCATGTGATCTTCTTCTATTATTTTTCCTCTTAAATCTCTCCAGGACCAAATAGAAAAAGAAAAAAATTGGAGTACAATGAGTTGCTTACTTCAGAATTATTGCATTTATTGCAGCTGCAAAGAATCTTCTGCCCTTTTATAACACCACAAAGCGTTATCTGTGGAACTCCGTACGTCAAGTGTTGAATGATGAACCATAAAAACTGAGGAAAGAAAAAAATCTTTAAAGAGACTTAAGAAATAGTTATATGAGAAATAACTTACCTTACGCCTCTTCAAAATGTACTTCACTGGAGCACCATCAAATATCCCAGTTGATAATAGACTTGGAATGGATGATAGGTATGCATTAGGGTGAGGTGCACCGATCATCCTTGGCTTCTCCCTTTCGAAAGCATTATGCTTTTTAGCATTGCTTGCCCAATTCACATTTCTGTCTAGAGAAGGATGAGCATTTGGCACAACTATGCCTACTCGACTAGTTGCCTTTGAAGATTGAGCAGAGTTTTGATTATCAACCATTGCCTCATCATTGGCAGTGACCTTAACTCCTCCAAAAACAATGACATTTCCTCTGTGCATATAGTTGCAACCTAAGGTTCGATAGGCATGGCCTCCACCATTGCGAATCACATACACCGGTATGTTATTCCAATGAGCATTTGACTCAATAATGTTCGTCTGGCTAGTTGCTCCTAACAGATGAGCATAGTTTGGATAGTCTCCAATCGTCCTGTTATAAGTAATGGCTGTGCTAGATGCATGTCTAGGTTCTTCATCAGTTGCGCTAGAAACAATGTTCTCCTCGGAGTTGCGACCTAAGGTGAGTCGTAGGTCCAATTCTTCATTCTGAATCACATCCACCGGTGTGTTACTCCCATCCTTAATTTGAGGTGGACGACCTAAAGACAAGAAGGTGCCATAGCACTTATTACAAATAGCAGTCCTCAACAATCTTCCGTCATCGGCCTTTCTCAAAAAGCTGTTTGTCGGCGTAGACATTACATTTTCAGAACCATGAATGTGATCGACTTTTGTCTTTCCAATTTCACAAAGATGGTGAGAGTGCGCTGAGGCATCTCCTTGACATGTGTTCTTGAAATCCTTCCTTCCCGCATTCATACCGTTGGCACCAGATGATGAATCAGCCATGTACAGAAATTGTGAGGGCCTCGATATAAGTTCACCTCGAGCTTGGCTTGGAATTAACGGATAAATGGAGGCTTTGTCTAATGGATAAACAGTCCGGTGCATAAAATCTGGCCTGCTGGTTGCAGCTTGAACTGCTTGTTTCTTGTTACTCGACATTCCTGGAGTTACATCATTTAACCACGGATAGACACGCTTCACATATACTCTTGGAGTATAATAGCGCGGCCCAGCATATTTGCTGCATCCATTGTCCTTTGCCGTTGGAAAAAGTTCATGCTCGAAGCTCTAGAAAATAAATGAAATTAGTTATTTATTTGCTGGGGACAGATGACTAATTGACAAAAAAAAGAATTTAAGTATCTTAAAAGGAAGAGAAGTGTGTACTGCAAGCGAAAACAAGAATACTTTACCTAGCAGAATGACAACCATTAACTCATGCATAGGACGTACATTGCTGAATTGACATAAGGCCCTCGTGATAATGCAAGGGCAACTATAGCAATTTCATAGAACTAAATGTCGCTTATGATAGCACAATCAAAGTAGTCGGACTGTTCACATAAACAAAAACATAGTCTCCGATAGTTAAATATTTATATGAATCACAACAGCACAAAATCCACTGACTACAGCACATCAATATGCCAAATTACAAGCTTCACACACATGCGTTGTGGTTATATAGGAAATAAGGGAAAGACATTCTTGAAGCCAGATGTTCATTTTCTTAAGGATAGCTCACTCATTTTCTTTTGAGCACTTTATTCTTTTTAATTGCCCTGGGGCTTGATGTGGAAACTGAAAGCTCATTTTCTCTTCAGCAAATCCCTAATAAAGAGTTTCTTGAGAAGCCACCATCTTCTTTCTAAACCATTGCCGGGATTAGACGGGAGATAATTTGATTGTAAAAAGATCTTCCAGTTTCGTACTTAACTCATCATCAATGAGCTTCCATGTAAGTATGGATATGACTATCATACGTGAGATGGCAGAAAAACTCATCATTCTCAAAACTCTCTGAAACATGTTGCACGATTATGATCAATTGTCAAAGGCATCTTGTTAACAAATGTTCTAGGTCGCCAATTAAGCCAACTATGCATAGTAAGTTCATATTTTCAGGACACTTGAACCTAGTAAAGTGCAATAAATCTGCACATCACAACAAAATTCAACATGAAAAAGAATCAATAAGCTTTCTTATCTGTCCAAAACAAGCTACTTCTTATCTCTGCAAAACAAGCTAAGTGTCCTATGGAAACTGTTAACAAAATCCTAATTAGATATCTTTCCTAGCTTATATGAGGGAAAGAAATTGCAGGTAAAAAAATTGAGAAATGCCAAAAATAGTCGTATCAATTTCCTAAATGCAATATCAGATGCATAACTGTCACACATAAGCATCAGTTACTTTAAAGAATAGCAGAAGAGTCATACCATTATCCGTTTTGAGCAGAATATACAAGAATCAACACTTAAATAAGAGATGAGTCTATGACTTCTTAAGACGAAGATATTTGTGGGTTACGTGACCCGCACCTGTCAACTTCGAAAAAAAAAAAAATCTAGAGAGTTCTAGTGTTAGCAAATTTGAATCATGACCAAACTCTGCTAAAGTTGAGCATTTGAGTATAGAGAAGTATTCTCTCTATATTCTCAACCGTCATGTTTCTATATACTTCCCATGTTCCTAGTCTCTAGCTTTTGATTGACACGGAGGCTTCACAAAGAGTGTTCTTCAAACTTGTTTAACAAAGGCAACAGCTTACTCTTGACGATGAGTTTACAGTCAACACTGATCCTTCATGGAGAAATGTAAGTTCATAGGCAAGGCAATCGGTTTTGCTATTTTTACAAATAGGGGATCCTCCGTCACACTTGGTCATGCAACCCAAATGCAGATGCACGCTAGCTTGAAAGTTGAAAGATTTTCTGACCTTACTGTATTTTAGTTCCCTCTACTGTTTCCCCTTTCTGTAGGGAACATGAGTAACACTCATTTCTTAAGTTGTGTTTTCTCAACTACAAAGGAATTGGTTAGTCACAGACTTGAATTAGGATCTTCGATGACCAAGAAGCTATGGCGATATGTGAAGGAGAACTGTGACTATTTGGTGGACTGCATAACGTGCTGGTTTGCTGTGTCGTCTCATTGGTCCCAACCACCTTGTGTCTATGATAGAGGTCAATTTCTTCTCTATTCATATGTCACCGCGGTCTCTTATGGAAGCTTTTCTACTGTTGCCTGATCTTATAATTGGAAGTACTATAAATACAAGTCCTTTCACGGGACTCAAGCTGAAAGGAATTCTGTGAGTGTATCCCACTATAGCTATTGTCGTGTTTAACAGTATCATACGTTGGTTTTTCCTAGTCATCTTAGGGTATACACAAACAGGGGGCGAAGCATTGGATAGGACAATTCAAGCAGTTTTATGGAAATTGTTCTAAAAATTTGAACTGTTAGAAGAAAGCGTGGTCTATTATTTAAATATTCTAGCACTTCTCCTTATGCTTAGTCTGGTCCTTTTGCCTAGTACTAAGCGTGGAAATTGAATGGGGAGGTAAATGGAGTTTGAAAAGATGCGAACTCATTATCTCCTCCTCTAATACCATGTAAGATTTTGTGAGACCATCGTCAATTGTTCTAAATACTTAAACTGTTGCAGGAATGTGTAATCTATTATTAAAATATTTTAACAACCTTTCATGGGACTTAAGTGGAAGAGAAATTCAGTGTGTTTATCCCACTACAGCTATTGTCGTGTTTAACACTGTCAGAACGTTGGTCTTCCCTAGTCATCCTAGAGTATGCACAAACAGATCCGGGGCGAAGCATGGGATAAAGACAATTCGAGCAGTTCTCATTATGAGAGGAAGAGAAAGTGGGGAAATTTTTCATAGTTGATGGATGTCTAACAGGCCTGGCTTTTATCATTGCCCTTAATATAATGCTTGTTCGAGTTAGTGAGACACTCGAACTATCTGAGGCCGGCAGAAAATTGGCATTTGTACTTGTTCATGAATGTAATCAAGACATAATCTCATATTCTAGGACGTACAACAAAAGATAAAAGGAGCTGAATAGTCTCATAGGCCTTCAAGAGGAATCCTAAGATTTAGTTTTGTGGTGGAACGAGTCCTAGGCATCTCTCCAGATCTAGAAATGTGCAAAAGCAATCGTTCAGGATCATAAATGATCTTCTTTCCACGGTTCCGACTCGATTTGAATTACCATTTTCTACCCTCAAGTCGTGTTATGGAAAAACCTTAGTAAGCTAAACTTCCAGTAAGTTTGTCATAAATCGACAATATTAATTACAATTACGGATAAAATTGCTCATAGACAAGGCACGCGTCATGCCAAGCAATGGCATCAAAGTATGCTTAAGTATCATAAGAGAATTCAAGTATTCCATTTCAGCAGATATATTTCAAATAACTAGATTAACTGCATATCGTGAGCCTACTGCTTCAAAATCTTGATAAAGTATACATAGCCACGATAAAATAGTTGAACTGCAAGGGAAACAAAAGATCAATAGCATAGATCCTTCAATCTACAAGGAAAACGCTCACCCCCAAATATTCAAAACAGCAAGATAGCAGAATTCGAGAGTAAATTTACAAGAGAAAAGCTTCACTAAGAGTTCAAAGATCGGTACCATTTTTCTTGCTTGAAAGTCTTGCAAGCAAAAGCAAGGTCACCGTTCAGTCACCTTTAGCTCGTAGTACACTGCGTGAACCACCAAAAAATCATAAGTTTACTGTCATTTGTGGATTTTGAAACGGAATTCTTAGATCTATTAGACGAAAAAGAACATATAAAGGTTAAAACCCGAATAAGACGAACAAGCAACGACTGATGAATTTCAAAGCTTCTAAAGGTTCGGTCTCCATAGATGCACGAACATTGGCGCACACACGGAAGTCGGCATACACCAGATATTTCACATCTTTTCAAAGGAAAAAGGAGGGAAATAGCAGACATAAGCAATAAAAATGACATGTCCATAGAGTGAAGTACCTTGGTTGGAAATTAGCCGGAGTTGTCGCCTGGCCGGTGGGTCTTTTTTTTTCCCTTGACAGGGAGATTAGGGCGAGTACTCTTCTGAGGAAAATGGAGGTGAGAAAAGGTTAAAAGTATGACTCTTTTAAATTACTAATGGCAGGGTCTAAGAGCGATTGCATTACCATCTATGCAATTTCCATTTGCAATTTCACAGCTTGGAAAATCATGCCTAATTAGATGGGTCCATTGTCTCCATTCCTAGAGCCAAATTATGTACCAAATATTCACTAGCTGAGTTATGCCTCATAGAAGTCGA
The DNA here is from genome assembly GCA_014182565.1 of Eucalyptus marginata. Taxonomy (NCBI): domain Eukaryota; kingdom Viridiplantae; phylum Streptophyta; class Magnoliopsida; order Myrtales; family Myrtaceae; genus Eucalyptus; species Eucalyptus marginata. Next base: position 14,287,997 of record CM024594.1, on the reverse strand, counting down.
GCTGATATTATTAAATTATTGGCATAGTAAATTTTAGAACAAATCATGATTATAAATTGTACTAATTGTTTTTTTTTTTTTTACAACACACATGAAGAACAATTGAATAAATTACATTTAGCATCGCATGAAAGGAGACCAAATGATATGATGAGTGAACATTTTTTTTTTTTTTGAGTTTTTGTATGAATATCATTGTTTTTTAATAGAACTCGCTAAAGAAATTTGAAGGACGAGTTTCGGCAACAAGTTTCTGTCAAGGAAATTGTATACGCGGAATATTTTTCAAGCTATGATCAACAAAAATGGACATCTTTGGCGTTTATTCTTCAAAAATAATTATTGCAGGGGAATTGTTGGCTTTTTGGATTAGCCCAAACTAGCTTGCCTTCCAAATGTGGCAGAAAACAAAATGAGGGGGTATGGATGGATGGTATGCTCACTTGACTTTCATCATGCACGTAGATATAGGAACAGAATCCAACCCCACAATTAATGCCTTCGTCGTTCACGTACATGTGAGTTATGTTTAATCACTACCAGATCCGTTCATCATCAGTCTTAATTACGAGAATCGGGTAAAGACAGTAACAGTGACAAATTGGGAAGAGAGGAAGCTGCACCAAAAAACATGGAATCTTTTAATTACTCGTGTATTTATGTGGATAGTTTTCGAGTAAAATTGAATTAGGGGTGCTACAATTTCTTTCCCTAGAAGACGAGAGGGCGCTTCTCTGGAGAACTCCAGGAAATTTTCTTAACATATAAAGCAGTTCAACATTATAGTTCGTGAAGATTGCGAAGTATCAAGAGCCACTAATTAAACACGACTGCTGACCTCAAAGTATAGTTCCGAGATTGACCATTATGATTTTTCGGACAAGAAAATCCATTGTAGATAAATTTGAATGCATGAGACACTCTTTAATATCGATGCTCAATAAAACACATGCCAAAATCCGGATGGGGGATCCAATTTTAAAACATTTTGCAGTAGAGAGTCAAAGTTCCTAGTCCACACACCACATGTGGGTTTCTTAACTACTAAAACAGCTCGTTGTACCGACAAAAAAAAAAAAAACAGCTCGTTGTACCTAAAATACAGACAACATTTGGATTTATCAAGCTCAAAAAATATGAATAAGCCTGAGAAAGATCTGAATGTACTTGTTCATTTATGTTCAAGACATTATGCTATCTTCCTGGAGATACAACTGAAGATAAAGGAGCTATAGAAAGTCGCATAGGCCTTCAAGAGGAATCTCATAATCTAGTTTCGGAAGGGAAAAGTCGTCGACATCTCTTCAAATCTAGAAATGTGAGAAAGCGATTGTTTAGGATCATAGACCATCATCTATATTCGTTTCTGACTTGGTTCGAATCACCGTTACCTATTTTCAAGTCAGGTGATGAGATAATCCCAGCAAGTTAAGCTTCAAAAAAATCACACTAATACCAACCACATTGATTAAACTCTGCTATATACACGATTTGCGGCTAGAATTGCTCATAGATGAGGCGCGCGCTTCATGCCACACGATGATGTCCCGGTAAGCTTAAGTGCCACAAGACAATTTAAAATGTTTTGTTTCAGTGGATATACATCACATAACTAGATTGACTGCATACCTTTACCCCACTACTTCAAAATCTTGACTGATTATACATTACCACGATAAAAAAAACTTGAGCCGGAAGGGAAAAATAAAGATCAATAGCATAGATCCTTCGATATACAAGCAAATTCTCAACGCCAAAAAATTCATGAAAGTGGAATAAGAACTTCGATAGTCAATTCGCAAGGAAAAAAACTTCATTGAGAGTTCAAAGACAACTACCATTTTTCTTGCTGGTAAGCTAGCAAGCAAAAGTGACGGGATCGTTTTATTGCCCGGAGCTCGAAGTACAATACGTCAACCACCAAAAATCATAACTTTATTGTAGTTCTGAAATTTAAAACAGAACTCGTAAAGTGACTCAATGAAAAAGAACAACAACTAGCCTACCACAAAAAAACTGCTCATGCACGTACAAAGATAAAAAAGCTTTTGATCAAACGGACATGATAATAATCCATAGAGTGAATAGGGTACCTTGGTCGGAAATTAACCGGAGTTGTCACCAGTGGGAGTTTTTTTCCCTCGCTGGATAGATTTGGACGATTGTATTTCTCTAGAGATAACGGAAATGTCTCTGAAATAAATGTAAAAAATATTAGGCCTCTTAAATTACTAATGGCCAAAGTTTAAGAGTTATTGTGTTACCACCATTTATGAATTTCAATTCGCAGACATTCCTAACTCGGTAAAACTTGGATAATTTGGGCCACCCTTCTCATTTATGGAGCCGAATCACTTACCAACTATGTACTATGTGAGCTATGCCTTGTAGGATATTGAGGTGATATTATTGAATTATTGGTAAAGTAAACTTCAGAACCAATACTTCACCAAAAAAAAAAAAAAAAAACTTCAGAACCAATCACAATTATAAATAGTACAAGAAAGAAATTTTACAAAAATTTCACCAATGACATTTAGCATCTTATTTATATAATGGGTCAACATGCTTTACTTGTGTGTGTGTGTGTTTTATCATTGCTTTTCAATAAAAATCGTTAAAGAAATTTCTAGGACGAGTTCCAGTAATAAATTTCTATCAAAGAAGTTTTTGTATTTAGAATTTTTCAAGCTATAAATGAGATCAAAAAGGCACTTCTTGTATAACTGATCCATCAATAGATTCCATACTTATTTCTCACTAAGTTATAATTTTGCGATGGACTTAATATGGCTATTCTAGTTGTCGGAAACTTGATATGGCTATTCAGTACGATGAATAAGAAGACCAAACTTGGTTGCCCTCCAAATATGGCAAAAACCGAAATGTATGCATGGTATGCTCACTTGCCTTTCATGCACGCTAACACTGAAGAGAATCCGTTCCCATAATTAATGGCACATGTAGGTGTGAGTTAATCTTAATTATGAGAAGAGGTAAAACGGTAATAATGATCTGGACGAAGCTTTCCAACTAAATTGTATTTGGAGTGTTAAATTTCTTCCCCGCCAAGACGAGAGGGCCTCTCTAGAGAACTTCAGGAAACCTTGTCTAAACCATTTAATTTAGAAATTGAAGCACTCAATGACTTACCTATTTAAAAAAATTTAAATAACATTTTATTAGGGGTGAGAGGTTACATATTCCACATTTCACCTGTCTAAAAGGTTCACTAATTTTTAAAACTTGAATCCTATCTTGTAAACCCGAGAACTTAGAACCGATCACCTACTTTGTCACAAGTTCCATGGTCAGTTCTAGGGTTTATGCATATTCCATTTGTACTATTAATTGAATGTGTAGTGATTCATCACTATTAATGACTACTATTTGCAACAATCCATAGATCACGACTCTTATTTACCACATGAAAATTATAACATATTAACATAGTAAAAGTCTTAGTAATGGATATTACTAGAAATGGAAGCCCAAATTAGTAATTTTAGATTACACACTTCTCATTGGATGTCCTCATTGGATGCTATGGAATGCCACAATGTCACTTGAAGACATATAACAAGAAAAAGATAAAAATTTGTTCTAGGTCTCACTTTCCCTTGGAATTTGAAACTTACTTGTTGGAATAGGTTCCCCAATTTTTGGAATTCGGAACTTATTATGCATATCCTAGAACCTAGAACCAAACTAGTTCCAATCTATATGGTTTTCAAGTTTTCAATTTTATCCTGAAATCATGCTCACCTCTATATTTATCGATGAAACTCCGATCATCTTTGAATGACTTTGTATTCTAGAATAGGCAATAATAATTTTTCTTTTACACGTTGAATGTGCTCAATGTTCTTAGATAAAATAAAAAGTTAGTTCGAATACACTTTATTCAACGCAAATAAGGTTTTTCCATACTCGCCAATTATTAAATCATTCCATGCATTAATGCACACACCCTTTAGATTGCGTTTGGCAATGAAGATAAAATTCAAGATAAAATAAGATTTATCTTATGCTATGTTTAGTGCCTACTCAAGATAGGACAAAGTCAGATATAATGGGATATAAATCGAATAAAATTATCTTATGGGAAAAGTGGGATAAATGTGGATAGGATTTTTAATATCCGTAAAAGAAAAGTTATTTTTCACAAATTATAAACTCCTTAAATCAACAAATTTTAAATTATATTTCAACATAAATAATATTTAAATTCTAATATAAGAAATTCAAAATACCAAAAAATATAAAAATTTAGTTTTTTAATTTAATCTTATTTTTATTTATATATTCGAATTTAATTTTACATTATAATATAAATATATATTTATTACATATTTTAGGTGTTTTGGTATTTTAGGTACATTAGTATAGTTTTCTATTTAATAAAATTTTATTAGAGTATGGTGGAAGGGGAAGAAAGAAATAAAAAAAGAAATTAACTAAAAAGAGTGGAAAATAAAAAGAAAGAAAGAAAATAAAAATAAGGTAGACAAGAGTGTAGTGAGAAATTTCTCCCATCTCCATTTATAATGTGAATATATCCGATTTTATTATTGCAATCACCAACCAATGGATAAGATATAACAAAATCTCATGGATTTCATATCATATCATATCCAGTCCTATCTTGATTAGAAATCCAAACGACCAAACATAGCTTTAGAAGATTGTGCATATCTTAGTAAGGTCATTGCTCTCTTGCCATTTTTATGTGCTGTAAAAATGAAGACATTAATCATCCAACTATTGATCAAATAGATTGACTAAAATAATTTATAACAGTAAAAGCACTATAGATGTAAGGGAATATAGAAAGAAAAGCAGAACTTTAACTAGATTTAATGCAAAGATGCATACATAATTATTTTTAACAAGACATCGGTTTAAAATGAAAGTTTATAAAGATTGCCAAGTATGTGTAACCTTTTTAGTATGTATGAAGAGCCACTTATTAAACACGTGTGACTTCAAAGTATATTTCTGAAAATTAAACAATGATTTTTTGAAAGAAAATCCATTGTGAATAGATAAGTTTTGAACACATGAGTTATCTGTTGATACTCAAATTTTACCGACAAATTCATTATATATTTTCTGAAGGCATGATAGTTCATTAGTCTCTAGGTTTCCATTCACGTAAGTCATCCACGCATCCCATAACAATGGGAGATTGAATTCAACAATGATAGCCAATTTGTCCCCTAATCAAAAGTGTTGTCATTCTATCATCCTGTATTTCTTTTATTTGCCAAGCTTCTTTCATACTTTTGAACTACGGATATTATAGTTTTGATATCTCATGCCCGGCAACCTAATATTTGACCAACAGAGGTTGGAAAGTCAACCAATTTGCCAATCCAACCTGACATATTCAGTAAAGCCCATTTAGGCTTTTTAGCCCAATCCAAGCCTAATAAGCTTAATTTCTCGATCCACCAAGCTCCCTAACCCAACCTCAGTCCAATGAGGACAAAATATTAAGACCAAGGATAGCTTGGGCCCACCAAGCCTGCCCCCACCCAGTGTATCAAGCCTTCATTGGTCGGCCTCCCTCTCACTCTTTTTCCCTCAAATTCCTAATCAAAAGCTAGGTGAAAATCTTAAGGTTGCGTTTGGTAGTCGGGATAAAAATCGGGATATGATAAGATTTATTCTATTTTACATTTGGTGCTCGCTCAAGACAGGATAAAGTCGGATATAAGGAGGATATAGAAAAGATAAAATTATCCTATAGAATAGGTGGAATAAAGGTGGATATGATTTCTAATGTCCATAATAAGAAAGTTATTTTTCTCAAATAACAAACTTATTAAATTAAAAAATTTGAAATTATATTTCAATATAAATAATATTTGAATTCTAATTTAAGAAATTTAAAATAAAAAATAAAAAATTTATTTTAATTAATCTTATTTTAATTTATATATTCAACTTTAATTCTATCTTATAATAAGCATTCACTCTATAAATTAAATATTTATATTTATTATATATTTTAGGTATTTTTGTATTTTAGGTATGATAGTACAGTTTACTATTTGATAAAATTTTATTAAAGAATGATGAAAGGGGAAAAAGGAAATAATAAAGAAAATAATATAAAAAAGAGGAAAATTAAAATTAAAATAAATTAAGGAATAGTGTTATGAGAAATTTTCACCATCTCCGTTTATGAACATTTAGGTTCATTTACAATGATATGCCGTTTATATAAAAAAAAATGTACATGATATGACGTGAATATATTTGACTTTAATATTGTGATTCACCAAACAATGGACTAGATATAAAAAAATCTCAGGATTTCATATCTTATCCTATCCCGATTAGAAATCCGGACGACCAAACATAGCCTAACTTTCCAACGTCCCTCTTCAACCTTAGCACTTCTTCATTTGCTCTAGGGGACAAATTGTACTTGGGATGATGTCAAGGTGGAAGACCACCTTCCCTTCCTTCCCCTTCTCTCTCTCTCTCTCTCTCTTTTGTTATTTGAAAAGCCTCTCTCTCTCCCCATTCATCCTTTCTCTCGACCCCTTTCTCTTATTTCCATCATTCATGGTAATTCATTAGTGTAAATACTTTCTTTTACCTCAATCGAAGTATGATAAGGGTCCTTGCTTCTACTGGCTCAAAACTAGTTGTGTTTGAGGCTAAATATTCCTATTTGGGCAAAAGATGTGAAATTAGGGCTGAGCATCAGTCAAGAGTTAACCTTGGATTGACCTTAGACACACACACACACATCATCCTTTGTCCAAACCATAGATCACTCCTCTTCTTTCTTCCACCATTTAAATAAAACCCCAGTTGCCTCTCTTTCTTTGTCCAAACCATAGATCACTCCTCTTCTTTCTTCCACCATTTAAATAAAACCCCAGTTGCCTCTCTTTGCTTGATCTCTCACCTCTACTCACTTGCCTCATGAATGCAACTCACTCACCTCTCTTCTCTCGCCACACAACTTGCAGCTCAATTGGTGAGTTCTCGGTTTGTGCTTGATTTGAGAGTTTTAAGCTCATGTTAGTTCTCGGTTTGTGTTGGGTATTTATTTTTTCACTTTCGCTTCTCGGTTTGTGCATGATTTGAGAGCTTCAAGCTCATGTAATTTCCCAATTTGTGTTGGGTATTTATATTTCCCTTTTCACTTCCTAGTTTGTGCTTGATCTAAGAACTTTAAGCTGGCTAGAAAAATCTTTTTTGGGTGATAATAATGCTTTCTGATTTACCGTTGCTCACAATTTAGTTGCTCAAAATCATATTGTCAATGAATATGTTATTTGAAATAGCACCTTTATCCTTTCAAGAAATTCAAAAAATGAAACAAAAAAGTTGTGCTTGGTCCCAAGTTGACTGTAGAATCGGATAAGACCCATAGGGTCAGGCCAATCCTAGATTGGTCCCTAGTCCCAAAAATTGAGAATCAACACTATGCAGATTGGTCCTTAGGTTAGGTACTGGATTGGTCCTATCTAGACTATGCTTACTCCTATGCACAATGGGGAATAGAAGGAGAGCCACTAGTGGGATCATTTGAATCAGTCATGGTCTACTCATCATGGGCGGTCCATCTCAGTTAAAAAGCCCAAGAGATAAATTGGCAAATCCGCTCAAGTGATTCCACGAGATATGGGTAATGTACATGTCCAATATCTAGGAAATGCAGTCAATAACATTAGGATAACTTGAGGCTTTTCGAAGGATGCCTGCCAGTTTCAGAGTATTTCTCTTGGTCCCCCAAGAAAGTCAAAGTTTTACCGGGGCTTCTAATCACAAAACTCTGCGAAATGTGCTTTCCCACTTTTCCGTCTTTGAGCTGTTGCAACTTTTACTTCTCGACACCTCTCAAGGGGGATCATTATGCTAATCTGCATAAGCGTTTAAGTCTAAAGATCTTAGCTAGGACAAATTTCTCCATTTTTCACATAGCATAAAGAGTAAGAAACACTCAAAAAAGGGTTGTACTTACTCTCTGCCATCCCCGTTTACTCCCTCTCTTCTTCTTCCCTCCCTGCCCAATCGCTTAAAAGTGCAACAGGGACTTCTATGCTCTGGCCACTGCCACTGGCTCCAAATTCGAAAACAAAAACCCCTTGACCATGTTATTAATCATTTTTGTTGTCTTCGGAGAAGTTAAAATCACCAATCTCAATCTCAGAAGTGGTCCATGTTCTTTGTCTCCTGGGCATATCCTGTTGAATATTTTGGCAAATTTGAGATATTTTAGAAAATAATGTCTTTGATCGAAGTTATAGTCACCATGAAAGCCATTACTATTTTGATGACTATATAACAGCCTTTTAACGGTCAAGTAATGGCATTATAATGGCTTCGTAATGATTATTTCTTCATAAACTCTCTATTATTTTACAATGACTTTATAATGGTCACTGTTGGATAAATTCTCTTCAGATATTTTGAAGTTGACAAAACATTTCCATCGTCTAGTCCGGAGGCTTGCAGACTCTACTAGCAAAGTCTCGAAGATATCAAGACTCAAGTTCCAAAGTCTACTCTCATGGATAGTTTCCAGACCGACAAGTTAAAACTTCTATTCGATTTTATCTAATATGGTTTTGACTCCGACGGCTAAGGAATATTCTCTCGACCGGAATCAAGCACTACAAGATCTTATATTCGTATTCGAATAAATCTAGATTCTCTAAGATTCACAACTTATATTTGGAAGGTTTTACTTATGGAAACCAAGATCCTAATTGTATGGGCGAGCAGGATTGATGGGCTATCAACACTTACCTTAAAGAGCTCGAGATCTCTCTAAATTGATTCTGTCCAACAGGTTGATTGGAAGAACTTTTTTGGAAGGTGCCAACGGTAATAAATGCATGAAGAAGTATTTAAGAGAGACGCTCAAGTTGTTGAAGGTTGCCGGATAGAAGAATTCCAAAGTCTGAATCTCCTTGTTATTTTGTGATCCTATTCTTCGAGCTATACTTGTAATCAAAAGAGAGACTAAAGTGTGGTGAGGCCTTGAGGAAGTGTAGTAGAGTCTCTACACTGTGGAATCAAGGGCGTGAGATTGTAAACTCTCTTTTTGATTCTTAGTGAAATCTAGCCAGAAAGGCTGTCCGTGCGGGAGAGTGGACGTAAGCTTGGTCTAGGCCGAACCACTATAAATCTTTTTACTTTTCATTACTTTCATTTGCAGCGATTATTGTTTTTAATTCCTTAAACTCTCATCAAAGAAATTGCTTATACATTCGATTAAATTTATAAAATTGCCTTAGTCACCTATTCACCCCTCTCTAGGTGCTCATTCTAGTTCTAACAGTCACCTCTCTAAATTGATAAATATTAAACTTTAAACCACAATCCTTAATGACACACCGAATTAAAAAGTAGTTTTCCTTCCTTGTCATTGTTTCATATACACATTACGTTGTTCCTATTCCTTCTATTATTCAGTACGGAATAAAGAAGAAGTCTATTTTAAGAGAATAACAATTAGAGCCTATAACACCAAGTTTCATATTTCAATGGATGGAATTATTTTTAAAGACAGTGTTTGCACACCTTAGATATTTGATATATATATATATATATATATATATATTTTTTTTTTTCATATTTTAGACAAATCTCCAGCACTTTCTTGTTTTTGATATTTTCTAATATTTTTCCAACATATCCTAGTACAGTCTTCCTTTATTCGCGCTCTGGAGCCTCCAGAAAAGAAATCAAGCTGAACAGATGGCACCCACATCACCACAATTGACAAAGAACTCCAAAAAACCATATCCAGAATTAGGTACAAAGGCTAATGTACACCAGAATATAACATCCTCTCCGATGTCCATACTAAAACAATAAAAAACCAACCCAAATTCACAAATGTAATAAAAAACAAAAAGTAGTTGTCCGAATCCTGCAATTCAATGAAGTCCTAAAACAGAAACACTTAGACTCAACCTGACAGCAACTGAGAGGAGAGATTCCTTCACGGAAGGGAAAGGTCCCTTACTGAATTGTCTCAAGCTAAAATTTTTCAAACTGGACGACATAGTTCAATAAAGTGCAAAGCAACCATCGAGTTCAAGCATCCCCGAGCACTGCTCGTAACTCATGATTCTTCTTCAGGTAGATTGTTAATGTCCCTTAGCTGATGGAACTTGGTCCTTTGCGTTGTTTTGCTGAAGCGCCAGGGTGGCAGCTGAATATGATGCTGAGAGAACAATAAAAATCCGTAAGATATAGCTAGTCATTTACAATACTACTAGTGCTAAAAAACGGGATTTGTACATTCTGCTTTTACATTTTCTTTGGCTGATTTCGCTGACCCACCAATTCCACCACAGGTCGATTTTGATGGAAATAATTAAAAACAGTTTGAAAGAATATGATCGATGCGCTTCTGCATGCAATCAGCCAAAACGACAGGCGTTTTTTGGACCATCGCAAAACTAATGACTTGGTAAATGCATCTGAACCGATCTACTTGGCAATGGTATGCGAATTAAAGCAACAACTTAAAGTGCGACGTTTTAATCTGGGGAGGGGGCGCTGGAGAGGAGTTAGAGATTAGAACGACCTTTCCAAAGGTGAAAGTGTAGCCGACTAACAGCAGAACCGGCAATTTTAGGAATTGCATCAAAAAGCATATCCTCCGGTGTGTCCTTCAGCTCTTGAAAAACTTCGTAGATGGTCTTGCCATTCTCAAAGTAGATGTACTCATTCGGATACTTTGTCCTCCCTCCAGCATGGAACTCAAATTTGTAGGGACTAATGTACTGCACGGTTGAACATTAAAGATGAATTACTTTACAAAACTTCGATTCATATGGTCCTCTTCTATTTTTCCCTCTTAAATCCTTCCAGGCTAAAAAAAAAAAAAAAAGAATTCGAAGTACAATCAATTGCTTACTTCAGAGTTGTTGCATTCATTGCAGCCGCAAAGAATCTTCGGCCCTTTTATGACACCACGAAGAATTATCTGTGGAACTCCATATGTCAAGCGTCGAAGAAAGAAATATAAAAATTAATAAGAAACAAATCTTTAAAAAGACTTAAAAACAACTATATGAGAAAGAACTTACATCACGACTCCTCAAAATATACTTCACCGGAGCACCATCAAATATTCCAGTTGATAATAGATTATGGACGGATGATAGGAATGCGTTAGGGTGAGGCTCAATAGTCCTCTTTGGCTTCTCTCTTCTAGAAGCTTTTTGCTTTTTTGGATTCGCTGCCAAATTCATATTTCTCTCTCGAGAAGGATGAGCCTTTGGCTCAACTGTGCCCACTTGACTGGCTGGCCTTGAAGATTGAGCAAAGTTTTGATCGTCTAAAATTGCCTCGTTATTGGCAGCGACTGCAACTTGTCCAAAAACAACGACATTTCCTTTGTGCTTGTCGTTGCAATCTAGGGTTTGATGCACATTGCATCCACCGTTGCGAATCACATGCATCGGTATGTTATTTTGATAAGCATTCACCTCGATAATGTTCTTCTGGCTAGTTGCCCCGGACAAATTAGCATATTTTGGATAGTTGTCAATTGCTCTGCTATAAGCAATGGCCGTGCTAGATGCATGTTTAGGTTCTTCATCAGCTCTGCTAGAAACAATGTTCTCCTCGTAGTTGTGACCTAAGGTGAGCCGCAGGTCCAATCCTTCATTGCGACTCCTGCGACTTACATCCACTGGTGTGTTACTCCCATCCTTTGTCTGAGGTGGATGACCCAAAGACAAGAAGCTGGCATAGCACTTATCACAGACAACAGTCCTCAACAATCTTCTGTCATCAGCCTTTCCCAAAAAGTTGCTTATCGGCGCAAACATGACATTGTCAGAATCATGAACGCGATTGAATTTTGTCTTTAGGATTTCACGAAAATGGTGAGAGTGCGATGAGGCATTACCTCGACGTGCATTCTTGAAATCGTTCCTTTTCGCACTCATACCACCGACACCAAGTGACGAATCGACCATGTACGGATATTGCGAGGGTCTCGATACAAGTTCACCTCGAACTTGACCTCGAATTAATTGATAACTGGAGGCTCTGTGCAATGGATAAACACTCCGGTGCATAAAATCCGGACTGGTGAGTGCAGCTTCAACTGCTTTTCTCTTGTTACTCAACATTCTGGGCCGGGTTACGTCGGTTAACCACGGATAGACGCGCTTCACATGTATTCTTGGAGTATAATAGCTTTGTTCAGCATATTTGCTCCATCCGTTGTCCTTTGCCATTGGAAAAAGTTCAGGCTCTAGAAAATAATGAAGAAATATTATTAATTGGGGACAGATGACTAATTGACAAAAAAAGAATCGAAGTATTTTAAAAGTAAGAGAAGTGAGCACTGCAAGTGAAAAAAGTATACTTCACCTAGCAGAATGAAAAACATTAACTCATGCATAGGATGTACGTTGCTGCATTGACATAAGGCCCTTGTGATAAAGTAATGGCAACTATAGCAGTTTCATAGAACAAAATGTCGCTTATCATAGCATAATCAAAGTAGTCGGACTGTTCGCGTAAAAAAGCCAAGTGTCCTATGGATACTGTAAACGAAATCCTTATAAGATATCTTTCGTAGCTTATATGCGGGAAAGAAACAGCGGATACAAAATTGAGGAATACCAGAAATGGTCATACCAATTACCTAAATGCAATATCAGATCATACCTGTCACATTTCAGCACGAGTTACTTCAAAGAATAGCAGACATAAGAGAGTCATACCAGTATTCATTTTGAGCAGAATATACAAGAATCAAAACTTAAATAAGAGAGAAGTGAATGACCTATTAAGAAGAAGATGTTTATGGCTTGTACCGCACCTGTCAACTTCAAATAAATCTAGAGAGTTCTAGTGTTAGCAAATTTGAATCGTCAGGAAACTCTGCTAAAATTTGAGCATTTGACTTTAGACAAGTATTCTGTCTATATTCTCAACCGTTATGTTCCTAGATTCTTCCCATTTTCCTAGTTTCTAGCTTTTGATAGACCCCAAGGCTTCACAAAGGGTGTTCTTCAGACTTGTTTATCAAAGGTAACAGCATACTCTGGACAATGAGATTACAGTCATCACTGATACTTCATGGAGAAATGTAAATTCATAGAGAAGACAATCAGGTTTGTTTTCTTTACAAATATGGGATCCTCCATCACGTATGGTCATGCAACCCAAATGCAGATGCACGCTAGCATGAAAGTTGAAAGATTTTCTGACCTTTCTGTATTTTAGTTCCCTCTACTATTTCCCCTTTCTATAGGGAACATGAGTAACACTTATTTCTCAAGTTGTGTTTTCTCATGAATTTTAACTACAAACGAATAGTTTACTCACGACTTGGATCATGATCTTCGACAATCAACATGCAATGGCCATATATGAAGGAGAACTACGGCTATTTGATGCAGTGCATAACCTGCTGGTCTGCTGCGTTGTCTCATCGGTCCTGACCACCTTGTGTCTATGATAGAGGACAAATTCTTCTCTATTCAAGCGCCACCGCGGGCTCTTATAGAAACTTTTCTATCGTTTCATGATCTTTTAATTGGAAGTACTATACACACGAGTCCTTTCATGCGATTCAAGTTGAAAAGAAAAAATTCAGTGCATCTATCCCACTACAGCTATTGTCAAGTTTAACATTGTCGAATGTTGGTCTTCCCTACTCATCCTGGAGTATGCACAAACAGACCCAGGGCAAAGCATCAGATAATTCGAGCAGTTCTCATTGTGAGAGGAAGAGAAAGTGGGGAAGTTTTCACAGTCGATATATGTCTAGCAGGCTTGGATTTCATGGGTGCACTTCCATACAATGCCTGCTCAAGTTAGTTAGACACGCGAACTATCTTAGGGCGGCAGAAAATTGGCATTTGTACTTGTTCATGAATGTAATCAAGACATAATCTTATATTCTAGGACATACAACAAAAGATAAAGGAGCTGAATAAACTCTCATAGGCCTTCAAGAGGAATCTTAAGATTAGCTTGTAGTGGAAGACGTCATAGGCATCTCTGCAGGTCTAGAAATGTGCAAAAGCAATCGTTTGGGATCATATATGATCTTCTTTTTACGGTTCCGACTTGGTTTGAATTACCATTTTCTACCCTCAAATCAGGTGTTGACAATATCCTAGTAAGCTAAACTTTCAGTAAGTTTGTAACAAACTGACAACATTAATTACAATTACCGATAATTAATGTAATTGTAATTAATGTTAATTACAATTACCGATAAAATCTTTACCCAAAAAAAAAAAAATACAATTACCGATAAAATTGCTTATAGACAAGGCGTGTGTCGTTCAACGCAATGGTGCCAAAGTAAGCTTGAGTGTTATAAGACAATTCAAGTATTCCATTTCGGCAGATATATTTCAAACAACTAGATTAAGTTTCATATCATGAGCTTACTGCTTCAAAATCTTGGTTAAGTGTACATAGCCACGATAAAATAGTTGAACCGCAAGGGAAAATAAAGATCAATAGCATAAATCCTTCGATCTACAAGGAAAACGCCAAGCGCCAAAAAGTTCAAAACAGCAAAATAACAAAATTCGAGAGTAAATTCGCAAGAGAAAGGCTTCCCTGAGAGTTCAAAGATTAGTACCAGTTTTCCAGCTTGAAAGTCTTGCGAGCAAAAGCAAGGTCACTGTTTCGTCACCTCGAGCTCGTAGTGCACTGCGTCAACCATAAAAAAATCAAAAGTTTACTGTCATTTGTGGATTTTCAAATGCAATTCATAGATCTACTAGACGAAAAAGAACAACAATAGCCTAATACCAAAAAAAAAAAAAAAGGCCCACACACATACAAAGATTAAAACCTGAATAAGTCAAACAAGCAAGGACTGATCTATGGAGAGAGACATGTTGTAGTGAGGTAGAAAGACCAAGCTCAAACGATCGTAATGAATTTCAAAGCTTGTCAAGGTTCGGTCTCCATAGATGCATGCACATTGGCGCACACACGTACAAGTTGGCACACTCCAGATATTTCACATCTTTCCAAAGGGAAAAGGGAGGAAAAAAGCAGACATATGCAATAAAAATGACACGGTCCATAGGGAGAAGTACCTTGGTTGGAAATTAACCGAGGTTGTTGCCGGCCGGCGGGTCTCTTTTTCCTTGACAGAGAGATTAGGGTGAGTGCTCTTGTGATGAGGAAAAATGTAAGTGAAACAAGTCTCTTTTAAATCACTAATGGCAAGGTCTAAGAGCGATTGCATTACCTTCTATGCAATTTCCATTTGCAAACTTCATAACTTGGAAATACGTGCCTAATTATGTGGGCCCACTCTCTCCATTCCTAGGGCCAAATTATGTACCAAATGTGCACTAGCTGATTTATGCCTCGTACAATGTCGAGTCGGTATTATTGAATTATTGATAGAGTAAATTTTAGAACAAATCACAATTATGAATCGTACCGAATGTTTTGCTTTACAACACAATTTAATAATAATTGAATCAATTACATTTAGCATCCTAAAGGGGACCGATGATATGATGGGTCAACACCTTTTCTTTTTTTTTTTTTGAGTTTTTGTTTGAATATCATTGTTTTTTAATAGAACTTGCCAAAGAAATTTGGAGAACGAGTTTAAATAACAAGTTTCTTTCAAAGAAATTGTTTATGCAGAATTTTTTCAAGCTATAAATGGACATATTTGGCGGTTATTCTTCAAAAAATAATTATTGCAGATGATTTTGTTGGCTTTTTGGATTCGCCCAAACTAGATTGCCTTCCGAATACGGCAGAGGACAAAACGGGGGGTATGGATGGATCGTATGCTTACGCGACTTTAATCATGGACGTAGATATAGGAACAGAATCCGACCCCATAATTAATGCCTTTCATCGTGCACGGACATGTGAGTTATTTACAACCAGATTCGTTCGCAATCAGTCTTAATTACGAGGACAGGGTAATGACAGTCAGTAATAGTGAAATCTTTTAATTCCTCATGTTTGTATGTGGATAGTTTTTGAGTCAAGTTGAATTAGAGGTGGTACGATTTCTTTCCCTAGAAGACGACGGGGCGCTTCTCTGGAGAACTTACTGGAAATTTTTTTAACATATATAGCAGTTTGACATTATAGTTCAAGAAAATTGGCAAGTATCCTTGGCCCGTTTAGCATGTTCGAGAGCCACTAATTTAACACGTTTGCTGACCTCAAAGTATAGTTCTAAGATTGAACATTATGATTTTTCAGACAAGAAAATCCATTGTAGATAAATTTTAAACACATGTGATACCACATTAATATCGATGATCATATGTAACACCGACAAAATCCGGATGGGAGATACAACAGTAAAACATTTTGCACTAGGGAATCAAAGTTCCTAGTCCACACACACAAGTAGGTTGCTTAACTAGCAAAGCAACCCATGTTACCTGAAATATAGACAAAATTTGCATTTATCAATCTCATAAAATATTCATGAATTAGTTTGTCAACTTCAAAATATCAAAGAGGCTTTTTCGACATATTCATGGCCTCAATTGGGCTGTGTAACCCTCCTAGCCATGTTGTGGTACTTTCTATGCATTTTCCCTACATTTTGCATTATCATAGGTATGTCTTCAAGCATCATCCTTTTGATGCAGAATTTTTTATACAGATAAGCATTTGCCCAACTCGCTTTTGGTATGGTAAGTCGATTTCTCGCTTTTTTTCATTTGCAATTCGTTTCTCTAATTGATAGTAACTCGCAACATTTTTCTCATGTCATCTCGAAGTTCTCGAAGGTAGTGCGATCCAAGTAGGAGGTGGTGAGGGTTAGATATGTTTTTCAATCTCTCTCCTTTTTATTAAACGAACATCGTTACTCTGTTTAAAATTTAATTAGGACATTTTTTGTGCATAGTTGTTATTTTCACTAAATAAAGAGCCTAATTCCTTTAAAAAACACAAACTTTAACTTGGGTCCTGTTGACACCTAATTTTTTTTTGATCTGATCATTTATTTATTGCATAAAAAATTAGGGGTTAATTTTATCCCTGGAAAAAAAATAATATTAATTGCATAGCATATAGATGTATGTGCATTTATTTACATGTTTTGCATTTGGACCGGTGGTGAATGGGTTCAAATTAGTTGGACTAAGCCCACGAAGCGAGTAGGTTAGCCCGTTCTTTTTTAATGATCAAATGTCATCTCGTGAAAATAGGAATTTGAAAATTTTCCGGGATATGATTAATTCGGATAGGGCAAGTGGAAAAACAAATATTGCGTTCGGCAAAACGAATATTGTGTTTGAAAAAAAGAATCTTCGTGGATATCGGTTTGGAAAAATTAAAAACCTAATCGGTGGCCTATAAATAGGTTTGTTCGCTTAGGGTTTTGAAGGGGCACACAATTCCATACACGGCCACATTGAGGGGAGTACAGAATAATCTCACGGCATATAGAGAAACACACATTTGAGAGAGACAGAGATTTTCTTCTCACGAAATTCATGCCTTCAGGCCTCTACCGCCATGATCCCATGAATCGCTTCAGATTCATGTCTCCAATTTGAGTCTTTTTATTTATTTTCTCTTGACTACCCACTAACCAAGAAGAAAATTTCTAGGGGAGAAGCCGAAAACACACTGGGCTCATTACGCTTGCAAATTCTTCAACAACTTTAGCATCTTCACGGAGATCCTCAACGCGAGTTCCAGTCTCGGTAAATTACGTCCATCGTGGGCGTCGCCACCATCAACACCTGCAACTTCCGCATGACGAAGGTCGATCCCACGAAGCTTTGGTGTTTGTTATGTCTTGCAGGTTTCCGGGCGAGTTCCAGCAATAATTCTGCAGTTTTATTTGTCTCCGCTACAACGACACATCAGCCTTCGACGACCTTTGCAGCCTCCAAGCAAGACCCCGTAGCAATTTCAACTATCTTTCAGTCCAGCGGTCATTGGCGCTTCAAGAAATTTTGGGCTGAGTTCAAGACCACCTTCGATTAACAAAGCGGCGGGAGTCAAGTTCACAGAGTCATGGCAAAATTCCACTTAATGCATGGTCACACAAGAGAAGGGCAAACGTTCTTTCAATAAAGGAGGACGAGTACATTGAAAGGAGGGATGATTTCACACATTTATTTTATTGAAATTTGGAGCATCTCCCCATCGTGGCTCTCTAGGTCTCTCGGGCAAGCTTTGCTACTGCTGCGACAATAAAAGTTATTGTTTTGCAGATTGCTTCTCGAGGTTCACGCGCATATTGTTGAACCCTGGCGAGTAGCCATCCCGTGAACCCGCTGAGCACCACCACATTGGGTTTGAGGATCGGAATTCGGAAGCCAATATTCGAATTAGGTGAAAATCTTATCTATTTTGATTTCCGAAAATTCCGTTTCCTTATTTGATATATTCGTTGATGCACATGATGGAAATTCCCGATATGCTGAGATATTTGTAATCTCGAGTAGCCTTTTAAATTAGGGATTAATCCCTAATTTCACAACGTGCATACGATTGAGTTCGATTTTGGTGCCCGAAATCTAACTCGCAATCGCACGGAAAAATCGCCAATCCGATCTCCTGCTCGAGATTCGATTCGCGGTTTTGTTTAAAATTGACCAACCCGATCTCATGCGCAAAATATGGTTCGTCAATTTTCGGATATCAATCTTATCTTGCTCTGATTTGCTGTCATGTGGTTTGAGTCGATTTTGTTTTCGTAAAAAGGAAAAAATAAAAAAAATCAGAGTTAGATTAGGTTCATTTTAGAATATTCCTCGTCTTAGGGTTATCTTGCATATTTAGGATAGGAAATTTATCTATTTCAAATTTTTGAAAAAATAAAAATCCAGAAAAAAAAAATTGCATTCGTTTAGGATGTTTTTTTTTTTTTTAAATTTAAATTGCACGTTTAATTATGTATCAATTTTAATTTCGAATTTCATGAATAAGAAAAAGAAAAACAAAATTAGAATTAGGGCATTTATTGCACGTCATTGCATATTAGGTTGATTGCATGTTTAATTTTATTTAGATAGATTGCATTTTAGGTTAGAGATTACTTGGTTAAGATAAGATTCTAGTTTAAACCAAGATTTGGCTTAACTTAATTATTAATACAAATTGAATAGAATCTTAATTTGGCTAGATAATCCTTGCATTTTTCTAATTTCGAATTTCATGGAAAATACCAAAAAAAATTGTCTTAGAATAAACCAATTTCATTCTTTAGGATAGACTGCATTTTATTTATGTCATGTAGTTTAGGTCATGTTGTCATGTCATATCATTTCATGTTAGATTAGTAACATGCATTGCATAAAGCATGATTCTTGTTAAACAAGTGAAAACAAAAAAAAATTGAGTAATCGCGTGTTAATTAGAAATCATATCTAGGATTGTTGATGTGAATTCTGATCTAACACTGCAAATGCTTTCGTTGCTATAAGGTAAGTTACGTATCTTTTTATTTGCTTTATCTGGGTGTTAAATTGGTAGTTTGCCTGTATAATAACCTCACATGTTAAAGAAGTGAATTAAAACCAATTCAAGCTGCTTGCCAAACATTTTTTCCAAAATAAAAGAGAAAGGTACCGAAAGGGCGTTAGAGAAATCTAGCATAACCAAGTCCCTGAACTCACAATTTCTGGTTCGTAGGAGTAAAGTAAATCTCCTGTTACTTTACTTAGGTGTTTAATCGATCTACCGTAAATTGATTAGTGGCGACTCTCTTTTGCATGTTAAATATTTGAATCTAAGTCGTGAATTGGTATGGGTTTGGGAGAGCCCGAACTAAGTTTAGGCTTAGTAATCTATTAACCTAATTTTAGGTGGTTCACCCGAAATTTTAGGTCACAACAGGTCCTAATTTTGGCTGGCCCATTTTTTTTTTCTCATAAAAAGACAACTTCAGTTCATATCTCAATTCTAATTTGATTTTTTTTTTTGTCTCATTTAAACACAAACTTTAGGTCTGATCTCAATTTTGGTTTAATTTTTTTTTTTTGTCTCCTAAAAAATTGCTAACTTTAATTGGTACCCAAATCTAGCCAAGTTTCCTTTCAATGATGCGTTTAAAGATTCAACGCATCACTCCACATGTACTTGATGTAAACTTGAGGGGGGTTAGATTGAGGTATGGATTAAAACTTAGCGTTTTCTATGTAACAACTCAGTTTGCCATGTAAATCAGAAAGTAAAAATTGTCGCGACCTCCCTTTTTCTTCGCGGGAGGCTAATGGCTCGGCTAGTTAATTACGCCCGGACTCTCCCAAGTCCACCAATTCACGACTTAAATGGTTAAAATTTTTAACCTGTAAGTTAATTTTTAAAACGGAGTCGCCACTAATCAATTTAGGGTGGGTTGATTAGAAACCCATGCGAAGTATTGGGAGAAATACTCGCTCCGCGCAACTGAGAAATTAGGATCGGGGACTTGATTACACTAGTTAATCACTAATGCCCTTTCGGTACCTAATCTTGTTTAAACCCGAGGCCTTTTGGATACTTTGGGGATTTTCCATGCATTTTTTGGAGAAAAACATTTTTGAACCTTTTTCCAATTTTTTTGGACATAAAAGGGACCTTTTTTTGGATTTTTGGCATTTTTTTTGGAAAAATACAAGTTTTTTTTGGCTTTTTCTGAATTTTTGGCATTTTTGGAAAATATGGAATATTTTTGATTTTTTTTTTTTTTTTTTTCGGAAAATAAAATACTTTTTAATATTTTTTTTGGAAAATAAAGTATTTTTTGATTTTTCTAGATTTTCTCGAAAATAAAATATTTTTTACATTTTTAAATTTTTTTCTGTTTTTTTAGAAATTAAAATATATTTGTAATATTTTTCGAAAGTAAAATATTTTTGGGATTTTTTTTTGGAAAATAAATAAAAGCCGATCGCACTCGGCCCGCAACGCGGGCCCGGCTCGGATTTTTTTCATCATTTTTCATTTTTTTTTTTTTATATTATGAAACGGCGCCGTTTGAGGAAAGGGGGAACCAGGCGAAACCCTACCCGGTTCCCCAACCCGAATCCGACCCGGCGCCCGACCCGACCCTTTTTTTTTTTTTTTTTTTAGAAACTGCGTCGTTTTGGGGGAGGGGGAAACCCTACCGGTTCCCCGACCGGGTCCGACCCAACGACCCGGGTCGCGACCGGAAAAATCGGGAACCCTAGGGTTCCCGATTCGGCGATGACGCGGCGGCATCGACGG
This sequence comes from Eucalyptus marginata, assembly GCA_014182565.1. Lineage (NCBI taxonomy): Eukaryota > Viridiplantae > Streptophyta > Magnoliopsida > Myrtales > Myrtaceae > Eucalyptus > Eucalyptus marginata. The sequence goes on along the minus strand of CM024594.1, from coordinate 14,266,826 downwards.
CGGTGGCGGCGATAGGCAGCACTGAGGACCGGACGACCGAGGGTGGGGCTGCGATGGCGACGGCGGCGATACATTACCTGTCTGCGGCGGTTTGAGAGGCGATGACGGTGGAGGGCGATCGGGCGATCGAACTCCTCTTCGATCCGGGTTTGGGGACTTGGGCGCGGTGGACGGCGAGCGGCGGTTGGAATGGTGGCGGAGCAGCAGCTACGTCGGCGACGGTATGTCTCCCTCGGATCGGCCCTATCCTTCGCTCGTACTCTCTTTCTCTCCCTCGGGTTTGCTTCTTTGCCGGCCCTCCTCCGAAGTCTCTCGGAGGAAGGTTGGTCGAGCTTGCGACCCGATCCCTCGCGCACTCGCTCTTCGATTTCCCCTTGAAGTCTCTCAAAGGGGGGATCTCTGAGCTCGCCGTGCCCGTTGACGGAGCTTGCGGCCGCCTATTTATAGGCCAAGGAAATCCGGTCGACGGAGGGACTCGGCCGCCGGCTTCCGGCTTGCCCACCGGTTCACCTTGGTGAACCGGTGTCCCATCGAGCTTTTCCAGCGAAACCTGCTCGGCATTAATGGCGTCTGAGATCTTATCTTCTCCGGCCGACGTCGACCTACTCTCCTCGGCCGTAGGTCGTCCTTCGCGCGTCGGTGATGATGCGCGTGAAATACAGAGGCGGGGAGGGAAGGCGCAAGGAAGAAGAAGAAGGAAGAAGAAGGAAGAGAGGGGTGGGCCGAAAAGAAAAGCGGGCTTGGGCTGCGAAAAGGGGAAAAGATGGGGGCTGCCAATTTTGCTTTCTTTTGCTTTTATTATTATTATTATTTTTTATTCTTTATTATCCGAAAAAGGCAAAATAGATAATTAATAAAAAAAACCTAATTAAAAACGAATTTTAGGTGTCAACAGCTGCCCCTCTTTGAAGGTGAGTTCGCAGAGGTTACATTCAAAGACAAACTGATGCCTAAATTTTATCCATACATGGGTAGCAGATTATATTTTATTTGGGACCTATTATCCTATGCAAAAAGAGCAATATAATATTACATATACTAAGACAGATAAGAAGATACCTGTAGTTACTTACCGGAAGTGAGTGAGATAGGGTGTGAGCCCCGAGTTTGGCAAGTATCAAGGCGTCATCTTACCTGGTGATATGAGGAGGTTGCTTTTCCAGGGCTCGAACCATTCTTCGGTTGCCTGTTTAAAACAATCACGATTCATCTAGGACCCGAACCTTTCTTCGGTTGCCTTGACGGGAAATTGCTCCTCCCGGGACCCGAACCATTCTTCGGTCGCTGTTAGAGCAATTAGTGGTTTGTCTCGGACCCGAACCTTTCTTCGGTCGCCGTGACGAGAAATTGCTTCTCCAGGACTCGAACCATTCTTCGGTCGCTTGTTAAAACAATTAGTGGTTTGTCTCGGACCCGAACCTTTCTTCGGTCGCCGTGACGAGAAATTGCTTCTCCAGGACTCGAACCATTCTTCGGTCGCCTGTTAAAACAATTAGTGGTTTGTCTCGGACCCGAATCGTTCTTCGGTCGCCGTGACGAGAAATTGCTTCTCCAGGACTCGAACCATTCTTCGGTCGCTTGTTAAAACAATTAGTGGTTTGTCTCGGACCCGAACCTTTCTTCGGTCGCCGTGACGAAATTGCTTCTCCGGGACTCGAACCATTCTTCGGTCTTTGTTAAAACAATTAGTGGTTTGTCTCGGACCCGAACCTTTCTTCGGTCGCCTTGACGGGAGATGCACCGACCTTTCTCAGGGCATCTCATTTGTGGGTGCCTTGATTTGTATCGAGGACACCAGTTGGTACCCGACCTTTCTCGGGAGATGCGCCGACCTTTCTCGGGCATGCTTTTTGTGGAGTGCCCGATCTTCGTCAAGGACACTGTTGGACCCGACCTTTCTCGGGAGATGCGCCGACCTTTCTCAGGGCATCTATTTTGTGGAGTGCCTGATCTTCGTCAAGGACACCTGTTGGACCCGACCTTTCTCGGGAGATGCGCCGACCTTTCTCAGGGCATCTGTTTTGTGGAGGTGTCTGATTTTTGTCAAAGACACCTGTTGGAACCCGACCTTTCTCGGGGGATGCGCCGACCTTTCTCAGGGCATCGATTTGTTGAAGATACCTGGACATTCACAGGTATTGAAAGAGTACCTGGATATTCACAAGTACAAACCTGGAGGATATTTGGGCCTTTGCAGGCGTTGAAGGGGTACTTGGATGATCACAAGTACAAACTCTTGGAGGATACCTAGATGTTCGCAGATATTGAAGGATGCACGAACGTTCGCGACTTTGAAGGCATTGAAGAGGTACTTGGATGATCACAAGTATGAATTTCTAAAAAAAATACCTGGCCAATGGAATATCGAGGATGGGTCTCGCATATTCGTGGAGGTCTCTCACCTCCTGGTTATGGGGATATCGAGGACGTACCTGAGATATTCGTGAAGGTCTCTCACCTCTTGGTAGTTAGGGAATATCGAGGACATGCCCCGCATATTCGTGAAGGTCTCTTACCTTCTGGAAATTGGGAATATCAAGGGCATACCTCGCATATTCGTGAAGGTCTCCCACCTCCTCGCAATTAGGAAATATCGAGGACGTACCTGGGATATTCGTGAAGGTTTCTCACCTCCTGGTAGTTAGGGAATATCGAGGACGTACCTGGGTGATTGCAGGCGCAAAATGTGGTGGAATGCTTGAGTAGCTGCTAGAATTCAAAGATACAATTTTGAGGACAACTCGGGCAAGTCGAGTGTCACGGAAAGGGAGTACCAAACGATGATCGGTACTCAAAGACAAGAGGATACTTGAACAGTCACGAGCGTCCAAACTTTAAGGACAACTCGAGCAGGTCGAGTGTCAATAGAGGGAGTACCTGAGTAATGGCAAGCACTCAAGAACAGGGGGATATCTGGACAGTTGCAAATATTAATACCCTGGGGACAACTTGAACAGGTCGAGTGTCGATGAGAGGGAGCACCCGGCAAATGGTGGGTACTCAAAGACAAGGGGATACTTAGACTGAGGCAAGCACCCAAATTCAGGGGATGACTCGAATAGGTCGAGTGACAAGAAGAGAGTACCTGGACAGTGGTAGGTACTTTAAGACAGATGGGGATAGGGATATGCTTACCTGGCAATATCTCTGATTACTAAGAGTATGTTCACTATTTACACAATATGCAGACATGTACACAATGATTGTGTATGCTGTAAACCCAAAAATTCAAATGTGATTTATGCATGACAATTTCGTCAGTTTTGTATCATCTGAATTCCACTGGGGAAGATTTTGAAAGACAACCCTTATTAGAATGTAGATGTCTTGAGCATGCCAGATGAGGGACTTTCAATCTGAAAGGACTTTTCACTCACTCTCGTGGAAATGCTGTTTTATCCTGACCAGTGATGCAGGACTTATAAGGATCACACTTCTCACTGTCATCATGTCAGTAGGGGTCCAAGTAATCTCGCAGGTGGTACGACTTTACCAATGTGAGAGGTCTTTGTTGAAATTGTGATGAAGACTTGGTTAGCAGCTCATCAAAGGGGGCCATCAAGGTTGAAGTCGATGGATGAAAATGTTGCACGATTCTCTCCGGGTTTACAAGTCAGGAACCCTGCGAAAAGAGATAGAGTAATCTTGCTCGTACTTCTTCGAGCGATATTTATGCACATATGAAATCTTATGTTAATTGAAGTGCCCCTAGTCTGAAGAGACTTTTACAATGGGAATATAATGTAGACTCGACTCATATGGAGAAGGGTGAGAGTTGGTGACTGTCTCAGCATTCATCACTGGTCTTTCTTCTTACTGTCAAATGGAGATTTTACAACCATAACTTTTTCTTGGCTGTATTTTTTTTGACTGGGGGGCATTGGCCTTGCTTTTACCAGGCATACTGCTTTTTTATGCCCCTGCTTTTATTCCAGTTCCTCATTTATGGGCATTGACATTGCTTTTACCAGGTACACTGCTTTTTATGCCCCTGCTTTTTCGTTTTTGTTGCTTGAGGAACTGATCTAGGCGAGTTCAATCGAAGCATCATTATTTAGACTTTGAGTCTTCATCTTCAGCCAACACTCTAGGCTATGACAATAACTTCTGCTTTGTCTCAATGTGAGGGTAAAATTACAGACTCACTTGGGTTGTACAGTGTATACAAATGCAAAGGAACTGCTCTTCGTCATTCTAAGGCACTTAAATTAACGTGAGTGTTCATATGTAATAAAGACGCTCGAAGATTGATGCAAGTGCGAGCAAGAGAATTTCTATCCCTCTTCTCACCTTGTAATGCTGATTTGCCTTGTCTTTGACATGCTCCAATGCGGGGTGATTCTTGATGAGAGAAGCTTCACCAGTGTATGGGGCTCAATAGGGGGTGAGCAATGAAATGCCTCTCACTATTTTGGTTATCGTACCATTCGCGAGAGAACTCTTTACCCCCGCAGTCATGGAATTTTCTGCACTCATCTCACAAGTGTATAGATGGGGGACGTGTGTGTAGGATATGGCTTGTCATCATTCGACACGCCCCATCCAGCATGCTTAATTAATCTTGTATTCTTCACTTGGCTGTCTATTCTAGTAATCCTCAATGGAATCAGTGATTTAGACAGACAAAATCATCATGCAGAAATCCATTTGGAGAAAGGCATGCAGCATTTTTGAAGTATGAGAGAGTTTGTACTCTCAAAACAAATGAATGATTTTTACCCAAGAGACCCTACTGACAACTTTAGGGTATTCACTTGGTGAAATTGTATTTACAAACGTGTTGAATTTTGAACATCAAAAGAGTTATTTACAAAGGGATGCCGATGGATCGTCCTCACAGAGAGATAATACATGAATGATCGGCTAAGGGTTGGGACTCTAAACGGGCATCTCTGCTTTTGCCTCGGGTTATGTAAATTGATCTGGATCACTTGATTTGCCACTTTTTAACCATTAAGCTTGGTTCTTGAATCCCGACGCCTCCTGTCAATATGGCAAAGAAAATGAGTTTAGAGAGTGAGTCTTTGGGGAATGATACTAAATTAGTTTTTCCCATAATCTATATGTGCTGGCCTCCAAGGATATTTGAACGTTGATGACGATCTCTTTACAGTTCCATGCCTCTTTTGATTGGCATTTCTTATTTGTGGTCACGTATGCCTGATTGCTGGTTGTTGATTATAGCAGCATGAGGATAAAGTCATGTATTTCAAGCCTCTATGGAATCTGAGATGGACAATCAAAACCTCTAGCTTTTGCTAATTACTTCCTTGAGAGAACATGCGTCAGGAACAAGAAGTGAGGTTTCCTAGTTCCAAAGTTATCGTCTGGGATAGACGGCTTCTTTTATTTAACTGGACTGGTTTTTGAACGACACGTCTTTTATACCAAGTTCGGTGAATTTGGCGTATGTCACTCCTATGCGCTTGCTTGGGTAGTATCGATTGTCCCATCAAGTTTGCCGCCTGATTCTCAACACTCCCTTAAATGCTAGTGATTACCATTCATTCTTCTTCGCTGAATCAACCAAACACATTTTTATGATTGTGCAAATACATCGCTCATAAAAGGCGCATAGGCAATTTCACTTTGATAGAGAAATGCTTGGCAATGCCAGGCAATGAACATCTTTCAAGGGTAGTACTTTTTTACAGCATCAGAATTAACCGGCTTGGAGAATTCCCGCCCATCCATTTCCGTCAGGATCAAGGCTCCTCCGGGGAGTATCTTCTTTATCACAAAAGGACCCTTGTAATTTGGGGCAAACTTGCCACCGGGCTCCGGGAAGATTGGCAGTGTCTTCTTCAAGACTAGCTCATTTACTTCGAAGTTCCTAGGTCGCACTTTCTGATTGAACGATCGGGCTACCTTCTGTTGATAACACTGACCATGACAGAGGGCTTTTAGTCGTTTTTCGTCGATCATATTCAGTTGCTCGAGCCTTTGTTGGGTCCACTCTTCCTCAGACAACCCTACCTGGGATAAAATTCGTAGGGATGGGATTTCTACTTCTACGGGCAAAACCGCTTCCATGCCATAAACTAGGGAAAAAGGGGTTGCCCCAGTGGAAGTTCGAATCGAAGTTCGATATCTTTGTTAGTGCGAAAGGTAACCTTTCATGCCAGTCGCGATAGTTTTCAGCTGTCTTGGCTAGGATTCTCTTGATGTTCTTGTTGGCGGCTTCCACGGCTCCATTCATTTGTGGACGATAAGGGGACGAGTTCAGATGTTGGATTTTGAACTCAGAAAACAATTGATCAATCAACTTGTTGTTTAGGTTTGACCCATTGTCGGTGATGATAGCTTCTGGCACGCCATATCGGGCGATTATGTCACGTCTGATGAACTTCATAACGTTCCGCGCATAGCGATTACGCTTGCATAGGATGTGGCCTCGATCCATTTTGAGAAGTAATCAATTGCAACCAAAATAAACCGATGCCCATTCGATGCCTTTGGATTGATTGGGCCAATTACATCAATGCCCCACATTGAAAATGGCCACGGCTCAGATAATTGATGCAGTTCGGTTGGAGGGACATTTATCTTGTTTCCGTGAATCTGGCAACGATGACAGCTTCGCACATGTCGGGCGCAATCGCCTTCCAAAGGGAGCCAATAATAACCTAATCTCATTATTTTCTTGGCCAACATGCGTCCATTCATGTGAGGGCCACATATTCCCTCATGTATTTCCCCTGCATTATCCGTGTGGCTTCGTTGCATCAACACACCTTACGTGGATCGAATCATATGATCTTTTGTACAGATTTTCACCGCTGACGAAGAACTTTGAGGCCATTTTCATTAGGTATTTTCGGTCAGAGTGAGTGCTTTCTTCAGGGAATTCCTGCTTCTGGACGTATTTCATGATATCGTAATACCAAGGTTTCCCGTCGGGTTCTTCGGTTATAGCCATGCAGTGGGCCTGTCTTGTCAGAACTTCAATCTTCAAAGGTTCTACTTCTAACCCTTTCGTTACTTGTAACATAGATGACAGCGTTGCTAGTGCATCAGCGAACTGATTATGAACTCTAGGAATGTATTCAAACGAGATGTCTTGAAATTCTCCCACCAATTTTTCCAAGTAGTTGTGATAAGGCACAAGTTTGGTATCTCTTGTCTTCCATTCACCCACAGTTTGGAGGATGATTAAGGCGGAGTCACCGAATACTTTTAGTTTTGTCACTTCCATTTCAATAGCGCTTGTAAGCCGAGGATGCATGCTTCATATTCGGCTATATTGTTGGTGCATGGAAAAATCAATTTTGCAGCCACGGGATAATGTTGCCCATTAGGAGATATCAAAAGCGCCCCGGTGCGTAACCCGACAAATTTACAGCTCCATCGAAAAACATAGTCCACGCGTCTTCTTCTATTGTTGAAATCCGGTCGTCTCGGTGTATTATCCTCGTGTACCTCCTTAGGGCCATCTCGCTAACATATCCGCAATCACTCGACCTTTAACTGATTTTCGCGACATAACTTGGATGTCGAATTCTGAGATCAGGATTTGCCATTTGGCCAATTTTCCTACCAAGGCCGAGCGACCAAGCAAATACTTGATTGGGTCACTCTCAGTTACGAGGAACGTTTGGTAGTGCAAGGTATATTGCCGGAGCCTGTGCAACACCCATACCAATGCAGCGCATGTTTTTTCTGATTTGGAGTAGTTTTGTTCTGATGTGGTGAACTTTTTACTTAAGTAGTAGATGGCTCGCTCCTTCCCGTCATGAGGTCCTTCTTGTGCAAGCATTGCGCCTAAGGATTCACTGTTGATGGTAAGGTAGAGGATCAAAGGATGCCCCGGGACCGGAGGTACCAGAATCGGGGGCTTCATCAATGTGCACGTTTAGATTTTCGAATGCCGTTGGCAATCATCATCCCATTTAACTTGTGCATCCTTCTTGAGAAGTTTAAAGAAGGGTTTCAGTTTCAGAAAGTTGGGAAATGAACCGCGCAATATAATTTAATCTTCCCAAGAGGCTTCGGACTTCCTTTACAGTCGAAGGATGAGGCATCTCAAATATTGCCTTGGTTTTTGATGGATCTACTTCTATCCCTTCACAGCTCACAATGAATCCAAGTAATTTACCAGAAGTTGCCCCGAACACACATTTTGCTGGGTTCAAGCGCAACTTGAACCGGCGAGTCGGTTGAATAATTTCTCCAGGGTTTTCACATGGTCTTCTCCATGTTTGGTTTTGGCGATCATGTCGTCGACATATACCTCAATTTCTTTGTGCATCATGTCATGGAAAAGGGTGACCATGGCACGTTGGTAAGTTGCTCCAGCATTTTTCAGGCCGAAAGGCATAACCTTATAATGAAAAGTTCCCCATGGAGTAATGAATGCCGTTTTTTCCTTGTCTTCCTCCTTCATCCTTATTTGGTTGTATCCCGAGAATCCATCCATGAAAGAGAAAAGCTTAAATCCATTTGTACTATCCACAAGAACGTCTATATGAGGTAACGGGAAATCATCTTTTGGACTTGCTTTGTTCAAATCGCGGTAGTCAACACAAACTCGGATTCGACCATCTTTCTTCTTTACTGGTACAATGTTCGCTACCCAACTAGGGTATTGCGAGACTTCGAGGAAGCCTACTTCCGTGGGAGCTTCATCACTTCTTCTTCAATCTTTTTGATAACTCTGGTTTAGTTCTCCTTAGCCGCCGCTTCTTGGGGGCTACATCGGGGTTGGTTGGCAAGCTATGCTCCACAATCATTGGATCGAGGCCGGCATATCGGCATATGACCATGCGAATACATCTTGATATCTCTTTAGGAGGGCGATTAAGCTTGCAGCTTCTTCTTTAGGAAGGTTCGCACCGATCTTTATCTCCCTCGGATCTCCTGTGCTGCCTAAATTGATAATGACGGTGTCTTCAGTAGTAGGGGGCCTTGCTTCTTCATGTCGCTCCCAATCCCGTTGAACTTCGTCGGAATCATCAAAATCTTCATCTGAGTTATCAGAATGGTTACTCACGGTGTTGGTTTGGACCGTTCCCATACCCTCGCCTGCTGCTAGATTATTCCTGTATCATAAAATAGATAGGTTAAGGGGACAAATAAGCTTAACAGCATGTATGCTTATTTCTTTTGAAAATGGGGATGAGTTGTTCTTTAAGATGAGGAAGCATGAGGAAACCCCGGGCCTCGATTTCTTCTTTCATTTTGCGGGCGGCTATCATCAACGGGCCGGTTTGGTGTATCTCCTCATGCCCTCAAAGTGTTTTCAACTTTATTTATTAGTAGATGGATTTACAGAGTGGTTTCAAAAAAAAGGGGTTCCCTAGATGGAACTGAGGTTGAAAACAAGCCAAAAAAGATATGTACAGGCTCCCGCGTAGGGGAGTATGCAGAGGAAAATAAAAGGATTCTACTCGAGCGGGTCTGCACCCATTTCCCCTGACGGTCCTTCATTGATAGCGCCCACGAAGAAGTCTTCATACCAATCGCCGGTTTCGTCTCCCTGTGCTCGTGGCTTTGCGGACTTTAAATCATCCATGCCTTCCCACCCATCAGGGACGATATGGTGATGATGATCATAGAAACTTTGGGGGATTGAATAATTGACATAGTAGTCAAATTTACCACTTGGTTGGCCCAAAGTGTCCATGATCACCTTTCCTCTACGTGCTTCCTTAACATGCTCGGGGAACATGGTACGGGTGCTGGGTACTACGAGGAGGCGATCTTCACCAAAACACAGCCATGGGGAGCGGAACGTGAATACCCCAGCGTCCAAAAGATCCTGAACCTTGTCTCTCAGGATGGTGCAGTCATCTAGCGAGTGTCCATATTCCCCGAATGATAATCACATTGCTTGGACGGATCATAACCAAGGCGGTACTCGGGAGTAGGATGCCTTAATTCCCCGGTGATCATCCCTTGCTCTAGGAGAATGGGAAAAATGATGGCCATCGATTTAGGAAGAGGCGAATATGGCCGCGTGCTTCTTGAGGACTGGGGTAGCCGAGTCCCTTGCCAGCTTGTGTCAATAAAGTCTTCTTCATCTACTTTGGCTGCCAACTCCTCGTTGTGACGAGAAAGGAATGTATGGGCAATTTGGGTGAAACTGGTCAAGTGGTGTACCGTCTCGTGTAGCTCATTGACTTGACGTTGAAGCTGGGTAAACGAGAAGTTATCACCTGTTTCTTCTAATTGTTCCTCATCAATGGCACCTACAAAAAGGTCTCCAAAAATGGCAGTCACATTGTCTGGCTCTTCTTCCTTTGTAAGTACGGGCTGAATTGTGCTCTCATGGATTATGGGCAATTTCGTGCTTCCAGAGTTGAACCACTTTGAAGTATTCACTTCTTCTTCCTCATGCATCATCCTAGTCGGGCTGGGAAAGTTTCCTCGAGACGGGGATATACAAGGCCGACTTTTTTCTTTGCTTTTCTATCCGGGGAAAATCCTAAACCGATAGTATATGGTCTTCTCAGGGCTTTAATAGGCTGACGGATGCCTTGGCCTCTCCTACCAAGCCCTTGTCCTGGAATGAAACCATGTCCAACCATGACTTTTCCTACCATGATTGCAGCACTTGATACCTCGGGGATGAGGGGCAAAGTCCCTCGAGTTTCGTGTATAGTAGACACGAGCTCGAACGATTGATAGCTGGCTTCGCTTTTCTCACTAGGTTCAACATAAGGGATGGCCGTCTCATGGTAGATGCGGTGATCTTCTTCTCCTCGGACCGTGATCAGTTTTCCTCCAACCACAAACTTCACACTTTGGTGGAGGCTTGACGGTGATCGCTCCCGCGATGTGTATCCATGGGCGTCCCAAGAGGAAATTGAACGCGGTGGGGATATCCATCACCGGAACAGATTTTGAATATAGTTGGGCCTATTTGAACATCGAGTTCAATCTCTCCCACTTTGTTTCCTTCTTCGTTCCATCGAATGCTCGAACGGAAGTCTTGGGTACTGGATCCATGATCTCTCTATTTTAAGGTGACAGAGTGTCGCTAGTGGACATATGTTAAGAGCAGATCCATTGTCAATCAGCACTCGAGCGACGTGAGATGCGTTGCACTTGACTGATATGTAGAGGCCCTTGGTGTGTCCTCTACCCTCCTCAGGAATTTCTTCATCAGAAAATGCCATCTGGTCCTTTAAAAGGATGGTACTGACAAATTCCTCGAGTTTGTCATGCTCAATTGTTTCAGGGACATGTACCTCACTTAGTACTTTCATGAGGGATTTCTGGTGCTTGACAGATGTCTGAAGCAATTCCAGCAGAGAGATCTGTGCTGGTGATTTTCGTAACTGTTCCACCACATTATATTCGCTGGCCTTAACTACGGCCAAAAACTCCTTGGCTTCTTCGTCAGTGACGGGCTTAGCAGACTGAGTGCTTGCTTGAGCATAGGTTCGCCCAGATCTTGTGACTAAACCAACATCAAGGTCATAAGACCATGGTACTGCATTGTTGTACTCGTATTTGTAAGGTTGGGGAATCTCGATGACTATAGCTGTTTCTGCTGTTGATGTTTGAACAATGGCTCCCTTCCTTTCAAAGACGTTCTCAGGTGAGGTGGAATCTTTTTTTTCCCTTTCCGCATTTAGCGCGGCAAATTCCTCCTCCCAGTTGATGAGGACTTGCGATATGGTAGAAACTATGTTGGCGTGGCCAGAGTATACGATTATTCCGGTCTCTATCATTCTTAATACCCTTTCCTCCATTATTGCAAAGGGTGGTGTCTCATTGCTTGAATAATACCCAGCTTCTACCACCCTCGATAGATGTCAACAGTAGGTACTTTGACATTTCTGATTTGACCGGCCTCTGAACTGAATATTGCATTTACCTTGTCGGCGTGATCAGGGAGCGGATTGCTTTGGACATTTGGTTTTGTAGTTTGGAACGAGAATGCCTTAGTATCCAGCAAGTTCTGGATCCGATGTTTAAGGGTGAGACACTCGTCAGTTGAGTGGCCTACTTCTCCCATATGATAGTCACATTTTTTGGACATGTCATAGCTGGGGAAGCTTTCAGCGTTGGGTCGCTTTGGTTCGGTTGAGAGGAGATTCTTGTTCCGGAGGATCGCCAGAACTTGTGATGGAGATCCGGGAAGCGGAGTGAACTGTCTTCTGTTGTTGTAGCGCTGAGGCGGTTGACGATTGGTGGTCTGTCGCTGTCCTGTGCTTGTCTGAACAGTTGGGAGGTGACCGGTGCTTGTAGTGTAGGTTGCATTAACATCAACCAGGAGTTCTTTGTCTTTTTTCATGTTGAGCCTTCTGCTGATGGGTGCAGGCTCAGTGAACCAGCCATCCCTTAAACCTATCTCAATCTGTTCTCCTACTGGAATGAGTTGATTGAATGATTCAGCGATCGTAGTTACCATACGGTTGCGGTATTCATAGGGGAGGGTTTTGATGAACATTTTTCTTAGTTCAAAATCAGTTGGTTCGGGGACGATGGGCGGCCGATTCCTCCATCTAATGGCATATTCTTTGAAAGATTCCAGCTTTTTCTTTTCCGTGCGCTCTAGATCCTCACGAGAAGGAGTAATGTCCATTATAAATTTACCGCTTGCTTGAGGAATGCCTCGGTTACTTCACTCCATGCTTCGAGGAGGTTTATATTTTTGTGATATACCACCTCGGGCGGGGCCTACTAGACTTGACTCGGAACAATCGTATCATTAATGGTGCATTATTAACGTATTGGGTCATTCGAACCAAGTACATTTGCAAATGAGCCCTTGGGCAAGTCGTGCCATTGTACTTCTCAAACTCAGGTATTTTGAATTTTTCTGGCATTTTGACTTTGGAATAAATGGAGAGATCTGTCAAAGTAGGATCCTGGAGGCCTTGCAGTTGCTTCAGTCTTTCCTCAAGCTTTTCAAGGCGTTTGTCATGCTCGATTTTAGACAAGCTGCCTGACTTAGCTTTCTCAATCACGATTTGGTGCGGATCATCCTCCAATTCAGGCATGTTATCGTCAGTATCTCTTCCTTGATCACCTCGAATGGATGATTGTGGTAACAGTACTTCGATTGAGGCTGGGGCAGGAGCCAGTTTGCTCTGAATGGAATCTATCTCGCTTTGAGAGTTCTTTGGAGCACATTGAAAACCTGCTTCATTTCATTTTCCATGATCTCGACACGGCTTGGTACGTTTTCTTCAGCCATTCTAGCTTTCGAATGCGGTTACGTCGTAATTACTGTTCGCGCAAAATGGAAAGAACATAAGTGAGGGAAACAAATGGAACATTGGCCCATGGCGAGGGTCGAGTCATTTTTATTTATTAACAGGGGAATATATACAATGCCGAAAGGGCTTTTTAAACAAGGCATAAAAGGTAGAACGACCCTAACTATTCATATTTAGACATATTCACATCAAAAAACCGAACTGCCAAATTTCATATGTGATGGGAAGCTCCAGTCTTGTGAATCCGCTTGCTCTTTCGTGCTGGCTTTGATATGTGTTTCCGCTTGCCTTCAAACTTTTTCAAGCGATTCAATTCGTCTTCGGAGAGTAAGTTTATCAGCTACATCGGGGATTACTGGTTGCAATTCTTCGGGAATTATGTGGTTGAGGATGTAGAACGTGGATGCGTGATGAGCTTTTTCTTGCCCCTTCAATCTTCTCGGGTACGACAATCTTTTACGTGTGACATCTACTCCATGCATCCTGGATTATACGGATCTCCTCCCGAGTAGTCATAACGGGTGTGAGTGAAAAGGATTCGGAACAATCCCGGCTTGAGTGGCGGCGGGATTTCTGGAGGACCCTGTGCTGACGAGCCACCCTATGTGGATAATATGAGGTAGCTCCGGAGAGGCCTAGCAGTGGGATGGGGTCGTAATAATTAAGCGCAAAACGTGCCTCTCCTGTAATGAACCACTTAGCTCGCCATAGGAATGCCTCGGGGACAGGGTTTTTAACAAGTCGATCCATCGAGAATATTCTTATTTGGGAGAGTATTTTCCAAGCTTTGAAATTTTTGAAGTGGATGCTTGAATTTGTTGATTTCAAATATTTGCATGAGGTGCCCAAATCCTTTGACATGAGAAAAGAACCACATTTGTAAAATTTCTGGGGCGGCCCTCATGATTTTTTCTTTGTTTTCCTTAAAACGATTAAGGGATAAAAATGTTTCAGCTAAAACCATGTTCACATATCCTGCTCCAAAAGCGACCTGACTTACCACCCCCGCCATTAAAGGATTTATGGCATTCTTCCTATAGGGAAGATAATAAATCCAAAGAATGCTAAGAGGAAGATTTTGCTTTTTGGTTCATTGATTGTTTTTCAAAACATTCGGTTAAAGATGATAGCGGGAATGCATTGTTGTTGGCTTTAACTATTTCTCTTACCGAATGATTTTTAAAAACCGTGATAGACTAACCACGGGGTTGATGCGGGTTAGTGGCTTGGCGAGCTCCTTCTCCGGGGGCATTCCTATGGCGAGGCGTATTCCTCCAAGGTCGGAGTCAGTTCAAATTTGCCAAACATGAAGGTGGATGCTTCGGGGCACCAGAAATGTGGTAGTGCTTGCATGACTCCGGAGTGGATATTGATTTGGAGCAACGGAAGGAGATGACCGATGAGTGATTTGACATACTCGGCCCGGCGATCTAAGCGATTCCACCATCGAGGAGCTCTTTTTGGGAGCCGGAATGAACTGGATATCGACTCTTCCCATCACATATGAGAAATGGAGTTACATGACCGACCCTATGCCATGAGCCAATAAAAAGACTAAGTAAATAAATTACTTTGCTTTTAAAGAAAATGGCAAGCACAAAGACATGTACATGAGATGTGTGGCTCGATTTCTAAGAGAAGGCTTGTTGAAATTAAAGGGTATCCGCCTATCGCAGTCTCGCGTTAGCGGCATACCCTCCTAACCTCGGCTAGAGAATTTCGGGAAAAGAAAGGCAACCTCTACATCGCAGTCTCGCGTTCGAGGTCGTATCTTTCTTGACACCATCCTAAATATCCTATGGCGGCCTAGGTCTGGCGGCCGGGTTGTGTGTGCCATGTGTAGTGCTGAAACAATAAAACATGCACAACAATTCATAATCACAGGAAAATCTATTTTAAATAAAATTAAAATAAATTTCTAAGCTATTTGACCTGCATAAAAAAAGCCTAAGTCAGTGAAGGAATTAAACAAGACAAAAAAAAGCCTAAGTCCTCAGAGTCCCCAGCGGAGTCGCCAAGCTGTCGCGACCTCCCTTTTTCTTCGCGGGAGGCTAATGGCTCGGCTAGTTAATTACGCCCGGACTCTCCCAAGTCCACCAATTCACGACTTAAATGGTTAAAATTTTTAACCTTTGTAAGTTAATTTTTAAACGGAGTCGCCACTAATCAATTTAGGGTGGGTTGATTAGAAACTCATGCGAAGTATTGGGAGAAATACTCGCTCTGCGCAAACTTGAGAGAAATTAGGATCGGGGACTTGATTACACTAGTTAATCACTAATGCCCTTTCGGTACCTAATCTTGTTTAAACCCCGAGGCCTTTTGGATACTTTGGGGATTTTCCATGCATTTTTTTGGAGAAAAACATTTTTGAACCTTTTTCCAATTTTTTTGGACATAAAAGGGACCTTTTTTTGGATTTTTGGCATTTTTTTGGAAAAATACAAGTTTTTTTGGCTTTTTCTGAATTTTTGGCATTTTGGAAAATATGGAATATTTTTGATTTTTTTTTTTTTCGGAAAATAAAATACTTTTTAATATTTTTTTTGGAAAATAAAGTATTTTTGATTTTCTAGATTTTCTCGAAAATAAAATATTTTTTACATTTTTAAATTTTTTTCTGTTTTTTTTTAGAAATTAAAATATATTTTTAATATTTTTCGAAAGTAAAATTTTTTGGGATTTTTTTTTGGAAAATAAATAAAAGCCGATCGCACTCGGGCCCGCAACGCGGGCCCGGCTCGGATTTTTTTCATCATTTTTTTTTTTATATTATGAAACGGCGCCGTTTGAGGAAAGGGGAACAGGCGAAACCCTACCCGGTTCCCCAACCCGAATCCGACCGGCGCCCGACCCGACCTTTTTTTTTTTTTTTTTAGAAACTGCGTCGTTTTGGGGGGGGGGAAACCCTACCCGGTTCCCCCGACCCGGTCCGACCAACGACCCGGGTCGCGACCCGGAAAAATCGGGAACCCTAGGGTTCCCGATTCGCGGCGCAGACGCGGCGGCATCGACGGCGGTGGCGGCGATAGGCAGCACTGAGGACCGGACGACCGAGGGTGGGGCTGCGATGGCGACGGCGGCGATACATTACCTGTCTGCGGCGGTTTGAGAGGCGATGACGGTGGAGGGCGATCGGGCGATCGAACTCCTCTTCGATCTGGGTTTGGGGACTTCGGGGCTGCGGTGGACGGCGAGCAGCGGTTGGAATGGTGGCGGAGCAGCAGCTACGTCGGCGACGGTATGTCTCCCTCGGATCTGGCCCTATCCTTCGCTCGTACTCTCTTTCTCTCCCTCGGGTTTGCTTGCTGCCAGCCTCCTCCGAAGTCTCTCGGAGGAAGGTTGGTCGAGCTTGCGACCCGATCCCTCGCGCACTCGCTCTTCGATTTCCCCTTGAAGTCTCTCAAAGGGGGGATCTCTGAGCTCGCCGTGCCCGTTGACGGAGCTTGCGGCCGCCTATTTATAGGCCAAGGAAATCCGGTCGACGGAGGGACTCGGCCGCCGGCTTCCAGCTTGCCCACCGGTTCACCTTGGCTGAACCGGTGTCCCATCGAGCTTTTCCAGCGAAACCTGCTCGGCATTAATGGCGTCTGAGATCTTATCTTCTCCGGCCGACGTCGACCTACTCTCCTCGGCCGTAGGTCGTCCTTCGCGCGTCGGTGATGATGCGCGTGAAATACGAGGCGGGGAGGGAAGGCGCAAGGAAGAAGAAGAAGGAAGAAGAAGGAAGAGAGGGCTGGGCCGAGAAAGAAAAGCTGGGCTTGGGCTGCGAAAAGGGGAAAAGATGGGGGCTGCCAATTTTGCTTTCTTTTGCTTTTATTATTATTATTTTTTTTATTCTTTATTATCCGAAAAGGCAAAATAGATAATTAATAAAAAAAAACCTAATTAAAAACGAATTTTAGGTGTCAACAAAAATAAACCCAGCCCTAATTTGACCAAAAAAGTAAACTCTCTTTGCTCACCTCGGCCTCACTCGCCTCTGGCCTGTTATCGCTTGCCTCACGTGTTCTTTTTATGGTTTGTTACTTTTAGCAAGTGTGAAACTTCTATCGCTACCTTATCTTATATTTATGTTTGATATATACTAATGTTTATTGTTTGGTTGCTCAATATTGCTTGTTGATAGATATGTAATTTGAAATAGCTTGTTTATCCTTTCAATGAATACAAAAAACAAAAAATAATCGGTTGATCTTGGGTCGACCTTGAAACTAGACCAAACCCATAGGATCAGTCAATTCTTCAATCCTAAACTCAATAGGTCTTCAATCCTAAACTCAATAGGTTTGGTCATCGATCCTAAAAATTAGGAACCAACATTGTGCAGGTTGATCCTTGATCAAGTGTTAGACTAGCCTAATCCATATCATACTCACCTCTAGTTGTAAGGTCTTTTAAAGATATTACGAGAAAGTGAGCGGCAAGTCTCAAGTCTTGTGTATGAAATCCTATCAAGACTTAAACATTTTAATTGATTTAATTAAGTCCTTAATTTGTTCAAAGGTACAAAATGAAGTCCTTTCGATGAATAGCCATAGTTGCTTTTGTTACACTAAAAGTTTGCCAGCTGCATATCCTTAATTGTACTTTTTAAAAAGGAGTTTTGGGGCTTAACTAGATTTTCGATAAAGGTTTGGGGCCTATTGAGCAATTAAAAGGTTTCAATTGATAAATGTTTAGGATTTAGGGTGCATTTTTAGTTAGATTTTTGGGAAAAGCTTTTGAGAAAATATAAAGGACTTTAAGTTAAAAGGGTTTTTTAAAATACAAATTGTCTTATTAAATTATAATATAAAAAGTTCATTGTAAAGTACCTTGAGCAAAATAGTGTTTAGAGAAATTATATTTATAAAGGACTTTTGTGATTAAAGAAAAAGAAAAAAAATCAGTCAAAAAAAAAAAAAGTTGGCCAATGAAGAGCAAGCGGATGTCGGCGATTGAAATCTATCGCCAATAGCCAACATCAAAGGTTGCAAGACCTCAAGTGGCCCTCGGAGACAGCGGCGAGGGCCACTTGGGGTTAGGCTACCCCCTTCCCCGGTGAGGGTCACGCGACCCTTGCAACCTCTTATGGAGGTTGTGTGACCTAGATTTGGATCATTGCAACTCGCAAGGGGTTGCGCAACCTCAAGCGGCCCTTCATGAAGATCACGCGACCCAAATCTGAGTCGTTGTGACTCATAGGAGGTCACCACAACTTGCCAAGCTCATGCAAGCGGCCTGTGACGATCGCTGGGGTAGTCACAACTACCCGGTCTCTCTCCAACTAGTCATAACCCGTTGTAGCCACGTGCAATCACGTTGGCCAACTTAACGGAGAAGAAGATGAACAACGATATCACGAGGACAAAAACAGAAAAAAAAAAAAAAAATTAAGTGAGGATGGTTTTGAAATGAAATTTTTATACTAAACCCTAGAAAGGGTATGCCAAGAATGTTGAAAGGCCAAGGTAGTCTAGAAACTTTTAGTCTTGTGAAGGCCAACTTTTCCCTAACGAGGTTGGCAATTTTTTTCCCGAACACTCAATATTTGGCCAAATAAGTTTAGGACATCCAAAACCCCTTCCCAAGGCCCTCCCAAGCAGCCTTAATTGTACTAATTAAAAAAATTATGATTCAATTGCGTCCCAATATCGCATTTAGGATTTATGGTGCAATTCTTTTGACATATCGTACCTACACATGATGCTTACACCAAAATATGCACGAAATGTACTTTCAATGAAATTTTTTTATCTAATTCTGTTACTTTTTAGATGCGCGATGGGTTTCCTGGTGATTTGATTATAAATTTCACATACTTGCCAGAAACGTTATAGTACAATCGCCAGCGTTTATTAAATGATTGTGTATTGTTTTCGAAGATTGATGAAAACTAGGCAGGGAAATGAGCCTTAAACTCAAAAAAAAAAAGTCATAAAAAAATCTCAAATTATGTATACAGCAACACATTTATCTTGAATATTTTTTTCTGTGGCATCAAAATTTTTAAAATATGTCCACTTGGACACATTTATCCAAAAAAAAAAATTATAACATAAAAAACCCCAAACTTGTATCTATATGATATATTTATCTTCCATTAAAGTTTTGTTAGATAATTTTCAACCAAAACAATATCATTTTTATTTCACTTGAGCCACTTAACCAACCACTCATGGCTTCCCTAGTAGCCACCTTTCTCACTTGGGACGAGAAAGGTGGAAGTTCAATTCCCTACCTTCTCGGAGGGTTGGGTTGGGACGCGTGATTGAGGAGGGAAGGTTTGCAACTTACACCACTTAAGGCATGTTAATACTATTTACTTTCTAGCATCTATGTAGATAAATTTTTAACAATTTTCATCGATACATTTGATAAAAAGTAAATGTGTCACACAGGTACAATTTTGAGATGTTTGTTATCACAAAAAAAAAAAAAAGTTTAAGATAAATGTGTCATAATGTGTATAGTTTAGGATGTTTTGTGGCTTTTGTCTTGAACTTAATTAACAAAACTTTTTGAAATATTTGTTAGAAGAGGACTAGAGCAGTTTCTCCCAAAAAAACAAGGTGGTAAATTGTATTCTTCTTTTAATCACAAAATTGCTGCAAGGCTTCATTTGTTTTATAAAAAATGAATGATTTGGAAAATATTTTCTAAAATATAATCTCTTATATCACTCAACATAATTAACTAATAGAAAGTAATTCACATTGAACCATTTTGATGGACAACGAAAATATTTTCCATTCATTCATTTTTCAAGCGATATAAGCAATCAGTGCTAAAAAAATATTTTTCAAATCATTCATTTTTCATGTTCATTTTTTCGCGAAGCATATGGATACTAACGAGCGTAAAGGATAAATGACTAGGCCAAACATGACAAAATTTCTCATGATCTTAACAAAGTACAAGAAACGTTCCAACCATACTCCGAAAATAAAATATGTGACACAAACAACACTTTTTTTTGTTTTGTTACAATGAAACAAACCCAACTTCTCGCTATCATGCCCGACAAAAAAGACAATTATTTTTGCATTTCACCGAATTAAACAAGATCAACGAAAAAGCCCTAGAAATCGGCCGTCGGAAGAGGCTCGTGCGTGTTGTCGCCCATGAAAATATTGTCGTACACGATGGCCGCGATACCGGCGCCAATGAGCGGGCCGAGCCAGTATACCCAGTGGTTGTCCCATGACCAGCTGACCACGGCCGGGCCGAAGGAGACGGCCGGGTTCATGGAGGCGCGCCGTCGAACGCGCCGCCGACCAAGATGTTGGCACCGACTATGAAGCCGATGGCAAGGGCGCGACAATCCCGGCGTTGCCCTTCTTCGGATCCACCGCGGTGGCATACACGGTGTACACCAGGCCGAAGGTCATGACGATCTCGAACACCAGCGCGTTCCACACGGAAACGTCGGACGAGAGCGAGAATGCTGATGTTTCCTGCACCCAAAAAATAACCAACAAATAAATAAATGGATAGGTAAATGATTTATAAGATTCAATTGTTTAAAAATCTTTTAAATTTTTCAAAATTTATGGTCTATAAGTAATGGCATTGTTGAAATGTTAGTCAACTTTCATGCTTGGCATTCACCTTATAAATGACAACATACTCATGTTTTTCAATATAAGCAAAAAAAATAAATAGCAAATTAGTAATGGCAGTATTGAATTCTTTATGGCAAAGGCATCATCAACCCATTAGAAATTCATTTTTTTTGGGGAATTTTTATTTTTCTTTCTTGGATTCCGACGGATTTCTATATCGGATTTAGGAAGGCATGTGTTACGTGAGTGATTCTCGGAGAGTTTGCTTTGGACTTACCAATCCGCCGGTGGCGAACTTCAAGAGCAAGCAGGCCACGACGGAGCCGAGCAATTGCGCGATCCAATACAAGATGCCCCTCAACAAGGTTATGTTCCCGCCGAGGAACGCCCCGAACGTCACGGCCGGGTTCACGTGGCCGCCCGATATGTTCGCGCCCACCGACACCGCCACGAACAGCCCGAATGCATGGGCCAGTGCCGCCGCCACCAGGCCTGCCGGGGTGGTCGATCCGTCGTCCGTGAGTTTGTCTGACGAAATGACGTGAATACACAACTCGTGAATATACACAAATGCTGTTTGGCCATGGAAAAGATCTGCGTACTCGAGTGCTTGATCCGAACTCATCCAGCCAAATACTCCATTCTTGTGGGAAAGGAACTACCTAATTGCGAGAAATGCACTAGAAGGAGTAGGACGACTTACTGAAGGCCATGCCGGATCCCTCGCCGGCGAAAACAAAGATGAGCATGGAGAAGAACTCGGCAAGCGCCGCCTTGAGCGCATCGGGGCGGCTTGCCTCTCCCGGCGTCCCGATCGCGATTTTATAGATTGCCATTTATTTTTCTCTTCTTGAGCTCCTCTCTCTCACTCTCCCTACTCTCTCTCTCTCTTAAAAGCCTCTAGTTTTATCTCAATTCCACACTTGTACATGCTCACTCTCACTCCCTTTATATATCCACCTAAACTAGCGGCGGTGGAACCGGGACGGCCGGTTGCCGGTCAAAATAGAAGGCCCGGGGGGGGATTCGGCTAGGCCGCACGTCGGTGACTTTACAGCTAACGACCGCGACGCCTCACTGGATCCGGCGCTGCCACCTGTGTGGTCCCGATGGGACGGGGCGTGATGTGTGGAGAGATCGACGGCCTGCCTACGACGCGGCGGGACCCGCTCGAAGATTTGGGTCAGGCGGTGCGATGGTCGGCGAACCATCGGATCATGGAACCGCCCGGCCCCACGCTTTGAATAATTCAAAATTGGAAACGAGTGGAAATGGCGGAGCGCTTTGGGGGATATTTGTTCGTCACGTTTGTTTCGCGTGGTGGGCCCACCGGGATTGCCGCGATCACTATTCGTCAACATCATCATGCGCCGTCCAAAGGTGGGGCCCTCACTTGGGCGGGGACGATAGACGAACGTGATGGAAAAAGAAGAGTTGGGCCGGCCTTATTCTTGTATTCGGTGCGATGTCAATGATTGAAGGGGGTTAGAATTTCGGATCCGTTTGTTTAAAAAATAATAATAACAATAATTCGAAAAATATTATTTTAAGAATGATGGTTTATATTGTTTAAAATAAAAATCAACGAAAATAATGTTTCTATCACCAACAACAAGTTATAATTGGACAATTCCGAAATGATGAAAATGCTTTTTTATGCATTAATAAAAATATTTTTTAAATCATTCATTTCTTAGATCCATGAAGAATGGGTGTGGGATCCTACTGCTCAAGCTCAAGATTATCGAAGCTACGCCAGGACCAAGTGCCCATGACCTGATCTCAACACCTAGGTTGGGGTCCAGCAAGGCCAAGCCTCGAACTCTAGTGCCTGTGTCCAATTCCTCTGCCATCCATGCACAAGTTGGTAGGGCAAAAATAGTGCATATCTATTTAAGAAAATCAAATCAGATTTCCTATACCAAAACGAAGAAAATATTGTATAGTTCATTTTCAGATTCAGGTCAAACATAAAAATATATTATCATTTTCTTGTAAAGTAACTTTCTCGATAATATTTTCATAAATATTATATTTTTCGTGAAATAAATAGAATTTCAAGATATAAATTTCCCTTTTAACTTTAAAATATCACAATCCTTCGAGAAGCATGTACGTTTGAGTTTTACCTCTTTCCTTTTTGCCGACTTAATCGCCTGCTATTCAATTTCAAAAGGACTACGCAAGCACTTGCTGTCACC